>CM035407.1:137489789-138142289 GCA_020310875.1 Ceratopteris richardii
ATCCACAACTAATTCTTCCTAGCTCTTGTGTTGGAGGAGAAGTATGATGAAAGCACTTCCCAAGTCTCTTGGGAGGTATTACAGTTTCTAACATGTTGGAATAAGAAATCAAAGATTGATTTTAGTAAGTATGAAGACTACCCACAATTTTTTGATATCATGTAATATCTTCAAGTAGTTCACCTTCATGTGAGCTTAGCTTATGATTGATCTCCATGGGAATACCTATTGGAAGAGATGGATGGATACCTTAAGGAAGTTAGGTGGTACTGCTAAAACCTGCTTTGTACTTGCCCTAAATCACTTCAGACTTTGATAGTAGGCCCTTTTAGCTTGAAAATAATACCAAGAAAGTACCTATGTACTTTGGAGTAGATGCTTGAAACAATTGAATAAAAAAAGACTACTTCACAAATAGGTAGTGCCACAAAACTTGCTATTTTGGTATATACATGTGCTGGTTCTTTTGCTCAGTGCTCACAGTACAGTAACAATTGATTGAATTCCTCTTCAAGGAATTTGATAAGCTTAGATAGATAATGATTGCAAGTGGAATCATCTAAAATGATGAACTATACTCTAAAAAATGAATTTAACAATCCAAGACTTACCCTTGGCTTTTTAGGGATTGAGCAGTAGATGATTAGTGAGTTGTTCGATGGTGATTTCTCCCAAATGGCTGAGCCAAATACTTTGAAAACTTTGCTAACCTAAAGTAGACTTCAATCTGATTCCAATAAGCTATAGATCATGCAAAATGGTTGCAAAATCACTGAGGTATGACTAGACAAAGTTCACTGTTCTGAGTAGTCATAGCAGAGAAGTAGACAGAGATGATCAATGAAGTATATGTATTATATGACAATATTATACAAGATCATTGGCATTGTAATGGTGCCCAATGATGATAGTCTAAGTGAACTATGATGTAATTCACTTAGTTACTACAAATGATCAATAAAACAACTATCAATGAGGCCACAAGGCAACGAGATTTACAAGCTCTTTCATAAGTGTTTTCATCTCAAGTTTGAATTTGAATTTCAAAATTTGTTCACCTAAAAGTGATTCCTCCAAATTAGGAGTTATTCCATCAAATGAAATTCGTAGTTCATACTTCTCCTAACTCCATGCGATATCTAGATTTACAGGATTCTCTCAAGGTTAGAACCTTTTACAATGGTAAATGATCAAAAGATTACAGGCTAGGATTCACATGATCCATCAAATGTTTCCACATATTGCTTTCCATGCTAAGCCAAATGTGAAGGCTTGTACATTTGCACCAACAATACCTGCATCTTTAGTGTTCTCCATTTTAAACTTTACCAACATATCATGTATGTACTTCGTTTGTGTGATGAATATGCTTGAATCAATATACACAAGTTCTAAGCCAAGGAAATAGGTTAACAACCCTAGATCGTTGATTTTGAATTCCTTCATCAATTGAGCCTTGACCTGCTTGGTACCAGTAGAATCATTACCTGTAATTATTGCCACAAAGCCTTGATCCTGCAAATAGGTAACTATTCTATGGTTCCAAGCTCTAGGAGCTTTCTTGAGACCATAGAGTGCTTTTCTAAGCTTGCATACATATCCTGAGTTTTCTTCATTTTCAAAACCTGGTTGTTGTGCCATATACACTTCCTCTGATATCCAACCATTTGAAAATGCATTCTTGACATCTAACTGATATAAATTCCATTTTTTTGATGCAGCAAGACTTACTTATACCCTGATTGTTGGCATCTTTGCCACAGGTGAAAATGTTTCTTCATAGTCTACTCCATGTGTTTGGGAAAATCCCTTTGCCACTAATCTTGTCTTGTACTTATTTATAGAACCATCACAGTTCTTTTTAACTTTGTATATCCATCTTGAACCAATTACCTTCATATATGGTTTCTTGGGAACTAGATCCCAAGTGTGGTTTTCCTATAATGCTTCCACTTCCTCCTGCATGGCTTCTCTCCACTCTTTCTTCTTCTTAGCCTCTTCAAATGAAGAAGAATCCTCTACCGTTGAATCTTTAATGATGTATATAGAGTGTTCTGTGACTAAAGATGTATCATATCCATACCTTATGGGCTTCTTACTTTCTCTTTGTGATCTCCTTAAAGCTTGATTGGAAGACTCATTAAAACCTCTGGCTGGTAATTCTAATTGGTCAATAAACATCTCAAAAAGTGTTTGCTCTAGTTTACTCGTGTTATTAAATTGCAACTACCGAGATGCTGATTCCGTTGCAATGATAATAGAATCTTCCTTGCTTTGAATGAAGATCCATCTTCAATAATGGTCAACAAAGGATTTAATAACTCTATTAGTTTCTTTCAAGCTCGCTAAGTGCTTCATGAGCTGTCAAACTACCATTATTCCATATTTCCATGAATGAGATTTCTTGCATCATCAACTCCTGCACCTCAACACATTTCGGGGAGAACCAGCTAGCTCTGGGTTAGAGTGGCATTTCACCCCTAACCACAACTCATCCGCTCATTTTTCAGCATCAGTCGGTTCGGACCTCCACTTAGTTTCACCCAAGTTTCATTCTGGTCATGGATAGATCACCCAGGTTCAGGTTTATAAGCAGTGATAATTGCCCCATCAAGACTCGCTTTTGCCATGGCTCCCCAACATAGTGTTGTCTTGTCTTGTCTTGTCTTGTCTTGTATTGCGCTAATTCGCTGTAGATTTCAAGACAAGACATAAAGTAACATAAAACATGCAACCACCCATAGATGTGGTCTTTGCTGGACCCCAAACATCTGTATGTACTACTTCTAGTACATTCTCACTAACATGCTTGTCATGTGGAAATGATGCTCTTCACTATTTACCAAATTGACATGCTGCACATACCTTTTGCATTTCTACAACTTTGAAATTTGGTAGCCCATGGACAATCTCCTTTGACTACATCAATTTCAGCCTTTGTAAGTTTGCATGTCCAATCTCTTTGTGCCACATCTCTATATCTGCAATAACTCCTACACCTTTTGCAAACATGGCTGCATTCATTTCAGGAATCTTCACATTTAAGGTGAACATCCTACCCACTTTGTTTCCTTTAGAAATCAATCGTCCATCCTGCTTTTCTCTTCTACATATAATCCATCAGCATTGAACCTAACTTGTAATCCCTGGTCAACCATTTGTCCAACAGAAAACAGATTCTTTGTTATATTTGGAACATATAGCACATCAGCAAGATGTTTTACCTTCCCGTCCTCCATCGACAATGGTATGTTTCTTGTATGCTCAATAGGATGCAATGTATCATCACTTGTTTCAACATATCCAGGAACTGGCATTTTCTACAAACTACTAAACCATTCTGCATAACTCGTCATGTGATTTCAAGCACTTGAATCAACATACCAGACATTATCATTCGATTTTGAAATACCAGTAGACATCGTATTCACCATGTAATGTTGAACCATGAATAGCTTCTCAGAATCATCTGCACTTGTGAATACATAGTTGTTTTGCTACCTTTTGTTATTTTGATTCTTCAACCTGCAATCACATTCAAAGTGTCCAAGTCTACCACAATTCCATCATCATTTACTATCATTACCTGAATCATTTCTTTGGAAATTTTTGCGACCTCTTCGGCTATCCCTGCCTCGAAACTGTCCTTTTCCTCCTGCATGATTGTGTTGTTGACCTTGGTCTTGGTTATTGTTTCCTCTTCCACTTCCCAAGCCTCTACCTCTGGCTCTTTCTCTGCCATAGGAGAATAATTGCTCAGAACTCGGCTTTTCTTGGGAGTTTGAATCCTCACCAAGATTCTTTTCTTCAATAATCAGCATAGATACCAGATCAACAAAATTCGGAATATTTTCCCTGGTTTGTATGTAAGTTCTGAACTGCTCATATGCAACTCCTAAACCACAAAGACACACTTCCACCTTATCATCATCATCTACATTCACACCAATAGATGCAAGTGACTCACATATGCTTTTTATTTTCAAGGTGTAGTCGCTTACCGACATGCTCTTCTTCTCCAATGTATGCAGCTCATTCTTGAGTTGCAATTTCCGTGCCTTTATATTGGTCTCATACAATGTATACTAGCAGATAGCCAGTACATTAACTTTTGTGCTCCTTTATTCCATTCCTCATATGCTCTTACCTGATCTACAGTCCGATTCCTTTCTGGTAACTGCAAAGCATTTTCATTCTCTCCTTTGATGTACTTCTAGTAGCCTTTTCCCATCAAGAAATTCATCAGTCTGAATCTCCAAGCATCATTAGGGCGAAAAACGGCCGAAAAGGGGCTGTTTGCTAATGAGAGATTAAGGAAATTGACAAATAGAGTCTTTCCACGTGTACAAGAATATAACATTGTTGTCTCTTTTAACCGTATGAAGAAATTCTTTTTTTTAATACAATATTCTCTAAAAGCACCGCTAAAGGGATGAAGAGTCTCGTATTCAGTGTACAATTTTTCGGTTTGATGCGAAAAAAGATATTTTGGCACACTACACAAAGCATATTCTCAAATTTCCAAGAAGGAATTGATTTTTGAAGATACAAAATATTTTTGGGTTCACAAAATTTCATGATCATTCAGCGACAGGGTTTACATCAAATCAAAAGTTTCCACATGTACAAAGCCTTTTTCTCTATAAATACTGCCAAAATTTGTGAACGTTGGTTTCTCGCTTTGAACATTCTTCTTCTTCTAAGTTCAAATGGCTTCTTCTTCTCGTCATCCTTCCAATCGTGTAACCTCATGTGATGATTACAACAGAAGAGAGGATTCTTTGTGGAAACCTCTTTCTGTGAAAGTAAATGAATGGGTAACTTTGATTCCTAGCTCTAGAGGTGCCCATAAAGTCAAGCGTGCCAAAAGAGACAACACAAGAAACCACTAGAAGGGACGTATTCTCAGTTTCAAATTGAAGAGATGCGGTTGGTTTGCATGAGTAAAACATGTGTACACAACTAAGGATCTTGTTCTAGAAAATCATCTGCAATTCCCTTTGTACTGTAAGTGAAGTTTTACAATGCTCTTCTATCATTCCAGTTGTTTTTGTATAACAAAACATATGTTTTCGTACTGCAGATATCTTTCCTTCCAATATTGTGGAATGGCAACCTGTTGAATGTTTAACAGGAACATTCAAAGTTCTTCATAAGGAATATGCAGAACTCATGTATGCAGACAAATCTCTTCAAGTTTTCAAGGAGGAATTCTTATGGGAATATTGTACATGTACCTGGTCCTTGCATCTCTTCATTAGATTGGGATGCTCCTGATCATTCAACAGTTTCAAGTTTTCTATGCAAAATGAAATTTGATATCCAAAAGGCAATGTTAGCAGGATGAATTTTGAGAAGGATAAAGATTCAATGGTTTTTGCCTATTCATGTCTTTGTAGCATGCTTTAAAAACATGTTATTACAGAAAAGAGAAACAATGTGGTTGAATAGGAGAGTCTCTATTTTGAAGATTGATGATGTTTTAGGTAGGGAATGGGATAGCAAAGAAGTTCAAAAGCTAGGTGACATTATTTTATGTAAAGTTAGTCCCAATTCTCTTTCAATCTCATATCAGATATGTCGACAATCTCTGGTTTTAGGATATGACTATAGAAGGTGGAAAAAAAAGCTTGGACTTTGGATAGCCTTGGACTTAGAGGAGAGCTGTCTAGAATTTGAGTTAGAAGTACTGATTCATCCAGATTTTCTATTAAGGAAAATAATTGTTACTGCAAATTGGAATCTCAAAAATGTAAGGGAGCTCCTAGAATACCTTGATAAGGTATCATCACAGTGCAGATTCTCAATTGATGATGCAATGGTTAACATTAGATCAGAGAAATCATTATCTTGCATAACTTGCCTGCCACCAAGGGTGATTAAGTTCCAACCCTTAAGATTGTAACAAGTTAACCCTTGACATTCTTACATAATGTATCTCCCTCTTATAGAAGCTTTTGTTGATACTTTCATTGAATTTTCTTTGCAGAATGGTGACAAAGAATGTGTGTTAAATTATGAATTTAAAATGTCTATATTCATATTTGCATTTTTTAATTTAATTTCAAGATTTTTATGAGGTTCTTATTGTACAATGATAAGAATATAAGCCAAGACATTCTTAGATATTTTTTAGGTCCTTTATTTCATATTTCCATTGATTTTTATTTACAGGGGTGAATTGATGACTTCAATTATTCCCCTTCATCTAAACTCATATTGGCATTTTTTTTGTTTAATCTTAACATTCCGATGAGGTTCCAACTAAGAAATAATTATACAAGAACTTGCATAAGTAAATTCTAGATTAACAAGAGATTTACAATTCAATATCTAGTTTCAGTTTAATTATTATAGTCTATCAAAGGTGCACATTAGTTCAATTAAATTATTTGATTCTATCCATCTTTTCTATCCTCAAGTAATGCAAGAGAAAGTATCATGGTGCACATCACAAGTAATATTAGAGAGCGTGGAGAAGCTGGTGCAAATTCCAATCCAAGGTTTGATATTTCAAAATATGAAGAGCATGACTTAAGTCATAAAATAGAGGAGAGAAGATAAGAGAAGACGACCGATTCAAGTGACTGGTGCAATCTGAACTTGTCAGATCGCCCTTATCACTTAGATCGGTCGTGTTAGCAAACTACCGGGAGAGACTTCAAAAAGTGACTTTGCGTAAAGGTTTGACCCATGACTATAAAAACAACTTGCAACAGCTCATCTCATGCAAGGTTTCTTAAAGGGGATGCTACATTGAAATGGATAATACGACTGATGCAAGCGATAGGGGCAATCCTAAATTATTCGATTCCCTGTATCACTTGTATCGGTCGTGTCCTCTTTCTTCTTTATGTTCTTCTCTATCTTCTCCAATTTAAACTTTCCAACAAGAATGAAGTAAGAAACCCACAATGTAGTCATATTTGTGACATAGCCAAATTTAATTGGACCATGCAATGAACTTTTGTTTAACTCTTAAGAGGTTCAATACAATTGTATATTTCTCAAGGCATATAAATATTGTTAAGGCAAATGAATATGGTTACAATGACCATCTTCCAGATGAAGATTGGCATAAGTACATACAATTTGTATATAAATAATCTTCCAACCTATGTTGGTTTTACAATAGATTTCAATCTTAGACTCAAAAATGATTCAACCCTTTCTATCCTTTTTGGAGCCCTCTTTTCTCTGTTGCTTGTGGCCCTTTTTGGAGCATTCACCTTGAAACGAACACTTTAGCACCGTATGGTTTTGGGTTTCGCTTAACCGTTTACTTTAGGGTATTAGCATATCTTGGTCCCATGCTTCAATGGTTAGTGAAGAGCATGCCCTTTATTTTTTTCTTCATACTTTTTTTTATCAGGTGGAGGGGGTGGAGGTGATTCTGGATCATTGGGGCAGATTGCATGTTTCATAATGCCATTTATTGCTCTCTCTCTGATCAAGATGATCCATGCATCTAGATAGTCTGATAAATTTAATTGAGGACTGTAAAACCTTCTTTCCAAGAATCTTATAGCATTTGGAATCACTCTCCAACCACATGATGTTGCATCTTTCTGCAATGGCACATGAATTTGTATGTATCCAAATTTCTTTTGTTCATTGAATTTAGCAATTCCAGGAAAATTCTGATCAATATGCATCTTGAGAAGCTTTGCAGCACTGCATTGTAAAGTGAAAATCAGAATGGATGGCATGGCTCTTAAATAGAAAAAAAAATATATAGCAACTTACACTTTGCAACTCCCATGTTGTGATTTAAGAGAATTGACGAGAAGAGCTTGATATGCATTGAAGTCAACAATAATAAGACTCCAATGGCCCCTGTCAATGAGTTGCATGTAAATATACTTTCTTAAATGAAACAAATATCATTCCAAAATGAAGATGACTACTTACTTTCAATATATGGGTAGAGAACACATTCTACTTCTTCTGTAAAATCTTGTAGAAAGGACTTGGCATCTCCATGTTTATGCAAAAAACACTCTGTCACCAGAGGATCTATGATAAATACTTTTCTTTGAACCACTTCCTCACATTGTTGAAGAAGAACTCTACAAATCAAGAAATAAAAATTCAGTTAAGGGACTAGAAAATTAAGCACTTTATGGCCTCTAGATAATACCTGTGTGAAATGTTCACCACACTATTTGATATTTCAACATGAAACTCCCTTAACGTTTTGTTTTCTTCAGGTCTAATGTCAAGAAACCATTCATTCTGCCATGCCATTGCAACATTAACTATTATCTGCCCATCTCCTTTCTTAAGGAGCTCTTTATTTGCTTTCTATAACTTTTGAATCTGGTTTAAGGTGACATTTTCCTCTATAAATAATCCTTGCTTTTTCCTCTCCTCCTCACTATTTGCTACAGTTCTAGTTTCATGATCATGAGTGACCTGAGGGTTGATCTCTTCAATGACAACTATTGTTTTGGGTGCTCGGGCTGGAGCTATATTTAAAATATCAAAGATTTTTTTATCATGGTGATCAATAGGAACCAGAGATTTATCAAATTTATATCTTATTCTTGAAACAATAACATAATCCTTTGCCATTAGTGTTACCCTATGAGAATGAGCAGCACATAAATAGGCATCATTCATAAAATCAATAGCAAAGTCCTCTGCAATTTCTTGCAGGCATAGCAGTGCTTGAGTTTGCCACCTCACATTGATAAAGGATGAGGTCTTCATCAAAGAAGAGAGGTTGGCTGTGATCTGCGTGACAACTCTCATAAATGGAAGTCTAGGGATCAATAGTCCCATAGACTTTTGAGCTCTTCTAATTTCCCTCAAGGACTTTACATGGTACTTGACCCTTTTCTTTGAAGGCTTGTCTAGTACATTGCCTTGAACCTTCTGGGGATTTTGCTCCTGGACATTTTGCTCCTCGGCATTTTCTTCCTGGGCATTTTGGTCCTCACCCTCAGGGTACAACTTCCTTGCTGTCTTTTTGGTCCTAGCCATATTCTGCACAAAATGAGAGTCTTTCGGCAAGGAAGTGGAAAGGAAAGCCAACTTACTCTCAAAAACTTTCATCAAGGACTCTTTCCACTGTCAGAGACATGACTGATCCAAGTGATAAGAGTCATCCGAAAAGGCCCAGATGTCCCTTATCGCTTGCATCGGTCGTGCTTCTAATCGTGAAGAAATATCAGTGAATACCATTTCCCTTGGAATGCATTATAGCTAATTCTCAACCAAATAAAATGTTTCTTCAAAGATTTGATCAAGTATGCCATTTAAAAAGCACGACCGATCCAAGCGATTAGGAACATTTGGAAATCCTCGGATGTCCCTTATCGCTTGCATCAGTCATCCTTGAATTCATCATGACATATCAATCAATATTAGTTCGAATATAGCTTACAATGCATAATAATCAAGCATCACTAAGAAAAACATAATTTGCAAGCTATGATCAAGGACTCGATGCCATTTAAGAAACATGACCGATCCAAGCAATTAGGGTTATCCACAAATCTCAGATGTACCTCGATCGCTTGGATCGGTCGTGTCCATATTACCTAATGCAGAGAGCATTCTCTATAGAAATTGTGAAGAAGCAACTTAAAAACTTGGTGGTGATGGAACCTCGATGGTTGGAAAGTATTGAGAAAAAAAAAGAGAGAAATGAATAGGGAAGCTTAAATAGGTATCAGAACTGAGTTGACCATTGGTGCCACATGGCACACCACGATTGGTCCATGTCATATAGCCGTTCCAACATTCTTTGCCATGTGGCATGATTTGATTGGGCCACATCATCTATTTGATTCCCAACGTACCTTTACCATGTGGCATGTTGGTGCAGACCAATCACCAATTGAAGATTTGAAGGACAAAGGATGGAGATGAGATCAATTTTTGAAGCAAAGAAGATGGATACATTCAGAAAGTGAAAGACATGTACACATATGTACATTAGTTAAGACATAGGTTACTTATACTTATGCTTTGATATAAGTATGTACATAATTGCCTATAAATACTTTTGAAAATGTCGAGGCAATGAGAGAAGACAAGGAGAGACAATAGGAGATCATGAGATTAGTGTATTAAGTAGTAGAAAATGTCATTAGACATGTGTGAAGTGAGTTGAACTCTTCATCCTCACTCAGTTGTAAATTTCTGAGAAATAGAAGGAAAAATTGCGCCCGATGTTTGTGTGTTTTCTCCCTGTGTAATAGACCTTTTGTGAATTCCTTTTGGAGATATCTAAGTCCATAGTTAATCAATCTATGGCTAGAGCTTGAGAATCTAATTGTGATCAGGCTAAGAGAATTGTGTGTAGGAACATTTACATGTGAAAAAGTACTCACTGGTTCCTGAAACAGGCGCAAATTTTGATTCTCACTCCACAGTTTAAAGTTTTGTGCAAGTAAGCACTTAATCTTTAAGTTGGAAGGTAAGCTACTCGTGGCTAAAAGCATTTTCTTAAACGGGTTTTATACTGAGAGAATTAAAGTTAAGAAGTTAGGGGTGTCCAAATCGACTTCTCAGAAGTGCAGATTTAGACATAGCTGACTTGGTAAGTAGATTTCTCAAGATCTACTGAACCTTTTGAAGTAATTCGACTTGGAGAAGGTGCGCAATCTTTATGCGACACCTTGTGCAAAGTTTCATAAAAAACTTTACACATTTACTTAGTCAATGAGCAAGATCTATGCAGCAGACTTTCTGAGGAAATTCCTTCTTCACAGTTTAGTCAAGAAATTGATTTTTTGGTCATTGATAGCTTAAATTGGTGAAGGTTTTAACTTACTCTTGATATAGAGGTGTTCTCAATTCAAGAGTAGGTTGTTCTTTTGGAGATTAACACTCTCCATCAGTGGTATCAGAGCAAGAAACACCAAAATCAAGGAAAGGAGGATCCCGATTGCTGCAGATTCAAGAAATTCAACAACTGAAGAACTGAAAGGTGAAAGCTTGAAGGAAAAGCTTGAGGAGGAGACTATACAACATCAAGAAGGACAAAAGGACTCTAATTTGAAGTAAAGGTATATATATTATTCATAAAGCTTGAAGATTTCAATACACAGGTGGACACAAGATGGGAGATTCTCTATAGATAGAGAAATTGGATAGGGAAAACTATCCTGCATGGTCAATGAGAATGGAAGCTCATCTTATGAGCAAAGATTTAATAGCTTACATCACAGGAGAAGAAGAGAAACCACAGTTCAGAGATCCTAGTGTTCCAACTAGGGAAGAGTTAGCAGATTTGAAAAATTGGATGAAGAAAGATGCTCAAGCTAGGAGCATTATATATATGGCAGTCAATGATTACTTGTTACCTCATATTCGAGGTCTTGAAAGTGCAACTGATATTTGGAATTCTTTGGAGGAGCATTTCCAGAATACTACTAAGTCAAGGAAGGCATCCTTATGGGCAGAGTTTACCACCTTTAAGAAGAAGGCTTCTCAATCCATTTCAGACTATGTGACAAGAATGAAAGATATTGCAGATGCTTTAGGAGCTGTTGATGAAGACATTGAGGAGAATAAATTGGTAAGACAAACTCTTACAGGTTTAAGAGGTGATGACAAATGGAAGCCATTCATTTTGTCTACAGAATTATCACTTGATCATTTCACTCCTGATTTAAATCAGTTGCTAGGTCATATGCTAACATTTGAGCAGGATGTTAAAGGAGATGGTGACAAAAGTACAGGTCATGCAATGTACTCAAAGGACAAGAAGAAAGCTAACAAAGGAAAGCAACAAGCAGGTGAAGATGAAGGTACAACTAGTCAAGCCAACTTCCTAAGAGGTAGAGGAGGTGGCAAAGGTAGAGGAAGAGGCAGAAACAACAAAGATGGAGGCAAAGCTTGTTGGATTTGTGGTAAGACAAATCATTTAGCTAATGAGTGTTGGCATAATAATCAGAGTAATGGTGGATATAATCAGAACTATAATACAAGAGGAAGAGGTGGCAGAAATCAAAGAGGTAATTTCAAAGGCAGAGGTAGTAGGGGTTACTTTGGAAGAAATGCAGGTAGAGGTTTCCAAAGTCAACAATATAACAACACCTACTATAATTATGCTTCAGATCAAAAGGAAGATTCAACATTGATAATGAATGCAACTTGTGAAAGGCAGAGTGAAGATAAAAGAGTCTTCTACATTGATTCAGGGTGTAGCAATCACCTGAGTGGTAATATAGCCTTGATGACTGATTTGGAGAATAAGGTATCTAATCATGTTGTTCAAACAGGTGACAACACAAAGCACAATGTGAAGTCAATTGGATCAGTGAAGGCCAAGGATGGTAGCACCTTATTGAGTAAGGTCTTGTATGTTCCTACAATTCCTAAGAATTTGATAAGTGTAGGACAAATTGTGGAAAAAGGTTATGAAGTAAGGTTTACTAATGAAGGAGTGTTTGTGGAAGATCCTAGCAATGGGTATAAACAAATTGTTTCAGGGAAGAAAGAAGGAAGATTGTTCACATTGAAGATTCAAGGTAATATTGGTCATGCCATGTTCACATATGGAGGACATAAGATCTCTGAGCTAGATCTTTGGCACAAGAGGCTTGGACATTTCAATGAAAGAGGTATTAAAGACATGATTAACAATGGTTCAGTGCTTGGTTTGCCTAATGTTGCAGGTCAACATATGACATACAGATGTGAGGCATGTCAATTAGGTAAGGCTCATAAGCATTCCTACTCCAAGCATAGTTTTATGTACTCAGAGAAGCTTGAGTTGGTACATACAGATGTGTGGGGACCATCAAAGGATTTCAGTATAAATGGGTCAAGATATTATGTGATTTATGTTAATGATGCTACTAGATGGATCACTATTTATGTGATCAAAGATAAGTCAGAAGTGTTTAATACATTTAAACACTATCATGCATATGCAGAAAGAATTACAGGACATAAGTTGAAAAGACTAAGGTCAGATGGAGGGGGAGAGTATTTCTCTAATGAATTCAGTAATTACTTGTGGGATGCAGGTATGAAAAGGGAAGTTACTTGCAGGTACTCTCCTCAACAAAATGGTGTAGCAGAAAGGAGAAATAGAACTCTTGTTGAGTTTGCAAGGTCCATGATGAAGGAGAAAAATTGCCCTAATTATTTGTGGGCTGAGGCTATAAATACAGCTACTTATTTGGTCAATAGGTTACCATGTAAAGCTTTGCAGGGAATGACACCTTATGAGGCATGGTGGGGTAAGAGACCTACACTAGACCATTGCAAAGTATTTGGATGTTTGGCCTATGCATATGTGCCATCACAATTAAGGCACAAATTGGAACCTAAAGCTGAAAAATATGTGTTTATTGGTTATGATGATAAGCAGATGGGATACAGGTTGTGGAATCCATCCACAAAAAATTTTCTTGTATCAAAAGATGTTACATTTGATGAGCAAGGTACTTGGTATGCAGGTACTATCAATATTAATACAGATGATGAAGAGGTTGTGAGCCAAAGGAAAGGTAAGTCAAAGGTTCAAATAATTGACAAAGAAGAGAATAATGAAGTGCAGGTTGAAGTGGAAGAAACACCTAGGTTTGATCCTGAATATGAAGAACCAGAAACCTCAAGAAGTGGAGAACTTAGGAGGTCTACAAGGAACAAATGGCAACCTACAAGGTATAGCTATGATACTTCATTTCTGTCTACCAAAAATTATGCTTACATGATTAAAACAGATGAAGATCCTTCTACATATGAAGAGGCAAAAGGTAAAGAAAATTGGGAGAAAGCTATGCAGGAAGAATATGATGCATTGTTGGAGAATCAAACATGGGATTTGGTTCCAAAACCAAATAGCCAGAAGATCATTGGATGTAAGTGGGTTTATAAGACAAAAAGATTTGCAGATGGAAGTGTTTCTAGGTACAAAGCTAGACTTGTTGTCAAAGGGTTTGCTCAGACATATGGTGTTGACTATGATGAGACTTATAGTCCTGTGGCAAAGATGACAACCATCAGGACACTTATAGCAATTGCTGCATGTAAAGGTTGGAAATTGTGTCAATTAGATGTGAAAAATGCTTTTTTGAATGGTTATATTTCAGATGATGTGTTCATGGAGCAACCTCAAGGGTTCAGAGATAAAAGGTATCCAAATCATGTGTGCAAGCTCAAGAGAGCTTTGTATGGCTTGAAGCAGGCCCCAAGGGCATGGAATTATAGACTTGTAAAGTTCTTGAAAGAACTTGGATTTTAGGTGTCTAAAGCAGATAGTAGCTTGCTTATCAAAGCAAGTGATAATGGTTTCATATACATGTGCATATATGTTGATGATATAATCCTTACAGGTACAGATGAGGAAGGAATACAAAGACTAAAGAAGCAAATGGAAAAGGAGTTCAAAATAAGTGACTTGGGAGACTTGTCATACTTCTTGGGCATGGAGATTACATATACTCAACATGGAGTAGTTGTGACCCAAGAAAGGTATTTAAAGAACTTGTTAATCAAGTTTAAAATGGATGATTGCAGGGTAGCACCCACACCAATGGAGGTGAATCACAAATTGAGTAAATTTGGAGGTGAAGAATTCAAGGACATGAGACGATATCAGAGTTTAGTTGGTAGTCTTATCTATGCTACTTTAACTAGACCTGATTTATCATATGCAGTAGGGGTTTTGTCTCAATTTATGCATTGTCCTAGGAAAGAGCATTGGATTGCAGGTCAAAGAGTGTTGAGGTACATTAAGGGTACACTCAAAGAAGGTTTGTATTATGGGTTTACATCAGATACAAATATCAAGATCTATAGTGATGCAGATTGGGCAGGTAATCTAGATGATAGAAGATCAACCTATGGATACATGTGTTATGTGGGAGATAAGTTAATCTCCTGGTGCTCAAAGAAGCAACATACAGTTGCTTTGTCATCTACAGAAGCAGAGTACAAAGGCATGGTTGAAGCTGCAAAAGAAGTGATATGGCTTAAGACTCTAATGAAGAGTTTTGACACTATACAGAACATACCTATCATTTATGGTGATAACATGAGTTCATTATATCTAGCTGCTAATCCTGTTTTTCATGCCAGGACTAAACACATTGAGATACAGTATCACTTTCTAAGAGAGAAGGTGATGGATAAGGAGATTGAAGTCATACATACTTCAACAAAAGATCAGATAGCTGATATGCTTACAAAGAGCTTGGATGGACCAAAGCTACAGAAGTTTAAAGACATGGCAGGTATAAAGAAGATAAGAGAAACCTCAATTGATGATTGAGGGGGAGCTGTTGGTGCAGACCAATCACCAATTGAAGATTTGAAGGACAAAGGATGGAGATGAGATCAAGTTTTGAAGCAAAGAAGATGGATACATTCACAGAGTGAAAGACATGTACACATATGTACATTAGTTAAGACATAGGTTACTTATACTTATGCTTTGATATAAGTATGTACATAATTGCCTATAAATACTTTTGAAAATGTCGAGGCAATGAGAGAAGACAAGGAGAGACAATAGAAGATCATGAGATTAGTGTATTAAGTAGTAGAAAATGTCATTAGACATGTGTGAAGTGAGTTGAACTCTTCATCCTCACTCAGTTGTAAATTTATGAGAAATAGAAGGAAAACTTGCGCCCGATGTTTGTGTGTTTTCTCCCTGTGTAATAGATCTTTTGTGAATTCCTTTTGGAGATATCTAAGTCCATAGTTAATCAATCTATGGCTAGAGTTTGAGAATCTAATTGTGATCAGGCTAAGAGAATTGTGTGTAGGAACATTTACATGTGAAAAAGTACTCACTGGTTCTTGAAACAGGCGCAAATTTTGATCTTAATGATTTGATCATTTCTCACTCCACAGTTTAAAGTTTTGTGCAAGTAAGCACTTAATCTTTAAGTTGGAAGGTAAGCTACTCGTGGCTAAAAGCATTTGCTTAAACGGGTTTTATACTGAGAGAATTAAAGTTAAGAAGTTAGGGGTGTCCAAATCGACTTCTCAGAAGTGCAGATTTAGACATAGCTGACTTGGTAAGTAGATTTCTCAAGATCTACTGAACCTTTTGAAGTAATTCGACTTGGAGAAGGTGCGCAATCTTTATGTGACACCTTGTGCAAAGTTTCATCAAAAACTTTACACATTTACTCAGTCAATGAGCAAGATCTATGCAGCAGACTTTCTGAGGAAATTCCTTCTTCACAGTTTAGTCAAGAAATTGATTTTTTGGTCATTGATAGCTTAAATTGGTGAAGGTTTTAACTTACTCTTGATATAGAGGTGTTCTAAATTCAAGAGTAGGTTGTTCTTTTGGAGATTAACACTCTCCATCATGGCACTCATTGATTGGTCCACATCATTCGACTGTTACTTCCTCCCTCCTCTCCTATAAATAGCAACTTCCTTCCTAAATTCAAATTTTGAACCTTCAGAGAATTTGTCTCATTTCCGTGCATATTTTTCTTTCATCTCCGACACGACCGATACAAGCGATTTTCCCCATTTGACCCACGTTGACTCGGTTTAGTTGCTTGCATCGGTTGTGTTCTCCTATAGGACATACAAGAGAAGTTGCAGCTAAGATGGAGGGAATGAATGAGATCCTTAGTGTCTCTCCATCAGAGAAACTACTTGATTTCATGGTTCAAGAGGGTTTAACTGTAGATTACTTTCCTGATGCAATTACGATATTCAACCCCAAGATTGATTTCAAAAAACTCTTAGAGAAATCAAAAAGTTTTCTTAAGGATGAGTGGGAGAACTTCTTGGGGTTGATCAATGGAAAGATTCTTTCTATTTCTCAGAAAGCCTATGTCCATCCTCACATCTTTGGGAAGGATCCAATAGATAGGGCAAAAATGATAAGAAAATGCAAAAGGATATCCCCTTTGCCAGGGAAGCTAGATTTATGCCCAGAGCATGAAAAGGATTGCTGCTTGCTCCCTTTAAACATTTCTTTCTTGATATGGCTTGATCACGTCTCAGTTGAAAAGGAGGAAAGTACTCATGTTGAAGATGAGCCTTTCTTAGAGCTGACACTTGAGGGAAGCTCAAAAACTATGAAAGGTGTCATGGAGATTGTTGAGGAGATCAATCTCCAAGTAGAAGAAGAGCAAGTCAAAGGATTTGATGTGGCCTTTTTAAAGCAGAGACTGCAATAAGGGAGCCAACTGAAGAAGTTCAAGTGTCTGAGAAGTCCCTACTTCTCCCAAATCTACCTTTTTACTTTATCTCTGAAAAGGAGTTTATCCCTCTATATTACATTCAGGAACTTTTCAATCTTAGGGAGGACTACTGCCTTGCAGCTATAGCTGAGTCAAAAGAAGTTGCAAGGAGATTCATCAATAAGGAAGGAGAAAGAAAAGAATAATTTTTACGTCCTGATTTCAATTTGTCAAATGAAGAATTCAAAGATTCATCACAAGCTCTTTCAAAATGCTTTGAGAAAGCTATCTTATAGAATCCAACACTTGTTGATGAAGAGTTTGATGAGCAATAGAAGCAACTTGGAATATACTCGTTTGGGCACGGCTATTCATTCTTGGATGTTGATGAGGACATAGGAACAATATGTATTGAATCAAAAGAGCTCATTGAGGAGGAAGATGAGGTCAAGGTATGTTGTTTAATATATTCTCATGAATTTTAGGTTTTGTCCAAGATCTCCATTTATAAAGTGAGAAATCGACCACGACCAATGCAAGCGATAAGGCCCATCGGATATTTTCCATTGGGCCTTATTGCTTGCATCGGTCGTGTTTGGACTTGAAGAGGAAGATGAGTTCTAGGTATGTAGTTAAATATATTCTCATGATTTTTAGACTTAGGAAATGAGGTGCAACCGATGCAACATCTTTCGTATGTATCGGTTTTCTCCAAGATCTCCATTTGAAGTGTGAGAAATCGATCATGACAGATGCAAGTGATAAGGCCCATCAGATATTTTTCGTTGGGCCTTATCGCTTGTATCCGTCATGTCTAGGAGTTGCATGCAGCATTGATAATAGACATGTTTCTATGTATTTTGCAAAGACATATTGATAACGATCGATGCAAGCAATAACGACCATCTGAATTTCTCTCAAGACCCTAATCGCTTGCATCAGTCTGGTCTCTTTCTTTTTGTCTAATTGTTTCAAGTTACTTTGCGTGACTCCTTAAGTGTGCTTGCACTTCATCTGACCTTGTTTTTCATTTTTACCACAATTGACTATATTGGATGAAGACAATTACCTTGGCAGGGGCAAGGGAACAAGAAAAACCATACAAGAGAAAGGAAAAGCAAAGGTGGATATTCATTCAATTATCCACTGTCTTCCAAACTTGAACCGAGACACTTTTTGTGTTATTCACAAGCAAACTATAGTGAGGAGCGAGACTTTGCATTATTCTCCTTGAGGACTCTATCAAAATACATGGGTTTTAATCCAATACCCTTTAATGCTTTCAGAGTTTTGCTGCTTGAAAGAGCAGCTGCATTCATAATTTTTGGATATGCCCCAGGACTTAATGCTTCAAGGGCAGGGTACTTTCTTTGTTATTCAAGCTATGCAATGGCTGCAGGGGTGTCAGATTTAAAAAGCATTGCTAGATATAGGAGAAATGAGTTCCTCATATATAGAGGTGATTTGCTAGAGCCAAGCTCTTTAAAGAGACTCAAGGAATGACTTCAAAATTTCAAATTCTATTACTCATCAAATGTACATATACAAAAATTTCCCAATGTGATATAAGACATTGCAAATTTTTTTGGTGTAACTGATACATGTCCTAATATTAATTGTTATTGATCCATGATCTATTCTCTGGTCAAAGTCATCTGATGGTAATAGACATATTTCTTTTCAAAGCTTAATACATCATGAAATATACATACATTACATCTTTATTTCTGAAAGAAATAAAAGACATTGCAAATAATAAAGCTCTGTTTGAAATGTAGTCTTTTTCATTTTGTGATATTGATACATGATGAATTTGTCTGGTGATAGTCATATTCTTCTGATTATATTTGGCATGAGGTCCTTTGTAATTGTCTTCTAAAGAGCCAATCAAAAAGCTCTCTGAAGGCATTGCTCTTTGTTACTCTTCTTCCTTTCCTTGTGCACCTAAAGAAGCTTGTCCTTGCTTGATGATGATATTTTTCCATGCCGTGGGTGTTCCATATGGCAAGTGGTTCTTTTTCTGCAAAGAATGCACCATGCACAAGAAGAATATGCTAGAAGAGCAGAAGAATCTCATCAGATCTTTATTTCAATTAAAGATAAATAAATTGAATAAAATATCTTTGGAACTCACCAAGTAGTATGTTATGTCTTTGGCACCCCATGCCTCTATGCTGGTTTCTATAAGCTCTGTGGTCGCCTTTCTGAATCTGTCACATAACTTTTTGATGATATCTGCTGCCTCATGATCTTAAAAAAATTATCTAGTTTGACCCACACCTCCATTCTCTTTTTTGCTATTTCTGGTTTGCTTTTTACATTAGTCATGACCTTACAAAATTTTTTCCAACAATTCCACATGGCATTTAGTTGCTTGTCATCATGGTTGCTAAAGAATCTCCTTGCTTTTGCACCTCCCATTGAGACATCCTGTAGTACATCACCTGTATTTTGTGAAAGCTTTGGATCTTTTCTTAGATGAACATCACCACCATGAAATCCCATTTCTGAGAAAAGACAATAACATTTTTTTATGTACTCATCTGCAAGAGTTGTAGGCTTGATAGAATATGCATAATCCAAGTGAAGACGGACCAATTTGTCAATGATTCTCAACTCTGCATGTAGTGTACATATGTGTACATTTGTCAATGCTATTGGAAGTATGGGATCCCAAATCAGTGAAGAAGATGAGTAGTTATGAAGAATAACATTTTGTCTGGAAGGATGCTCTTCAACCTCAGCTCTAGCAATCCATCCATTTGTGCATGGGCTTTGCATGCTGTACAAGCAAGGGTACTTAGAATTTGCTCCCCCACTTATACCAAACATGCATTTGAGCGTCCTTAGGTCTCCACTCAAATGCCACTCAACTTGAAAGTTATCGTAGTCTTTGACATTCAACAATTCTCCTGCATGATGCCTTTGGATAACATTTGGAATGTTTGTCTGTGAGAATAACCATTTAAGTGTTTTATGGCTCTTAGATGGAACTTGAGCACAACCAACCCACCATAACTCCATTTCTGATTGTACTTTGAGAGATGGAGTATCCAATTTCCAAAGGGTATAGTCCAAAGCTTTGTTCATTAGTGCAATTCTCCATCTTTTGATGTTTTTTAAGCTCAGCTTCATCAAGTTTGATTACAAATTTCAACAAACCAGAACATTCATGTTCTTTTGTATTATAGAACTGAACCATGTATGTTTGAAGTTTTATAATATCTATCCATACGTTGTTAAATGCATTGTAAGTGAAATGTAACTTTTGTTTTCCTACTTTGTAAGGCATGTTACCATGAATATGTTTATATTCACCAAATACTGATGTGATCTTTTTATTCAAG
The DNA here is from genome assembly GCA_020310875.1 of Ceratopteris richardii. Classification (NCBI taxonomy): domain Eukaryota; kingdom Viridiplantae; phylum Streptophyta; class Polypodiopsida; order Polypodiales; family Pteridaceae; genus Ceratopteris; species Ceratopteris richardii. Next base: position 137,510,260 of record CM035407.1, read on the forward strand.
CAGAGCCGAAACTTTCCTATATGATGGGGTCTAGGCAATCCAAAACTTTTAATTTTGTTAAATTTTAAAAATTCAAACCAAACTTTTGAGATTGCTATATAACCTTTCCTACTCACTCCGACGCTATCACAAATCTTCTGAATTTGAGATGGTTCTAGTAACAGATTCATTTTTGTCATGAGTTTTTGGAAAACAAAGCGTTTCAAGCATGTATTTTCATTCAGTTTCAATAGTCTTATAACATCATTTTGAATCATAATTTCATTACAGAAATGTACGCGCTCAAAACTACTCAACATATTGAAACCTAGAACATTTGTCACATGATCTCTTACAATTTTCATTCTTTTCTTTTTCTTGCCAGATTTTTCAGTAAAATCTAAAAAAGGTTTTACTCCTTTTGACCGCATTCTCAAACCTATAGGAGTTTCTTTGATTTTTTTAAAAAGACTCAAACTGAGAAGATAAAGTGGATAATTTGCTTTCTAGCTCCCTCATATGTAAATCCTTCTGATGTAGTGTGTTTTGTAGATAGTTTATGTATTGTACATAATTCCTTGAAATATCCTAGAGCCTTGAACAATAGCCTTGTAAACCATCCTCACCATCTCCTACAAATCTAATCAGATCATGAAGATTATGAAAAGGGGGATACCTTCCAATTTGTGGATCAATTGGATAAACAGATCCATCTGTCCATATGTTGATATGTTTCTTGCCTTCCTTTCGCAATCCCTCCACTTCAAGAGGATGAAGAGCCCTTCGGAATACTTTTCTTGTCGTCGCATACTCATGACTAACTGAAATGTTGATATGGAGCTTTTTACAATGATTTCGATTGTTTGAAAGCTCAGAGAGAGTATTTAGGTTAAGGTTCTCCATGGTCTACTATGAAAAGTGATCGGTAAGTGTCTAAAATAACGTGAAAGAGAGAAACAGGCCTGCTATGAAAAGTAGAGTAAAAAAGTGCAAAATGTCATCAGCACACATTATATAGGTCCGTGAACAAGAGGAACATTCAAATTTTGATCAGCACCCGATGAGCACAAACTTCGAGGCGTAAGATATCACACAAAATTTTCATGATTATCATACAAGTTTCTCTCTCTTCAAAATTTGCATAAGGTACGTTTTAAATTAACTTAAACGGAATTTCTTAAAGGATTTGACAACTTTAATATAGATTAAGCACAACTAATTGAAATCCTTACACGACCCTTTTTGGGTCATTTTTCGCCCGAATGTGGAAGTTATTCTTGTCCAGCTTATCGCTTATAAGCTGACTCATTCCATCTGCGTTTGCCCTTTCTGCAACAATTCACAACACTGCAAAACACTACAAGCAGCACTTCTGCTTGAACACTGTCACACTATGACGTGACAATTTGATCTCAGAAAAACATAGTTTTCGTGTACCAACAGTACACAGAATCGCTTGAGATTCTAGATCTGGAATAATGAGTGTTGCCAAACACAACGCAAGTTACAGTTTTTGAAACTGACCTGGTTTTTCTACGGGCCCCACCTTGCGGGCTTGAAATAGAGGTCGAGATATTTTGAGGTCTTCTACTTTCACGCCGATTTTTGTAGCAAATGGAGGTCGTTTGTGAATCGCGTTTTCTCCACGCCTTGTTGTGTACTCTTCACCATCGCCTTCTCCAGGAGCTCTCTACGGCCATGCTGGCTCTGATACCATGTCATGAGGAAGGAGATAAGGAAGAGAGCTCACACACACACACTCTCACTCTCAAGGAGAAGCACACACACGGATTGAGACAAGGAAGAATAATCTTCTTCTTATTTTATTACATAAAAAGGAATATACAAGAATGACCTAAAAACAAGAATACAACAAGTGCAATATATAAAGATCAGTACATAAGGAAAAACCTAATGTCTACGAATGAGTGATCTCGCAAGGAACAAATGTGCTATGAATCTTGGTAGATAAATCTAATAAAGCTCAATGAAGTATCCCTAACATATACTGGTGTGACCACTATACATGTCAGAGAAACGAAAAACTCGTACGTGTCATCTTGGATCATCACATGTTGAGCTTGATATCTCAACCGACTACAAACTATCATACATCTTAGGAATCAACCAACCTTGAGCAATGAGCACCCTTTTAATCCCATGAACCACCATACTCAATAAACTAGAGAGAAAGCATCTTTTCTAATTGTACCCCACCTATTTTTGAAGACAGCCTACCAGCCACACACATGTTTCTGCCCAGATTTGTCTGCCATACTTAATGCCGCGAGAAAAACTTTTAATTATTTAATATTGGGCGTTTAACCTCGAAATCTTTTGTATGAGATCTAGCACATCTATCTTCAGATTGAGGCCTACACAACACGCATCGAGCACGACTACTTTGCAGGAGGGAATACCGAGTCATGTGTGCGTGCAATGTACCCTTCTTGATTCTTGCGCCAGATCTACACATGGAGCATATGCGTATGCATAGGAGCACACCTGAATTTTTGGCCTCTCGTAGAGAAATTGATGTGGTGCTCCCAATTTTCTGCTGTATACTGCATATAGTACAAATGCAATCCACTAATTTTTTGCTAACATTAGGACTTACTAGGAGTAAATCACGCATTGCTGGTTGTATTGTCATCTTGTGCATGTGCTTATACTCAGCAATCAAGAATAAGACAAGAAAGAAAGTTGGACCGTGACCATACATGTCTTTTATCTGAGTTGGCTGATGGGTTCATTCCTGAGGGTGTAATCGATGAAGCTAACATCCCTATCGAGGATTAGCAGTACACATCTCATTCTTGGTAGTCAACATAAACTGGGTGAGTGTAGGTACTGATACACTAAGAATCATGCACTATAGAGAGACATGACCTGGGATCATGTCATTCTATCATTCATGTGGTTCCAGGCACCTACTTATGATCAACCTAAAGTGGAAGACAAGATACAGATGCATATTCACACTCTCAATAAGATACACACTCATTTTTAACCTTTCCATGGTCTTTTGAAAGCTGCCATCATGACTTCCACAGATGTCTCTGTATTGCATCATATGAGGGCTATTGACATATGTGTCATGATCTGAAGATGATGTTATATTGATCCTTCAATGCCTTCTCCTCAACACTTATCCATGATATACTGTAGAGCTCACCAATGCAAATGAAATGATCAAGGGGAGGAGATGGATCCATCCCTGGTCAATAAGTCATCCGACCACTCTTCTTGCGCATTGGCATTTCTTTGTAGCCACTAGTATCATGCTTAGCTGCAATACATTTATAAATTCCTTAGCATATACTCTAGGCTTTGTTGGCATCTCTAACACACCAGGTCCTCCATGATCAGAGTGGATTAGTTTCATGATTAACAAGCATTGTGTAGACCCATTCATTAGCTAGTGATGCACAATGTTCCAAGCTTCTCTTAAATAATATGGAACGTTTGTCCCTTCTTTGTTGCCTAGTTCTTCAAGTTCTATCATGATTCTACTTCTGAACATGATGCTCATGCACACCTTTTGTCCACTTCTTAATGCCTCTGTCTTTGGTGAGCTCACAAAAATTCCTTTACTTCCTTGCTTACCCTTCCTATTGTGCTACTTGCTATGAATCTTATTGCTTCTCTCATCCCAAGTCTAGTGACTATTGTTTATACAATATTAGTTGTTGCTTTGGAATCTGAATAGAGGAGCAACACTATAGCCACTGATATCGGTAGGGAACTCTGTTGTTCCGCACTCCCATGAGCATTTTGTCTTTGGCATATTCTAGTTTAGTTGACTTAACAATCTTTGTGCTATCTATAACAACCTTCAATGCGGAACACCATACCAAGTCTGTCGATGTCCCTTTTAGCACTGAGATGACTAGTCGTGACATACTTTAGAGCAACATAGCCATAAGTCCTGCTTTTGAAGTGTGTAATGTTTGTGTGGGTTCCTGTAGTTTTAATGGCGCACATCAATATGTGTTTCAACATCATGGATGGGTCACCCCTCTTTTCTCATTGCCTCTGCAAGTTCTTTGGCTTTTCCAACTCTATCATCTTGAGTACAGTCTGATCAAATTTTTGTGAATTTTCCTTGTTGGCATAGTATTAGACTCCTTCACATGAGAAAGCATCCTCAATGCATCTGACACATCTTTTAGTTCCACACATATGTTGAATAGCATAGTGTACAGAAGAAGGTTAGGAGCAAAGCCCCTCTTTCCCATATCCCTGTAGATGGCCAGGGCCTCCCTGGGCTTCCTCATATCCAAAAGTGAGGTCATAACCATCTGATACAAGTAGCCCTAATGGATGTGCAGTGCTCCAATCCAAGTTGCAACTATCCAAAAGACCCCAATTCTTCAGCTAGTAATTTCATCTCTTGCTAGAAGTACCAGCTCAGAATATTGGCACTGATCAAGGATCATCCCACTATTCTCTGCTTTCTTCCTTCCCCCCTGTCGTAAATATTTCGATGGCTACACATAGCTTGTTTAGGCCACAAGTTCCTACATTATTGTTTCGTGGTTCACTATTTGCTACCATTCGTGATGTTCGTGCCCTACTAGGATATGAGAAGCATTTGTTTGAGAAGGGAGCAAAGCGATCTGGATAGCACATCTATTTAATTCCTCTCCAAATGAATGTTCGGTGTCTTGAAGTCCCGATGAATGACATATCTCCTTCTGTTGTGTAGGTACTCCATGCCCTTAGCAGCACAAAGAGCAATGTTTATCCTAATTTTCCCAAGGGCGGGTTGTAGATGTTTGCTCAAATAGATAAGTTCCCAAGTTCCCTCGTTGCAAGGACTCTCACACACAAAGTCATTTTTCATCATCTATACAGAATCCAATGAGCTTGAGAACATTGGGGTTCTATCCAAAGATTCTTTCTGCCTTCTACTAGGATGATGTGATAGCCATGCGTGGATTGGAAAGGAGCACTGTAAGCACCAATAACGGTGGAAGATCAACTTCCTAGAAAGGACCTGCCATCCTTCCACGTGGAAACCATCCAAGATTACTACCTTTCTCTCCATGCTCATCTGAGTATTCTGCTGCCATCATTGCAAAATCTGCTTGGGGCACTTTATCACCATTATTGAGACATCCCTTGTAAATTTTATATGCTTCTTTTAATTTTCCTTGCTTCTCACCTAGAATGTGCCTTGCTTTGAAATATGTGCAGGTACAATGCCCATCTGCCACTGCCCTTACTTCCTTTGCCTTTTCCTTTAGAGGTTGCACCTTTATCAGAGGCAGTACTCTTCTCCTTAGCATTGCTTCCATTCTTGGGCTTAGACCCCTTTCCTATTCCTTCCAAAATATATTCTTTGGGCGGCTTGTTAGGTAGTTTCTACTGGCCATTCGTTGCTCCCAAGTCCATGTTGTCGAGAGATTTCATTACATCTGTTATTCCTGTTCTTAATTTCGCCGATGTTGTTCCATGCTCATCAAACCACACCCAAAAGACTATCTAAAGGAAGTTTCTTATTGCACGCTTTATCTCTTCTCCTCTTGCATTCACCATGCCATCATGTTGCTTTTCCACACTCCTATGGTCGCCTCCACTGGGCAATCTATCACCTCTGGTAGTACTCTCAGAATTCTGCTACCTTGATCCTTGTTCATGATGATCCCAATTACCACTATGAAGTGGCTTGAAGGTCATGCCACTGGTTCATCTACGTTGCCCTCGACCAGGTATGAAGGGTGGTCTTTGTTGAAGAATTCCTCTCCTAATCGCAGCGGAAAGTGTAGAAGACCTTCTGAGGATGAAGACTCTTGCCAATAACAGAACCTTCAAATGAAAACTGGTACCAACTGAAATATCCAATGAACTTGAAACTTTGGTCACTCAAACTAGACACCTAGAGCTCTCAAATGAGATATCAAAAACTCAATTTGGAGTAGATTTGAGTTGTCAACTATTTGATTCAAAACAGAGTACCTGTCCACTCAGTTAGGCTGAAAACTGGACTTCACTAAAACCTGAATAACTCAGAGAGCATAAAGAATTTCATAAAACTGTTCTAGGCAGAGGAAGGACTCAAGATAAGCTTTCCAACGAATGTTTAAACACTAAATTTGGATACATATGTTGAGAGATATGACTCTCACAAGTAGACTACCCAAAAATGGGTGTGCGGCTGGACATAGCTGAAAACTGGACTTCACTAAAACCTGAATAACTCAGAGAGCATAAAGAATTTCATAAAACTGTTCTAAACAGAGGAAGTACTCAAGATAAGCTTTCCAACGAATGTTTAAACACTAAATTTGGATACATATGTTGAGAGATATGACTCTCACAAGTAGACTACCCAAAAATGGGTGTGCGGTTGGACACACTCTATGAGAGTGAACTGAACGAAATGACTCAAACCAAATGAAGTAGATACAAGGGGGCTTCCACGCCTTCTTACTCTCCCATTGAGTGTCCTCCCTTGCTTCTTTTATAGCCAAGTGACCAAAAACTCTCATGATGAGTTTGAGAGCTCTTCTCCATCATTTCTCCACTACTTTGGACAGCCACTCCTCTTACAATTCAGATTTTGGATTTGATTCTCTTTTGAATGATTCTCTTTTGGCCTCCACTACTTGCTGAAGTAAATGCTTCTATTTTTCATTTTTGTATTTTCCTTCTACTTGAAGAAAATCCTTTTTGCAAAAATATATACGAGCTTACTTCGTTATTTTTAACACTCCCCCTCAAGCTCACATGTGAGCTTGCACCTTCAACCATATCTTGTAAGTTGATGTCGTCCTTGAACCTCTTGAGCTTAGAAGCATCGAGGGACTTTGTAAGCATGTCTGCAACCTGGTCATTAGTTCCAATGAACTTTATATCCACATCCTTGCTCAAAACTTTTTCTCGAACATAATGATAATGCACTTCTATGTGCTTGCTTCGTGCATGAAACATTGGATTGTTTGTCAAGTGAATGCTTGACATGTTGTCACCATAAATTGGAATGGTCTCCACCTACACATCAAGATCAGCCAAGAGCTTCTTAATCCACATAGCTTCACAAGTTGCAAAGGCTAAACCTCTATATTCAGCTTCTGTAGATGATAGTGCAACAGTAGGTTGCTTCTTTGAGCTCCATGTGATAGGTTTGCTACCTATCATGAACACATAACCTGAAGTGGATCTTCTATCCTCCTTGGAACCAGCCCAATCAGCATCACTGAAGCCCTTTACCTGCAATTCTTCATCATATCTATAAAACAATGCATGATTGACAGTGTGCTTCACATATCTTAGCACTCGTTTGGCTGAATTTAAATGTTCACTTGTTGGAGCTTGCATAGATTGAGAAAGAAGTCCAACAATATAACACAAATCTAGTCTTGTGATCGTAGCATAGATCAATGAACCTATAATACTCCTGTATGTAGTTACATCATGTAACTTCTCTCCATCATTTGAGCATAGCTTCACATTTGTGTCCATAGGTTGAGTGAGTGGTTTGCATTCACTCATTCCAAATCTGAAAAGAACATCCAATAGGTACTTCCTTTGCATTAAGTAAATGCCATCTTTCCCATAGACTATCTCAATGCCTAAAAAGTATTTCAGCTCACCAAGATCTGAAATTTTAAACTCCTTACCGAGTTTCCTTTTGATCTCTTGTATTCCTGTAACATTACTTCCTCTTATGATGAGATCATCAACGTATATGCAAATATATACCTGCTTGCCTTCTTCTTTCTTCATGTAGAGAGAGGGATCTGAATTACTTGGACTATACCCACACCTTGTGAGGTACTCGACCAATCTTTGATTCCAAGCACGTGGTGCTTGCTTCAGCCCATACACAGCTTTCTTCAATCTACAAACAAAATTTGGATGCTTTTTGTCTTCAAATCCAATCGGTTGACTCATGTATACCTCTTCTTGAAGTTCACCATTGAGAAAAGCATTTTTTATGTCGAGTTGGTACAATGGCCATCTCCTTGCTGCACTCACTCCAATCAAGGTTTTAATTGTTCCCATCTTTGCAACCGGGCTGAAAGTCTCTTCATAATCGATGCCGTGAGTTTGCTTGAATCCTTTTGCTACTAGTCTAGCTTTATGCCTTGCTAGAGAGCCGTCAGCATTTCTCTTTATTTTAAACACCCATTTATTTGGAACAATCTTCATACCTTCAGCCTTTGGAACTAGCTCCCATATGTGATTGTCCTTGAGAGCTTTCATCTCTTCTTGCATAGCTTCTTGCCATTCTTTTTGTGTACATGCTTCTTCATATGCATCTGGTTCTTTATCTTTGACCACCTGTGTCATATATGCAAAATGTTTTGCAATAAAACTATCATAGCTCAGCCTTTCAATTGGATACCTTGCTCTTGAAGACCTCCTTTCATTTCCTTTTGAACATTGCTTCTTCAATCGGTTCAACTTTACCTTCGGTGTGATCACCTCTTCATACTCTTCTTCACTTGTATTTGAATCACTATTTTGGGCAGCACTTTCGGCTTTAGATCTTTCATAAGCTGATGTTGGTGATGAGGAATGACTCCTTAGCCTCCCCTTCCATGTTGAGCTTTCTCCAAGTGATGTAGAAGCTTCTGGACCTGACATTTGAGTGCTTGTTTGCTGAAATTCTTCTTGGACAGCACCTTCATCATCTTCGCAATCTTCTTCAAGAGTCTTCTCTTTCCCTTTGTCTCCAAACCATGGTCTTAGCTCATCAAATACTACATCTCGTGAGACTCGTAGCTCCTTTGTCACCGGATTGTAGCACCTATATCCCTTTTGCTCCGATGAATATCCAATAAAAATACATTTTTCGGACTTTGCCTCCATCTTTGTCCTTAGTTCTTGAGGGATGTGAACATAACACACACATCCAAAAACTTTGAGATGTGTAAGGTCAGGCTTCTTACCAGAATAAACCTCCTCGGGAGTTAGATTATGCACTCCAGCCGTTGTGCACTTGTTCATCAAATAAACGGCCGTACTAGTTGCTTCAGCCCAATAGTTTAGTGGCATCTTCATCTCGTTGAGCATGCATCTTGCAACTTCTGTGATATGTCGATTTTTCCTTTCAGCTATTCCATTTTGTTGAGGTGTGTACCTACATGTAAATTGTCTCTTGATTCCATTTTCATAAAGAAAGTCTGAAAATTCTTTGGAGAAATATTCTCCTCCTCCATCGGACCTCAAGGTCTTTATGTAGCGTCCTGTTTCCTTTTCTACCTGTGCTTTAAATCTCTTGAACATGGAGAACACATCTGATTTTTGTTTTATGCAAAACATCCATACTTTCCTTGAATGATCATCAATAAAAGTGACAAAATATCTATTACCAGCCACTGATGGTTGTTGTGATGGTCCCCATACATCCGTGTGTATCAAGTCGAGGACATTCCTTGCCACATAGTTGCTTTTCTTGAATGGTTGTCGAGTTTGCTTTCCTAGTTGGCATGCTTCACAAAACTCATGTAGTCCGGCATCATTGAATCTTGGAAGACCTCTTACCACTTCATGGTTGCTCATGTCCTTGAGCTTGGGAATATTGATATGTCCAAACCTTTTGTGCCACAAATCGATTTCAGCTATCCTCTTGTTTCCAAACTGAATATACATCACCTTTCCATGTGGTTGTTGAATGTCCAAAGTGAACATCCTTCCTTCTTTCCTTCCTTGAGCAATGACCTTGAATCCTTCTTTTGGATTCTTTATAAAGCAGCCTTTTTCATTGAAGATAACATGATATCCTTTCTCTACCATTTGTCCTACTGAAATCAAACTCTTTGCAATAGTAGGAACATGAAGAACATCAGCCAATACCTTCTTGTCTCCAAGCTTGATATCTCCAACATGCTCAATTGCGTGTTGAGTTTCATCGCCGCTCTCTACACATCCTTTTCCACTTGGAGCTTGTAGCTTTGTGAACAAATCTCCTTGGCATGTCATATGGTTGCTGCAACCTGAATCTATAAACCATTTTTGGTCATCACTTCTCGAGTTGTTGTAGTCATGCTTCATGGCAAGCATGGTTTGCTTGTCTCCTTCACTTGATGTACTCGCATAGTTATTTTGGCTCCTTTGGTTGCCTCCATTCAGCCTTCCATTCTTTTGCCAACAATCATTTGCATAATGTCCTAGTTTACCACAATGATAACATGTTATACCTTTATGAGGATTGTATGAACCTCGACCTCTTCCTCTATTTCTTCCTCGACCTCTTCCATGTGTGTTGTCATTTGAGTTGTCCTTGTTGTCGTCCGAGTTGTGTTGGCTGAAATTTGTATTGTTGTAGCTTCTTCCTCTTCCTCTCGAGCCTCCTCTTGAGTTCCTTCCTCTACCTCTTCCTGCATATAACATTTGACTATGGCTGTCCTTACCTTTGTTGCCTTCTCCTTGTTGAGCAACCTCTTCAGCCACAAGATTTGGTATAATCTCGTCGAATGTTGGTAGAGGATCTCTATAAAGGATGTTTGTGATGAGGGGCTTCCACTTTTCTTCACTCCTCAAGCCATTGAGGGCTGTTTGGACGATGTCTTCCTCTTCTATCTTGCATCCAACTGATGCTAGTTGATCTTGAAGCTCCTTAATCCTCAATGTATACTCACTAATGCTTTGGTTTGAGCTTTTCTTCATGTTGTTGAGCTCGTTCTTGAGTTGCATCCTCCGAGACCTTGTTGAGGTAGCATACACCTTCTCCAATGCTTCCCAAACTTCTTTGGCTGTTTCTAAGCTTTGCACATGACCAATCATAGTGTTAGAAATAACTTGTGAGATGAGGAACATCACCCTTCAATTCCTCTCTTCCCAATCAGCAAATTGTCTCCTTTGTGCCGGAGTAATGTTGGGATCTTCAAGGTCTACAGATTGTGGATCATCTCCACTAACTAAACCCCATAAACCTTTACCTTTAAGGTAATTTATCATTCTATACCTCCAAGATTGAAAATTGTCTTTGTCTAACTTCTCAACTTGTTGTCCTAAATCAGCCATTGAAAACTTCCAAGATTGAAGTTTACCTCAAGTATGTTGTGGCGCTCTCTCTTGAATTCACAAAGCTCCCCCTTGATTTGTAGCTTTCCCTTTGCTTCAGTTCAATTCCAATGCTTTGCCTCTTCAAACTCCAAGGCTCTGATACCAAATGTTGGAGAATTCCTCTCCTAATCGCAGCGGAAAGTGTAGAAGACCTTCTCAGGATGAAGACTCTTGCCAACAGCAGAACCTTCAAATGACAAGTGGTACCAACTGAAATATCCAATGAACTTGAAAATGAGATATCAAACACTCAATTTGGAGTAGATTTGAGTTGTCAACTATTTGATTCAAAACAGACTACCTGTCCACTCAGTTAGGTTGAAAACTAGACTTCACTAAAACCTGAATAACTCAAAGAGCATAAAGAATTTCATAAAACTGTTCTAGGCAGAGGAATTACTCAAGATAAGCTTTCCAACGAATGTTTAAACACTAAATTTGGATACATATGTTGAGAGATATGACTCTCACAAGTAGACTACCCAAAAATGGGTGTGCGGCTGGGACATAGCTAAAAACTGGACTTCACTAAAACCTGAATAACTCAGAGAGCATAAAGAATTTCATAAAACTATTCTAAGCAGAGGAAGTAATCAAGATAAGCTTTCCAACGAATGTTTAAACACTAAATTTGGATACATATGTTGAGAGATATGACTCTCACAAGTAGACTACCCAAAAATGGGTGTGCGGCTGGACACACTCTATGAGAGTGAACTGAACGAAATGACTCAAACCAAATGAAGTAGATACAAGGGAGCTTCCATGCCTTCTTACTCTCCCATTGAGTGTCCTCCCTTGCTTCTTTTATAGCCAAGTGACCAAAAACTCTCATGATGAGTTTGAGAGCTCTTCTCCATCATTTCTCCACTACTTTGGACAGCCACTCCTCTTACAATTCAGATTTTGGATTTGATTCTCTTTTGAATGATTCTCTTTTGGCCTCCACTACTTGCTGAAGTAAATGCTTCTATTTTTCATTTTTGTATTTTCCTTCTACTTGAAGAAAATCCTTTTTGCAAAAATATATACGAGCTTACTTCTTTATTTTTAACAGTCTTGCTGCTGTCACAATGCTTCCATGATGAACACCAACCATACTTGGGGTGCGATCCTTCCTGATCCACCACAAACAAATATATCACTTGGCGATGGCCATCCTGACATAAACATTATCTAGGCAAGAACAACCCCATCCATATGACCGAATCCCATCGGCGACCCATATCTCGATAAAGGGTAAGTAGTGGAAGACATTCCCCCATGTTGTCCCCATGGTATTTTACTCGTGCAATAAAAACATCCCTATCTTAAACCACTATCTGCACATCAAAAAACTTGTTGGGTACATTGCTTGCTAGCTATCCTATGAGCAAGATCTTCAGTTATAGTGGTTTTCCTCACTCTCATTTCCCTAATGAGCATTGGATTGTTCTCGGTCCTCCTTGGGAGGATTCGAGCAATTCTTCCTTTGCCCTTCTATGATGTGTATTGCTTCTACAACTTCGTCCCTTCCTTGCTGCCCTCCTATTATCTCTTGGAAATGGAGAATCATTTACAATAGAGAGTCCCAATATGCTCATTCACTCTGTGAGACATTCCCTTCATCTCTTAAACATGTTCCTCTTTGTGGACACATATAGAAGCACACTCTTTAACTTAGCCTCTTTTTCACTCAGACTTCCATTATCAAGGCAAGCTCTGATTTACAAGATAATTATTGCAACGGAAAACTCCCCTTCTCAGCTCCTAACATCGATCCTTGACTTTAGGACTACTTTGTTTCATTACCAGTAAGCCTTCGACCTAAAAGGTCCATTCAAAACCTTCCTTTTGATAAAAGAATAATCGATCTCTATATGCGCTGAATGAGAAGTAAAAGCTAAAAGCAAAAGTGCAAGGTTTTATGGAAGGGAAAGCTTTAGGCATCTCTAGTGTTCCAGCAAATGTGCAATGTGTGAGGAAGAGATTTCACATACCTTGACTTTCCAAGTAGTTGTAGAGAATACCGTTTCCAATTTTGTCAATGAGATGAGGACAATGAGCCAAGACTCCATTTGATTTTTGTAGAAGAACCCCAAAAAGACACTTATTCACACATGATTAGAGAGAAATCAATAAAGATAATAGAAAAAATCAACATCAAATATAAAAGATTTCTAAAAATACTCCTATTCTACTCATAATTTTGAAGAATCACCACACATGGTAGATTAATCACCCAAAAAGGGGATTCTAATCACACCAAAAATGGATCATTTCAACAAGTTTGTCAAACTTTCAAGCTGCAAATGCTCACAAGAGCATAATAAAATGAAAAACTAAAAAAATTTTCATGAAAAGCTTGTATAGACATCTTTTTCATGCCAAAAGCCATCACGTAAGTGACTAGAGAACGCTCCCCGGCAACGTAGCCAAAAGTTGTTGTCATTGTAGCATCACAACTCATTTTTCAATCCGAACAGCATCTCATGAGACCCAAATATTGCGTAGAAGCATACAGCAGAGGTGATGGTGCTTCGTTAGCACGAGATTAGCAACTAAACTATGTGTGAGATAAGAAGAAAGCTTCGTTAGTGTTACACACACTTAATCACATGCATAATCACGTCATTAATCATCGAACTAAAGTGTACTAGCATAATCTCATTGCTTCTAAGAATGCTCCTCCAAAATGAGAGGTAGTGACCTCTTTATATACAAAATAGGAAAAATGCATGCTATGTGGGATTTCTATATAGAAAGGAGAATGAATCCCACTTATTCTCTAGTGTGGCACTCACACACACCTATACAAGAGTGCTTTATTAAACTGAATGAAAGGTAGAAAAAGGTACAAATGATGATGAAAATAGAGTGGATCCAAAAAATAAATGTTGTGTCATCAATAGAGCTAGTTTGATCTAAGTTGTGAGCATTGGTTCTCCTCTATTTATCTATTTTTTATTATTTTTGTGTCCTTGGGTAGCTGTAGCTCAGTGATGAGTAGCACCTCCTTTAATGTCAATCCGGGAAGACGTGAGGATGGTATGATGACCTCGAGCAAGTGAAGGCACAAGTGCGTGAGTGAGAAGCACACTAACATGCATACACATACACACACACAGTCGCACACAAGGTAAGACAAAGAGTGAGAAGCAATGGAGTTCTTTTAGATTACTTCAAAAGTGCTCATACAAGTTTAGATCAATTACAAGCTAACCTCAAAAATGAGCTCTCTAGATCTATTTATAGTTTTTGACTAGGTTTTCGCCATGTCCAGACCTAGTGTCTTGCCTAGTTAAAAATTAGGTTCTAGGGCCTATTTGAAGACTCAAACAAAGTCTAAAAATTATGAAAATTGGTAGGTAGCTACTTCGAATGCTCCCCAAGCTCTAGGACTCCTTGGCTTGCACAAAATGGAGCTACAAAAATACGAAATGGTATCTACAATGGCTTTTAGTGATGAAAATCACTATTGTTGTAGGGATTTCTTCTAACGATTTGACATACTCATCTTCGAGCTCCCTACTTGCTCCTTCTCCTTGTGTGTCCACCTCTTTGATATGCTTTAGTGTCCTGAAAAAATAATGGCCTACTTGCAAGATCATCGTTGACTACTCTGTCTGCTTGTGCCTTCTCTTTGCTCTGACTCCCTTCATAAGCTTCCTTGCCTTGTGAGTCTTTCCGTTCCTTGACTACTGCTAACACCCCCCCCCTCTCTCGCGTCTGTCGTCTCTCACAGACCCTTGTTGAGTGGGTCGTTGGATGTAGTACTCCACCACGTCTGTGGCTAAATGATGTTCTGCAATTTGCAACCCTTTGGCCAAGTCAGTAAGTAGAGCATCCCAATCTACCGGCCTGGGAACCTCTGGATGTGGTATACGTAACTTTTCATAATGGAGAGCTTGTTCCACTGCAAACAACTGCAATAAATGTGATGGTCTGGGAATGAATATCTCTGAATGATATTCCCAGAATCCCATGACAAACATTTCTTCAAACGTCTATTTGAAGGAGGCTGGTAGATACTTTATACGCGCATGCCATGCATATACGACATTAATAGATGGTGTGGTGCTCATGTTGTAGACAAGGTCTTGATTACCTTCATTAAATCCGAGAGCTGACAGATGAGGTTCCTTGACATTCTTGAAGGTCCTGAAGGTGACCAACATGAGCTCAAAAATTTTAAGGAACATTTGGGCCAACATTTTTGAATCGGACCCCCCAATGCCGAATCGTCGAAATCATATAGCCTATGGTAGGTTGGCCTTTAGGTGGTGCTAAGTAGACATAATTGAGCCATTTCTCACATCCTTTGGTTGTCAGCACAGTTTTTGTGTATTCCGGCCACGACCTTCTTCGAAAGACAGGGCAGTAGCATGTGTTGTATTTAATATACAAAGGCATGTTATTCCATGTCCTTACCATCTCAGGGTAGGTTTCAAGCAAACAAATCCTCCACATAGGTTGATGTATATTCCCTTGCTTGGCACTTGCTGGGATGTCGTCCGGTGCAAACTATGTTGCCGAGGTGGGTTCTTTTGAGGTGTGGTGCTTGATTTCAGCATTGTAATCCGCCATTAAGACACAGAAAGGAACATACAAATCGTCAGATGTGCCGATCCACCTATGACGGGAGAGGTTTCTAAAGTAATCCGATTTTATGACTACCTCTTCCAAACGTGACATAGACGCTATCTGAACTGCAACTCTGTCATCATGGGTTGTGGCCACTTTCTCTAACCTCTGCATCCATTCAGGAGCCTCGATCTTGATGGTATCCATGCTCTCTTCTGTTTGCTTGCCCCCTGGTGCAGGCATGGGAACGTATGGGTCTTCAAATGTTTCCTCTACTTCAATTGGCACTAAGTCTTCAGGTTCGGGTTCTACAAGGGGAGAGGGTTGACGTTCGTATTGCATGACTTTACTTCGTAATTCTTCTAGTTCTGCTCTGAGTTTTTCGACTTCTTTAGACGTGTCAACTGCGGTTGTGACTTTGCTTGGTGACTCCTGCTGGGTTGCCAGCTGCTTCAATAGGTCATCTCTTTCTCTTTCTAATGCTGCATGGGCTTCCAGGAGGTCGGCATGGGTTTCCAACACAATTCGCATATTCACTGAGGGTATGGCTTTGAATTTATCTGGGTCGATTTCTTATGGGGAACCCTCCATGGCTGCTTCCAAGTTTTCTTCGTTTTGTTTCTGTAGTCGTTTATTCTCCTCGAGTGCAATAGACATGTGTTTGCGTAAGAGGGCCAGGTTGCGTCGAAGCTTGAGATTCTCTGTTATTTGGGAGTGTAGCAGATCATCCATTTGTTGTTTTTCTTCTGCATCTGATTGGGGTGGATTGGCTACTAACTGCTCATGTTGTTCCTGTAAAATGACATACTGTTGTTGTAGTAGCCACTTTTCCCTTTCTAGATCAATGAATCGTACTTGAAGTTCTTCATGGCTTCGGAAGAGTCTCGTATGTTGGTTATCCAGATGCTGGTAGTGCTATTGTAGTTGCGACATACACTGATACATATTATTAAATACATTATTAATGGGAGTGGATGCGGGAAAGGTGTTGAATGCAGAAGGGAAGGGGAAGGGGAAGGGGAAGGGGAAGGGAAGTGTGGATGCGGTGCTGGAAAATGGTGAAGTGGGTGGCGGGGGAATGGGAGATGGTGGATGTATGGGGGGAGGGAGAGGTGCGGAGGTGGGTGATATGTCCATAAAATCAAAAGTGGATGAAGTGGTGGGAGTGATGGTGAACATGGGAATTGTGGGTGCGGTGATAGTGGTGAAAGTGTACAGTGGTGTGTGCAATTGTGAATACGAACTGCCAGGAAGTGTGATCGGGGGAATGAGGTTTTCCGTGGCTGCGGTTTGAATTACTATGTCAGTGGCCGTATAGACAAGAGAGGTGGCGATAGGGTGTGTGGGTTGATTGACGGTCTGTGCTTCGGTATAGGTAGTGGACTCAGAGGCGGTGACAGTAGTGGTTACACTGGTAGTGGGAGGTGAATGTGGTGGAGTTGGAGGTAGGGGTGGCAAAGGGGGTGATGGAGGTGCACTTGATGTATGGGTTCCCTCAGTATCATGAACGGCGTATGTTGTGCCCGTGGTTGTGGAGGTTCCTTGTGGTTCTGATACTAATACATTCATCTGTTTTCTTGATTGAGGGGGACATCTGCCGTATCTTCCCTCCGTTCTTCGTGATTGTGCAAGGGCAGTATGCACCGTCTCAGGTACTCCTAAAGCATCAGATATCATGTCAAGTGTGGTGCGGTATTGCTCGTCTACGCCTTCCTCCTCAAGGATTTGGTTCATGAGGGCTTTTCCTGCTGCTAGGGATAGTATATGTTGCTCTTGAACTCTGTTGATGGTATCATAGAGCTTTTTCAATTCCTTCGTATAAGCCGGGGCACCCTCAAGTACTTGTAGAGCTTCTTGATCATATTCCTACTCTTCTTCCTCGGATTTTCCACCGTGTTCCTCCTCTTGTTCTTCTTCTTCTTCACCCTCCACATTGACGACATCTGGTTGTCTGGGATGGGGTTGGTCTGTAGCAGTTTGTTGTCCACTAGCTTGCTCTACCTCGACTTCCGCGTTAACAGCTTCGATTATTCTGGCAACCTCCTCATCAGTTAGGTCTTCTAGTGTGAATCCGTGAGGAAACTCTAGGTCAGTTGGTACAGGTGGGAACACCAGATTCGGTCCATCAGTATTCTGTCTTGGTAATCTGATAGTGAAGGGTTGTACTCGCCTAGGAAGTTGTGGAGTTGTCTCAGGTGTTAGCGTCGCACCGCGGGGTTGTGCACAGGGCATCTGAACTACGCCTCTCATTTTCTTAGATGGCGGTCCTACGGTTGATAGTCTACGTTGAAATTCCTATACCTGGTCCAAATTAATGCCCTCTGAACTGGCACATCATAAGCCAAACATCTATACACACTCCTGGTGAGGGCACAGCATCCATACAGTACAGACTTTTGCTTTTTATACCACCTTTGATGAGCCAAGTGGATTTGGTCGATAATTCAGTGGGGCATGTTGATTGTCAAATCGAAGGCGTCAGCCAAGTATAGACTAAACCATATCTTTTTGGGTGGCATTGTGAACCTTTCCTGAGTGGGGAATGCGAAATGCTGCATGACCATTCGTAAATGAATGGCAACCATTGGTGTCATTGCTACCATGTCCTTTAATTTCGTCAGATTCATGTTCTTCATATTGTCAGGGACCATAGTCTCTTTCTCCGTAGGAATGTGCATACCTTTCATGTCTAGAGCTTCCCGTACCGAATTGATAGTCAACCTGAAGCGCTTCAGCTCATTGCCCCTTGTGAGAGATGGGAGGACAAAGGTGATGTATCCCTTTTTGTCTTTGCTCGGAGTGAGGGTGCTAATCAAATACGAGCATCTTAGAAAGTCGGGCTTTGGCAATTGGAATTTGAAGTAATCGTAGAGTCCTACCTTCTTCCATATAGGTTTCAACCCTTCATTATTTTGCAGTTTCTCAAATTCCCTGGTGAAGAAGTGATATCTGCCCCAGCGCCCATTGAATTCTATCTCGGCCTCCCACATGTAAGTGCCTTCACCCAGAGATCCTGCCACATCACTGAACCAATGTGAGTTTTTGCTGACCGGCATTGTGTGCCCCTGTGGAGGGTTCTGAATCGTGATGGCCTGTAATGCCCTCAATGCCACTGGGCATTCCTTCAATTCCTCCTCAATGGGCAGACTTTCAATGTCCACAACTTGGGGGCTGGTGCCAGCCTGGGAGCTAGTTCCTGCCGTATCTTCCATGTTACTTCTTGCCTCCTGACTCTATGAGAATATAGAAACATGTGTTAACATTGTAAAGGACAAGATAGAACTGTTTTTGTCCCCATTACAACATTAACATGAGGTTCGGGAGAGATTAGTAGGTTATTAAGTGCTCGGTGCTTGTGCGTGTAGTTAGGAATTGGGTAGACCTAGGAGGTAAGTGGAATGATGTAGTGTGAGAGTGATGTAGTTAGTAATTGGGCATGGATTTACAACTGGGTTCCGGGGGTTTATTACAAGTTTTAGGTTGCCAAATGCAGTGGATGGGTTTTGATCTTGATTTTGTGGTGACTCTGGAAAGCTCTATAGGAGTATCTGCTTGAAAATGAGGCTTTTTAGGGACCCATTTACAAGTGATTCTACTTGTGGTCATGGAAGTATATGTGTCCGTGCGTGATGTATAAGAATGGGCATCAGATGTTCAAGTGAGTGAAACATTTTGTATCGGGTGTGGCTTCGGTGTAGCTATTTGAGCCCGCAAGCAAGCCTTAGGCACCCAGATTTGTCGTGATTGTGGGTTGGCCTTCATCGACTTCTTGGGTACCCAAATAGACTTCACTTTCGCAGAAGAATTTATGAAAGACTTCTTATTAGTGTCGTGTTGTTGATTACTAATAAGAGGTTGTGGCCGTGGGGTTGGCGTGGTCGCAACAGGGTGTTCGCCTTTCTGCACCCACACTTGTTTCAACGGCTGAGACATTCTGCTTCGCACGTTTTTTTTGCCTCCAGTATAGGTAGTACTCTGCTCCTTCTGTACTTGAACTGCCTTTGGTTGCTGCATCCTTCTGGCCTTTGGAAAAGAAGTGAGTGTCGTCTTATCCTTGAATCCGTTGTTGAAACAATCCTCTTTCTGCATCATACAGTTTTGGAAAAGAATAGCATTGTCAACTTCATGTGCACCCCTAGAAGGACCAGGAGTTCGTGCCTTACCTAGTTCCTTGAGTGCCTCATTTTCCAATTCAACTGTAATTCGACTATGATTTACCCATACCTGAAGAATTCCACTCCTTAGGTTTAGGTTGACTGCATGATCATAGATCTAGTCCTGACCCAAGATAAGAGGCTCAGTGAGGTCCTCATCTTGACACACTAGTACTTTGACTGTCATTACCTTCGTCTTGAATGTAGAGGGGAAGCTCCACCTCACCCATGCAAGGGGTTTCCACACCTCCCAATCCTATAAGATATGCTTCTATAGGATTGATAGTTAATTTCAACTTTTGACAGTAAGAAAATTTAATAGCACTAGTGGCTACACCTGAGTCAATCAAGGCTCTTAGAGTCCTTGCACCCTTTTCGTGTCCTATCTCTAAGGTTATAAAAGGACGCCGATCAATTATCTTATGAGAGCTGACACCTGAAACTTCACACATAGCCACATGATATCCTGCATCTGCATATGCATCTGTCCTAGGTTGCTCTCTACCCTGTCTTCTCAACTTCATTCTCCGGATGCGTTCTAATGCTTATGCTTGAGCTTCTTCTCGAATTCGTCTTTCTTCTTCTTTGCGTTTCTTAGCAGTGTTGAGTCGACTTAGCATCTGTTCCGTCAGAGGTTCCTGATATAACTTGACTCTGCATCCGCTTATGTAGCTCGGGAGAATATCGCCTTCTAATGTGGCTAGTTGCACTGCTCCACTTGTTGAGATTCTATTAATGATCATGGGTCCGTAGCCTCTCTTCACTAGTTTCCTCACATGTTGTTTCAAAGTGTAGACTAGTACTAGGTCGCCTACCTTCAAACCTTTATCCTTAACATGGGCATCAAAGTATGCCTTCTGTCGTTTCTTAGCTGCATATATCCCTGGAGCCGCCCTCAGTCTTGTTTCTCCTAATCGTTCAAGGTCAAATAGTCTAGAGGAGAGTTCATGACCCATCCATTCATGCTCTTGTGCTACTTTCAATGTAGGTATTAAGAAGTCCAATGGTAGCACTGCATTTTGGCCAAATACCATCTGAAAGGGGGTGGCTTGAAGTACCGTTTTGTAGGCGACTCGGTATGCCCAAACTGCATGGTGTAGCTGTTTGTCCCAATCAGAGCGTTTATTGTTCACTAATTTCGTCAGTACATTGCATAAGATCCTATTGGTGCTCTCAGCCTGGCCATTAGCTTGGGGGTGATAGGGGGCAGACTTCTTATGTACTACCAAGAATTCTTCGAGCAGATTTTCAATAACTTCATTCAAAAAGTGAGTGCCTCTATCACTGACTAGCTCTATAGGTAACCCGTATCTCGTGAACACATTCTCAAATAAGAACTTAGCTGTTGTTTGAGCATCGTTCTTTGTTGTGGCTTTTACCTCTACCCACTTGGTTAGATAGTCCGTGGCAACAATGATATACTCTGCATGGGAACCCTTAGCTGGGGGATTAATAGGACCTACGAAGTCTATTCCCCACTTAGAGAACGCACGTCCACCCATCATAGGTTTCAGTGGCATCTCATCCTTGCGTATATGATACTGAGTTCTCTGACAAACATCACACCGTTTCACGTAGGTATGTGCATCCATGTGAAGGATACGCCACCAGAAGCCTGCAAATAGTATTGCCTTGATCACCCGATCTGGTCCAAAGTGTCCTCCTGCTACACCTTGGTGAGCAGTTTCCAAGATCTTGAGATATTCACTCTCATGGACACATAGCCTCAGGTAACCATCTTTACCACGCTTGTATAGATTATAACCAATGAGTGAGTAATCCAGGGCTTCTTGTTCTAAACTCCTTTTCCTAGCCAGCGTCATGTCTGGAGGGAATGTTTTCGTCCTCAGGAATGACACTAGTAGTTCACTCCAATCTAGCACTATGGACACTTGATAAAGAGTGGCATGTTTCACAAGTGGTTTAGTGCAGCAGATTGGGCATTCATTGCACAACTTTTGGACATCAGCTTCCATAGTCCGCCAATGCACTCCGAGTCTCCTTAGTGTCTGTAGGGTTCGTTGCTTTGAGTAGTGTTGCTCTAATGCACCTACATGTGCTAATTGCAACCATTTAGCGTACTCATCCTCTTCCACACAACAAACCAAGATCCCTTGATCTGTGTGCTTGTACATACTTCCTGCCATGATGTGATACTTTTGGGCTTTTACTACCTCTCTATCTTGTGTGTTTATTACTGGGTGGTTAGGTCCGTATGTCAATACTGGCACTAATGGCTTAGCCCATTGCGGCACCACTTCCAAATTAAACAAGTAAGCATCAGGAAGGTCATCTGACACTCCTTGTGGGGCTTCTCTAGATGTGAGCCTAGAGAGATGGTCTGCTCTCAAGTGAGTCTTCCCTTTCCTTACCACAACCTCGAAATCATATTCCATTAGCAAGAGAAACCATCTTACTAATCTTCCTGTATTGCATGGCTTGTTCACGAGATATAGTAGTGCCTGATGGTCAGTAAAAAATTTAATCTTGTTTGCAAGCAAGTAATGTCTAAACTTTTTAACTGCATATACCATGCCCAGTCCTTCTCTCTCCGTAGTGGTATAATTTCGTTCAGCTGCATTCAATTGTCTACTAGCATAGGCAATTGGAAGATCCATATTACCTTCACTGGTAGGCTGCGCGAGTACACACCCAATAGCATAATTGGATGCATCAACATGAACATGGAAAGGCTTATTCCAATCTGGTGTGGTCAAGATTGGTGCTGAACATAATCGTCGTTTAAGCTCATTGAAGGAATTCTCACATTCATTAGTCCACTCAAAGTTAGTCAAAAGTCCATACAGAGGCCTTGCTATGATGGCATACATGTGTATAAACCGTTGGTAATAACCACAATGCCCCATGAAAGCTTGTACTTCCTTGACATTCTTTGGCCTAGGTAGCTCTGCGATGGCTCTTACGTTCTCTTCATCAGTGGATATGCCGTTCTTTGACACTATGTGTCCTAGAATCTTGCCTTGCCTGACCATGAAAACACACTTTTCTGGGTTCAGGCAGACTTGATATTCTCTACATTTGTCAAAGATTTGTCTGAGTTAAGGAATATGGGTTTGTCTAATGTTGGAATGAGCACAAAGATCATCAACATAGACTTCTAAGTTCTTCCTCAGGAACTCTTTAAATACATGGCACATCAGCCTCTGGAAGGTAGCGGGTGCATTGGTAAGCCCAAATGGCATTACTCTAAAGGCAAATATGCCCCATTCTGTGGCAAAAGCAGTCTTATGCTGGTCCTCAGGAGCAATGGCTACCTGATTGTAGCCAGAAAATCCATCAAGGAAGCTGTACACTTCCTTGCATGCTACTCTTTCTAAGATATGTTCTGTGATAGGAAGTGGATAGTTATCTCGAATTGTGGCTGCATTGACCTTCTTCAAGTTAATGCACACACGTAGCTTTCCATTCTTCTTGGGCACAACTACAATGGGGGATACCCACTCAGTGTGCTCAATTTCATAGATGAATCCAGCTTCTACCAGTCTATCTATCTCCTCTTTGACATTAGCAGCATAATTATCATTATATGTGTATGGCTTTTGCTTAAAGGGTTTCACGTCTGAGGTCATGGGAATTGTGTGTGAGCATATGTCAGGGTCTACACCTTTCAAATCCTTGTAACTCCAAGCGAATACATCTCTGTATTCTCTTAGCAAGGCTATCAATTCATGCTCTTCGTCTTCCGTCAGGTCATGGCCTATGTATGTGCATCTCTCTTCTCCTTCTTCCATAGCTACCACTATTTTCTTGGTGGTTTCTTTGTTATCATAGGCCTCCCCTGATTGTGCCTCTCGTTTAGGCATTCTGATCATGACTCTTCTGTCATCTATCTCATACTTCTTAAAATTTTCCGGGACCTCAAACAAAGATTCTTCCTCTTCTAGTGTGACTTCTCTCTTCTTTCTTTTCTTTCCTTCTTCCTTCGGGGTCACATGTGTGGCTAGCCTTACATCATTTGTAAGCTCTCCGTGTCTCTGGGGTTGAAATTCTACTTCATAGAAGTATTCTTCATCTGATGCAAAAGGTGGGTCCATGATGATTGACTCTAGATCGGAGTCACTTGCATCCTCAAATGCATCAAGGCTAGGTTCACACTCTTCTAACACTGCCTCTCCCATGATTGGCTCTATGGAGGAAACTAATATGTCATAGCCATCCTCATCACAGTGTGGTGTCCATTGTTCTCATTGATGGCTACATCCATTGTTGCTAGAATTTCTGCCTAGCCGTGAGGTTCAAATTCTTCGTACTACACGTGCATAGGCTGGGTCTTGAATTGATCTATGTGTTCCCTTCGCACCTACCTCTCTGGCTTTTTCTCTCTTCTCTTCTTCTACTGCTACTTTGCACATCCATAAGTGGGTGTCTTCATGCATCCATGAGGATCCTGATCCTATGGAATGCATAGACTCCGTATCATCTTTGGCTCTATGGATGGGGTTCCATTGGATAGGAGGGACATCTCTATGAGAGTAATCTTTGAGATTCACTTTGGTCGTAACACCTAAGTCTTGCAGGTGCAAGGAATTGGTTCCCCAGTCCTGTACCACTTGCAACTGTCGCATAAAGGGTCCTCCCAAGATCATTTCATAGGCATGATTTTTGCTAAAATCACATATAGCAAATGTATGCTCGAACTCAACACCACAAGTGGTGAGAGTTATTCCTTCTAACAGCCCTAAGGGTCTCTCTATGTGACCATCGGCCATTTGCAATTTCATCCTTGTGGGCCTGAGTGCTGGCTTGCTCCAACGCTTCCATAGGGAAGTGGTAGCAATTGCAACTCCTGCACCTGAGTCTAGAATGGCCTTGGTGGTGTATCCTTGATGGGTGATAGGAAGATATGTGTTTCACTCTTCGCCCTCACTCATGTCTCCTATCTTTTCCAAGGGTATTTCTGGCACTGTTCTCTGGGATGCTACCTGGGAAGGAGGTTTTGCTATCTCAGGTACTTGTTTGGCTACATGTTTCCATAGCTCTGGCCTCACTTTGAGTAGCTCTTCTAAGGTGAGGTTGCACTGTACTTTAGTGTTTTTCACTACCTCCGTGTTCCTAGGTATAACTGAGTCCTCATTTCGTACCATGACCGTGGGTGCTCTCATACAAGTAGACTTAGCTTCCCATGGGCCTCTGAAGTGGGGTAATTCTTGTAGAGAGTTAGACTCAAAGTCTAATCTTTCTTGAGATTGGGTGCTCTCCTGCTCCTCATAAATGGATGGGATGTCTTGTGGGAATTGGTCGTGTGCATCATCCACAAGTTCAATGGGAGGAGGGACTTCACTTTCTTTAGCCCGTTTGTCTTCTTGAATCTCTCGTAGGAATTCTGGTGTGAACCGATTCATAGAAGATGATGTGTCTGGCTCCGTGGAGTTAGGCACATAGGCTTCCTAGGCAGGAAGACCTACTCTTTCACTTGCCTTGTCCTTGTGTTGAGAGGCGGGTTCCTTTTCTGATTGTGCAATTAGCCTCTCTATTCTTTCTAACAGTCCTTCAAAGTGCAGCTGCATCTTGGCTCAGCTAGATATGTTAAAGAGACGGCTGGCTTCAAACATGGTTTGAGCCAACTCCACCATCTTAGCACAAATTTTAGTTCGTTCAAGCTCTAATTCTGCTCTAGGGTAGCACTTTCCATGATCAGTCACGTTTGGTCCATCTTGGATTCTAGCCTGATATGCTTTAAGCATCATGTTTAGGTCCTCGGGAGTGGGATCTGCTAGGACTGATCCTACTCTAGGGGGTGGTGGAATTAGGTGAGGCGGGTTGGAAGGTGGCGGGTCGGATGGAGTTGGGAATGGTGGAGGTGGGGTAGTGTGAGAGGGAGTTTGAGATGTGAGTTCGGTTATCCTGACTCTCGTTTCTCTTAGGCTTTCCTCAAGTTCACTCATTTTCTTTGCCCATTGTCTTTTCATTCTTTCACGACTATCTCTCCAAGCTCTAGTCCTCTTATTTGTCATGCTCTCCGTTTCACTAACATCTGGGCTCTTTTCCTGGCCTACGCTTTGGTTCTGTTGCAAGGCTTGGGCTCTAGTGATCACTTGCACTGGTGTAGTGGATGTCACACTTCCTGTGGAGTCTACAACTAACCCTACGACATTGATAGGAGTGATTTTCGGCATATTATTAGGATTCTTTGGGCAGTCTCGTAAAAGATGCTCCTTTCCACACTCCTGTCAATAGCCCTAGATCGTCACTGACTGGGGTTGTGTAGGTGGAGGTAAGGGACAATCACGAATGAGATGATCTCCCTGACATCTGTAGCATGGTCCTCTAGGGAATGGGGGTCTTACTTGCCTAGATTGAGGTCTAGAGTTGGGTTTTGCGTACATGACATTAGCATACTCTGGCTCCCAATTAGGTTCACTTGGTTCCTCACTGTAGTAGGACTCACCATGTTCAGGAGACTGCATGTAGTAAGCCTAGGGACTATCAACATGCGTAGAATCAAAGCTATGGTCACTAGGGTCACTTTCTAAAAGCAATGGAGTCACTGGGACTATGGCTCTATTCAAATTTTCCTCAGCAGCTGCATATTTTACAGGAATCACGTTTGCTGGGGTTGGAGGTGGTTGAGCTAACACAGGTTGAGGCCTTTGTTGGTTGTGGTAGGGTTGTTGATAAGGTTGTTGTGGCCTACCATATTGCTGTGCAGGGTACTGGTTCTGGTATCTTCCCTGTTGTGGATAGGGCTGGGGGTAGGTTTGCCTAACTGCTTGCTTATTGTATGGGCAGTCTTGTGCTGTGTGGTTTGTGTATCTCCGTTCTATGGTGCAATATTGGCTACTAGGTTTCACTTGGGGTTGAGCCATAATGGGACATACGTTTGCCATGTGGTCACCACCGCAAGTATAGCATCTCTTTACTAGGGCAAATCTTGGAATTTGTTTGCTAGAGACACCTAGTTTTTGAGCTACCTTTTCTGCGAGTTCCTCAATAGATGTCGATTGTGAGGAAGAGAGGCTAGAAGCGCTATCAGAATCTTTGTAGATTTTTGAAAGCTCTAGCTCCTCCCCTAGGTTATCCTCTATGTCAATACACATGTGTACACACTCTTCTATGGTCCTAGGGTCCTTCAAGTACACATATGATCTCAATTTGATACTTAGCAATCCATCCAAGAATAAAGCCACTTTCTTAGCTGGTGTGGGTAACTCAGGGACAAGGCATCTCTCTAGATATTGCCTAAATCTTCTTTCGGCAAGTCTCACGGTTTCTTGAGGGGTTTGCTTGAAGTTGTGAATCAGCGAGGAAGTGTTATGTCTTATGCCACTTTTAGAGAATTCAATAATGAATGCCTCTAGAAGTTGGTCTATGCTCCTGAACTGCCTCTTGTTTAGTGACTGAAACCATGTCAGGGCGGTGTTCCTAAGGGTTAGACCAAAGGCATTGTACTGCATGAACACATCTTCAACTTGTTCAGCTCTCAAGACTTGCCTAAACTCAGCCACATGATCATATGGATCTCCAGTGCCATCGAAGTAGTTCTTCATGGACTTAACTAGCTGAGTCGGTCTCAAAGTCCTTGTGTGCTCTCTAGGTCTTGGTAGAGGTTCCACTCTTTGATTCCTTGGAGCTCTAAGTACCTCAGGTTCCACTCTATTTGTTTTCGTTCTTGTTCTTTCTCTGCCCCCTGGGTTGGCAAAGCTTACTTCTAGCCTATCTCTACTTCTGTCTCTTTGAGCTCCATGAGCTTGGGATGCTCCAGCTCCAGGGTGACCATAGGACACATTAGATCTTGGTTGAGGGAAAATGAATTCACCCTTCCAAGTGTAAGCATGCCTGTCATGTTCTATATGTTAGAGTATGATCAATGTCTACCCCTCATGATTGTATGCACATTTTGTAAGGCCCCCTTTATGAGGAGAAGCCAAGCGTGCATTACCCAATTGATGGGAATCCCAACTTGAATGTTGGATGAAGGTCATATTGGACCATGTAAGATATTATAAGGAAAGGGAGTTACCAGGGTCCCCAATTGTGGGGTCCGGGGCAGCGGTGAGCAGCCCCGGCTGGGGGGTCCAAGGGGGCCAGCGGGCCCCCTGGCTGGGGGGTCCCAGGGGGCCAGCGGGCCCCCTGGTGGGGGTCCGGGGGCAGCGCCCCCGACGCGACGGTAAAGGGAATATTCCATGGAATATTCCCTGTCGGAGTCAGAAATCATTTATATTTGTTAGGTCGGTTCAACCAGTCTAAGCCGTGTATGGCAATTACGCGGGCGGTGGCCGCCCACGCTCTACCGCCCATGTATAGCCGTCCATGGCAGGCCACCCATGATCCTATATATACATGACTTCTGCACTACCTAAGACATTGAGTTGAGCTAGCATACCTCTACCTTGTATCTCCCTATCTAGAGTTGTCTAGATCACCATTTAAGCTCTACCTTGAGAGCGCACGGGTGGACAACGCCATCATCTTTGTACTTGCTGCTAGTAGAAAATTGTTGAGATTCTCCTATATCTGTTATCTTCTCTGCTATTGCTCCTGTGTTATATTGTGTAACTATTGTCTTACATGGTATCAGAGCTGTAAGGTTCGAATAGCTTGAGAAGTATCATTATTTTAGCCTACTAGCAGACTAGAATATCAGTAGATTATTCGAGTGATTACATGATGGCTTCATCGTCGAACACTAGTCTTGGTGCTTCACCTAATGTTAATGCTGCACCTATTCGAATTCGTCCACCTGCATTCACTGAAGGGAAGCTGGATGGAACCAACTATACACTCTGGAAGTTCAAAATTTCTGCAATTTTGGACTCCTATGAATTACTTGACACTGTCATGGGACCGATGGGATTGGATCCAGAGCCTATACCAGTTGAAGATCCAGCAAATTCAAGATTGATGATTCAGCCAGATCCAGATCTTCTACGAGCTTGGAAGAGGCGGAATGCTGATGCATTATGTGCGATTGTCACTAGTGTAAGTGATTCTGTGCTTACTTTAGTTCAACATACTACTAAAGCACATGAGGCTTGGGGCATATTGGCTCGACAATATGAGACCAAGAACCACACTAGGATACAGAATTTAGAAAATCAGTTGGCAAATGAAAAGCATTCTGATTCTGAAAAGGCTGAAGATTTTATCAAACGGATAAAGCATCTTCAAGATCAATTGGCTGCAGTTGGTGTTGTTATAACACCAGAAGAGCTAGCTCGAAGATCTGTACGTGTTCTTCCAGCAAAGTATGATGGATTAGTAACAGCCCTTAACACTCAGGTAAGGCCAACTCCTCTTACATTTGAAGAGTTTTGTGCCATGCTTTTAGAAGAAGAGATGCGGCTGAAGAATCGGCAAAGTACAACTGATGCTGCATTCTCAGCAAATGCAAAAGGTAAAGGCTCTTCAGAGGGATCAAAGAAGAAGCCAAAGAAGAAAAAGTTCACAGGAAGTTGCTTCTATTGTGAAAAGAAAGGCCATGCCATCAAGGATTGCAGAAAGAAGCAAGCTGATGAACGGAATGGGACTGTAAAATCATCATGGAAGAACAAAGAGTCTGCAAACAACACAGAGCTGGAACTTTGGGTAGCTATTGAAGAGGTATGTTCATCTGCTCAAGCTCGTGTTGATGAGCCATGGATTTTAGATAGTGGAGCTTCTCGCCATATGACTAGTAAAAAGGATTGGTATAGTTCCCTAGTGCCTCTACGGGAATCCATCAATGTAGTGGTGGGAAACGACTCCAAGTGTCCAGCTGAAGGAACTGGAACCATCTCTTTTATCACTTCTCCAGGTGTTGAGAAAAAGTTATCCGATGTTCTCTATGTACCTACACTCAAAAGAAATTTGTTGTCAGTTTCTGCAATAACAGATCGTGGACTCGAAGTTCACTTCAATAAGAGTGGTGCGGAAATCATGGATTCATCAGGTAATGTTGTAGGTAAAGGCACACGACGGGATAACTTGTATGAGTTAAGTGCTTTAACTGCTACAGAAGATAAAGATGTAAGCAGGTTATGGCACCAACGATTTGGGCATCTCGGATTTGCAGTTTTGAAGGAGATGCAACGAACAGGGATGGTTGCTCATTTGCCTGCATTTTCAGAGTTGCAGGAACCTTGTGAAGCTTGTATGATGGGCAAGCAACAACGAAAGGCATTTCCAAGAGAGACCAGCAATCGATCTCAAGCTCCTCTAGAGTTGGTACATGCTGATCTCTGCGGTAAAATGTCTACACCTGCTTTAGGAGGATCTTTCTACTTCTTGCTGTTAGTCGACGATTATAGTAGAAAGATGTGGGTTTATTTCATTCGAGAGAAGGCTGATGCTTTTGAAAAATTTAAAGCGTGGCATAAGTATGTAGAAAGTGAATCAAGAAGGAAACTGAAGAAATTTAGAACAGATAGAGGAGGTGAATTCTTGTCAACAGAATTCAACAATTACTGTAAGGAGCATGGTGTGAAAAGGCAACTTACCACAGCTCATACACCTCAACAAAATGGCGTTGTTGAGCGCAGGAACAGGACAGTAGTTGAAATGGCTCGTTGTATGTTAAAGGCTCAAGACATGCCTGATTCATTCTGGGCAGAAGCAGTCAATACAGCAGTCTACATCCTCAATCGAAGCTACACAAAAGCTCTGAAGGGGATGACTCCTCAAGAAGCATATTCTGGTAAAAAGCCTTCAGTTTTGCATTTCAGAATTTTTGGTTGTTTCTGTTATGCACATATTCCTGATTCAACAAGATCAAAGTTGGGATTCCCATCAATTGGGTAATGCACGCTTGGCTTCTCCTCATAAAGGGGGCCTTACAAAATGTGCATACAATCATGAGGGGTAGACATTGATCATACTCTAACACCCCCCCTCAATGTTTACCGATGATAAATCAAGTAGGTCTCGGTCCTATAGTCTTTGGAATGATGGACTGCAAACCAACTAGCACACCTATGGAGGTAAATCATAAGCTATCTATGGATGATAACATGCCTGATGTAGATGCTAAGAAGTATAGGAAGCTCGTTGGAAGTCTTATTTTTCTGTGCAACACTAGACCAGACATTTGCTATGCTGTTGGAGTGTTAAGCAGGTTTTCCAACAAACCTAAGGAGAGTCACTGGAATGCTGGAATGCGAATTCTAAGGTACATTGCAGGAACCTTGGATTTTGGTATTTTGTATACCACAGGTGATACACTCCAAGGATATTGTGATTCAGATTGGGCTGGAGATTGTGATTCTAGAAAATCAGTTTCTGGATATTGTTTCTCACTTGGTTCAGGAATATTTTCTTGGGTAAGTAGGAAGCAACCAACTCTCGCACTCTCCTCCACTGAAGCAGAGTACAAAGCAGCTTGTTTTGCTTCTTGTGAGGCAGTCTGGTTAAGGAGAATTCTTGCAGATATAGGCTTTCCATCAAATATGCCAATTGTACTCAAGTGTGATAATCAAAGTTGTATGGCTATTGCAAAGAACCCAGTATTTCATGCTCGCACCAAGCACATAGAAGTACAGTACCATTACATTCGTGAGCTAATTGAAGATGAAATTGTGGAGCTAGAATATTGCCCAACAGAGGCAAATTGTGCTGACATATTCACTAAAGCACTTGGAAGAGAGCAGCTCAACAAGCATCTTCAACAGATGGGCATAGGACCGAGACCTACTTGATTTATCATCGGTAAACATTGAGGGGGGGTGTTAGAGTATGATCAATGTCTACCCCTCATGATTGTATGCACATTTTGTAAGGCCCCCTTTATGAGGAGAAGCCAAGCGTGCATTACCCAATTGATGGGAATCCCAACTTGAATGTTGGATGAAGGTCATATTGGACCATGTAAGATATTATAAGGAAAGGGAGTTACCAGGGTCCCCAATTGTGGGGTCCGGGGCAGCGGTGAGCAGCCCCGGCTGGGGGGTCCAAGGGGGCCAGCGGGCCCCCTGGCTGGGGGGTCCCAGGGGGCCAGCGGGCCCCCTGGTGGGGGTCCGGGGGTAGCGCTCCCGGCGCGACGGTAAAGGGAATATTCCATGGAATATTCCCTGTCGGAGTCAGAAATCATTTATATTTGTTAGGTCGGTTCAACCAGTCTAAGCCGTGTATGGCAATTACGCGGGCGGTGGCCGCCCACGCTCTACCGCCCATGTATAGCCGTCCATGGCAGGCCACCCATGATCCTATATATACATGACTTCTGCACTACCTAAGACATTGAGTTGAGCCAGCATACCTCTACCTTGTATCTCCCTATCTAGAGTTGTCTAGATCACCATTTAAGCTCTACCTTGAGAGCGCACGGGTGGACAACGCCATCATCTTTGTACTTGCTGCTAGTAGAAAATTGTTGAGATTCTCCTATATCTGTTATCTTCTCTGCTATTGCTCCTGTGTTATATTGTGTAACTATTGTCTTACACTATAACCACAAAGATCCTCTCTGAAACGTGATCTAAGTAGGTCACTCTGCCTGGGCTATCAGGATCTTTGAACTCATAGATCATGATTGACCCTACATCATTTGGCCTATCAGATTTATACCTCCAAAGGCTTCATCGGTTTCTTGATTTAGGAGCAGATCTATACTCTTATTATCCTGGGGAACCCACTCGGGATTGAGGATTCGAGTAAGAACAAATTTCCCTCGAGGGGTCCTAGGCTCTCCTCCTACGTTCCCTTGTTCTAGGTCATCTATGTCCATCTCAGGGATCACATTCCCGAATTCATCTGTCCTATCTGGGTGACTGGTGTCTACGTATATGGTTCCTTCTTTATCCAGGTATGCTCCATTTTCAAACTTGACATCTGGGTGTTCTAGTCCAATGGATTGGTCCGGGTTTTTAATCTGGACCACGGATCTTCCTAGGCCGTCCTCATAGATGCTAGCACCTAATCGATTGGTCCTAAGGTATTCTAGCTGCGTCTTGTAGGGGCCTTCCACCCTATACAAATATGGCACACCTGAACTCCCCGCAGGTCTCTCCATACCTTGAGACATCTCTGATTCACTAGTCTCAGAGCTAGGGTAATGCGAGTGGTGGCTCAACTGCTGGGCCCAAGACCTAGCAGTATGATTAACGCTAGCCTCTGAAGACCTAAGACTTTGTCTATCTCTTACTAGATGTCGTCCTGATCTAAGGTTCATATGCCTATTTAAGTAGCCCAATTTTTGCCCAAAGTACAACCTCGTTGCCGATCAATTGGTGTTAGTCACTTGATTCTTTTTTAGTGTGTTATCGTGTTTATGATCTTGTCTGATATCACGTCGTGAGGAATATTTGATTTGATTTTCCACACTTGACTTGATCGTCCCACGTTAATTTCTTTTCCTTTAAAGTTATTGACCGTACAAAGATTATGTTGTTAGCTTGAACTTGAGTATTTAGGTAGTCTTCAACTTGATAAATGCCTATCGTCGCCCTGACTTACTTCTAGCACTATTCGTACTTAGCCTAAGCTAGGAATTGCTAGAGGGAGTTAAGAGTATTCCAACCTCGATTGCTGATCCCTTACCCTTTGGTGCTCAAGAACCCGGTTCTCAAGCTTGCAAATCACCCTTGCTTTGGATGCCCTCAAGTGCTCTTAGTGGACCTGTAAAAGTCCCAAAGTTAGTTCAAGACTTCAATTCAAATGATAGATAGGTCACTTTCACGCATGTAGTTCACAGACCAAATTTCCCTTTGCCTTTATGGAAAACAATCCCAAGGATCCTTCAGTTTTCCTACCCCGAGGTATGGTCAACTTCAAAATACCCTACCTAATAATCCTGATATTAATTTTACCGTAACCAATGGAAGTTTTGGTTGTATTCCCCACGAGCTTTCCAACAAGACAAGAATCACAGCAAACGGATTTCGTATGAGGAAGTTATGACAGTTCAGGGCTTTGGGGACTAAAACAGGGTTCAAACAGGCTCACTGTTCTCAGGATTTTTCTCAAAATGCAAGTGTAGGGACCTCACAAATCACTAATAGCTTGATAAGTATGCCAAAAATTACCCCAAAAACATGCAAGAGAAAACCCTAGAATTTGGCCGAAAAAGCATGTCAATTGCGATCGACAGGTCTGTCAATTGCGATTGACAGAGGTGTCCGTCGGGGCCTGTCGGTCGCGATCGACATGTCAGTCATGATTGACAGTGTCAATCGCGATCGACAGAGTCGATCGTGGGTCTTGTCAATCGCGATCGATGGTGTCAATCGCGATTGACACGTTTTCCGGGATTTTCACCGTAAATTCAGTCAATCGGGGTTGTGTCCATCGCGATGGACACGTGGCAATGCGTGAAATTCAGTCAATCGTCAAAATTCAGTCGGTCGCGATCGACGGTGTCAATCGCGACTGACAGAGGTGTCGGTCGTGGCTGTCGATCGCGATCGATGGTGTCAATCGCGATTGACAGGGTCAGTTGGTCATCTTTGTCAGTCGTGATCGACAGGTCTGTCGGTCGCGATTGATAGATGTTGTCGATCGTGGCTGTCGATCGCGATCGATGTTGTCGGTCGCGATTGACAGAAAAACACGGAATTTTTAAGTTTTGCTTAGTGATTTGGAATGTGCTCTTTATGCTTGTTATAGTGGTGCACTTTGTTTTACCAAATGATCGAATTTTATGTCGATCGCGATCGATAGAGGTCTGCGACACAGAGACAGTTTTGAGCATTTTCGTACCTGCACAGCGTGCTAGACATGATGATACAGCAAATACCTGCAATGAAGCTCAAGAAACATGCAAAAAAAACAGCACACACAAATATCTCTCTTGCTCTCTCTCACAAGTGGAATGAGGGAAATGAGGTGAAGAAGGTGATATGATAAAAAAAACTGAAATTTTTTTTCGAGATGATGGAGATGGAGATCGGATATGGTGAGGATGATGATGGTGAGGTAAGACGCTCGTCCTCAAAGCTCGATCCCCGGCAACGGCGCCAAAATTTGGTGTAGCTCAGTGATGAGTAGCACCTCCTTTAATGTCAATCTGGGAAGACGTGAGGATGGTATGATGACCTCGAGCAAGTGAAGGCACAAGTGTGTGAGTGAGAAGCACACTAACATGCACACATATACACACACACGCGCACACAAGGTAAGACAAAGAGTGAGAAGCAATGGAGTTCTTTTAGATTACTTCAAAAGTGCTCATACAAGTTTAGATCAATTACAAGCTAACCTCAAAAATGAGCTCTCTAGCTCTATTTATAGTTTTTGACTAGGTTTTGGCCGTGTCCAGACCTAGTGTCCTGCCTAGTTAAAAATTAGGTTCTAGGGCCTATTTGAAGACTCAAACAAAGTCTAAAAATTATGAAAATTGGTAGGTAGCTACTTCGAATGCTCCCCAAGCTCAAGGACTCCTTGGCTTGCACAAAATGGAGCTACAAAAATACGAAATGGTATCTACAATGGCTTTTAGTGATGAAAATCACTATTGTTGTAGGGATTTCTTCTAACGATTTGACATACTCATCTTCGAGCTCCCTACTTGCTCCTTCTCCTTGTGTGTCCACCTCTTTGATATGCTTTAGTGTCCTGAAAAAATAACGGCCTACTTGCTAGATCGTCGTTGACTACTCTGTCTGCTTGTGCCTTCTCTTCGCTCTGACTCCCTTCGTAAGCTTCCTTGTCTTGTGAGTCCTTCCGTTCCTTGACTACTGCTAACAGTAGCGCTTAGAGTTCTCTAAATTTGACCCAAGTTAGAGATTCATTCTTTGGCTATGTTATCAAAAAAGCTTGTTGGAGTGAAATGTGGTCACTATTTGACTAATTATTGTGAGCATTCAACTAAGTCATGTTAAGGACATTGTTTCTCTACGTGTAGGCATCCATTTGGAGTGAAATGTGTTTTTCTTTTACCTCTTAATGTTTAATAGAGGTCTACAAAATCTCACTAGATTTGTTTGCATATTTTTTGAGAAACTACAATTTTGGTGTGCATAGTCAAAGAATGGTACTTATGGAGGTCACTCATGCTTCATTGATGCATAAGGGTTGAGATACTTTCCCCAAAAAAAGGGTCTCTACTTATGTAGAAAGGTCTCTTGGTACCATGAGACTTGGTGACTCTTACAACAGTGATGTTGTCAAGATTGACATGTGGTTGTGTAGTTCATTGATGGTTCAAAATTCTCTATACATAATGTACACCATGTACCTCAAATATCATACAGTTTGATGTCAGTTGGTCAACTTGGTGACCTTGGTTACAAAGCGGTTTTCTATGCTTAGACCTTTCGCATATCAAAGCTGAATATGGTTATTGCAAAAGGAAGAAGATTTTGCTCACTTTATTCTTTATTTGTATCACAGAAAAAACACTAGTTAGCTATTACTAAATAGCATATGTCTTGTATTTGAAATGACTAATTTGGTCACACATCTTGTAGTGGAATGGAAATATTTTCGTTCTAGCTACTTACCTATGCCATCTTTCTCTAATTTTTCATTTTGTGAGCATTTTCAATATGGAAAGAAAATTAGGAATGTGCATAAGATGCACAATGACTATTCAATTTAGTTTAGATCTCATTCATACAAATGGGTGTGGTCCTATGGCCACAAGGTCATTAGGTTCTTTACTTTGTCATTTTCATAGATGATGCTACTAAAAAAGTGTATTTATATCCTATCAAATCAAAGGATGAGGTATTCTTTACTTTCAGATTATGTCTAGAGACTAAAAAAGAATTAAGCTCAAATATTCATGTTAAGATAATGGAGGTAAGTATACCTCATATGAATTCAGTATTTTTTGTCAGTCTATAGGAATTTGTAGAGAGTTTAAAACTCCTTATACCCTAGTATAGAATCATGTGTGCATGTGTCTTCATACACGGTACATCTAATTCTTTGGATTGATAATTAAACGTGTATTAATCCACCACTATATGCACTTGTGGGGTGATTGAGGTACAGTCTCATCGACACAAGTCCCTAAGACTTCACGACTTAAGTACACACATTTTTGGCATCATTTCTGGGGATAACCCAACCAAGGTGCCTTCATGATGGTTATGGCTATGGATTGAATGAATCGTACTTGTAGAGGTGAATTCAGTCAGTGGCAAGTCATCAAGTATTTTAGCACTTGTTACTTCACACTTTAGGAGTGTCTGTAATGAGTTTTTAGGTTTAGGTTTAGAAGTGAGGAAGTGAGGAAAGAGTTAAGGTTTATGGAAGAGAGAGGAGTAAGGATAGGAGAAGTAGGAAACCTTGAGAAAATCCAAAAAAAAGAAAAAGTTTAGTTTATTTCAGGCACTTGGTTAACCAAGGCCATAAAACCTAAAAAATAGTCATTTTCCAGTTTCTTGTTTTGAACAAGTATCGTGGAGAGCAGTGATTGGTATCAGGGGACTCATATTGTGGCAAGCAAGCGCATAACAGACATTCTGAAGACAAGTCTTAGGCAAGATATTCTTGAAGGTGAGTTCTTCAACTCTAGAACCTCAAAAAATCAAAAGAGCACTCACAAACGTGACTAAACACACATGCGGTATCGCGGGGTAGGATAGAAGGTTTTAAGGGATTTTTTGAGTGGGACAGTGAGCTAGAAGGGAAGAGGAGAGAAGGACACACGCTTTGCACAAAAAACAAAATTTAGTTTTGATTACTTTTGGCTATAGTATCACAATCAGTTGAGTTTTGGTATCATGATACCAAAATTCCCTAGTATCATGATACTTGCCTACTATCGTATCGTGCATACCACCTTGAGGTATCGCAATACCGCCAAGGTATTGTGTATCACCAAGTGCTGGTATCGCAATTGCGATCCTTAAGTGGTATCATATCACAATCCACCTAGTATCATATCGTGCTTCTCTTAGTATCATATCACCATAATTTTGGTATCGTATGGGACCCAGGTATCGTATGGCCAAGGTCAAGGTATCACATCATTCACATAGTGGTATCGTATCATTCCAACCACCTGTATTATATCCCGAGTTGATCTGGTATCGTATTGTTTGGCTACTAGTATTGTATCATGAGGTTGGTATCGTATTGTGACTGACAGAGGTATCCTATCGAGAGCAAACCTAGTATCATATCATCTTGCTTAGTAGTATCGTATCACGCCAATAATTGGTATCATATTGGGGTGTGCTATTGGTATCATATCGCCTTGTTAACTTGGATTTTGGTTGATGTTGCAGAGCTAAGAAGAGCACAAGCTAGAGAAAAAGAAGGGCCCCAAAATTTTTTCGATTTGGACACCTTATCTTTTGTATCATAATCATTTTGTAATATATTTTCCGATGTAAATGCACTAGAGGAGTCCTCTAGATGCATCCCCGCAGAAGTTTAGTAGCTTACCCATGTAAATTAGTAGGAAATTAGCCTTTTAGTGAATAAAGTGCCGGTCTCTTGTTTGAAAGGATCATTTTTATGGCACATGTATATAAATCAATTTGTGAATCTTTGTAAAGACTTTTTGCCATTGTGAGAATCAAGAGCACAGAATTTCGAATTTGTGTCTTCTCCTCTCTGTATCTTCTTCTTTGTGAGCTTGTATGCATGTGTGTTGCTTAAAAGGAGTGTTAGGAAGTGTTGTCTATCCATGAAAGTGTTTGTTTACTGTTGTTAATGTGTGTGTGAAGTGTAGGAAGTGCTAAAGTGTAGGAAGGTCATTTCCGTGACTCAGTATTTTGCTCATAACTTGAATTAGAAGCATCAGAATTGAGTGAAAATACCACCATTGGATGCATACGTCTTCTCGAGAGCTTTGAAATGCATATGCTATTTGCTATATTCGGAGTTCGGAGCTGAGAGAAAAGCTCAATTTACTGTTGGATGCTGCTCCAAGTATCATGACACCATGACTAACAGTTGAAGCTTGTTTGGATTAGTCTTTGCCTTGTTTGCACTCTTTGTGAAGCTCATTTGCATTGATCGTCATTTGAATGCATGTCTTCATACACTCGGCTAGGTTTTGATACTCCTCGGATTGATAAATAAAGCATGAATCCCCACTATATGCACTTGATGGGGATCGAGGTATAGTCTCTTTCTTTACAAGTCCCTAAGTTGGAACTTAGGTACACACATTTTTGGCGCCGTTGCCGGGGAGTGTCGAATCAAACCGAGGCATTCGTGTGATGGTAAGTAGCTCTAGCATTGAAGCGAGTAGAGGAGTTGGGAATTTCTCTTCTTTGGTAAGTCACATTCATCCACACTTACTACTTCTCACTCTTGAAGTGTGTGTAGTGAGTTATTAGTCTAGGGAAGTGAGTGGAGTGAGTAGAGTAGGAGGAAGAAGGGAGTAGTTAGGGAGTTAGGGTAGCCATTAATTCTAGTCTTGTGAGTCTTTTTAATTAGGAAGAATTTTTTCAAAAAGTATAAAAACCCAAAAAAACTTGTCTTCTAAACTTCACTTGTCTCCAAACAAGTATCGAGAGAGAGAGAGAGTAGGCAATCGAGTATCGCGCTTGGAGATTAGAGAGCTTGGAGTCGTGCAGAGCAAGAGTGAGTGTTAGAGGAGCTTAGAAAGGGACTTCAAGGTGAGTAGTTCTACCTGATACTTGATGGAGAGTGTTAATCTCCAAAAGAACAACCTACTCTTGAAATTAGAGCACCTCTATATCAAGAGTAAGTCAAAACCTTCACCAATTTGGAGGATCAACATTCAATTATAAGGATTTTTGAAAATCTGTGAAAAGGATGATTCTACAGAAAGTCTGCTGCACATATCTTTCTCATTGACTTATCAAATGTGTAACGTTTTTTATAAAACTTTGCACAAGGTGTCACCTAAAGATTGCACACCTCCTCCAAGTCGAATCACTCCAAAAGATTCAGTAGATTTTGAGAAATCAACTTGACAAGTCACCTATGTCTAAAACTGTACTTCTAAGAAGTCGATTTAGACACCTATAACTTCTAAGACATAGTTCTCCAAGAATAGAACCTGTTTAAGCAAATGCTTTTAGCCACAAGTAGCTTATCTTCCAACTTAAAGATTAAGTGCTTAGTTGCTCAAAACTTTAATATGTGGAAGGAGAACTGATCAAATCATTGACTTCAAATTTTGCGCCTGTTTCAGGAACAAGTGAACACTTCTTCACATACAAATGTTCCTACACATAATTCACTCAGCCTAATCACAATTAGAGGCTAAAAATTTGTACAGAGGTCAATCAATTATGCACTTAGACTTGTACAAAAGCATTTCACAAAAGATCTAACACAGAAGGAGAAAACTCATAAACATAGGGTGCAATTTTTTTTTCATTTCTGAAGGAGTTTACAACTGAATGATGAGAGAGAGTTCAACTAACTTCTAAGATGTCTAATGACTCTTACAACTCTCAATTACTTTATTCTCATGCTCTCTCATACTTGCCCCGACATTTTCCATAGTATTTATAGGCAAATATTTACAAACTTATGACTAATCAAAAGTATAAGTGACCTATATCTGAACTAATGTACATATGTGTACATTTCTTTCAACTCCTGAATGTAAACTTCTTCTATGCTTCAAACCTTGATCTTGTCTTCATTCTTTGACTTCCAAAACTTCAATTGTTGATTGCTCTGCACCAACAATACTCATCACCACCACTTAAAACCAATTAACTTAGCCAAATGATATGTGGTAAGTATCGTGAAGGTCATCCCAGGGTAGAGAAGGATTGTTTTTCAGATTCAGGCTAAGAGGGGAGGGTAGATTCACTTTAAGAACATGTGTATGCACTCAAAATCCAAAAAACATTTGCAAAAAATTTGAAAAAGTGTCAAGTATTGTGTTCTCCCGCAGTTGAGGTATCGCGATACCTAGGTATTGTGAACTCCTCTGGTCGAGTATCGTGACACTTGCAAGACGTCAAATATCGTGTATCGCTGAGAAACACTCGCGATACTTATCAGACATCGTGTATCATGTATCGTGAGCTAATAGCGATACCTGTGGAGTATCATCTATCGTGAATTTTCAATCATGATACCTGTGACATATCGAGTATCGTGTTCACAGAGTCCTTCCACGATACTTGCTGGATATCGGGTATCGCTGGAAATTCTTGGGATACTTGTCAAGTATCGAGTATCGTGTTCACAGAAAAACGATCTCTGTCTAGTATGAGGTATTGTGTATCGTGAGTCTCTGATCGTGATACTTGCTGGAATATCGCGTATCGTGGAGGCAGCCTTCCCGATACCTGACAAGTATCGAGTATCGTGGAAATTTTGTGGTGCAGTATCGTATATCGCAGAATTCTGATCGCGATACTGGTCAAGTATCGAGTATCGTGAGCACACAACAAGGTCAAGTATCGTGTATCGAGTTCCTGGAGTATCGAGTATCATGGTAAAGCCCAACCTATCGACTATCGAGTATCGTGACATACTCTTTTTGAGTGAAATATCGTGTATCGTGGACTTCTTTGGGTCAAGTATCGTGAGTTGTGGTTTCACTGTCAGTCTTATTCCAACCAAATTTTCTCTAGAAATTCTGAACCTCAGTAAAGAACTTTAGGGTTGGAGGTTGGTTAAGGTTAATCAGAGCTTTTAAGTGAATGAACCTAAGGTTTGGGAGAACCCTAAGAAGCCGAAGAAGTGTAATCTCTTCAGTGGGAAGTGTAGCCGAACCCAGTAGCCATTTCCATTATTCTGACACCTCTACTTAGTCAGAGGAAGAAATTCCCATGGCTTCACAGGACATGCAAAATACTATACCAATGATTGGCATGATGTCAATTATTGAGGGTGAATATCCGACATCTTTAGAATATGTGAACACCAATCAACATGAGATACCTATCTATCTAGATGGTCTAAAACGATCAGTGGCCAAACTAAAGAAAGCTTCAGATGCCTAGATAGTGCCCAGGCCAGCAGTTAAGTATGCAGGAGAGTTTTATATGGACAAAAGACATCCAGTATGTTGTTAGAGAACACCCTGAAAACATCAATGAACATGGGGAAGAAGACAATGCTCACAACCTTAATGAAGAGGGACATGAAGGGCAAGTGACCACTCCAAGAGGGAGATCTACTGTTGTTATGGTTCGGAGAGGAGACCTAGTTCCCCAAGATGACTCCCTAATGGATGTGTATTTGATCAATGGAATGGAGCATCTCCTCAGAGCCCACTCTTCATTATGGGAAGTAGCCCCTAACCCAGTTACCATCTATGAGTTACAAGATCCAGAACTCCCCACGATTATCACATATTTGGACAAAAACCAAAGGAGGTACTGGCCTCTAATGGAGTTAGAAAGAGCAGGGTTGAAATATCAGAACATTCGAGTGTTCCCCTCTAGGGATCAAGCCACTAATTCAC
This sequence comes from Ceratopteris richardii, assembly GCA_020310875.1. Taxonomy (NCBI): domain Eukaryota; kingdom Viridiplantae; phylum Streptophyta; class Polypodiopsida; order Polypodiales; family Pteridaceae; genus Ceratopteris; species Ceratopteris richardii. Next base: position 137,552,209 of record CM035407.1, read on the forward strand.
AAAACCCTCAAGGAATGTTTCAGGATAATTCATATCAATAGTCTAGACAAACACAACAAACACAAATCCCGGTTAGACCCCATGTGCAGTTTGATATGCCTGCAAATAACCCTAACTATCGGCCTCAACCACCTGTTGACCCAAGGAATAGAATCCCTGTGCCAGATAGACCACCTGTGGTAAGAGGACCTGGTATACCGATAGGAAGATTAGTTTTCCCTGTGATGCCTAGACCACCTGAAGCAGGAAGGAGATTAAGACGTATTCAAGTTGCCAAATGCATGAGAAACCATTATGATGGCTCTAGTGAACCTTACAATCATATAACTGAATTCAAACAAGTAATCAAAGCCGAACAAGTGGAAGATTTCTTGATCCAATATGAATCTTTTGGTCTAACTTTGACAGACACAGCTTTAGCTTGGTTCCAGCCATTAGATCCTAATAATTTTCAAAGCATGGAACAAGTCTATCAAGAAATGATTGAGGAATTCACTAAATCTGGTATTAAAAACAACTCTTCCTCATTGATCCATAGTTTTAAGCAAGCTCCTACGGAATCAGTGAGATTGGCAGCAAGAAGATTCAAACAATATGTGGATAGATGCCCTGTTGAAGAGAGACCCACCCAAAACAAAATGGTGTCATTGTTTTTGGAAGGATTAGTGAATGGATCATTGAGATCATTAGGATATGTGAAAAGAGTTCAAACTTTGCAAGAATGCATGAAAGAATGTATTGACCTAGAGGACAATCTAGCGGAAGATCTGAAAATACCTCAAGGTAGTGTGAAAAGTGAAGATTCCGCCAGCAGCACATCAAACCTTAAGAACAATGTAGAGGAAATAGCTAACTTAGTAGCAAAGAAACTGAACGTTCAAGGATAGAGGAACTACCCCAACAACCCAATGAGAGTACCCATGCTTAGAAGATGTATGAATTGTGGAGGAGATCATCCCTCTCATTTGTGCACTAGGGGAGTAGTCCCACCACCTGCTTATGCTTACACTAGACCACCTATTCTGGGCCCTCTACAATATTGCGGCATAGAACAAAAAGTACACAAACCACAGTACAAAAAATTGTGCTTACAATCTACAATCAAGCGAGTACAACCTCTCATGAGACCTTATGGATACCCTCAGAGAGATCAAGGAGGAGAAGCCTTCAGATATCCTACCTATCAACAGCAAGCACTAGCACCACAACCCTATGCTTATTAAGGTTACACTCAACCACAACCGGTGTTAGGGCAACAACCACCTCATCCTCAGAATGTTGTCTCAGTGAAAATGGCTCAACCTGAAGAAAACTTAGAGAGAGCAATAGTTCCAGCCACACCTTTAACTAGTAATGAACCATATGACTCATCCTATGACCATAGTCAAGGAAACTATTCCACTTATGAGAGCACTATGATAGAATATGGACAAATGTGCGAACCATATGCATATAGCAATGAAGCACCAGAAAATTCTTACGGATATGAGCAGGATTATGTGTCATTGATGTACACAACTCCCACAACATCCATACCCCTCCGACCTATGAAAAAACCGCCTGTACCTAGAGGACCATGTTATAGATGTGGAGGTGATCACTATATCAGAGAATGCACACTACCAAACCCACTACCACCACAACGAGTTTGGGAAGGATACTATAGTGATTGTGGTAAAGAACACCTTTTCATAGATTGCCCCGTAAACCCCAACAAAGTTAACTCGAACGTGCAAATCAACGTGATAGAAGTGATAGAGTCGTTAGGGAGTGATAAAGAGTTCACCGTGCCATTGAAAGCAATAACAATAGCTAAAGCCAGAGAGACACCAGAAAAAACTGGGGAGAATGACCAAAACGATAGAGAGGTGAATACACCAAGATGGAAGAATCGTAGAGATAGGATAAAGGAAAAGAAACTATAGCAACAGATGGAGAAGGAAAACAATGAACAAGATCAAAACAAAAAACAGAAACTTGAAGAACAAAATAAAAAAGGAAAGCATAAAAAAGAAGAGATAGGATTAGTTTTAGCAGATCCCATGCCAGAAGAGTTAGCCATGTGGATTTAGGCGTACCAAGCACGAATCAGAGCAAGACCTACCAGTGAACAACATGAAAAAGAATATCCTAGAGGTGACTTAGAGAAAGAAAGGTTGGAGATATGCAAAAATTTAATTGAAGTAGCTCAACAGACTCTAGAAAAACCTGTTCTTCGACTACCCAATTCACGAATTCCCAAAAAAGAATTCCAAGAATGTATCATCCTTAATGACTCTGAGAGGTGAGACACGTAATGAAAATCATTGCGAGGATAAAAGGAAGGATCCATTGTCCCCGAAGTAGATGGAGAATGGCCTAAAGACTTGTGGGCAAGAGTCCAAGAAGACAGATGGAAGAAAGTGGAAGGAATAAAACCACCCTTTGAAGAGCTAGAAGCAGGAGGTGAATTAGAACATTCAATACCTGAGCTGAATTCAGAAGGATTATTACCCTTTGACCAAAGTGAAAAGGAGAATGACAGTGAAAAGGTTTTTTCTTGCCCAATTACACAGGAGAATACGAACATAATTCGGAATTATACTACATTCCCTCAATAAGAAAAAAAGAACAGAACCCATCAGTCCAAACATCGGACATCATAAAACACCTCAAAAAGGTAAAAATCCCTTGTACTCTGACATTGGAAGAACTGTTGAAGGTCAAACCACATTTGAAGGAGAAATTAACCAGTCAATTGGAGATGAAGTCTGAAGAGAAGGAATTGCCTGATGAGGTGACCACTGTCAAAATCCTAGTCGATAAGGTTGGAAATTTCAGCGAAGGAGATGAAGGAAACACTTGCCTTCCAATTACCTTTAGGGGCTATACCACTAAAGCTATCTTAGATTCAAGAGCTAGAGTAGGAATCACTACTAAAGAAATCTGGGAGAAATGGGGAAAACCAGCTTTAAGACCAACACGCATGAAGATACAAATGGCAGATGGACACACTGAACGACCCTTGGGATTATTGGAAAGAGTAATTTTTACCACTTGCGAAGTTGAATTCGAGCACATCTTAGCGATATGTCAATTTGAAAGGGCTAGCAATTATGAGATGATACTTGGAAGACCCTTCATGAGACAGCTAAAGGTAGTGCAAGATTGGGGAAAAGATGCAGTATACTTACAGCATGAAGGAACCACGACAAGAATAAATCTCCACACATACACATTCCAAGATGTTCCCCCCCTTGCAATGGAATCAGATTCATACGGAGGAAGACGATAAGTCGATTCACAGTATAGGTTCAAGTGACCAATCTTGGTTGAATGAAGACACTCACCTATGGATATGCCAAACTGCGAAAAAGGAAGAGGATAGAAGGAAACGATGGCAGCAAAGGCAAGGAGTTGCTAGGTCTGTACAAGATCCATCTTGCATGCCTCAAATATTCCTAGATGAAGAATTTGAACCTCATGGTTGGATGGAGATTTTAGCCACTCTCGATGTGTGTGTAAATGAAGAAGTGATAACCATGAATGAATGCATTGATGAGGAAGGATATGACGTTAGTCTATACGTGGTAATTCTTCAAGAGGCTGAAGAAGGAGAAGTAATCGAAAAAGAATGGAAAGAGGATTATGAGAGCATTGAAATGGAGCAAGAGCAAATGGAAACAGAAAGTGAAAATCAAGGAGTAAGTGTCATAACTAATGAAATAAATCAAGAAATGACACAGGAAGAAGAGCCTAGGTTAGATAAAGAACAAGAAGATGGAGAAAATAAACCACAAGATCAATTTGAAGTGCCTACCCACTTAAAAAAATATGAAGTAGAAGAGAGGAAAATTGCTATTCAAATGTCGAAATGAGAAGCATAGCCAGGAATAGCATATGACAACAAAGAACAGACCAAAAAAATAGTAGTAGCCTTAGAGGAAGGAGAAGAACGATGTACTTTTATAGGTCAAGATGTCTCATTTGAAGAAGAGCAAGAGTTGATACGACTCATTCGAGAATACGAGGATGTCTTTGCTTGGACATATAAGGATTTGAAAGGAGTAGATCCTTCTATTTGTGCACATAGAATCCCTATGAGATCTGAAGCTAAACCTTCCAAACAATGACCATACACATATAACGATGTTTACTCAGCAAAAATTAAGGAAGAGATAGACAAGTTGTTAGACGCTGGATTCATTTATGAGATCGAACATACGGAACCTTTGGTGGTCGTATCGAAAAAGAATGGTAAGCTAAGGGTATGCATTAATTTGAAAAAGGTAAATGCTTCCACTATAAGAGATAATTACCCATTACCCATCACGGATCATCTTTTGGAAAAGTGGCAGGGAAGGAAGTTTATAGTTTCCTAGACGGTTTTTCAAGGTATAATCAGGTAGCCATTGCCCCTGAGGACCAACATAAAACAGCCTTTGCAACTGAATGGGGAGTATATGCCTTTAGGGTTATGCATTTTGGTCTAACCAATGCCCCAGCCACTTTCCAAAGATTAATGTGTCATGTATTCAAGGAGTTTTTGAGAAAGAGCATGGAGGTATACGTTGAGATTTATGCACTTATTCATTTATACGATCAGAACATATCCCTGAACTATGAAAGATCTTTGCCAAATGTTGACAATATAGAGTATGCCTCAATCCGGAAAAGTGTGTCTTCATGGTTCGACAAGGAAAGATATTATGGAATCTCAACGGATTAAGACAAAAGCAAATTAATTCTGGATTTACCGAGACCAAAGATTGCTAAAGAAGTACAAGCATTTATGGGACATTGCGAATACTACCGAAGATTTATACATATGTATGCCATAATTACTAGACCTCTTTATGCATTATTGTCTCAGTTTAATTGGACAGCAGAATGTGAAAAGACCTTAAACGAATTAAAGAGTCGATTAAGTTCAGCCCCAATCCTTCGAGTACCTAATTGGAACAAACCATTTCACATTCATGTAGATGCTTCCAAGTTTGCCATTGGTTGCATCTTAGCTCAACCCGCAGATACAGGAAAGTTAGATCACCCTATAGCCTATGCCAATAGACAATTAAATCAAGCGGAACGTAATTATATCACGACTGAGAGAGAAGGCCTAGGGATGGTGTACGCAGTGAAGAAGTTTTGACACTACCTGTTGGCGAACAAATTCAAATTCTTCATTGATCATCAAGCTCTATTGTACTTAATGAATAAGCCTTGTAATACAGGACGACTAGTACGATGGTTTCTATTGTTGATGGAATTTGATTTTGAAGTAGTAGTCAAGAAAGAGAATACCCACATTAGAGCAGATCACTTGTCAAGAATGACACATGGAGAACCACCCATAGGAGTACCAGATGATCTGCCTGACACGTACCTGTTTAACCTCGAAGTATGTCCCCAATGGGCAGAAAAGTTGATCCCTATACTCACATATGGACCTAAACATGGGATCACACCGAATCAAAACCAAGACCTATGGAAAACTAAAAACCTTTATATCATTGCTGGAAGCCTATATAACCAAGACTCAAGTGGATTACTCATGAGATGCATGGAAGAGGAGAAACAAGAAATGTGGCTTCAAAAAGCACATGTAAATCAATGGAAAACTCATTTAAATGCAACCGAAACATGGAAAACATTGAAGAGATTAGGCATATATTGGCCAACCATGCAAAGGGATACACATAACTATGTATTAGCCTGCCCAAGTTGTCAAAAACGAAATCCAGAAGAGAACTCTAGTCTATGCTACTCCACCGTGGCACAAAGATGGAGCATGCCTCTAGTAAAGTTCTTGAAGACCCAAGAATACCCAGAAGGAGCCACTCTAGCAAGGAAACGTGCACTTGTAGAACAAAGCAAGGACTATGCTCTCCCAGGAAAACAACTCTTTAAGCGAGGAAGAGATAATCATTTACGAATGTGCATTCATGAAGACGAGTATCTTGTTGTTTTAGAAATGGCACATACAGGAGCTGTAGGGAACGGACAACAACAGTTATGTCCACCCAAGCCACCTCCAATGGGAGTGACGTACACTAAGTTTGGTGGATTTCCAGGAGATGATCCGGATGCTCACGTACGCACCTTCGAGATAAGCTACGCAGTACTCAATCATCCACCGGATCAGGCCTACAAAGCTATTGTCTTCCAATCTACACTTGTTAATGAAGCAGCTAGATGGATTACAGAATATGATATTAATCATTTTGGCACCTATGAAGCAGTACGAGATGCTTTTCTGCAAGGATTCAGGCTAAAAAAAAATCCAGCCGAAATTTTTGATTATCTGCAGAACAACAGACAGAAACCAAATCAAACTGTACAGGAGTATGCTACTCTCTTCAGAACACACTTAAGGCAGCTACCACCGGCCCATGCTAACTTACCAGATGATGTTATCACTCAGTGGTTCATCAATGGCTTGGTTCCACAACTTAAGCAGATCATGATCATAAAATGTGTCGGAGCCATGTCCCTCGATGCAGTCATTGCAATGACTCTGCAACTGGAACACAAAGTCGGTGGATTTACAGAAGATTTAGAATGGTTAAAAGCAAACAAGAATGTTGCAGAAGATATGACTAGACAGGTATATTGCAACATATGCAAAAATTCAGGTCATACTAGTGCCAATTGTGCACTCAATCAAAGTTTTGTGCTATCTGCAACACTGCCGGACACACCACTGGAAACTGTGTTTACAATGCCAGAATACAGGGAACAACAACGGTCAATGCAGTTATTCAAGAACATGGACAACCAGCGAATCACTACGTGCCTCCGCAATTGAGAAACAATCAACCACAAGGATATCGTAACTACCGAGGACAGAGGAACAACAATTTTAATGCAAACCGCTGGCAGAACGGAGTACCACCAGAAAATCCCAATCTACCACCACCACGCTGTCATTTTTGCGGCGAATTCGGACATATTAGAAGATTTTGCAAAGATGCAGCTGAGTATGATCAAAGAAAGAAGGAACGCCAAAATCCAATGGCTAACATGGTAAAACTCACACCGGTAGAGACACAAGCTGCTGCAGTCCAGACTCGTTTCGGTAAACAATTGCAACCGGCAGCAGAAATATTTGAACCAGGGGTACGTGAACAACACAGAATGTATAACAAAGCTAGTCAATGGACCACAACAGAACCACCAATCTTTCCAGAGCCTATTCCGGTAGCCCAACCCTTGTTAACAAAGGAAGAAACACAACAAAGGGAGTTAGCAGTAGAAACATCATCAGCAGCAGATACATTGCCCACCGTAGACACCTCTGCATCAGCAGAGGCATCAACTTCAACATCAGTAGAGCCTGTCAATCAATCTCAACAGGCTTGGGAAATCTTATCTAAGGCATCGATCACTCTGCCTTTGGGCAAACTACTGGCATTAGTACCTGGAATTCGACAACAGTTCCAACAACAGTTCAGTCCGGTACCTTCTTGTATTTCGGCAACAGCAGCAGTTCAACCGGAACCTGATTCTACGGTTGATCATTCAGTTCCCTTGATTATAGTATGGTATAAGAATCATAAGATTACGCAGGTATTAATTGATGGAGGCTCTAGTGTTAACATTGCGACTGCGGCATTATGCAAAAGACTAGGATGGACCGAAATCAAACGAGTTCAATTTTTTGTCAGAATGGCAGATCAATCAAGAGTCCATCCTGTAGGACTTGTGCGAAATGTACCCATCACTTTGCAAGGTACGACCTTTAAAATGACCTTTGTTATACTAGATTTGCCAGAATCCACTTTAGATTACAACCTTCTTTTTGGCCGACCTTGGCTGAAACATGCGAAGGTAATACAAGACTGGTCTGCACAAGAGCTTACGTTTAAAGATGCCAATCGTAGATATGTGGTAAAATTAGATGCTATACAACCTTGCGAGTTACACGCTAGACCGTATTTTGCTGAATCAGTCCATATGCTAGATGGATTGTTAGATGATGAAGAAGAAGAGTTTTTGAAGAGTAACGCTGACTTAATTTCATTAGGGACTATTGATCTACAGCACGTTGTAGATAATTGGAATGCTTCAGTCTGTACAGTAATACCCGTCACAGAAGAGGCTAAGAAGGAAGACACTGTTTCGACACATGACGATGAATTGCAGCAACTTTTTAAACCAACAGACAACACAGAGAAACATCAACAGTTCTATGTCCCTGAAGATCAGCTGATTACTTACAATTTAGGAGATAAAGATCATCCGCATCCTGTGAAGATAAAGCAAAACTTACCGGAAACATTTCGAGCAGATTTAATCGAGCTACTCCAAGAATTCATTGATGTCTTTGCATGGGACTACAAAGACATGAAAGGATTGGACCCCAGTATCTACCAACATAGCGTCATGCTAAAGCCAGAGTCAAGACCGATAAAGCAAACCAGCTACCGGATGAATCCCCATTATGCATCCCAGGTTAAGGCAGAACTTGATAGGTTATTGAAAGTTGGATTTATCGTACCAGTAGAGCATGCTGGATGGATCTCTCCGATTGTGATTGTGCCTAAGAAAAATAAGCAATTGAGAATCTGTGTAGATTACCGAAAATTAAATGCAGCAACCGTACCGGATCCCTTTCCAATTCCCTTTTTGGATACCATGCTTGATAGAGTAGCAGGTCATGAGATGTATTCATTTCTAGATGGGTACAATGGCTACAACCAAGTAAGAATGGCCGAAGAAGATATACCGAAAACTGCATTTATTACCAATTGGGGTGTCTTTGCTTGTACGGTAATGTGGTTTGGATTAAGAAACGCACCAATCACATTTCAAAGATGTATGCAAGAGATATTTTCTCCTTATCTCACTTCATTTATGCAAGTATATCTCAACAATTTTTCAATTTTCGGTAAGATGATAGCACATCTGTTTCATTTACGGTGTTGCTTTTTCAGAAATGCAGAGAATATAGACTCTGTTTGAATCCAAACAAATCGGTGTTTGCGGTCTCATGTGGCAAGTTACTTGGCCACATTGTATCTGCACAAGGTATCCAAGTAGATCCAGATAAGATTTCGGTAGTATTAGAAACTCTGGTGCCAACTTCTCCAAAAGAAGTTATGCGCTTTATGGGCCAAGTACGGTGGCATGGAAGGCACTTACGATGGCTTGCTCATCTGGCTATACCACTTAACAAGCTAATCAGCAAAACACCTCGATAATTTGAATGGAGCCATGAATGTCAGATAGCATTTGATCGTTTAAAGCATTTATTAACACAAGTTCCTATTTTACAACCGCCGAACTGGGATCACCCGTTTCATATATTTGTTGATGCTTCAGATATAGCAATTGGAAGTGTATTAATGCAACAAATTGATAAATGGTTTAGACCAGTGTATTATGCAAGTCGAAGATTAGCACCTGCTGAGAAAAATTACTCTGTAATAGAAAGAGAATGTCTAGGGCTAGTATATTCGATCAAGAAATTTAGACATTACTTGCTAGGCCGTAAATTCACATTTCATGTAGACCACGCTGCACTTATCTATTTAGTTCGGCAACAACATGTAGGTGGTCGATTAGCGCGATGGGTCTTACTCTTGCAGGAATTCGATTACGAAGTCGTTCACCGGCTAGGCAGTTCACATGCCTTAGCAGATTTTTTATCCCGCTTAGATTCCGGTGAAGCTCCGGTGGGTATAGATGACACGACACCCGCGATTTATGTATCAGAACCAATTAATGAAGATTCTATAGACCCACCTATCCCATTTTCATATTATGATCAGATCTTGACCTTTCTCACTAATGGTTGCCTTCCATCTCAGACTTCTAGAGCAGTATGCAGGAAAATTGCAGTTTTTAGCCGCCGATTTCGGTTAATTGCTGGAGAAGTATATTATGTAGATCACACCGGAATCCTACTTCGATGTATTCCACCACATGAAGTTAACTCAGTTATCACTTTGGCTCACTCGATTCCTTCCGGTGGACACTTTGCTGCAGATCTAACTCATCGGAAAATTCTACAGAGTGGTCTCTGGTGGCCAACAATGTACAGAGATATATTACAGTTTGTCAAACAATGTGATACTTGTCAAAGATCAGGTCAACCATTACAACGTCATTTTTTTCCTTTGCAACCCATCTTACCAATAGAACCTTTCTAGAAGTGGGGTCTAGATTTTATCAGTCCAATTACACCACCAGCAGTCTTCAGTAACAACCGTTACATACTGACCTGTACAGACTATGCAACTAGATGGGCTGAAGCTTGGGCTTTACGGTCTGCTATAGCAGTTACAATAGCAAAGTGTCTGCTAATCGATGTCTTTCCACGTTTTGGCTTACCACTAGAAATTGTCTCAGATCAAGGCACTCATTTTGTAAACAATTTAATGAAGGCACTTACACAATCGTTCCAGGTTACACATAAATTTAGTTCTCCTTATTATCCTCATGCCAATGGATTGGCCGAAAGTACAAACAAATCTCTGCTGAATATCCTTCGAAAATTAATCATGGAATCACCGGAAAGATGGGATCAACTACTACCTGCAGTATTATGGGCATACCGGACTACCTACAAGGTAACAACAGGATTGACACCTTTCAAATTAGCTTATGGCTTAGAAGCAATAGCACCAATGGAGATGGTTATACCAAGTTTACGAGTAGCCATTACCCAGAAACTGCTACCGGAAGACTCACTGACATTTCGGTTGGACACACTCAGAGAGTTAGACGAACACCGATGGCTCAGTTTTTTAACCATGCACGAAGTTCAATTAAGACAGGCAAGAACGCATGATCGAAACCTGAAAACTCCAGTGTTTTCGGTCGGACAGCTTGTACTTTTCTATAATGCAAAGTCCAACAGATCCGCAAGAAAATTCAAATTACGGTGGTTCGGCCCTTACAAAATCTCATAGCAAATCGGGCCAGCAACTTTTTGGTTGACTACGTTGACCGGAAATCCACTTCCAAAAGCAATCAACGGCTCGAAGCTGCAGCCGTATCAAAGCGTTATTAATCCGCATTAAATCATTCAGCGATGGATCACATTTTTTTGGTTTTACTTTTCATTATGTTCTTTCTTTTCTTTTCTTAAATAGCCATGTTTTGTCATAAGCCGCCCTCCTTACCATTTACTCAAGCATGCACGCCAAATTAAAAACAATATCATTCCAGCACTGCACAATGATAACCATCAATCCCTACCCCCCACCGTAATATTGGTACTTAAGCTCTTCGGTTACGCCAAAAAAACGCTATTGTGCTCTTGTGATTGTGATTGTGTTTTCTGTGTATCCGTGCTCTGTGCTTTGTGTATTCGTGTTCGCGTGCGCAATGGAAGCATTGGCGAACTACACGACTTTTTGTGATGGTATCCCTACCGAGGTAGGAGAATACCTGCGTATCCGAGGGCTGGCTAACTTCGCTGAGCTGCCTTGGCACTCAGTGGAAGCCCATCCCTTCTTCGCACAAATTATCCCAGCCATCGCCCAATCTCCAATCGCTGAACGACAATGGCTCTTCCCTTCCCTACCATCTAGAACCGTAATAACCTTCCAGGCCTTCGCCGAAGCCTTCTGCCTCACTCCACAAGGCCGCGAGAATGGCCCCAGTATCCCCGTAGCCCGCATGACCGAACTCTTCCCGTGCCATTCATCAAATGAATACGCCATTCTCTGCCGCCCCGAACCTGAAAGAACTGCATTACAGTTCTTAGTCGCAATCCTTAACCTCCAAAAACGCACATACGCTATCTCCCGACCATTCTATTCCGCCATCGACCTTGCCGCACGAGAACCCGTTAATTTCGCCTCATTTTTCTTTCACCGAATCCATAAGGAGTGTGTCGCCATAGTGAAACAAATCAACAAAGGAACCACCCCTCGATCCAGACTTCCCCACATCCTTTCTTTTCTCTTCCCAACCATACTCGCCGCTCAACCACCACCACGAGGACCAGTTTTAAGGCACGAAGAGTCAGTTCAACTACTAGAAGATGAGGAAGAAGAAGATGAAGAAGAGCTCAATCAGTTGTTCCGCAGTAAACGTATCAGGATTAGCTCCTCAAAAAGTGAAGCACAAGGTTCAGCAGGAAAGGATAAAGATGATGATAAAGAAGACGAGAAGCAAGAAGAAGAGACGTTTCATGATACTACCACCTCAATGCATAATGAATCGTCGATTGAGCAACAAGAACAACAAGATCAAGTAGAAACGGAAATAATTTCGACCGAAAAAGAATCAGAACAACAAGAAAATGAGCAGCAATCCAATCAAGATGCACTAGACAAGCTACTGAAGGCCGTGGAATCTACAGAAGCACACAATGCAGAAACGAAACAAATAAACGAGGTAACTACTGACTCTGCTCTCCCCAAAACCCCGCCTACTAACCCCATCTCCCCACCGGAACCATACCGCAACCCCATCAAGCCCAGTCACCACACCGAAACTTCTGAAGCCTCTACATCCTCCCTTAACTATTCACCTCCAAACTCACAACAACTCCTCGCCGGAACCTCGTCACAACCTCGTCCTCCCCTGCCACCAATTTTTTCGGAACTAGAAAATATGGGTCGCCTTTTAATTAATCTATCCCAACAACTGCTGCAACACCTGAAGCACGCCACAGATAGTGCCCGAGAAGAATTCCAAAGGAAATTGGAAATAATGGAGGCGGATATCACCCCTCTTCAGGAAGAATTACAAGCAGCAAGAGCAGAAAATCATGCACTACAAGAGCAGATCAAGCAGCTACAGGCTACACTTCAAGTACAAGAAGAGAGCTCAAGCCAGAGAGATAAGGCAATGGCTGCAAAAGAAGAAATGCTGAGAGCAGATCAAGAGCAAATCATGCACTACAAGAGCAGATCAAGCAGCTACAGGCTACACTTCAAGTACAAGAAGAGAGCTCAAGCCAGAGAGATAAGGCAATGGCTGCAAAAGGCAATTGCCGCACGAGAACCCGTTAATTTCGCCTCATTTTTCTTTCACCGAATCCATAAGGAGTGTGTCGCCATAGTGAAACAAATCAACAAAGGAACCACCCCTCGATCCAGACTTCCCCACATCCTTTCTTTTCTCTTCCCAACCATACTCGCCGCTCAACCACCACCACGAGGACCAGTTTTAAGGCACGAAGAGTCAGTTCAACTACTAGAAGATGAGGAAGAAGAAGATGAAGAAGAGCTCAATCAGTTGTTCCGCAGTAAACGTATCAGGATTAGCTCCTCAAAAAGTGAAGCACAAGGTTCAGCAGGAAAGGATAAAGATGATGATAAAGAAGACGAGAAGCAAGAAGAAGAGACGTTTCATGATACTACCACCTCAATGCATAATGAATCGTCGATTGAGCAACAAGAACAACAAGATCAAGTAGAAACGGAAATAATTTCGACCGAAAAAGAATCAGAACAACAAGAAAATGAGCAGCAATCCAATCAAGATGCACTAGACAAGCTACTGAAGGCCGTGGAATCTACAGAAGCACACAATGCAGAAACGAAACAAATAAACGAGGTAACTACTGACTCTGCTCTCCCCAAAACCCCGCCTACTAACCCCATCTCCCCACCGGAACCATACCGCAACCCCATCAAGCCCAGTCACCACACCGAAACTTCTGAAGCCTCTACATCCTCCCTTAACTATTCACCTCCAAACTCACAACAACTCCTCGCCGGAACCTCGTCACAACCTCGTCCTCCCCTGCCACCAATTTTTTCGGAACTAGAAAATATGGGTCGCCTTTTAATTAATCTATCCCAACAACTGCTGCAACACCTGAAGCACGCCACAGATAGTGCCCGAGAAGAATTCCAAAGGAAATTGGAAATAATGGAGGCGGATATCACCCCTCTTCAGGAAGAATTACAAGCAGCAAGAGCAGAAAATCATGCACTACAAGAGCAGATCAAGCAGCTACAGGCTACACTTCAAGTACAAGAAGAGAGCTCAAGCCAGAGAGATAAGGCAATGGCTGCAAAAGAAGAAATGCTGATAGCTGCCGACGCGGAAATAATACAGTTAAAACAAACACTCAAAGATACCGAATGTTGAGGGAGAGTCAAGTAAAAAAAAGAAAAGAAGAAGACAACGAAAGAAGCAGCTTCACTAAAAGGAAATATCTGAAGATATATCTCTGCAAGAAGCCCCACAGGGGCGCAACACCCATCTCTGCACAGAGCCCCGCAGGGGCGCACACACCAAGGAAAGGCACGCAGCTGGAAGGAGGAATCAGGGCCAACAAGTATCACATATGTGGGTGCTTCAACCTCTTGAGTTACAGAGGATTCAGATCAAGGCTTATGAGCTACATCCGCATATGTGCACTAATGGCGTGCGTGGCAAACCGAATCAATCGGCTTAGGAGTAATGCAACCAGGTCCAATGTGTGCAACCAAGACAAATCAGAGCGCCTCTAAAACGTAATGCAAGATCAAGAATCAGGCAAAACTGACCACTGGATGCGTGCGGACAACAAACTGATGACAAGAAGCAAAGCCTGTCAAGGGACGATAGAGACGAAGAGGGGGAGAGTGTTGCAGAGCTAAAGAGCGCACAGAGCAGAGAAAAAGACGGGCCCCAAAATTTTTCCGATTTGGGCATCATATTTTTGTATCATAATCATTCTTGTAATATATTTTCCGTTGTAAAGGCACTAGAGGAGTCCTCTAGATGCATCCCCACAGAAGAGTAGTGATTTACCCATGTACAATAGTAGAAAATTAGTCTTTTAGTGAATAAAGTGCCGGTCTCTTGTGTGAAAGGACCATTTTTAGGGCACTAGTATATAAGTCAAATGTGACTCTTTGTAAAGAACTTTTTGCCATTGTGAAAATAGAGAGCACAGAAATTCGAATTTGTGTCTTCTTCCCTCCTTATCTTCTTCTTCGTGAGCTTGTATGCTTGTGTATTGCTTGGAAAGAGTGCTTGTGAGTGTGGTCTATCCATGAAAGTGTTTCTTTGTGGTAGGAAAGGTGTGTGCGAAGTGTAGGAAGTACTGAAGTGTAGGAAAGTATTCCCGCGAATCAGTATTTCGCTCATAACTTGAGGTAGGAGTGTTGGAATTGAGTGAAACCACTGCCATTGGATGCGTCTTCTCAAGAGCTTCGAAACGCATATGCTATTCGCTATATTTGGAGTTCGGAGCTGGGAGAAAAGTCCAAAATACTGACGGCTGCTGCACCAAGTATCATTTCGCCTTGACCAACAGTTGGAGCTTGTTTGGATAAGTCTTTGCCTCATTTACATTCTTTGAGTAGTTCATTTGCATTGATCATTACATGATTGCATGTCCTCATACACTCGGCTAGGTTTGTATACTCTTTGGATTGATAATTAAAGGTGTGTATCCCCACTATATGCACTTGTGAGGGGATTGAGGTATAGTCTCTTTCTCCGCAAGTCCCTAAGTTGATACTTAGGTCAACACACTTTTTTGGCGCCGTTGCCGGGGAGTGACGAATCAAACCGAGGCATTCGTGTGATGGTAAGTAGCTTTTTGCATTGAAGTAAGTGGAGGAGTGGAAATCTTCTCTTCTTTGGTAAGTCATTCTCAACCGCACTTACTACTTCTCATTCTTGGAGTGTGTGTAGTGAGTTGTTAGATT
This sequence comes from Ceratopteris richardii, assembly GCA_020310875.1. Taxonomy (NCBI): domain Eukaryota; kingdom Viridiplantae; phylum Streptophyta; class Polypodiopsida; order Polypodiales; family Pteridaceae; genus Ceratopteris; species Ceratopteris richardii. The sequence continues at coordinate 137,567,799 of CM035407.1, forward strand.
TAGGTTTAGGAGTAGTAGAAGGGGAGTAGGAAGAGTGAGGGAGTAGACTAGAGTAGTTCACCCTTTGCCTTGTTGTTTCATTTTCAGTAGATAGAAAAAAAGTTCAAGTATAAAAGCCAAAAAAATTCATTTTGCAAGCTACTTGTGTTTCTGAGCAAGTATCGTGGGAGCAACTGTCGAGTATCGCGTGAGCTGTGGCAGAGATCGTGGGCGAGGAAACAAGCAGTTTGGGAGTGCACAGAGCAAGGGAAATTGACAAGGAGATCCTAGGTGCCACCAAGGTGAGCTAGCCCATCATTTTAATCAACATTTCTCAGACAATTCAGGTTAGGAAAGAAAAACGATCTGCGCCAGGTATCGTTAGAGCTTTCAGGGGGCAAAAAGTTGTGTTTTGATTGATACAGAGAGTGAGGATAAGAGAGAGGAGCTAGGAGATCAAGGGGGCAAAATCAAAACTTCAAAAACATTTGCTAAAATTTGTCTAAGGGTCAAGTATCGTCTTACTCCCGCGGTCGAGTATCGCGATACTTATCAACTTGTATCGTTTTGCTCCTGTGGTTGAGTATCGCAATATTTCCCATCGATCGTGTATCGTTGCATACCGATCGCGATACTTGGTCAGAGATCGTTTTCCAGCGATCGTCTATTGAGTATCGTGGATCGTGTATCGTTTCGTGCCGATCGCGATACTTGAGAAGTATCGTTGGGTCAAAGATCGCGATACCTGACAAGTATCGTGTATCGTTTGCCAGCGATCGTTTGCGAGAGATCAAGTATCGTGGAGCTGAAGTATCGTGTATCGCTTCTCAGAGATCGCGATACTTGCTGCCGATCGTGTATCGTTGGCCTGAAGTATCGTTTGGTTCAAATATCGTGTATCGCCTGATCTTCAGAGATCGCGATATTTACCAGATATCGTGTATCGTCGATCGTTTCAGTCAGATATCGTGTATCGTGGGATTTCAAGTATCGTGTATCGTTTCCAGCCAAGTATCGTTTGGCCCAGAGATCATTTAGAGCAAAGATCGCGATACTTCCCCCATATCGAGTATCGTCTATTCCAAGTATCGTTTCCCTTTGAGTATCGTGTATCGCCTGAGACCAGATATCGTGTATCGTTTGCTATCAAGTATCGGTATCGTCTAGCCGGTATCGCGATATTTGTCAGAGATCGTGTATCGTCTGAACATAGATCAGGTATCGTCTAAATCTGGAGATCGTGTATCGTTGGCCTGAAGTATCGTTTGGTTCAAATATCGTGTATCGCCTGATCTTCAGAGATCGCGATATTTACCAGATATCGTGTATCGTCGATCGTTTCAGTCAGATATCGTGTATCGTGGGATTTCAAATATCGTGTATCGTTTCCAGCCAAGTATCGTTTGGCCCAGAGATCATTTAGAGCAAAGATCGCGATACTTCCCACATATCGAGTATCGTCTATTCCAACTATCGTTTCCCTTTGAGTATCGTGTATCGCCTGAGACCAGATATCGTGTATCGTTTGCTATCAAGTATCGGTATCGTCTAGCCGGTATCGCGATATTTGTTAGAGATCGTGTATCGTCTGAACATAGATCAGGTATCGTCTAAATCTGGAGATCGTGTATCGTGAGTTTGAGAGACAAGTATCGTGTTCCGACAAAATTCCTTTTAACTCATTTCTTTCCAACCTAAGTTTTCTAGACATTTTTGACCTATAGAGAAGAGTGCTTAAGACCCAAGGGTATCAAAGACTGATCAGAGCTCTTAAGTGGATGAACCTGAGATCCGGAAGAACCCTAGGAAGCCGAAGAAGTGTGATTTCTTCTGTAGGGAGTGTAGCCGAGCCAAGTAGCCGTTCACATTATTCTGAGACCTCCAGTGAGTCAGAAGAAGAAATTCCGATGGCTTCAGAGGATATGCAAAACACAGTACCCATGATTGGCATGATGTCAATCATCGAGGGAGAATACAGAACCTCCTTGGAGTATGTGAACACCAACCACAATGAGATCCCTATCTATTTGGATGGTCTAAACAGATCAGTGGCCAGACTGAAGAAGGCTTCAGAGGCTTACATAGTGCCTAGACCAGCAGTCAAATACGTAGGAGGTTTTTACATGGACAAACAAGATATTCAATACGTGGTCACAGAACACCCGGAAAACATTAATGAACATGGTGAAGAAAATAATGCTTCAAGCTTAAATGGAGGTGGAAACGAAGAGCAAGTAACTACTCCTAGAGGGAGATCTACGATCACTAAAATTTGGAGAGGAGACCTAATTCCCCAAGATGATACTCTAATAGATGTATATTTGATCAACGGGATGGAGCATCTGCTTAGAGCCCATTCCTCTATATGGGAAGCTGCTCCTAATCCAGTTACCATTTATGAGTTACAGGATCCTGAGTTCCCCACCATCATCACATATTTGGATAAAAATCAGAGAAGATATTGGCCGATAACAGAATTAGAGAGAGCTGAGTTGAAATATCAGAACATTCCAGTGTTCCCTCCTAGGGACCAAGCCACTACTTCACGGAACCCACTTGGAACATCCCAGAATGATTCATATCAACAGTCGGGACAAACACAACAAACACAACAAAACCAGATACCAGTCAGACCACATGTGCAATTTGCAATGCCTGCAATTAATCCTAACTACCGGCCTCAAACAGCTATTGACCCAAGACATGGAGTTCATACTCCAGTCAGACCACAGGTAGTAAGAGAACCAGGCATACCAATAAGAAGACCAATTTTCCCAGTAATGCCTAGACAACATGAAGCAGGAAGGCGACTAAGGCCGATCCAAGTTGCCAAGTGCATGAGAAACCACTATGATGGCTCTAGTGAACCTTACAACCACATAGCAGAATTTAAACAAGTAGTTAGAGCCGAGCAGGTAGATGACTTTCTGATTCAATATGAGTCTTTTGGCCTTACCTTGTCAAACACAGCATTGGCTTGGTTTCAGCCATTGGACCCGAATACCTTTCAGAACATGGAGCAAGTATATCAAGAAATGATTGAAGAATTTACCAAATCAGGAATTAAAAACAATTCTTCGTCATTAATCCACAGCTTCAAACAAGTCCCTACCGAGTCAGTGAGACTGGCAGCCAGAAGGTTCAAGCAATATGTGGATAGATGTCCAGTAGAGGAGTGGCCTACCCAAAACAAAATGGTATCATTATTTTTGGAAGGATTGTTGAACGGAACTTTGAGGTCATTAGTGTATGTAAAGAGGGTTCAAACTTTGCAAGAGTGTATGAAGGAATGTATAGACCTGGAAGACAACCTTGCAGAAGATCTGAAAATACCACAAGGAAGCTCTAAAAGTGAAGATTTGACTAGTAATACATCCATACCCAAAAACAACGTAGAGGAAATAGCCGACTTGTTAGCAAAAAAGCTGAATGTTCAAGGACAGAGGAATTATCCCACTAATCCTATGAGACTGCCTATGCTTAGAGGATGTATGCAGTGCGGAGGTGATCATCCTTCTCATTTGTGTACTAGGGGAGTAGTCCCACCACCTGCCTATGCTCAACATAGACCCTCTGTCCCTGGACCTCTACAATATTGCAGTATAGAGCAGAGATATACAAACCATAGCACGGAGAATTGCCCTTACAATAGGCAAACCAGACCCACCCAGCCTTATGTGAGACCATATGGATACCCGCAGAATCAGCAGGGAGGTGAAGCTTTTAGATATCCCTCTTATTAGCTGCAGGCACCAGTACCACGACCATACGCATATCAGGGATATACGCAACCACAGCCAGTACTAGGACAACAACCGCCCCACCCTCAGAACGTCGTCCCAGTCAAGATTGTACAACCAGAAGAAAACCTAGAGAGGGCTATTGTGCCAGCCACACCTTTGACTAGTAGTGAACCATATGACTCATTTTATGACCCTAGTCAAGGAACATACCCTAGTTATGAAAGCTCAATAATGGAATATGGACAACTGCATGAACCATATGCTTATGGCATGGAAATACCAGAGAGTTCATATAATTATGAGCAGGACTACGTGTCCTTAATGTACACAGCTCCTAGAGCAACCATACCACCTCGACCAATGAACAGACCACCAGTACCCAGAGGACCATGTTACAGATGTGGAGGTGACCACTATATCAGAGAATGCACATTGCCAAACCCACCACCACCACAACGAGTCTGGGAAGGCTACTGTAGCGATTGTGGTAAGGAACACCTTTTCAGAGATTGTCCTAAGAACCCCAACAAAGTCACATCTAACGTGCAGATTAATGTGATAGAAGTGATTGAATCATCAGGGAGAGATAAAGAGTACACCGTACCCTTGAAGGCAATAACGAGAGCTAAAGCCAGAGAGACCCCTGATAAAACGGAAGAGAACAATCAAAGTGACAAAGAGAGGGACGCACCCATCCCTCACAGAGTAGAAGACTCCGAAGAACCAGAGAAAAGTATCGCCAGTAAAAGGTCACAAAGATGGAAGAACCGGAGAGATAGGATAAAAGAAAAAAAGTTATTACAAAAGAAGGAAAATGAACAGAGTAAACAGAAACCAACGAAGGAACCGCAAGTGGAAGAAGAAAATAAAAATGAGAATAAAAGGGAGGAGGTAGGATCAGTCTTAGCAGATCCTATGCCTGAAGAATTAGCCATGTGGATTCAGGCATATAAGGCGAGAATAAAAGCAGGACCTACCATAGAGCAACATGAGAGAGAATATCCGAGAGGCGACTTAGAGAAAGAAAGACTGGAAATCTGCAAAAAATTGATAGAAGTTGCCCAACAAACCTTAGAAAAACCCGCATCACCTTTACCAAACACCCGAATTTCCGAAGGAGAATTCCAAGAGTGCCTAAACACTCAGGAAAAGCCTGAAGTAAATAGATCACAGAATGATGGAATTGGTGTTGAGAGAAAGGAAGGATCCATAGTCCCTGAAGTAGAAGGAGACTGGACTAAGGATCTATGGGCACGAGTTCAAGAGGACAAATGGAAAAAGGTAGAAGGAATGGAACCGCCCTTTGAAGAATTAGAAGCAGAAAACGAAATAGAGGGTTCAATACCTGAACTAAATTTAGAAGAAATTTTTCCAATGGATGCAAGTGACAAAGAAGAGGAAGGTGTAAAGGAACTGCCCAACTACACAGGGGAGTACGAGCACAATTCGGAATTGTATCGCATTCCATCAATAAGGAGACGGGAAACGAACCCATCAGTCCAAACATCTGAGATCATACAACGCCTTAGAGAGGTAAAAATCCCATGTACCCTAACATTTGAAGAACTGTTAAAGGTAAAACCACACTTAAAAGAGAAATTGATCAATCAATGGGAAGTCAAGGAGGAAAAGAAAGAGGTAGCTGACGAAGTAAAAACAGTGAGAATTCCAGTGGATAAGGTAGGAGACTTTAGTGAAGGAGATGAAGGAAATACCTGTCTTCCAATCACCTATAGGGGTTACACTACCAAAGCCATACTAGATTCAGGAGCTGGTGTTGGCATTGCTACCAAAGAAATTTGGGAGAAATGCGGACAACCAGCATTAAGACCAACACGCATGAAAATACAAATGGTAGATGGGCATACGGAAAGACCCTTAGGATTGTTGGAACGAGTAGTCTTCACTACGTGTGGAGTGGAATTTGAACATACTTTAGCAATATGTCACTTTCAAAGGCCAAGCAATTATGAAATGATCTTGGGAAGGCCGTTCATGAGACAGCTAAAGGTCGTACAAGATTGGGGAAAAGATGCAGTTTACCTACAACACGCAGGAACCACCACTAGGATAAACCTACATACGTACACATATCAAGATGTGCCACCTCTACAATGGAACCAAATCCATAAAGAGGAAGATGATCAATCGATTCATAGTGCAGGTTCTAGTGATCAATCCTGGATGAACGAGGACACTCATCTATGGATATGTCAAGCTGCAAAGAAGGAAGAAGAGAGAAGAAAAGGATGGCAGCAGAAACATGGAATAGAGAGGTCTGTAGAAGATCCAGCCTATATGCCACAAGTATTTCCGGATGAAGAATTCGAACCTCACGGTTGGATGGAAATCTTAGCTACCCTCGATGTCTATGTAAACGAAGAAGTAGTGACCATGAACGAATGTATCGATGAGGAGGGTTATGACGTTAGTCTGTATATGGTAGTTCTTCAGGAGGCAAAAGAAGGAGAAGTGATCGAGAAAGACTGGAAGGAGGACTACGAGAGCATTGAAATGGAACCAGAACCCATGGATCTAGGGATTAGTACCACCAACATAGATATCACAACCAATGAAACACATAAGGAACTCACACAAAAAGGGGAATTAGAAATTGAGGAGGAGTTAGAAAATGAAGAGAACAAACCCCAAGACCAATTTGAGGTACCAGCTCATTTTAAAAAATATGAAGTGGAGGAGAGGAAAATTGCTATTCAAATGCCTAAAAGAGAAGCACAACCTGGAATAGCATATGATAATAAGTAACAGACCAAAAAGATAGTGGTAACTATGGAAGGAGGAGAGGAACGATGCACCTTCATAGGACAGGATGTCTCATTAGAAGAAGAACAGGAGTTAATTCGACTCATAAGAGAATACCGCGATGTCTTTGCTTGGACTTATAAGGACTTAAAGGGAGTAGATCCATCTATATGTGCGCATAGAATCCCCATGACATCCGAAGCCAAACCTTCAAAACAGAGACCATATACTTATAATGATGTGTATTCAGCCAAGATAAAAGAAGAAATAGATAAGTTATTAGATGCTGGATTCATCTACGAAATTGAGCACACGGAATGGGTGTCACCTTTGGTGGTTGTACCAAAAAAGAATGGAAAGTTAAGAGTGTGCATCAATTTGAAGAAAGTAAACGCCGCAACCATAAGGGATAGCTATCCCTTACCAATCACTGATCATCTCTTAGAAAGGGTAGCAGGGAAGGAAGTTTATAGCTTTCTGGATGGCTTTTCAGGGTATAATCAGGTAGCCATTGCTCTTGAGGACCAACATAAGACAGCATTCGCAACTGAATGGGGAGTATACGCCTTTAGAGTCATGCCTTTTGGTTTAACGAATGCCCCAGCTACTTTCCAAAGAGTGATGTGTCATGTGTTCAAAGAATTTCTGAGAAAAAGTATGGAGGTATACGTGGATGATCTTTGTACATATTCAGCTATACGATCAGAGCACATCCCTGAACTAGAAAAGATTTTTGCTAAATGTCGACAATATCGAGTATGCCTCAATCCTGAAAAATGTGTCTTCATGGTGCGACAAGGAAAAATCTTAGGACATATTGTCTCTAAGAATGGGATTTCAACGGATGAAGACAAAATTAAAGTAATTTTGGATTTACCAAGACCTAAAACTGCTAAAGAAGTTCAAGCATTTATGGGACATTGTGGATACTATCGAAGATTCATACATATGTACGCCATAATTGCTAGACCTCTTTATGCATTATTGACTCTATTTAATTGGACCGAAGAATGCGAAAAAGCTTTTAATGAGTTAAAGAATCGATTGAGTTCAGCACCCATCCTTCGAGTCCCCAATTGGAATAAGCCGTTTCACATTCATGTGGATGCTTCCAAGTTTGCCATTGGTTGCATTTTAGCTCAACCAGCTGACACAGGAAAATTAGACCACCCGATAGCCTATGCCAGTAGACAGTTAAATCAAGCAGAACGCAATTATACTACTACGGAGAGAGAAGGCCTAGGGATGGTATACGCAGTCAAAAAATTCAGACATTACTTACTAGCAAACAAATTCAAATTCTTCATTGATCATCAAGCCCTATTGTACCTAGTCAACAAGCCTTGCAATACAGGACGACTAGTACGATGGTTTTTATTGCTAATGGAATTTGATTTTGAGGTAATAGTCAAGAAAGGAAACACCCACATAAGAGCGGACCACTTATCTCGGATGACCCATGGAGAACCACCCATAGGAGTACCAGATGATCTGCCAGATACTTATCTTTTTAATCTGGAAGTATGTCCTCAGTGGGCAGAAAAATTGATCCCGATACTTACACATGGACCTAAAGATGGGATCACGCCAAACCAAACGCAAGATCTCTGGAGGACTAAAAACCTTCACATCATTGCTGGAAGTTTGTACCACCAGGATTCAAGCGGATTATTGATGAGATGCGTGGAAGAAGAGGAACAAGAAATGTGGCTTCAGAAAGCACACATAAACCAATGGAACACTCATTTAAATGCAAATGGAACGTGGCAAACACTCAAGAGATTTGGCATATATTGGCCAACCATGCAACGAGATGCACATAACTATGTGTCAACCTGTCAAACCTGTCAAGAACAAATCCCAGACGAGAACTCTACCTTATGCTATTCTACAATAGCACCAAGATGGAGTATGCCTCTAGTAAAGTTCTTGAAAACTCAAGAGTACCCTGACGGAGCTACCTTAGCAAGGAAGCGTGCTCTTGGAGAACAGAGTAAAGATTATGCCATCATAGGAAAACAACTCTTTAAACGCGGAAAGGATAACCAATTACGAATGTGCATTCACGAAAATGAATATCTCTCTGTCTTAGAGATGGCCCATACAGGAGCTGCAGGAGGACACTTCTCTGCAGACAAAACAGCAAAAATGATCCTCTTTGCTGGAATGTGGTGGCCAACTCTACATCAAGATGCCATAACATATGTGCAACGGTGTGATACTTGTCAACGAACGAAATATCCTATTAGAAGAGATGAGATGCCACTTAGACCCATGTTGAGTGCTAGAGCTTTCACGAAGTGGGGAATAGACTTCATAGGACCTATTAGCCCACCAGCAAAAGGGTCACATGCCGAATACATAATTGTAGCCACAGATTACCTGACCAAATGGGTTGAAGCAAAAGCAACAAAGAAAAATGACGCAAGAACTACAGCCAAGTTTCTCTTCGAGAACGTCTTCACTAGATTTGGACTACCTATAGAGATTGTGAGTGATAGAGGTACGCACTTTGTTAATGAAGTAATAGAAGCCTTATTGAATGAATTCTTAGTAATTCATAAGAAATCTGCCCCTTATCACCCACAAGCAAATGGACAAGCAGAAACTTCAAATAAAATCTTGTGTACTGTTCTCACCAAAATCGTTAACAACGGTAGATCAGACTGGGATAAGCAGTTACACCATGCTTTATGGGCATTCCGAGTAGCCTATAAAACTGCAATAGGCACTACTCCTTTTAACTTAGTGTATGGACAAAATGCTATTTTGCCAATTGATTTCTTGATTCCCACTCTTAGAGTAGCAACTACTTATGAGTGGACAGGACATGAATTATCAGCCCAATTGGACCAAATAGAAAAGCTTCATGAAACTAGGTTACAAGCAGTAGCAGGTATTTATGCTGCGAAAAGACGACAAAAAGCCTACTTTGATGCTCATATCAAGGATAAAAAATTGAAGGAAGGTGATTTAGTTTTGGTATACACTTTGAAACAACATGCTAAGAAATTGCAAAAGAGAGGATATGGTCCACTAATTATTAATCGCATATCTACAAGTGGATCCATTAGCTTAGCAACCCTAGATGGAGACGTGTTACCAAACTACATCAGTGGGTGTAGAGTAAAAAAATACCTAGAACCATTAACAGAAGAAACTATGTCTCGATTAATCAAAGGTAAAAACAGGCGCTTAGAAGAGGAAAGAATACGGGAAGAAGCAAGACAAGAAGCATTGGAAAGGATAAAGAAATGAAAAGAGTGGATGAGAGAGTGAGATGAAAGATATCGTCAAGGAGAAGAACTCATCCCGATGGCTAATTTTAGAGCCACTCAAAACCTAGGATCGCAAAGAACACAACCATATCTGAATTTGGGAGCCGGAAAAACGGAGTATCACTTGGTAAATGCTCTTATTGACACAGGAGCCGCTGTAAGCTGCATTAAGTTTTCTTTGACCCAAAAACTCAAAGAGACAATACACCCATCAATGGCTCAATTGATAGGAATAGGAGGAACAATCACTCAATGCATAGGTGAGATCACCTTACCGTTACATCTTGGCAACAATACTATGGAACAAAAGCTGTTAGTATGTCATGACCAAGATTTACTTGAAGAGGTAGTGTTAGGTCAAGACTGGATTTACGAATACGAGGTGACCATTCAATTGGCGTTAGGATATATCTCAGCCAGGATAGGACATCGTGAAGTATTCAGTCTGCTAGACGAGCGACCATTAAAATCTGTGAACATAGAGCAAACAGTTCATTCTAATGAACAAAGTCATGAATGTATGATCACTAGCACTATAGAGACACCTTCATCGAGTACTATATGTGCGGACACATTGAATTCTGCTTGCACACCTTGTTCTAGTCTAACAAGTCTTGAGAGTATCAGTCAAACTGAAATCAACCTCACTAAAACCCCATGCATTAGAGAGACTAGTTCTCTGAGTGATTCAAAATCCGTAACCATTAAAATACACCCTATTCCATCTTCTAATCAAGCATGGATAAAGAAAGATCAAGTGGAGGAGTATCTTCGACGACAAAAGCACAACCGACATTAGGACAAACGAGCACAGCAAAGACCAACTCCGTCTGAACAGCAAAATCATCGACACGTTGCTACAATTTGGATTCCAAAGAAAGTCGTAGCTGCTCAGCAAAATCGATCGCAGATATGGATCCCTAAGTCTTGGATTCCAAGGAAAATAAACCGAAAGGATGATCCCCGAAGCAAGAAAAACAATTGCAATCCACAGGCAAAACAACCACAAATAAAAAGTTACTGGAGAAAAAAAGGAGTCTGCAAGGGCAACCCAACCCTCCCCGAAATTCACGAAGCAGATCAAGCAGACCTACAATAAGAAGAAAAGAGCCACATTCAGTGGAAATGGGCAACAAACAACGAAGCCCAGCACAATGAAGCAAATATGGATTCCGAAAGACAAATTGGACGGCATGCATACGTCAACTACTTCCAATTGCACACATATGGAGTTGTCGAGATCCCAAGTATGCATGATAGGGCCACATTACAAGGCCAAGCATTCGGCACACCCTTCTTCTATTTCAAGATAGTCAAGCACATTTTCCTAATGGGGAAATAGGAGAGCACTTGTACATATATTAAGAAAATACTCCAAAAAATTAATAACCGCTTCGGCTACGAACTAACTTTTCTGTTTTCCTTTTCAGCAGAAAATATAAAAATACATGAAAGTGAGAAAAATCCAGGTATTACCTTTCTCACACCATGGGGAAGGGACGACACCATTCACTCGGAGCAACATCGAACTTATAACCAACATATAGAGGAGGATTTCTGAGAACATAGATACTAATTCATACTCTATATTGAGTGCAGATGGCTTCCACGGATTCCGAATCTACACAGCAAGAAGAGGTGCAACTTCTTCCATTAGAGTCCGTAACAAAAGCAAGAGGTCACTGGTTCAGAGATGATCAACCAGTGGCAGAGCTAATCTTCATGGCTACAATCAAAATTATGGACACAGATCATTACTTCCCCATCATGTCTCAGGATTTCAAAACGATCATACAAGGACTACCTCATATTGAGGATGTATGGACACAAGCGGGAATAGGGGCATTCCTTAAACTGCCGATATATGTGCCAGATTTTCAGAGGTGTGCACAGGTGATGAATACCATGCAGCCTGCCGCAACAAAAATATCAGTTCCAGAAGCGCAAGTATTGGATAAAGTCGGGGCATGGAAGACCATTCAATTCACACATGAGTTGATTAACAGAGCATTTGGATGGAATCAAACAGGCATTACTAATGTGAAAGAAGAATGCCATGATCCAAAGAAGAGATCATTCTTGGAGATAAATAGAATTGACATAGAAGATGCTATGCGATTGGTACATCAACATTTTTGTTTTCCCAGCATGCACAGGTATACAGCTCCACAGAAGATAATAGTCCAATTACTATCGCATGCCATGAGGCAAATTGGAAACAAAATCAATCTGACAGGGTATGTCCAAGAAAGATTGTTTGAAGCACAAAAGAAGTGGGGGCAAAAGAAGTTCTTGAATGGCAGTTCAGCTCTCACATTGTTGATTTATGAAGCTTTAGAAATGAAGAACTGTTTGAGAGAGATGCCAACTTCGGAAGGACTAGCAAGGTACGTAAAATCAGCGACGATCCCTAAGAAGAAGAAAGCAGTAGCTGTGGTGGAAGAAGCTGGAACCAGCACACAGAAACCCATGAGGGGTACGAAGCGCCTACGAGAAGAGGAAGCCCAAGCAACACCACAATCAAAGAGAACGCATCTCTTACCGAAGATCACGACGGCTCAAATGCCGATTACTAAGAGAGATCTGTCTGCTGCCCTAGAGCAAACACATCAGTATATGCAAGGGCAGGTCAATTTGAACGTTCAAGGACATCATTATAGACAAGCTAGTCAAGAGAAGACACAATGGAATCTAGAGCAAACACCGAAACAAGCAGGAAGATACAAGGAGCCGGGCATTGATGATTCCAGCACAAATACGGATTCCAGTCCTGAAAAAGATACATTGGATACTGACATTCGGACAGAATCACACGAAGGTGAATGGAACGAGATCAATCAAGTGGAAGTCACGCCACAAAATCAAGAAGAAAAGGAAAAGAAAGTCGAGGAATCTATGGAACCGGAGCACGTCATTCAATTGAATGACACTACAAAAATAAGCATCAAGGAAGATACAACCACTGGTATTATACATGTAAAACCACCTATGAAAGAGGAAGATCAAACTCCAGTGAGTAAGGAAACGAAGGAGCTCCAACACCAAGAACAGACCGTAATCGAGGTGCCTGATGACACACCTCAAGGAAATAAAGAAGACATGGGGGCTGAGCCAAGGATCCAGCTTCAGATTAGGCAGCCCCATGACACTACATTACACGTGTCTCAAGGCAAAGACGTAAATACCGGAGAAGAACCGGCAATACCCAAAACATGGCTTAATGTGGATGTTACTTAGTTAAAACCTGTAGTAAAACAAATGATTCAAACAGCCATGGACACCCAACAACAGATGATGGATATAGATGCCGAGTATGATCAAGCAAGGAGAGAAAAGAATCAGTTTCAACTCATGAGTGAACAGCTATCGGCACAGTTGATTGCAGCACAAAAGGAATTAGCAAATAAAAGTACTGAGGTGTCGGCAATCAAGACACAATATGACGCATCCATCGCCCAAAATCAACAGCTGCACACACAACTAGCAGAGTTGCAAAAATTACACGAAGCAAGCGAGGCTGAGAAAGAGAAAATGAAAATGCGGAGCACACTATTAGAACAACAACTCAAGCTATATATGGAAGAGAATGACAGCCTACGCAATAGAAATAAAGAATTAATGAAGTCTTTATTATATGATCAACCACTCATACAACAGGGACCCTCAGACACTAAAGAACAAGAATTAAGAGAGCAGATAGCGTAGTATGCCGAGTTGCTGCGACAAGCGAAAGAAGTACGAGAAGAATCAGAACGGAAGAACACTCAAGAAATAGGTGAGCTCAAAAAGCAGTTAAATACAGCACAGGCAAAACTGGTCCAAAGCTACAGTGAAAATATGGATCATGTAGCTGACATAGGTAAGGAACTACTGGCAACCAAAGAAGCACTCGGAGAAGCCATGCAAACAATAAAAGAAAAAGATGAATGCATTGAACAACTAAAGAATCAGAAGAAAGACAAAGAACCGATCGGGACATCAGTAGTGCCAGAAAAGAAACATCCTACTGACGAGGTAGAGGTAAGCCCTCTATCTCACCCGATCTATCATTCTCCAATACGTGAGCAGGTGGCGGATCTACATGATGATCATCCTATGCCATATACTGCAGAAATAAGTCAGAAGGAACGGGCACTAGTGGTGTCCCGATTGACGGAGAATTTTGAAAATGAAGTTATTAAAGTCATGAAAGAAGCAAAGATCAAAGGAAAAGACTTAGAGACGCTAATGAAGCCTTTCAATATTCCATACGGACTACTGAAAGAGAAGACACGTCAATATATCAGGAAAATAACAAAAACGAGCCCTGATGAGCAGCTCAACTTCGAGAATGACACATTCAATTTCACTCAAGCAGAATTTGAAGCTGCACAGCCAGTTTGGAGAAGAAAGTTTTTGGAGAAACATCCGACACTAAGAATACACTAGCAAGCTGCTCCATATTCCCTGCAGGTAAACCCTGCATTTTGTCCTGTACCTCGTAGAAGAGAAGCTAGAGCATTTTTGGACATGCAAAGGAATGGTACAATAAATAATCAGTGGCTGAATTATCCGCTACTTCCAAGCCCTCCACATAACTATTTGCCAACGGAGGATTATATGGTCAAGACCATAGAATTTTGGCTACAAAATTATGCGACAGTACCAGATTTAGCTGTCAAAATGACAAATAAAATACTTAGTATGCTACTCACTGTACTGAAAGTTTTCAAACATGCGGCATACACCTTTTTGAATTTTATTGGAATTAATCAGGGCACAGACATACTTATTTTTGATCTATCAGTGATGCCAAGCAGACCAACTATAATGGCTTATTACTCCAGGCTTATGTTCTTGCCAAGTCCATATATGCAGACATTTGAAGAAGCGTTTTTTATAGGATTCTTTGAAATAGATTCAGAGATCTTTTTGAAGATGTCATCCAACCTGAATGCCAGACTTGTAGCATATGAATTAAGCTTCTTCGCAGATCTCAGACAGCCACCCAACGACGGTGTGAAGGCAGAACAATGGAAGCAACTCATGATACGTGAAGCCAATCAGCTGAATGATACAGAGCAAAGAGTTTATCAAACATATGCCCGTCGCTTATCAAAGCCTGTCGGGGACGACAGAGTCCAGGAGGGGGGCAGTGTTGAGGGAGAGTCAAGTAAAAAAAAGAAAAGAAGAAGACAACGAAAGAAGCAGCTTCACTAAAAGGAAATATCTGAAGATATATCTCTGCAAGAAGCCCCGCAGGGGCGCAACACCCATCTCTACACAGAGCCCCGCAGGGGCGCACACACCAAGGAAAAGCACGCAGCTGGAAGGAGGAATCAGGTCCAACAAGTATCACATATGTGGGTGCTTCAACCTCTTGAGTTACAGAGGATTCAGATCAAGGCTTACGAACTACATCCGCATATGTGCACTAATGGCGTGCGTGGCAAACCGAATCAATCGGCTTAGGAGTAATGCAACCAGGTCCAATGTGTGCAACCAAGACAAATCAGAGCGCCTCTAAAACGTAATGCAAGATCAAGAATCAGGCAATACTGACCACTGGATGCGTGCGGACAACAAACTGATGACAAGAAGCAAAGCCTGTCAAGGGACGACAGAGACGAAGAGGGGGAGAGTGTTGCAGAGCTAAAGAGCGCACAGAGCAGAGAAAAAGACGGGCCCCAAAATTTTTCCGATTTGGGCATCATATTTTTGTATCATAATCATTCTTGTAATATATTTTCCGTTGTAAAGGCACTAGAGGAGTCCTCTAGATGCATCCCCACACTAGATGCATCCCCACAGAAGAGTAGTGATTTACCCATGTACAATAGTAGAAAATTAGTCTTTTAGTGAATAAAGTGCCGGTCTCTTGTGTGAAAGGACCATTTTTAGGGCACTAGTATATAAGTCAAATGTGACTCTTTGTAAAGAACTTTTTGCCATTGTGAGAATAGAGAGCACAGAAATTCGAATTTGTGTCTTCTTCTCTCCTTATCTTCTTCTTCGTGAGCTTGTATGCTTGTGTATTGATTGGAAAGAGTGCTTGTGAGTGTGGTCTATCCATGAAAGTGTTTCTTTGCGGTAGGAAAGGTGTGTGCGAAATGTAGGAAGTGCTGAAGTGTAGGAAAGTATTCCCGCGACTCAGTATTTCGCTCATAACTTGAGGTAGGAGCGTCGGAATTGAGTGAAACCACTGCCATTGGATGTGTCTTCTCGAGAGCTTCGAAACGCATATGCTATTTGCTATATTTGGAGTTCGAAGCTGGGAGAAAAGTCCAAAATACTGACGGCTGCTGCACCAAGTATCGTTTCGCCTTGACCAACAGTTTGGAGCTTGTTTGGATAAGTCTTTGCCTCATTTACATTCTTTGAGTAGTTCATTTGCATTGATCATTACATGATTGCATGTCCTCATACACTCGGCTAGGTTTGTATACTGTTTGGATTGATAATTAAAGGTGTGTATCCCCACTATATGCACTTGTGAGGGGATTGAGGTATAGTCTCTTTCTCCGCAAGTCCCTAAGTTGATACTTAGGTCAACACACCGAAGATACAAGAATAGCACTAGGAAACCTACTGGAAGAAACAAGAGTCCAGTTGCAGGACACAATACAGAAATATCAAGAGCAGCAAAGAGAAGCAAAGCAGGCAGTGGATGAGTTACAAAGAGCAAAAGAATCCTTAGACGATGTCAACAACATGCTGAAACATCAACTAAACAGAGAATCTAAATATCAGAAGGATTTAGCAAATGCCCGCAGAGAACGGGATGCTTACTACCAAACCATAGAGTTCCAGAACCAATAGTTCGGAAGATTAGATAATCAGGTACGCAACCAGAAAGACAGAATCAACGAGATGCAGAAACAAGTAACGGACATGAAGACAGCAAGAGATGCGGCATTATCAAACGATCTTTATTTACAGGAGGCCTTTTTGCAAACACAGGCCGAAATTTTGCTTACTGAAGCCATCGCACTTAGTTCCGTTAGAGTAGATGCGCAGATTTTAGAACCTGATACCCTTAAACAATTATTAGAAACACTTAAGAAAAAAATAGCCCGCACATTTACACTAGCAAGAAATATGTATCTAGAAGGAATCGTAGAGGAACAATGAATTTTGTAATAAAAATCACTTGCGAGTTCGAGTCCACCGTGCGTGCCAGTGTTAGACGGCCGCCAGAGTAGGACAAATGTATGCCGGATGTAACGGAGTTCCTTGAATTACGCGCGAAAAATAGGTACGCGCATTCTGTAAACGTCTTTTTAAAGTAATGGAAAAAGAGTGATCGAGACCCATTTTTTTTGTCTCAGAAGTTGTTTGAGTACTGTCTGAGTAGTGTGGTGTCATCAAGATATTGAATCATATTCCTATATTGTTCTGTTCAGTCTGTTCGTCTATTCCTACTGTAGTGTAGAATAATGAACGTGTAGTATCAAGTGTGAATCTGTTGTTGACAGTTGTGTTCTGTATTCACTGTTGATTCCGTTCACAGGGAAGGACTAATATCGATAATAGTATGAACTACGAGTTGGAGCACTGATAAGCTTGGTGATGAGTTAAACTGTGATTAGTATGACGGTTGATTGAGTTCGGCATACGGTAAGCCTGTACACCCTCTGGTATGGTCGTATGTCTGATTACTATGGGTTGAAGCCAAAGCAACCAAGAAAATTGATGCAAGAACTATAGCCAAGTTTCTCTTTCAATAGATTTGGACTGCCAATAAAAATTGTGAGTGATAGAGGCACGCACTTTGTGAATGAAGTGATAGAAGCCCTACTGAATGAATTCTTAGTAATTCATAAGAAATCAGCCCCATATCACCCGCAAGCCAATGGACAGACCGAAAGTTCAAATAAAATCTTGTGCACAGTTCTCACTAAAATTGTTAACAATGGAAGATCTGATTGGGATAAACAATTACATCATGCTTTATGGGCATTCCGAGTAGCCTACAAAACTGCCATAGGAACTACTCCTTTTAACTTAGTGTACGGATAGAATGCTATTTTGCCAATTGACTTCTTAATACCCACTCTCAGAGTAGCAACAACTTATGAGTGGACTGGACATAAACTAGAAGCTCAATTGGATCAAATAGAAAAGCTACATGAAACTAGGTTACAAGTGGTAGCAGGGATTTATGCTGCAAAAAGACGATAGAAGGCATATTTTGATGCTCATATTAAAGATAAAAATTCGAAGGAAGGAGATTTGGTTTTGGTATATACTTTGAAACAACATGCTAAGAAACTACAAAAAAGGGGATATGGCCCGTTAATCATCAATCGCATATCCACCAGCGGAGCCATCAGTTTAGCAACCCTAGATGGAGATGTATTGCCAAACTATATCAGTGGATGTCGAGTGAAAAAATATCTAGAGCCATTGAATGAAGAGATAATTTCAAGATTAATAATGGGTAAAAATAGGCGCATAGAGGAAGAAAGAATACGAGAAGAAGCTAGGCAAGAAGCACTAGAACGAATCAAGAAACGAAAAGAGTGGATGAGAGAGAGAGATGAGAGATATCGACAAGGAGAGGAACTCATCCCAATGGCTAATTTTAGAGCCACTGAAAACCTAGGTCAGCAAATGATGCAACCTTATTTGCATTTGGGTGCTGGAACAAAAGAGTACCACTTGGTGGATGCTCTCATTGACACAGGAGCCGCTATAAGTTGTATCAAATTTTCATTGACCCAGAAACTCAAGGAAGAATTACGTCCTTCTAAGGCACAACTGATAGGAATGGGAGGAACAGTTATTCAATGTATCGGAGAGATCACATTACTTCTACATTTTGGAAACAACACAATGGAACAAAAACTCTTAGTATGTCATGACCAGGACTTATTAGAAGAGCTTGTGTTAGGCCAAGATTGGATATACAAATATGAAGTGACTATTCAATTGGCCTTAGGATATATCTGAGCCAAGATAGGACATCGTGAGGTATTCAGCATGCTAGATGAACGACCAATCAAAGCCAAACATATAGAACCTAGAACTCACTTAAATGAACACAATGTTGAATGTATGTTCACTCACACTATGGAAACCCCTTCATCGTATACTTCATGTGAGGACACAATGAATCTTGGTTGCACACAAGCTTCTAATCCAATAAATCCCATGATTAGTGCTCTGACCAAAAATAGCCTCAATGAGGAACTAAGTACCAGAGAGACAAGTCAGCAAGACCACTATGAATCTGCACACATAAGGATATGCCCCGTTCCTTACACTAGACAGGCTTGGATCCGAAAAGATCAAGTGAAGGCGTATCTTCAACAACAAAACTACTCACGACATCAGAAGGAATGACAGAACAAGCAAGCAAATGGCTCTGGACACCTAGGTCCACAAATAATTGCTCGAGTATGGATTCCGAAGAAGGTGGTTGTTGGCATCATATGGAGAGTGTTGGCACATGAAGCAAGTACGAGCATACATGCATATCTAGCACTGAGGCAACCCATCATTTTTTCCAATCATTACATCATTTTAAAAGTGATTCTCATCACTAACAACCATTGTAAATACCGGTTCATCTTTTTGTAGCTCCATTTTGTGCAAGCCTAGGAGTCCTCGAGCTTGGGGAGCCTTAGAAGTAGTTGCCCGCCAATTTTCATATTTTTTAGATCTCGTTTGAGTCCTCAAATAAGCCCTGGAACCTAATTTTTAACTAGGCCGGACACTAGGTCTAGACAGGGCCAAAGCTAGTCAAAAACTATAAATAGAGCTAGAGAGCTCATTTTTGGGGCTAGCTTCTTGTAGTTTTGAGCTTGTATGAGAACTTGATTATAATAGAAGTGATTCCATTGTCTTACTCTCTTTGTGCTTGCCGTGTGTGCGTGTGTGTGTGTATGTGTGTGCATGTTTGTGTGCTTCTCACTCACATATTTGTGCCTTCACTTGCTCGAGGTCTTCATACCATCCTCATGTCTTCCCGGATTGACATTAAAAGAGGTGCTACTCATCACTGAGCCAAGTTCTATGGTGCAGAGGATTGTCACTCTTGCCAAAGGTATAGAAGTCAAGGAGGAACTCCCATGTGTTCCAGAGAAGAATCTAAAGGGGAAGGCTCAGCAACACCCGACACTGAGGAGACCGATGAACAAGCAGCATGAGCACCAACTCTGGCAACATGAAGTACCTCGCGGCATGAAGCAGATCTGGATATGCAAAGGGGAAAAAACCATGGCTCCAAAGATAGGTTCTCAAAAAAGCATCAAGCGAGCCTCACCATCAAGGACCAAAGTGAAGGAGCTCCCTAGGCAACACCCTAGCTATACCATTTCTATTTGGGTCCCTAAGCGGTCAATGAAGGCCATCCCTAATGCTAGACAGATATGGGTGCCCAAGGCCTGCTTACAAGCCCAAATTACTTCACCTCCAGTCACTAGAATAAAGCAACTCTCACAAGCACTCGTGGCAAAAAGCTCAGGGAAGATACCTACACCTTCCACTGTCACACCCCCAGTCAAACCTAGGAATGTCTGGAAATGGGTACCCAAAAGGTACCAAATCCAGCACAATCTAGTTCATCGACCTTTACATGTCATCAGCTCTAAGAACCACGAATCCTCAGTCAAATTGTGGAGACTTAAACCCTGTATCAAACCCCCAGTCCCAATTTTGTAAATCCATCCACTCTGATGTAGGTGCATTTTGAGTACTTTGCATGTCCATAGTATGCATTTAGGAGGACACTAACCACTAACCACCACTTACATCTAACACGAACACTTCACCCTAACCACTAACCTTCTGGATTGTCATGTTAGTATTGTCAAGGGAACACCATTACGTCTTGTTTCCTATGCAACACGAATGTGCCGTTCTTCTTCTAGCAGATAAGCACCCGATTCTCATGGCAGCAGCAGCAGGCACGAGCTCTCAGGCAGGCACTAGCACTCAAAGCAATTGGGATACCATGCCTGTGGAGGCCCCACTGACAGCAAGGCCTGAAGAGCTTTTGAATGTGAGAAGAATTCCCATTCCGGATCCACCAAGTGGCCTGATAGAAAGAGTAAAGGGGCATTCTCATTGGTTCAATGAGATGCCAGGAGATTTGGGAGACGCAGATCATATCTGGGAATCCAAGTTGGAATGTGGAGGAGTGTGGTGGACCTTTCAGTTCTTCTCACGAGAATTTAAAGCATTGCAAAATGTTGCCCCTCTTCAAGATATTTGGCAAAAAGCGGGATTGCAAGATTATTTTAGTGCAGCCTTGCCTAGACCTGATTTTCTTCGGTGCTACTACTTGATTGCAACTCTCAAGGCGACAGGAGACAAAGATCATTCAGGCACATTCCTGGTGCCCTCTCTATCAAACCAGGAAGAAATGAAGAAGTTTGAGTTGAATATCACTTTAATCAGGGAGGCCCTTCAGATGTATGGCACCCATGTACCCTCCGATCGAGATCCTTTGATACCAGAGTCGATGAAGAACAACAAAATCAAGAAGTTGAAAGAAATGTGTGCCCTCACCCCCAACATTGCCATACCACTGCGGATGTGCCTTCAACACTTCGCATTTCCAGCGCAAGACTGGTTCACCCAACCTCATAAGAAAATATGGTATGGATTATACCTAGCAGAGACTGGAGGCTTGCCAATTAAAATGCCCGTATGGATCCTGGACCAGTTATATGAAGTAGGCAAGCGAGGAGTGCGGAAGCCTACTTTGAATGGCTACTGTGCCATTACAAGAATTATCTACAGATGCCTTGCCTATCATGTACCGATCACAAGGGCCCTTAAGTACTCACAACTGGAATTCTTCAAGGGGCGGAAGTCAGGGGTGCAACCTACAAAAAGAATGTGTGGTTTGCTTTAACAGGTTCTAATCCCTCATGAGGCCACCACAGAAGCCTCCCTCAGAGAAGAGGAACAAGTAGCCCCTTTCACTATCCATCTCCAAGGAACACAATCAGGGGGTATGGTACAACCCACTCCATCTGCCCCTCCACTACCCACAGATGCTGAGTTTGCATCCATGGCCACTTTGGCAGAGGATCCAAATTTTGACTTTAAAAGCTTCCTACAGACAGCCCACTTATCTGAGAGTGAGTGTTTTTCTGAGACCGACGGCCCTGAATCTCCATCCCAAAGAACACGACCACATGGTGAAGCACGAAGAGTACATTGGGAGGATGAGGCACAACGCACGCAGGCGGGAGGCACACATGATCAAGTGGAGAGGCAGAGGAATGAACAGGAGGAGAGCGAGGGGGAAGCCCCAGCTTACACTGCACAACTCAAACGGCTCTACAAAACGATCAAGCAGGTACAAAAGAGACATAGGCTATCAGAAGAAGAAAATAGAGCACTGGTGAACCAGATGCTGCAAGCGGAGAATCTGGACCCACATTTTGTAGAATCATTGAATCTTTTGGCAGATACCTATGGGATAGTGGAAGCCATGAGGACCATGGTACAACGCACTACCCATCAATATGACCAACGAAGGATCGATACGCAACTGCGAAGGGGAAAAATGATTCAAATGGAAGTCTCTACCGCCCTGCCTACCACCACTTCAGAAGATGTTCACATGGCCAGCCCAACTCACAGTGAGGAACCAGATGTAAATACACAGATACCATCTCCACCATCACCTCCCATCCAGCCCTCAGAACCCTTCCCCACTAGCCTTCCTGAACAACCAGTATCCACTCATGGTGAAACCGTTATACACACCACCATTTCTCCATCCTCCCCATTACCTACATCCACCACTTCCACCCAATTTTTTGGACCCTATATAGGTCATCCTGCCACCGATCAAACTATAAAAGGTCACCCTTCATATCTCCCAACCCTCGGACAGCCACTTGCCACTAGCCAAACCTTAACACACCCATTTCCATCCACCAATACATTTCCTCCCTCCCAACCCCTATCCACTGTAACCCTTTTAACCCCCTTGGAATCAACCCAAATCACCCAACCTCCATTCTCGACACACCTTGTAAATATACTCCAACAAGTTGAGAATTTTAATAAAAAGTCCCTTTCCCAACCCAACTCCCCCACATTCACTGCCACCACTAACACACCACCTACCATTCCCGTATTCACAATTCACACTTCACACACTATCACGTCCGATCCCATGGACATTTCACCACCCACAGGAGCACCCACCACCACGTTTGTTCCAACATCATCACATTTCACTTCACTAATAGGGACATCATCCACTTTTCCCTTTCCCATTTCCCGACCCTTTGCATTTTCCACCTCTACCCCTGCATCCACATCATTTAGTAATGCACTAGGCACCATGTTCGAAGCGGCCACTCAACGTAAGCAAGAGTATAGGTTACTGGAAGAAAATAACACAAAGCTGTGCAATCTCTCGGCTCAACTCCAAGCACGTGTCAATGCCTTGGAGCTAAGTAATACAGCACTACAACATGAAGTGACCACCCTCCAACAATCCCAGGTGGAGCTCGAAGCCAAACATACAGAGACAACTAGGGTAATGGAAGAACAACTCAGGGATCAGCTGGGCCGCAAATCACGGAGGAAGGACAAGATACATATGAGGAACCCCCTTCGGCATGGATGAAACAGGTAGAAGAAATGGGGCCAACTCACGAGGAACGTATATCTACTCAGATGCGGACAATGCGAACCATTGAAGAAACCATACTTCAATCAGAGTATTTCAGAAACATGGCCCCTAGAAGACTGATAGCTAGTTCAGAGTTACAGTATAAACCCTATTTTATACTGCTAGCTGACTATAATGCTGAGATCAAATGCCTCACCAGCAAGTACCCTACCTTCGCAACTCAGTTCGAACTAGAGGATATCCCAGAGGCAGCCAAAAAGGGGGCCATATTCCAACCCATCTAGAGGCAGAAATTACTGGAAACCTATCCGGAAATGCTACGGACATGGGACCATGCTCCCATGCATTTGAAATATAACCCTTGCTTCGGACCAGTCCAAAGGAGACGATCATGGAAAGCATTTGCTATAAAGGTTCAGAACAACACAAACTGCAAGCAATGGTTGAATTACCCCTCGATCACACCACCAACAGACACACCTACAGTAGCATATATGATGGCTACTATCAGACATTGGCTTCCACGACTTCACCCCATGCCAGACATAGCTGCCCAGATGATGCTCAAAATCTTGGATATGATGCAGGTAGTGCTCAAAACCTTCCGCAATGTATGTCACATTCAGCCTCCGATTCTCGGCTTCATAAATGGTAATTATGACCTACTTTATGATATGAGCACAACCCCGAGAATACGAGTCGCTTATGCATGGCACGCAAGAATCAGATATCTCCCTGCCTGCTACAAGCAAACCTTTGACGATATGTTCACCACGAAGTTCTGGGAAGCACACTCAGAAGTGTTCGCGCCACGACCCACTCATTTGCTACAACTCTTCGCGTGCGAACAAACGATGCATTCAGAGCTCTACACAACGCCACAACCTCACATACCGGGAGCAGTCAATTGGGATGCCCTTCAACGAGACCTGATCAGGGGACTACGGATCAAAGAACAAGAAGTGGCAACCGACATACTGTAACACTACATCGATCAGACCGCGGAGCAAAGGTCTGTCAAAGGTCTATCAGAGGCGACAGACGCTAGGGGGGGGAGAGTGTTGGCATCATATGGAGAGTGTTGGCAGATGAAGCAAGTACGAGCATACATGCAGATCTAGCACTGAGGCAACCCATCATTATTTCCAATCATTACATCATTTTAAAAGTGATTCTCATCACTAACAACCATTGTAAATACTGGTTCATCTTTTTGTAGCTCCATTTTGTGCAAGCCGAGGAGTCCTCGAGCTTGGGGAGCCTTAGAAGTAGTTGCCTGCCAATTTTCATATTTTTTAGATCTCGTTTGAGTCCTCAAATAAGCCCTGGAACCTAATTTTTAACTAGGCCGGACACTAGGTCTGGACAGGGCCAAAGCTAGTCAAAAACTATAAATAGAGCTAGAGAGCTCATTTTTGGGGCTAGCTTCTTGTAGTTTTGAGCTTGTATGAGAACTTAAGAGAGTATAACCAATCAAGGAACATAGGATCAATAGATTACCAAACAGGAAACCCTAAGTGAAGTGTTTACCTTAATTTAGGGCAAAATACTAAAAAAATTCATAAAATTCATTAAAACAATCAAACAAATTTCTTTTCTCTCTAGGAAGTTGGACTGAGGTTTTGTTGACAAGAGTGGAAGAGACCAGGTGGTAGGAAAGCAAAAAAGTGCCAAAAAGTGGAAAATCAGAAAAGACACGATTCTCTTCACAAGATCGCGATTCTCTGGATAAATTCTTGTTAATGATGAAGAATTGCAGGTGACAGTTGATTTGGAATTGGTAAAGGGTATTGAAGGGAAACAAGAGAAAAGAAGATTCAAAATTGCAAAAATCAGGAAGTACAAAAAAAATACGATTCTCTGCACAAAATCGCGATTCTCTGTAAGAAATTTTTTTTTTTTGGAATTTTGAGTATATTGGGGTTTTTGACATAGTTAATTGTAAGAGATTTCATTGAGTTGAATAAGTGAAGGAAGTCAAGCTCAAAAAACTCAGAGAGGATTGAGTATCAAGTGGAAGAAGTGGAAAAGAAGCACAAAATTGCGATTTTCACCAATAGCTAATGAGCGTGATTAATCATGAAAAATTAAGAATTGAGGATTAAAACCATAAAGTAGTTGAAGAATGAAATTGGACAAGTGAAAAAGTGAAAATCAGTGGAAATTGCACAAAATCGCGATTGTGTGGACACTATAAAAGTCTGGAATTTCAGAGAAAACTCATTTTGAGTGAGAGAGAGAGAGAGAGCAGGAATAGGATCGCGATTTTCTGCAGTTAAAAGCTTTGGAGAGTTTTGGAATCAAGCAAGCAAGGTAAGGGGTCCTCAATACAATTTTTTTGCATTTCTTTAAATTTACATGATCATTAAGCACAGATAAGCAGGAAATACCTAAAAAAACACGGAATCACGATTTCTGAATTTTTGAGGATTCTGTGAAGAAAATAATAAATTTTAGAAAACTCTTTTATTGCATGTTAAAAAATAGTTAAGGCAATTATATATAAGAAATAAAAATTTGAAAATCAATACCTGAAAATTTTTTCAAAAAATTGAACAGAATTGTGATTCTGTAGTTAGAAACAAAATCGCGATTCTCTGAAACAAAGAACAAAATCGTGATTCCCAGAGCACGATTTTCATAAGAAAATCGTGTTTTTTACGATTGTGAGCAATCACGATTGTCTGGGAACAAAATCATGAGAAACACGATTTTCATATAAAAATCGTGAAAAATCACGACTCTCTTCACAGAATCGTGAAAAACACGATTTCCACCAAAGAATTGTGAAAAAAACACGATTCTTAGCACAAAATCGTGAGAAACACGATTTTCACCACAGAATCATGGAAAACACGATTTTGGTCACAGAATCGTGATAAACACGATTTTCACCACAAAATCGTGGAAAACACGATTTTGATCACAGAATCGTGATAAAAATGATTTTCACCAAAAAATCGTGGAAAACACGATTTTAGTCTCAGAATCGTGAAAAAACGCAATTCTTAGCACAAAATCGTGAGAAACACGATTTTCACCACAAAATCGTGGAAAACACGATTTTGGTCACAGAATCGTGATAAACACGATTTTCACCACAAAATCGTGGAAAATACGATTTTGATCACAGAATCGTGATAAACACGATTTTCACCACAAAATCGTGGAAAACACGATTTTGGTCACAAGATTGTGGAAATCACGATTCACACCACAGAATCGTGGAAATTAATTGAATGATCCTTAGGTCTGGTAATAAATTGTACACACATTCCCAGCAAGAACTGGGAAGGAAAGAAATAGAGACGGTGGTAGGGGAATTGCAAGAAAGAGATTTAGGGCAAGAAAACAACATGGAAAATTTAAATGAAACAAATGAGTCCATTGAAATCAGGGATTATAGAAACATCCTCAAATATATGTATACAAATAGGTTTGGAACCTATGTATATCAGGATGGAATGCATAAGTTTCTCATTAGATTGAGAAACTTAGAAGTTCCCCTGAACATAACACTAGTAGCTCAATTCAAAGATGGTAGATATGAGGATAGGCAGGGATGTGTATACATCTTCTCACAAGACCCAGAAAATTCAAATGACCTAGGGCAATGTGCGGACAAGAGACCTTGGGAACAGAACCTAGGGCAATCAGATTTGCCAAGACCACATGAAATTCACAGTAATAGTGAACAACCACAAGGTAGGAGAACACATACTTCCCCAAATCCTTTTGAAAAGGAACCAGAAGGATTTAATGATTTCCCACTAAGAAGAAGACATCATTGGCAAAATCAGGGTAGAATGCTTAGACCATATCAAGTAGCCAAATGCATGAAAAATCAATATGAAGGATATTCTGATCCTCATGCTCATGCTGCAAAATTTAGGCAATTAATTAGAGCTGAAGAAGTAGAGGATTACAAAGTCCAATTTGAAGCATTTGGTCTAACCCTAACAGGACCTGCATTATCTTGGTTCATTCCCTTAAGAAAGGAAATGTATCTAGATATTGAATCCTTTCTAGAAGCCTTCATTGGGAAATTCTCAAAGACTGGAATAAAACATAGCACAGCCACACTAATACATAGCTTTAAACAGCAAAAAGATGAAAATGTCAGAGAGGCAGCTAGGAGATTCAAGCAGTACATTGGCAGATGTCCCAGAGAAGAAGTACCTTCCATGGCAAGACAGGTATCCCTATTCATAGAAGGATTAAGAAGTGACCAATTAAGAACCCTAGTGTATTATAGGAGATGCCCTGACCTAGGAGCATGTGTGAAAGAAGCAATAGATTTGGAAGACAACAGAGGCCAAGACCTGGTAGCATTTGATCAACCTAGAACAAATGAAGATAAAATCCCACTAGCAGAAGAATCAGCTCAAGCCATTGCTAAAGCCCTAGAAGTCAGCACTAAAACCAATTTGATAAATACCAAGATAACAACAAATAAAAAATGCTATAATTGTGGAGAAAATCATTTGGTACAACAATGTCCATATCAAAAACCACAACACTTGCAAGACAGAAAAACACTCAAATACTGTACACTAGAGAGGAAATGGACAAATCATACTAGAGAAGACTATTTCTACAACAAACAACCCATTAAGGAGAGAGATTATGCAAGTCAAAGAGAATCTGGATATATTGAGAAACCAAGACCTGTACTTGGGCAACAACCTCCATTACCAACAAATGTGGTACCAGTTAAATACACACCAATAGAGGAGGGAAATTCAAGAGTAAGATCACCATACAAGGAAGATTATCAATGGAATGAAGGATATCAGGAAGAATGGGAAGGATATGAATTGAGAGAACCAGAACTACAAGCCCTAGATTTGGGAAATGGGAGAATTGAGATGGATACAGCCACACTCATGTATATAACCAATAATTATATGTCCAATCAAAAACCTCAGTTCAAAGGGGGACCAAAGATAACTTGTTATAGATGTGGGGGAGAACATTTCATTAGAGACTGTCCACAACCTCCTACATTAAGAATAGAGGGAGCCTATTGTAAGGATTGTGGCAGGGAACATTTAATAAAGGATTGTCCAAGAAATCCTCAAAAACAACAAAACACATCTAATAACATACCACTGAAAACAGTCAACATCATGGAGCAAGAAGAATTGAGTGACATTGACCAAGTGAATGTAAATGCTATAACAAGGGCACAAGCTAAACAACAAGAAACAACTAAGGAACAAAATGAAGGATCAGTTTCAAAGGTGAAGAAAAATAGACAAAAAGGGAAATGGGAAAGGAAAAAAAGAATGGGTAAAGACTTGGAAGAGGAGAATAGGGAACAGTCAAACAGTACTCCCTCTCAAAAGACACAAACCCAATCAGAGATAAGAAATTCACAGAGTCTAGATACCTTGATAAAAGCATACAAGGGAAGAATTCAAGAGGGACCAAGTCCTACAGATCATGTAATGGCTTATCCTATGCCAGACTTAGAACATGAAAGGATGCAAAAGTGTAAACAAATCATACACGAAGCACAACTTAAACTGGGGGAATCAGATAATTCTCAAATAACAGTTGAGGAATCTGAGGCAATAAGAAAAAGGAGAAATATTAATCAAGAAGATGATAATCCACAAATTACATTCCATGTCAATATAGATAAACAATGTAGAATTTTATACCATACTACAATGGAGGAATTGGTAAAACAGAATCCTCATTTACAAAACAAAATGAAAAAATGGGAAACAATACCAGAAAATCTTCATCCACAACTGCATGAATTGGAGGAATTGTGGTACATTCCCATTGATAAGATAGGAGGAGGGTGAAGTGAGAAAAGAATTCAGCTGTGGATTAATAGATTCAGGATTAAAGTCAATATGGACAAGACCTTCACAACAAACCTATTTCAAATTGGATGAAGGGAAAGTAGAAGCAGAAGAAAGAGCACAGATATGCAGTCAAGCCAATAAACAAAAAGATACAACTCAAGTCAAGGAAATAGAAGAGGAAATAGTAGAAAAAGAGAATGCTCAAGAAGTAGAAGAGGGGATTACAGAGAAAGAGATCAACCAAAGCATAAAAGACATCCTGAATGATTTGAATCATAATGAAGAATTCACAAATACAGAAGATCAAGGACAAGAGGAAGGCTTAGATCTCATGGATATAGATGAACAAGAGGTAGGGCAGAAAGAGCAGACACGTAATCATCAGACAAAACTTGCTGAGGAAACTAATTCAACCATAATTTAGGAAGAAGGAGTACAAGTAAAAGAAAGACAATTATTTGAAGAGGAACGACAAGTGATGGAAAACAAGAAGGTAGAAGAAACAAAGACAACTAGAGATATATCAGAACAGGAGAATAAGGATGATCACATATTGGAAGATGAAGAAGAGGTGACAGATCAAGAAAAATTGGAAGTAGATAAAAGTCTTGAAGAACAAAAGACTCAGGACCTAGAGTATGAGGAAGAAGATGAAGAGGAGAATGAATGTCAAGAAAATAAGCAGATAGAAGTCAAACAAATGGAAATAGAAGTTGAGTTGGAAAGGATACCTAAAAATATAAGATCTGCTTGCAAAATCATTATGAGCAACATAGAGCAGTTCAGACCATCCAGTAGAAATATGATTATATCAGGTATGGTAGCTGAATCTGAGTTTGAAAAAGGCAGTGGTATCATTAAAGAGCACAAAAAGGAAAAGGAACAATTGGCAGAACAATTGAGGATTGTAAAGGAGGAAAATGAAGAATTGACACACAGAGTAGATTCCTTGGAAGAATTAGAGGTACAACAACAAAATAAAATCCAATACCTTGAAGAGAAGTGTGCAAAACAAACAGAGCACAGTAGTAAACTGGAGATGGAGTTAAAGAAAATTGAAGGCAGATATAGAACTTTACAAAGTTCATATCAAATCATGGTCAAAGCAAATGAGGAGATCAACAAACTATTAATGGAAGAAGGCCAGTTGAAGGAAGAAAGCAAGGCTGATCAGGTGACACAGGAGGAAAGGAAAGATTTGCACAAAGAAATCATGAGATTGCAAACAGAATTGAAAGAAGCCAAAGAGTTGGAGAAACAGGCTAGTACACATGCTGCTACCTCAATGAGGGGTTACAACAAATTACATATGGACATACAGAAAGAAAGGAGTGATTGGCAGTCAAGCTTAGAAAAGGAAAGAAGTAATTGGATAGCAGAAAGAGAGATATGGGCATCTCAAAATAGAAGTTTAATGATAACAATAGAAGAGCTGCAGAAAAAGCTAGAAGAGCCACAAGCTCGGGAGGAAGAACAGATAGAGACTACACATACAGAAGATTATGAAGTGGGCAATGATGACAAAACTCAACATGGCAGTGAACCAGAAAATAAAGCACCAGAAGATGAGTATTCTGAGGAATTTGTCCAGAAACTTTTGACAAACAGAGAATCTAGAATGGATTTCATTAGAAAATGCATGATGAATATGAGGACTAGATTGTCACATTTTCTTTAAATAAAGGGATAAATCTAGATCAACATCATTGGGCTGCAGATGGATTAGGCATACCCTTATGTATGATCATGGAAAGTATAAAAAATTATCAGATGGCAAGGGTTGGATTATCTCCAAATAAGTATCTAGAATATGAAGAAGATATCAATGTGACCAAAGAGTTATTTGAGAAAGCTAATCCCAAATGGAGGAATAGATGGTTGGATGCAAATAAAGAATGTAGAAAAATATGGAAGGAAGCACCTATTCAATTGAAAATTAATCCAGCATACTGCCCAGTAGCAAGAAGAAGAGAATGGACAATTTTTTGGGAAAGAAGGAAGGAAGGACAAATCCCATCTAAATGGTTGAATTTCCCAAAGATAGCAGGTCCAAAGGCAGGAACATGGCCTACAAAAAAGTATATGGTGGACACAGCTGAATCTGTTATAGCCACATACAAGGATGTTAATGATCCAGCATGTATTCTACTAATCAGAGTAATGAGACTTATTTTGGCATGCATAGAGACCTATACAGATACAGATATCAGAATCCTAAATTACATTGGCTTTAATTCACCTACTGATGCGTTATTGTTTGATCTCAGTGAAACACCTGATAGGATATGTCTGATGGCTTATTATAGCAGAATAATATTTTTGGGCAGCCATTATCTCCAAATTTTTGAAGATGCATTTGATTACGGGTTTTTCGAAAGAGAATCAGAGATATTTGGAAACTTGTCTGTAGTCACAAAGTCTCGACTCACTGCATATGAAGCTGCATACACAGAATACTTGAAAAATGATGTAATGGATAAGCCAGAAGCTGTAGTGTAGTGGAGGAAAGCGCTGTTTGAGATGGTAAACAACTTGAATGTTACTGAAAGGAGAAGCCATGACCTATTGTCACAGTTCTATCAAAGAAAGAAGAAGTAAAGAAAGCATTTGGAATATATGAGCAGGAATGTCTTTTGTCAGGAGCCAAAAGGTCTAGGAGGGGAAGAATGTTGGAAGAAGTAATTTTTTGAAGTATTTTTGAGGGAAAATAATTGTAAAATACCACAAACTTGTAAAAATATTTATGCAATTGATGTAAAAATAAGGAAGAGTCTTCCTTATGTAAAGTAGAATTATATGTATTTTTTCTAGAATTTTTGGAAACTCGTAGATAACATATTTTTAGATTAGAAGAGGAAAGGAACAAATTTCAAGTGTGAAAAGGGACACTTGAAAATGTATAAAAGACAATTTCCTCTATTATGAGAGGGTTGGTTAATTGTATTACATGCTATCCAAGCAAATAGAGAGAGTTTCCTGCAAAAAATCGTGTTTCTTTCTTTTGTGTGGTTTCTTTGATTTGTTGAGTCTATTCTATGTGTATCCATGGAGATTTGTGAGCTTTTATTGTGTGTTTCTGATGAATGTGTATGAAGAGAGTTGATTATTGACATAATGAGTGAGAAATTGATGAAGAATGGTGTTGGAGATGAAAATTGTCTGATTTTACAGAATCGCTATTGTCTCGTCTGAAGGTTACAAGTATCATTTTTGAGTTTTGACTTGATGACTGCATTCTGCAGAGAAAATAACATGCTTTAGACACCAAGATTGTGGAAAATGATGGAGATTTGCTCAAGATAATCCAAACCCTAGAAATTCCTCTTCATCTTTATTATTCTCAGAAATCCAGCCAATTTTCTCTTATTTCTTGGATTCTATCATATAGAAGGGGCTGTGGTCTCATGTATACTTCCAGGATTGACAAATATAAGATGTATTGTTGATTCTTTATAGTGGTGAGTATCCCCGCCTGTCAGGCGGGAGACCCGGGTCCGATCTCCGGCAACGGTGCCAAAAAATGTTTGTTGTAGATCTTTGGAGTTGTACTCTCTAATCATTTAGTATAAAGAATCAACAATACATCTTATATTTGTCAATCCTGGAAGTATACATGAGACCACAGCCCCTTCTATATGATAGAATCCAAGAAATAAGAGAAAATTGGCTGGATTTCTGAGAATAATGAAGATGAAGAGGAATTTCTAGGGTTTGGATTATCTTGAGCAAATCTCCATCATTTTCCACAAACTTGGTGTCTAAAGCATGTTATTTTCTCAGCAGAATACAACCATGACGTCAAAACTAAAAAATGATACCTGTAACCTTCAGATGAGACAATCGCGATTCTGTAAAACCAGATGATTTTCATCTCCAGCACCATTCTTCATCAATTTCTCACTCATTATATCAATAATCAACTCTCTTCATACACATTCATCAGAAACACACAATAAAAGCTCACAAATCTCCATGGATACACATAGAATAGACTCAACAAATCAAAGAAACCACACAAAAGGAAGAAACACGATTTTCTGTAGGAAACTCTCTCTATTTGCTTGGATAGCATGTAATACAATTAACCAACCCTCTCAAAATAGAGGAAATTGTCTTTTATACATTTTCAAGTGTCCCTTTTCACACTTGAAATTTGGTCCTTTCCTCTTCTAATCTAAAAATATGCTATCTAGGAGTTTCCAAAAATTCTAGAAAAATTACATATAATTCTACTTTACATAAGGAGGACTCTTCCTTATTTTTACATCAATTGCATAAATATTTTTACAAGTTTTTGGTATTTTACAATTATTTTGCCTCAAAAATACTTAAAAAAATTACTTCTTCCAACAGATGCACCATAGACAACCTCTATGTTGTGTACGAAAGAGGAGAGTGCAAGAGAGTTAGAGCTTGCCGTGGGTGTGAAGAGGCGAGAGAAGATGCAGGAGCACATACTCCCTATGTCTTTGACATACTCGCACGATGAGTAAGATTAGTTTTGTGAAGGAGAAGGTCGAACCTAAGTCTTGAGCTTAGATGCAAGTTTTGAAATTGATATCAAACGATTGGCCAAGATAGTATCGTTCTACTTGTAAGTCTGGGTTTAGATATTACAATTTCATACAAAAATTTGGTCCGAGATAGTGTCGTCCTACAGATGAGTTTGTGTTTGGATGTTACGGGAGCGTCATCCAGAACTTTGGTCCATGGAAGTTTGAAGCTTAAATTTGAAAACGGGAATTTTGATACAAGAAAAGAAATATGATAAAGGTAACACCGCTACTATCAAGTCAAGTCGTAGTGCATTGAATGAGATATTGTTCTTGATCCTTGATGAAACGTTTATGATCCTTCTAAGTCTGCCAAACTTAAGATGCACGTTTTATATGCAGTTGGTATTGCTTCATTCTCGAGTCTCGATGAAGGGGTGCCTGCAGGGAGCGTGATTCGTTCTTTGAAATTTGGAAGAATTAACTTACAAGGATGATGGATTATTGTGGGACAACCTTAAGAACCTTGTTGCTAGGGAAGAGAGTGGAGAACGATAGTGAGTATAGATGTGTGTATGCGTAGGAGCACATGTGTAATGTAGTGAAAGGGGAAGAGAATATGTAAACGTGGTGGGTGTGAATATATGAGTGTGACGGTGTGTGCTAGAGTACATGTGTGAACGTATCAATGAGTGTCTGTGTGTGATAGAGAGAGCGAGTGGTTGGATTTCGGGAGAGAAAGTAAGGGAGTGAAGAAAGTATGTGAGTGTGCGAAAGATTGAATGTGTGCGTGGAAGTGCATGTGTGAGCATATGTGGGTGTGAGCGAGAAGAAAAGGGAAAGTGCAAGAGAGTGAGAAAGTGAGAGAGAATGGAAGTGGATGAGTGTGTTCCCGTGACAAGATTTGGGTACATTTGACAATTTGGTCATTTGACTTCAAGTCTTGAGAGGTTGTACGTATGCTTCAAAGTGGTAGATAGTCTGAGAGTGCATGCGAGTGTCTATGTGCGAGCTTATATGAGGAAGTGAATGCACGTAGGTTTGGGTTTATATGGACAAGGAGGTAGAGGATGTAAGTGTACGTAGGGGTGTGCATGAGTGAAAGGGAGCTTGGAAGAGCAAGAGTGCATAAGTACGAGTGTGTATGAGGTGGTGGTTGAGAGCGTGAAATTACATATTGAAGATATAATTGGGACCTTCAAGCAATATGAATCGACTGATTTCTAGGAGTTTGGGCATAACATAAGTGTATATGTGCATTTTTCACTCGGGCATTAGGGCTCTTCACACCTTAAGTGCAGTATCGTATTTTCAATGAGGTATCGCCTGGAGCGGTATCGTATCGTGTCTACCAGTATCGTATCACCCATCACTCGTATTGTCCAAAGCAAAAAAAACACACTGAAAGTAAACTTTGAGTGATCTAAGATATCATCAAGGGAAAGAAGAGAGAAGATATAGACCTAAGAGGTGAATGAACTTAAGATCAGGACGGGTGCTAAGCAATAAATGAAGCGTCATATCATCTATAGGAAGTGCAGCCCAAGCAAGCCATCAGTCAATCTACTCGGAGACATCAAGTGACTCAGAGGAGGGACTACCCATGGCCTTAGAGGACATGCATGGTCCAGTTCCGAGAGAAAACTTTATGTCAACCATAGAGGGTGAATACTCGACCTCTCTACAGTATGTATCCACTAATCAATAGGGAATCCCTATTTACCTTGATGGCATAAATAGGTCGTCAACAAGGATGGTAAACTCTATGGAATCAGCAATAGTTCCAAGACCCACAGTCAAGTACAAAGGAGGATTTTATATGGACAACTTAGCTCATATCCATGTAGTCATTAAAAACCCTAAACAGATCAATGAGAGAGGGGATTTAGAAGGACAAGGAACTTCATGAAGACCTACTCATCAAGATACTATGACTACCCCAAGGGGAAAGTCTGTGGTGACTCAAGTCTCGAGAGGGGTTTTGATACCTCAAGATGATTACCTATTGGATATATATTTGATTCATGGGTTAGACCTGCTTTTACAAATAGATTCACCCACATGAGGAGCAAAAGTAAGCCTAGTGACTATCTATGAGCTGAAGGATCTCGAAGATGAGTCTAGAGTCACATACCTGGACCAAAACCAAAGAAGGTATGGGCCAGTAGATGAAGTTGATAGGTCTCAATTGAAATACATGGGGTTGCCTATATTCCCTCCTCAAGAGCAAGCAAGTACCTTGCACAAACCTTTTGGATCCCACCAAGGAACGGAGAATACAATGTCGGGATAAATGAGTCAATGAAGCATCCCCACCCAAACACACGTGCAATTCACTATGCTAGGAATACATTCACACAACCAACCCAACCGAGTGATGGGAAATACAAATAGACCACACGTTAGACCAAGGCCGCAACCAGGTGTGCAATTGGGAATGCACCCAATTAGACTCGCAATCCTTGTAATGCTCAGACCCCCAGAGCCAGTAAGAAGGTTGAGACCAATCCAAGTTGCTAAATGCATGAGAGATCACTATGATGGCATGGGAGAACCTTATGACCACATAGCAGAGTTCAAACAAGTGTTGCGAGCAGAACAAGTGGATGACTTCTTTGTGCAATATGAGTCCTTTGGACTAACCCTCATGGGAACATCCCTAACTTGGTTCCAACCTTTGGATCCAAACCATTTTGGAAATATTGAACAGTTTTTCCAAGAGTTTTTGGGGAGTTTACCAAGCGAGGGATTAAACACAACTTGTCATCTCTAATTCATAGTTTCAAAAAAAACCTAAATGATACAGTAAAAACAGATGCTCGAAGATTTAACTAATATGTCAATAGATGCCCCATAACAGAAAGACCCTTAAAGCAGAAGATGATATCTCTCTTCTTAGATGGATTGACTAATGGAACACTTAGAACCTTAGTTTATGTAAAAAAGCTATAGACATTTCCAAGAATGCATTAACTTAGAAGACAACCTAGCTGATGACCTCAAAAATACACAAGGCTCCACTAAATCAGAAGACACTAGGAGTATTGTGACGACAAGTTCTAATAATGTGGAGGAATTAGCAGAATTGGTAGATAAGAAATTAGAAGTGCATGGACAGAGAAATTACCAGAACCCACCAATGAGAATTCCAATGTTGAGGAGATGAAACCTGTGTGTTGGAGATCATCCATCCCATACTTGTACAAGAGAAGGTCTAGGCATACCACAACCTTACCAATATTGTAGGCAACCACTTCAAGGACCCAACCTGTATTGTCATATTGAACAAAAATATACCAACCACACTACCAAAAATTTCCCATTTAACAGGAAACTAAGGCCAATGACTCAACCCCAATGTAGATCTTATAGATACCCACCTAGAGAGCAAGGTAGAGAGATGCCTAGATACAACCCTTATTGAGGGCCACAAGGAGCACACAAACCTTATGAGCAAGGAGGATATGGACAACCATAGCCAGTGTTAGGACAACAACCACCCCATCCATAGAATGTAGTGCCAGTAAAATACAAAAGTTCCATCTACCTTTCAAATCCCAATCGATAAAGTTAGAGAATTTAGTGAAGGAGACAAAGGAAATATGTGCCTACCCATCACATTTAATGGATACATGACTAAAGCTATTTTAGACACTAGAGCAGTTGTGGGCATAGCCACCAAAGAGATTTGGGAAAATTCGAAAGCCGCGCCCTACGAACAACACGTATGAAGCTTCAACTAGCAGAGGACATGTGGAAAGACCCCTAGGAATATTGGAGAAGATTAAGTTGAGTACCTGCGGAGTAGAATTTGAACATACTCTAGCCATATGCTAGTTTGGAAAGGCCAACAATTATGAGATGATTTTAGGAAAAACTTTTATGAGGCAACTCATGGTAGTACAAGATTGGGGAAGAGATGCATTATACTTACAACATCAAGGGACAACCACCAAGATAAATTTGAATACCTTTTCATATAGGGAGGTGCCCCCACTACAATGGAATCCCATACATAGGGATGAAGATGATCTGTCTATTCACAGTGCAGGATCAAGTGAACAATCATTGATGCGCGAAGATGCCCAGTTATGGATGTGCAAAGAGGAAAAATGAGAAGAAAACAAAACTCAATTATGGCCTATCATACATCAAAATTACCGACCTTTAGATGATCCCATGTATATGCCTCGAATTTCCCCAGACGAAGCATTTGAGCCACACAGATGGATGGAGATTTTAGCCACCTTAGATGTGTGCATAAATGAGGAAGTATTAACCATGAATGGATGTGTGGATGACGAAGGTTATGATGTAAGTTTTTACATGGTAATCCTTGAAGAAGTGGAGGCAAGGGAATTGTTAGAAAAGGAATGGACGGAGGAGTACAAAAGCATAGAGATGGAACCAGAATTTGATTCGAAGGAACGATATTTAGAAGCAATCCAAGCAAAGAACGAAGAAGAAACACCCAAGGTATTAGCGATAGAAGCAGCTCAGGCAAGACCGGATGACTAGAAAACAATAGAGAAGGTAGAACAACCCTAGATCTTTTTGAAGTCCCAGAGCACTTCAAAAGATACGAAGTAGAAGAGAGGAAGATAGCTATTCAAATGCCAAAAAGGGAAGCCAAAGAAGGAGAAGCTTATGATAATAAGGAACAAACTAAGAAGGAGAAGAGAGATGTATGTATATTGGAAAAGATGTGTCACCTGAAGAGGAAGAAGAACTAATAGCACTTATCAGGGAATATTGGGATGTATTTGCATGGACTTACAAGGACATCAAGGGAGTAGATCCATCCATTTGTTCCCATAGAATCCCAATGACACCTGATACAAAACCTTCGAAGCAACACCCTTACACATATAATGATGTCTATTTGGTCTAAATTTAGGAGGAGATAGACAAACAATTAGTAGTCCGATTTATTTATAAGATAGAACATGCAGAATGGATGTCAGCATTAGTGGTAGTATCGAAGAAGAATGGAAAATTAAGAGTATGTATTAACCTAAAGAAAGTGAATGCAGCTACTATCCGTGATAGCTACCCATTACTCATCACTGACCATCTCTTGGAAAGAGTTGCAAGCAAGGAAGTATATAGCTTCCTAGATGGATTCTTTGGGCATAAACAAGTAGCCATCGCTACTGAGGATCAACATAAAACAAATTTCACAACTGAATGGGGAGTTTATGCTTTTAGAGTGATGCCATTCAAACTCACCAATGCCCCTGCTACCTTCCAAAGGTTGATGGGCCATGTGTTTAAGGAATTCCTAAGGAAGATTATGGAAGTATGCGTAGATTATTTATGCACTTACTCAGGTCAGAGAAGTGAACACATTCCAAAACTATGAAGGATATTTGAAAAATGTCGACAATATTAGGTGTGACTAAATCCTGAAAAATGCATCTTTATGGTGAGAGAAGGAACGATCCTAGGGCACATCATGTCCGAGAATGGAATTTCCACGGACAAAGATAAGATTAAGGTAATCTTAGAGTTACCTAGACCTAAAAATGAAAAGGAAGTAGAAACCTTTATGGGTCATCATGGGTACTATAGAAGATTTATCCACATGTATGCCATAATCGCTAAACCACTATATGGATTATTAACTCAATTCACTTGGACGTATGAATGTAAAAAAGCATTTGATGAATTGAAACAACAATTAAGTACAACACCTATATTGAAGATACCCAATTTGAATAAACCATTCCATATCCATGTAGATGTGTCTAATTATGCAATAGGATGCATATCAGCTCAACCCGCAGATGAAGGAAAATTAGACCATCCTATTGCATACATGAGTAGACAACTCAACTAGGCAGAAAGAAATTACACCACCATGGAACAAGAAGGTTTAGGAATGATGTACGCAGTCAAGAAATTTAGAAATTACCTCCTGCCTAACAAATTCAAGTTCTTTATCGACCATCAGGCCTTATTGTACCTAGTCAATAAGCCCTGTAATATGGAAGGCTAGTGAAATGGTTTCTATTGCTGATGGAGTTTGATTTTGAAGTAGTGGTAAAAAAAAAGGAAATTTTCATGTAAGAGTGGATTATTTGTCTAGGTTAACACATGGAGAACCACCCAATGGAGTGGCGGATGACCTACCTGACACATAATTATTCAACCTAGAAGTATGGCTGAGGTGGGCAAAAAAGTTGATTCCGATTCTCACACATGGACCACATCATAGAATCAACACAAATGAAAGAAAAGGATTTTTGCAATCAAGTAATTTACACATTGTGGCAAGAAGTGTGTACTATAAAGAACTAAATGGCATATTGTCGAGATGTGTAGAAGAGGTTGAACAAAAGAACTTAATCGAGCAAGCTCATGCAAATCGATGGAAATTTCATAAAGGAGCCCATGGAACACTAAGGGAACTAAAAATATTGGGACTATACTGGCCACATATTCCAAAGGATGTACATGCACATATTGGTAGTTGCCAAGAATGCCAGGAAAATGCTCCAGAGGACCATACATCATTACAATTCTCTACGATAGCACCAGACTGGAGTAGGGCATTGGTTAAGATAAAGTACCTTATGGAATGAAGCAAATCTAGAGATGCAAGGGTGAACAACCCTCTGCTTAGGATACAAGATCCCAAAGATGCACCAAACAAACTACTTAGTCAAGGACTACAATTAGGGGATATTCCAAAAATCAACCAAGGTGGACCATTTCTATTTGGGTCCCAAAGCGGTTGATGAAGGTAGATCCCAATGCACGATGAATATGGGTGCCTAAGACCTGCTTCCAAGCTCAAATGGTTGCATATAGGTGCAAAAGCTTGAATCACCACTCACAGAAACTCATGTCACACACTTCATAATTGTTATTACTCAAGGTCAAGAATGAGGCACAAGAACATGTCGAAGAAGTGGACACACAAGAAGTGTATGTCAAATTTTCAAGAAATCCCTATAAAAATAGTGATTTTCATCACTAAAAACCATTATAAATATCATTTCATATTTTTTCAACTTTATTTTCTTCAAGTTGAGGAGTCATCAAGCTTGAGGAGTATTAGAAGTATCATCCTACCAATTTTCATAGTTTTTAGACTCCGTTTGAGCCCTCAAATAAGCCTTGGAACCTAATTTTCTTAACTAGATCGGACACTAGGTTTGGATAGGGCCAAATCTAGTCCAAAAACTATAAAAAGAGCTAGAGAGCTCATTTTTGGGGTTGGCTTGTTAGGGAGTTAGCTTCTTAGTAGTTTGTGAGAGCTTTGAGCTTTTGTAATAGAGTTCCTTTGCAATAGAAAGCTTTCCAATGTTCCTCTCTTTGATTTTTCCTTGTGTGCATGTGTGTGTGTGTATGTGTGTGCATGCTAGTGTGCTTCCCACTCACACATTTTTGTCTTCACATGCTCACGGTCTTCAGACTAGTCCTCACATCTCTACAGATTGAAAAGTAAAGGAGGTGTTACTTACGCTTGAGCTACACCAAATTTTGGTGTCATTGCCGGGGATAGAGCTTCGAGGACGAGCGTTGTGATGGTAAGATTGTGGATTTGTGATGTTAGAAAGTAAAACATAGTCAATTTCAGTTATTCTTTTGATTTTTCTTCTCCATCTTCATCAGTGTGATCATCACCATTTTCATCTTCATAGAAGTTTTTCATTTTTGAGTGCATTTTCACCATTCTCACATCATTTCTCATGTGTGGGAGTGCAAGAAAGAGCTAGGAAGTGCTTGGGACTGCATGCACTTGTGTTTTTCATGATTTTTTTCACATTTGGGGCTCAACCCAAAAATTCAAAATTCCCGCCTAAAAACTCAAAAAATCGCGATTCTCTCAAAAATTCAAATTTTCTTCCCGCCTAATTTTTTTTGAGAAAATTGTGATTCTATAAAAGTGAGAAAATCACGATTTTTTGGAATTGTGCATTTTGAGAAAATCACGGTTCTCTAGACTTAAGAAAATTTGAGAAAATCATGATTCTGTGGAATTGAGAATTTTGAGAAAATCGCGATTCTTTGGA
Organism: Ceratopteris richardii; assembly: GCA_020310875.1. Classification (NCBI taxonomy): domain Eukaryota; kingdom Viridiplantae; phylum Streptophyta; class Polypodiopsida; order Polypodiales; family Pteridaceae; genus Ceratopteris; species Ceratopteris richardii. Next base: position 137,609,480 of record CM035407.1, read on the forward strand.
ATTGAGCATTTTGAGAAATTTGCGATTCTCTAGAATTGAGCATTTTGAGAAATTCGTGATTCTTTGGACTTGAGAAAATTGAGAAAATCGCTATTCCCTGCATTTTGAAGTTTGAGAAAAACGCGATTCTTTGGACTTGGGAAAATTGAGAAATTTGCGATTCACTACATTTGAAGTTTGAGAAAAATCACGATTCTTTGGACTTGGGAAAATTGAGAAATTTGCAATTCTCTGCAATTTGAGTTTTGAGAAAATCATGGTTTCTTTGATTTGTGGATTTGGAGAAAGTCAGGATTCTCTAGCCTTGTTGGATTCAAGAAATTTGCGATTCTCTCCTTTGTGATTTTGAGAAAGTCACGATTTCCTGGACTTTGATTTTGAGAAAATCCCGATTTCCTGGACTTGGTGATTTTGAGAAAATTTGATTTCTTGGACTTTGATTTTGAGAAAATCGTGATTCCTTGGACTTAGTGATTTTGAGAAAATTGCTATTTCCTAGACTTAGTGATTTTGAAAAAATCACAATTTCCTAGACTTAGAGATTGGAGAAATTTGTGATTCTCTGCTTGATGAATTTTAAGGAAGTCGCGGTTCTTCGGATTGTCGATTTTGAGAGAATTGCAATTCTTTGGTTGTTGCACATGTAAAAAAAACCAGGACTTTCTGGCTGCCTGATTTGCAAAAAATCATGATTCTCTAAGAGGTCTTGTTTGCCTATTTTGACCCTTAGAAGCCCGATTGGACATAACTTTCTCATACGAACTCCGTTTTGAGTGATTTTGAGCTCGTTGGAAAGCTCATTTTGAAGTTGACCCTCATGTGGGATTGGAAAACCAAGGGGACTCCAAAGGATTTTGATCAATACAAAGGGGAATTTTGGGACCAGAAGAAAAAGCTTATGAATCTGAGATCTGGTGGACACCTAGGCAAGGATAGACAAAGCATTAAATCTTTTGAAGCTAGTGTCAACCATACAACTAAGTTTTGGGCACAACAACTAAGTGGTTATCCTTACGTACTAAGTTCGGATGCAAGTGATTCAAAAATGTCTTTCAACATGGGGAGACTTTTAGGTAGCTTAGGCATTGCCTATTTACAGACACCAGAAGGTCCCTATAAGACATAGTTGGAGTATATGAGGAACAACCAATTAGGTGTATTCATCTATGAGGATTTCTTGAGGTGATCAGTTGTCCAACTCAAAAATCCTGATCAACCCTTCGGACTTGAACACCCAGTGGTCGAATTCAAAGATGGTTCTTATATTGATGAGCAAGGAACTATGTATGTGGTTACAAGCTTAACAGATAGCACAGATGAGTTTTGAAATGTCATTCCTGAGAATGAGATAGGAGACCTAGAGCAAGGAGACCTAGGACAAGAACCCAAGACCCCTAGAGGAAAATCGGTCTTAACTAGAATACTCATACCAGAATGGATTCCCCATGATAACAAAAGTGTAGAATTGTTCTAGAATAAGGAGGCAGATGAAGCTTTTTGTAGGTATAAGACTGATCAACCTAGTAGAGCAGGGAATGTGATGATATATGAATTTAAAGATCTTGACACCCCAAGCAAAGTGGTCTACTTAAACAACACATCGGAGAGAGTGTTCATGGTAACGGAACTTGATAGACACATACACTTGGCAAGGTGAGTTGATTTTCCCTCCACCAAGATCTAATGTCTCCCATGGCCTCCAAGGTGTAGGATCATCCCAAGCTCATGAAACCCAATGAGAATGAGCTAGAGAGAGACCTAAGGGAAGCTTTGCAAACACCACAAGTAGAGACAAATCAAGATTTGAAGGTGAAAGACTTGAAAGAGAGAGACATAGAGGACATAGGCATCAAAGAGATGAACATGATTTTCAATTGCCTAGACCTCGAGAGTACCCAAGGACCCTTAGGCCCTCTCAAGTGGTCAAATCAATGAAAAAGTACTTTGATTGGTCAGGAGATCCTTTTGTTCATGTTGCCAAGTTCAAGCAAGTGTTAAGAGCTGAACATGTAGAGGACTTGTTCACCCAACTCGAGGTATTTGTTTTGACTCTCAAGGGTACTACCTTAGCTTGGTTTTAGCCCCTAAATGGTTGTAATTATCGAAATATAGGACAACTGCTAGAAGAATTCATTGTAGAATTTTCCAAGAGTGGCATTAGGCATAACACATCATCTTTGATCCATAGCTTCAAGCAGACACCCCAAGAAACAGTTCTGCTAGCTGGAAGGAGATTTAAACGATACGTGGAAAGATGTCCCACACCTGAATTAATTACACAAGCAAAACAAGTTTCCCTGTTTTTAGATGGACTTCCAAGCGGGAAACTTAGATCATACGTATATCTCAAGGAGCCAACCACACTAGATCAATGCTTGAGAATGTGTATGGACATAGAAGATTACCTAGGTGAGGAGTTAGAATTTTCCAAATTCTATATGGATTCTGATAGTTCTAGTACTCATACTTCCAGACCCTCCACTGAGATAGATGAGATAGCTGAACAAGTTGCCAAGAAGCTAGGAGTTCAAATTAGACAAACACCTAGAGTCACCTCGTTGAAGCGATGTTATAGTTGTGGAGGCGACCACATGGCTAATGTATGCCCATTGTAAAACTAGAAGATGAGAGAAATGAATGCTCCATATTGCACTATTGAGAGTAAATACACGAACCATACAACTAAAGATTGTCCATACAATAGGTAGGCTGTGAGACAAACTTATCAACAACCTTACTATTGCAGAGCAAAGAGGCACGAAAGGGGAGTCCCAAAATTTTCAAATTAATGGGCATGTTTTTCTTCTTCAAAGTCTTAGGAAATTCCCTCAAGCCATGTAAATGCACTAGAGGAGTCCTCTAGATGCATAATCCCAAATCATTGTATTATATTCCTTGTAAATTAGTAGGAAATTCACCTTTTTGTTAATAAAGTGCCGGTCTCTTGTGTGAAAGGACCATTTTTAGGGCACTTGTATATAAGTCACTTTGTGACTCTTTGTAGAGACTTTTTGCCATTGTGAAGAAGAAGAGCTTGAGAATTTCAAATTTGCTTCTTTCTTGCAGATTACTACCTTCTCTTTGATCTTCTATGTGTGTGTAATGCTTGGGATGTGTGTGTGGGACTGTTGTCTACCCCTCCCCACTGTTTTTGAGCTATTGTAGTGTGTGTGTGTGTGTGAGCTAGTATGAAGTGTGTGTGCTTCCCGCCATTCACTGTTTTGGTCATAACTTGAAACATGGTTGTCAAAATTGAGTGAAATGACCTCCAATAGATGCTCCTCATCGAGAGCTTCAAAATGAACCAGCTATTCCCCATATTCGGAGTTTGGAGCTAGGAGAAATTCTCAATTTAGTGAAAAATACTTTAAGTGGTATCGCGACAGACACTTTCAGTGATTAAGTGAGTTGGAGAGGTAGGTTAGTCTTTTCTCATGCATGTGAGCTGAACCACTTCATATTCCATTACGTGAGCACAAGTCCTCATACACTTGGTTAGGTCGGTTCTTTGGATTGACAAATAAGCATGTGTCAATTCCCCATTATACGCACTTGTGTAGCAATTAAGATTTAGTCTCTTTGGCACAAGTCCCTAAGACTTTTGACTTAAGTACACACATTTTTGGTGCCATTGGTAGGGAACAACTCAACCAAGGTGCCTTCATGATGGTTATAGCTCGAGAGTGATGAAAGCATACTTGTGGAAGTGAATTCGGTCAGTGGCAAGTAGTCAACCACTTCAGCACTTGTTACTTCACATCTCGGAGGTGTGTGTAATGAGTTTTTAGGTTTAGGGTTAGGAGAGAGGGAGAGAAGAAAGAGTTAGGATTAGGTTAGGAAGACAAGTGGAGTAGGAGTAAGCCAAGATCACTAAGAAAAGTCCCTAAAAAATTGCCAAATTAGTGTAGTTAAGTTTCAGTCACCAAAAAGTATAAAAACCAAAAAATTGGAGTTCATTTGACATTTGCTTCATTCTGGTATCGTCTGAGCGCAGCGACTGGTATCACCAAGTTGGTATCGTGCACACCGAGCCCCCACCCTTACGTAGTGACCTGAAGACTTGTGCATTACTACCTAAAGGTAAGCTACCATCAAACTTTAATCTCAAAAAGATTGAAAATCTACATTTCCACGTGATTAAAGTTCCGATCCGTATCGCGGGGTGGAACAGAGTGTTTTTTGAATTTCCTTGAGTGAGAAACTAGGCTAGGAGTGAAGAGGGGTGAGAGAAGAGCAAGGGGGGAGAAAAATTTTTGAATTTGGAGATATTTTGGCTTGAGTATCGCGATCGGTTGAGTTTTTGGTATCGCGATACCAAAAATTCCCTTGTATCGCGATACTCGCCGAAGTAACGTATCGTCGATTACCAGCCTTGGTATCGTGATACCACTTGTGGTATCGTATCGCCTGGTTGGTATCGCGATCGCACTTTACCAAAGTGGTATCTTATCGCGGTCCACTTTTGGTATCGTATCGTCTCTCTTCCCGGTATCGTATCGCGATACCATTTTAATATTGTATCATGCAAGTTGGTGGTATCACTTGCAGTGGTATCATATCGCATGAGAAGTCCAGTATCGTATCGGGCGCAGTAGCAGTATCGTATCGTGCAAAACTCAGGTGTCATATCGTGCCAAATTTCAGTATCGTATCACAGATGATTTTGGTATCATATCACCCACAGAGTTGGTATCGTATCGTGCAACCAAGATCGTATCGTCCAATTTGGAGGTATCGTATCATGCAAGTTGGCGGTATCGTATCGCCAACTGCACTAGTATCGTATCGTGAGAAGTCTAGTATTGTATCGTCTATAACCATAGTATCATATCGTCCAGTTTTCTGGTATCATATCGTGGACTCCATAGGTATCGTATCGTGACTGGATTTGGTATCGTATCGTTCAGACTTGAGGTATCATATCACCAGGGTAGCCAGTATCGTATCGTGCTCAACATCTGTATCGTATCGTCTATTGCTATAGTATCCTATCGCTTAGAGAAGTGGTATCGTATTGTCTGACGAGCTGTATCGCCTGGTGCAGTATCGCCAAAAGTGGTATTGCCCATAAAATTTGGAGCATTTTCAAGGGTAAATTTAAGGCATTTGAGGAGCCACTTAGGGAGAGTTTTAGAGACCTGGAGAGCCCCAGGAGGGTGAATGAACTTGAGGTCAGGAAGGGTTCTAAGTAGTCGGAGAAGTGTCATATCTTCCGCTGGAAGTGCCGCTCAAGTCAGTCACTGCTTAGTCTATTCAGATACCTCTAGTGACTCAGAGGAGGAGATACCCATGGCTTAGGAAGACATGCAGAGTCCCACTCCCGGAAGAAACTACATGACCACTGTAGAAGGAGAGTATCACACTTCTTTATAGTACATTTCTTCTAATGCCCAAGAGATCCCCATCTACCTGGATGGTTTAAACAGATCTGTGGCTAGGATGGTGACTTCCATGGATGCAACAATTGTGCCCAGACTAGCTGTTAAATATGAAGGAGGAGCATACATGGACAAGCTGGGTCACATCTACATAGTGACTGAATACCTAGATTTGATCAATGAGAGGGGAGAGTTAGTGGGACAAGAAAACTCAGAGAGATCAAATCCTGAGGAGTTAGTGACTACCCCTAGAGGCAAGTCCCAAGTGACGTGATTCTTGAGAGGGGACTTGATACCTCAAGACGATTAATTACTGGAAGTCTATTTGATCCATGGATCAGACTTGTTACTTCAAACCAACTCACCTGCCCGAGGAAGAGAAAAAAGTCCGATGACGTTTTATGAACTAAAGGATTCAGAAGCCGAGTCTAGAGTGACATACCTAGACAAGAACTAGAGAAGGTATTGGTTGGTAGATGCCATAGACAGGGCTCAATTGAAATACATGTGTTTTCCTATATTCCCTCAGAGAGAGCAGGCAACCACCTCTCAGAACCCCTTCGGAACCCAACAAGAGTCAGAGCACACAATGTCGGGACAAACTAGCCAACGGAGTGTTCCGAACCATGCTCACATACAATTTGCTACTCCAGGAGTTCAACCACACAATCAGATCCACCCAGGAGTAGGAAATCAATACCGACCACCAGTAAGGCCATGACCACCAATAGGAGGGCAGCCAGGAATACCCCCAATTAGAACACCGATTCCCGCCTTCCCTGTAATACCTAGACATCCAGAACCAATGAGAAGATTGACACCTATTCAGGTAGCCAAATGTGTGAGGAATCATTATGACGGATTGGGAGAACCTTATGATCACATTGCTGAATTTAAACAAGTTCTAAGAGCGAAACAAGTAGACGACTTCTTCGTGCAATATGAGTCTTTCGGACTCACCCTCACAAGAACCCTAATGAAACCGTGAAAACATCTGCATGAAGGATCAACTAGTATGTTGATAGATGTCCAGCAGCAGAGAGACCCACTCAACAAAAAATGATATCATTATTTTTGGATGGACTAACAAATGGAACTCTAAGAACGCTAGTTTACGTGAAAAGGTTACAAACCCCGAGCGAGTGTCTTCAAGGGTGTATCGATCTAGAAGACAATCTAGCAGAGGATCTCAAGAGCACGCCCAACCCCACTAAATCAGAAGACTCTCGAAGTACAATTACATCCAACTCCAGTAATGTGGAGGAATTAGCAGAGCTAGTAACAAAGAAATTAGGAGTCCAAGGACAGAGAAATTACCAACACCTAGCCTTAAGAGTGCTTATGATACGAAGATGTAGTCTATGTGGAGGAGATCACCCCACTCATTTGTGCGTCCGAGGAGGAGCTGAAGTACCTCAAACATGCCCCTACAATAGAAAACATTACCCAAGAACTGCCTTGTACTGTCACATAGAACAAAAATACACTAATCACACCATGGAACACTGCCCATTCAATAGGCAGATGTGGCCTCTACAACCACCTCAGCATCGACCATATGGATATCTACCAAGAAAACCAGGCAAAGATATGCCCAGGTACGATCCCTACCCAACACCACCAGGAGCACCGAGACCATACGAGCAAGCACAACATCCACAACCCCAACAATGTTAAGACCACAACTATCGCAGCCCCAACATGTGGTACCTGTGAAGTATGCCCAGCTAGAAGAAAATTTGGAAAGAGCCATAGTGCCAGCCTCAACAATGACCATTGTAGAATCAGCAAACCCTGGATACGAGCTATCCCTAGGAGATTACTATCCCTATGAAACCAACATGTTGGAGTATGAACCAGCATATGATTCGGCATACTATGGAAATGAAGGCTATGATCAGGCTTATGGAACGGAGGTAGCTACTTTAATGGACACTGCACCCAAAGCACCCACACCTGGGAGACCACCCATTAGACCGCCTGTGCCAAGAGGACCATGTTATAGATGCGGAGGAGATCGTTTTATTAGAGAATGTACTCGACCTTACAACCCACCACCGCCTAGGACTTGGGAAGGGTATTGCAATGAGTGTGGGAAGGAACATCTTTTCAGAGACTGCCCAAAGAACCCCACCAAAGTCCAAGATACTGCACCTATTAATGTAATTGAAGTGATAGAAGCACCTGGAGGTGACAAGGAATACACCATGCCTTTACAGGCCATTACACGAGCTCAAACAAAGGAACGAAAAGAAAAACAATCGGATCGGGAACAAGAAAACAATAGAACCGTAAACCCCAAAATTCAAATAGTGGAAGATTCAGAGGACCCACATGAGAATACCCAGAACATAAAAGCGCAAAAATGGAAGGAAAGAAGAGAGAAGCTCAAAGAAAAATGGATGAAAAACAAAAGTCAAGAAAATAAGAAACACACAAGCAACAGTAAGGAGCATAAAGAACCAGAGATTCGGGAAGAAGTTCTCATTCCACCTCTTAACCGAGAAGCAGAGAAACTGGGATCAATTCTAGCTGACCCAAAACTGGATGATTTGGACATGTGGTTGAAAGCTTACCAAGCTAGAATTAAGACTGGACCAACTGTGGAACAACACGAAAAGCTTTACCCACAAGGAGAATTAGAAAAAGAGAGGCTTGCTTTATGCAGGAAACTCATAGAGGTAGCACAAGCAACCCGAGAAAAGACTATCCCAGCCCTTCCAGAGACAAGGATAGCTGAGGAGCAATACAAGGAGTGTGTAAAAGCCAGGGATAAAAAACTTAAAGAGAAGGATGACAAATGTGAGCAAGTGAAAACCCAGGATGAACCTATGTCAACAATACCTGACTTAGAGGCTGACTGGCCAAAAGAATTATGGAATAGAATCCGAGAAGAACAATGGAAGAGAAATGGAGTGACTAAGCCTCCCTTTGAGGAATTAGATGTTGAATTTTATCAACCAAATCCCAACATGGAAGAAGTATATGAGGAAGTATCAAGACTAGACCGAAATAGAGAAGAAGCTCAGAGCATTTCAACCCTACCAAATTACATGGGAGAATACGAAAAGGAATCTACGATAATCAGAGCACCCACGATACAGGGAAAAGGAAAAGGAAACTCATATAAGAATTCACACAATCTAACAAAACTTAGAAAGACAAAAGTACAATGCAAACTGACTGTGGAAGAACTACTCCGGGTAAAACCACAAATATGGAAACAATTAGCAAGTCAACTAGAATTAGGGTAGGAGAAGGATGAAAAGGAAAACAAGGGGAAAGAAAACCCATCTAAGAAACAAATCCCAATAGATAAGGTGGGAGAATTTAGTGAAGGAGACGAAGGTAATACATGTCTACCTGTCACTGACAATGGGTACATGACCAAGGCTATACTAGACATAGGAGCAGGAGTAGGAATTGCCACCAAGGAGATTTGGGAGAAATGGGGTAAACCTCCCTTATGTGAAGCTCCAGTTAGCAGACGGTCATGTGGAGAAACCCTTAGGAATATTAGAAAAGATCAAATTAACCACCTGTGGAGTTGAATTTGAACACACATTAGCCATCTGTAAATTTGAAAAGGCTAACAATTACGAAATGATATTAGGACGACCTTTCATGAGACAAATGCGGATAGTGAAAGACTGGGGACGAGATTCATTATACCTGCAACATCAAGGAAATACCACCAAGATAAACTTGCATATGTTTGCATATCGAGATGTCCCTCCACTACAATGGAATCCTATACATAAGGAGGAATATGATCTATCTATTCATAGCGCTGGATCAAGTGATCAATCATGGATGCATGAAGATGCCCAATTATAGATGTGTAAAGAAGCCAAGAAAGAGGATAATAAAAGGCTGTTGTAGCCAATAGGACATCCTAACTACTGACCTATAGAGGACCCAATGTATATGCCTCAAATCTTTCCTGACGAAACATTTGAACCGCATGGATGGATGAAAATCTTAGCTACCTTGGATGTATGTATGAATGAAGAAGTTTTGACGATGAATGAATGTGTGGTTGAAGAAGGTTATGACATTAATTTGTACATGGTTGCCCTTCAAGAAGTAGAAGCAGGGGAAATATTGGAAAAGGAATGGAAAGAAGAATACGAGAGCATAGAGATGGAACCGGAGTTTGACTCTGAAGAATGTTACCTAGAAGCTATTCATATAAAAGACAAGTATGGAGTGACCAAAGTGTTAGCAATAGAAGAAGCCCCCATAGTACAGAAGCAAGAGGAAAGTGTGAGTAAAATCGGACCAAATCTTGACCTTTTTGAGGTTCCAGAGCATTTTAAAAGGTGTGAAGTAGAGGAGAGAAAAATAGCCATCCCGATGCCTAAGAGAGAGGCTAGAGAAGGAGAAGCATACGATAACAAAGAACAAACAAAAAAGATCATAGTAACAGTGGAAGAGGGAGAAGAAAGATGTACATACATAGGTAAAGATGTGTCAATGGAGGAGGAAGAAGAATTAATACAATTGATCTGAGAATATCGAGATGTATTCACGTGGACATATAAGGATCTCAAGGGTGATGAACCCTCGATTTTCTCTCATAGAATACCAATGATGATGGAGGCAAAACCATTGAAAGACCACCCTTATACATACAATGAGGTCTATGCTGCTAAAATAAAAGAAGAAATACACAAGAACACATGGAGTGGGTATCACCACTAGTGGTTGTGCCCAAGAAGAATGGAAAACTCAGAGTATGCATTAACCTGAAAAAAGTGAATGCAGCCACAATTCACGATAGCTACCCTTTACCCATCACTGACCATCTATTGGAAAGAGTTGCAGGAAAAGAAGTCTATAGCTTCTTAGACGGATTCTCTGTATACAACCAAGTAGCTATTGCTACTGAGGATCAATATAAGACCGCATTCGCGACTGAATGGGGAGTCTATGCTTTCCGAGTGATGCCTTTTGGACTCACTAATGCGCCTGCTACTTTCCAACGATTGATGTGTCATGTGTTCAAAGAATTCTTGAAGAAGAGCATGGAGGTGTATGTAGATGACCTATGTACATATTCAAATCAAAGGCAAGACCACATCCCTGAATTACGGAAGATATTTAATAAATGCCGACAATATAGAGTCTGCCTGAACCTTGAGAGGTGTGTCTTCATGGTAAGACAAGGGAAGATCTTAGGACACATAGTCTCTAGAAATGGAATATCCATAGATGAAGACAAGATTAAAGTCATTTTGGAGCTTCCTAGACCAAAGAATGTGAAAGAGGTGCAAGCATTTATGGGACATTGTGGATACTATTGTCAATTTATCCACATGTATGCCATAATCGCCAAACCCTTGTCTGGACTTTTGACTCAATTCACATGGATAGAGGAATGCGAGAAGGCATTCAATGAGTTAAAGAAGCGCTTAGCACTGCCCCAATTTTGAAGACACCAAATTGGAACAAACCTTTTCATATTCATGTTGACGCTTCTAATTACGCAATAGGATGTATCTTAGCCCAGCCAGCAGATGAAGGAAAGTTAGATCACCCAACTGCCTATGCGAGTAGACAACTAAATCAAGCTGAGAGGAACTATACAACTATAGAGTGAGAGGCATTAGGAATGGTCTATGCAGTGAAAAAATTTTGACACTATCTCGTATCCAACAAGTTCAAGTTCTTCATAGATCATCAAGCTTTATTGTACCTAGTCAATAAGCTTTGTAACATGGGAAGACTTGTAAGATGGTTTTTGCTATTGATGGAGTTCCACTTTGAAGTAATAGTGAAAAAGGGAAATACCCATATAAGAGCAAATCACCTCTCTAGATTAACACATGGAGAACCACCAAGTGGAGTACTCGACGATCTACCAGACACTTACCTACTTAATCTGGAAGTGTGTCCAAAGTGGGCAAAAAAACTAATTCTGATACTCACTCATGGCCCACAACACTCAATCAATAAAGAGAATAAAACGAAAATTCTACAGTCGAGGAATTTGCACATTATTGCGGGAAGTGTGTACTATAAGGAACCCAACGGTGTACTACTAAGATGTGCTGAGGAAGACGAACAATTGAAGCTGATTGAACAAGCTCATGTGAACAAATGGAGGACACACAAAGGAACTCATGGAACTATTAGGGAATTAAAATGATTAGGAGTATACTGGCCTTACATGCCTAAGGATGTCCATGACTATGTGAGTAACTGCGCAGAATGCCAGGAGACTATCCCTGAGGATCATATATCTATACCCTTCTCAACAATAGCACCCAATTGGAGCAAACCATTGGTAAAATTCCTAAAGACAAGAGAACATGAGGAAGGAGTTAGCTTGGCAAGAAAACGATCCCTAGAGGAAATGAGCAAGGATTATGTACTCATGGGAAGACACTTGTTTAGGAGAGGAAAAGACAACCAATTATGACTATGTGTGCATGAAGGCGAATATTTACCTATATTAGAGATGGCACACGCAGGCGTGGCAGGAGGTCATTTCTCAATCGAGAGAACCGTGAAAATGATCCTCTTTGCGGGCTTGTGGTGGCCAACTTTACATATGGATGCGGAGACCTATGTACAAAGCTGCAAGACATGCCAAAGGGCTAAATACCCGATTCAGAGAGATGACATGCCATTGAGACCTATGGTTTGCACCAGAGCCTTTTCTAAATGGGGTATTGATTTCATAGGACCCATTAACCCACCGGCCAAAGGGTCACGTGCCGAATATATCATAGTAGCCACCGATTATTTGACAAAACGGGTAGAGGCAAAAGCTACTAGAAAAAACGATGCTCAAATCACTGCTAAGTTTCTTTTTGAGCATATATTCACTCGTTTCGGATTACCAATTGAGATTGTGAGCGACCTAGGAACGCACTTCATTAATCAAGTAATAGAGTCTTTAATGAATGAGTTCTTAGTGATCCATAAAAAATCAGCCCCATACCACCCCCAAGACAATGGTCAAGCACAAAGTTCCAATAAGGTGTTATGCACAATATTGACAAAGATTGTCAATAATGGGAGGTCTGACTAGGACAAACAATTGCATCATGCAATTTGGGCCTTCTGAGTCGTGTACAAGACTGCCATTGGAACTACCCCATTCAATCTAGTATACGGATAGAACGCAATTCTCCCAATTGATTTTTTGATACCCACTTTGAGAGTAGCCCAGCAGTATGAATGGACCGGACATGAATTGTCCCAACAACTAGACCAAATCAAGAAACTACATGAAACTTGGTTGCAGGCTCTCGCAGGAATTTATGCGACTAAGCGAAGACAAAAAGCATATTATGATGCACACATAAAAGACAAAGGACTCAAAGAAGGAAACTTGGTCCTAGTCTACACCTTGAAGCAACTTGCTAAGAAATTAGAAAAACGTGGATATGGACCTCTAATCATTAATAGGATCTCTACGAGTGGAGTAGTTAATCTAGCCACTCTGGATGGAGATATTCTTCCTAACTCCATAAGTGGATGTAGAGTGAAACGGTTTATGGAGCCATTGACAGATCAAATGTTAGCACGTCTCATAGGTGTGCAAAATAGGAAGAAAGAGGAAGAGCAGACTAGAGAGGAGGCACGACAAGAAGCCTTGGAATGTATTAAGAAATGGAAAGAGTGGATTAGACAAAGAGACAAATGGTACTTACTAGGTGAAGAGCCTATTTCCATGGCCAACTACCAAGTTCATCATTCCAATGGGCAGAACCATAGCCCATCTAAACCCTACCTAAACCTAGGGATTGGCAAGACAGAGTACCAATTGATAGATGCTCTAATAGATTCAGGAGCAACACTTAGTTGTGTGCGGAATACAATCATCATGTCTCTACATGCAAATATCACACCTACTAAGGCACAGATGATAGGTATCGGAGGTCAAGTCATAGAATGCATTGGAGAAATTACTGTGCCCCTCCACCTAGGAAATTCCTCCATGGAACAACGAGTCTTAGTGTGTAAAGATGAGGACCTCATAGAGAATCTAATACTAGGGAAAGACTGGATAATCGAGAATGAAGTGAGTATTCATTTAGCTCAAGGATACATCTCCGCCAAAGTGGGACACAAAAAAGTCTTTAGCCTTTTAGAGGAGAAACCATCTCATGGACCAACCATGTTTGAGGATGCTAGGCACAGTACTAAGAAGGACATAGCACCTGAACCCATCAATAAGCTGCAGGAAAGACAACCAAAGGTACATCAGATTTTAAGCACCAAAGCGACAGAGGAGGAGGCAGGTTCACTCCACACAAAATCTTAAACAAACAAAAACAGAGCCCGCCAAAGCCACACTAAAATCATCAACATGGAATTCCATCGGCAGAGTTCCACGATACAGACATCCTACATTGAAATGGGTTCGCAAGGACCAAATGAATGGATCAGGGGGAGCTACACAAACACAAGTCAATCCTAATCAAAAGGTGCAGCCGAATACAAACTACACAAATATTTTGAATTGCCAATCTACAAGCCCGACTTTCAAAGGCGCACACAAGTTTTGAATACATTACAGCCAGCACTACATGACCCATTGGTGCCAGAAGCCAGATTCATGGATGCAGTAGGTGAATGGGTCGTGATTCAGTTTACACACGCTTTAATCAAGGAAGCTTTTGGATGGGAGAAGGATGGAACTACTGTATTAAAAGAAGAAAGTTGAGGGGCAAAAACCAGAACCTTTATTGACATCAATTGAGTTGACATAGAAGAAGAAGTTAGACTCATTCATCAGCACTTTTGTTTTCCTAACATGCATCGATACACTGCTCCTCAGAAGATCATCGTCCAACTACTATCACACGCTATCAAACAAATTGGAAATCAAATTAATCCGACTCCATACATACAGGAATGGCTATTGGAGGCAAAGAAGCAGTGGAATCACAAGAAGTTCTTGAACGACAGTATAGCTCTGACCATATTGATCTATCATGCTTTAGGTATTAGAGAGCACCTCCAAGAAATGCCCTCATCAACAGCCATGGCTAAGTATGCCAAGGTCACCACAGTCCCAAGAAAGTAAAAGGGAGTCAAGATCATTGAGGAGGCAGAAACTAGCCCTCAACCCAAAATGAGAGGTACAAAGCGATTAAGGGAGGTAATGCAAGTAGAAGCTGAAGTTCTAGCTACAAAAAGGGCACACGTGCTCCCAAAGACAAGAATTGAAGAGCACGGACCAATTACAGAAGAGGAATTAACACGAGCTCTGGAAGACACACACCAATATACGGAAGGTCAAGTTAATCTACCAGTGCAAGGGCACCATTACCAGTAGGCCAAACAAGACATGGAAGTAAAAAAGAGGTTAACCAAGGTACATCGATATAGAGAATTAGGGTTGGTCAATTCAAGCTCCTCTTTAGATACACACGAAGAGCCTGACACCTCCCTATTAAATACGGACATTCGAAGTACAACTGTTGGCAGCAGTCAGGGAACCGAAGGAGCCACAAGACGAAGAGAGTCAGAGCGAAGGGACAGCACAAGCAGACATGGCAGTCAAAGAAGATCTGGCAAATAGGCCAGTAATTTTTCTCATAAAGAAACAAGTATGAGCATTCACGCAAATAGCCACAAGACAAAGAGAGTCAGAGCGAAGGGACAGCACAAGTAGACATGGCAGTCAAAGAAGATCTGGCAAATAGGCCAGTAATTTTTCTCATAAAGAAACAAGTATGAGCATTCACGCAAATCTAGCACTTAGGCAACCCTTTAACTTTTCAAAAACCCTTACACCAATTAAAAGTGATTCTCATCACTAAACACCATTGTAAATACCATTTCATATTTTTGTAGCTCCATTTTGTGCAAGCCAAGGAGTCCTTGAGCTTGAGGAGCTTTAGAAGTATCTACCTGCCAATTTTTGTAATTTTTAGATCTCGTTTGAGCCCTCAAATAAGCCCTGGAACCTAATTTTTAACTAGGCCAGACACTAGGTCTGAACAGGGCCAAAGCTAGTCAAAAACTATAAAAGGAGCTAGAGAGCTCATTTTTGGGGTTAGATTGTAATTGAAACAAACTTGTAAGAGCTTCTTGAAAAGTAATCTAAGAACTCCATTGATTCTCACTCTTTGTCTTGCCGTGTGTGTGCGTGTGTGTGTATGTGTGTGCATGTTTGTGTGCTTCCCTCTCACACACTTGTGCCGCCACTTGCTCGAGGTCTTCATACCATCCTCACGTCTTCTCGGATTGACATTAAAGGAGGTGCTACTCATCACTGAGCTACACCAAATTTTGGCACCGTTGCCGGGGATCGAGCTTTGAGGACGAGCGTGTGATGGTAAGACGTAGATTGGAGACGTTGGCGTTGTAGGTAATTTCTTTACTTTTTCTATTTTTCTCTTTCTTACCTCACCACCATCATCACCATCATCATCATCACCATCTTCCATCTCCATCTCCATCGTCGCAAAAATTTCAGTTTTTTGACTATATCACCTTCTCCACCTCATTTCCCTCATTTCACTTGTGAGAGAGAGCGAGAGAGCGAAATTGCGTGTGCTGTTTTTGCATGTTTCTTGAGCTGTCTTGCAGGTACAGGTCACATCATCGTCCCCAGCACTCTACGCAGGTACGGATTTCGAAGTAACTATCTGTGTGTCGCCGACTTCTGTCAATCGCGACCGACAGAAAAAACGCTCAAACCACTAAACAAAGTGCAAAACCATGATCTACAGGCCTAGAGCTTCCCAAAAATGTGTTTAGTTTTTTGAAATTCCTCAGATTTCTGTCAATCGCGATCGCTCTGTCAATCGCGACTGACAAACCACGACGGACAGATCTGTCAATCGCGATCGACACGTCAATCGCGATCGACACGTCAATCGCGATCGACAGCCCACGACGGCTCTGTCAATCGTGACCGACACAGTCAACGACTGTTTGACCACGATGGACAGACCCTCGCGACCGACCTCTCAATCGCGATCGACACGTCAATCGCGACCGATAGAGTCAACGACCGATTGACCACGACCGACGGACCATACGCGTGACACGTGTCAATCGCGATCGAGTCATCAATCGCGACCGACACAGTCAACGACTGTTTGAGCACGACGGATAGACCACGACTGCTCTGTCAATCGCGACCGACACAGTCAATCGCGACCGACACAGTCAACGACCCTTTGACCACGACTGATTGACTTTTCGTAACCCCTGTCAATCGCGACTGACCAGTCAATCACGACTGACAGCCACGATGGACCTGTCAATCGCGATCGACACGTCGATCGTGACTGACCTGTCAATCGCGACCGACAGACTTTGCGAACACGTTAGAAGGGCAATTTAGGTCAAAATTTTTAAGGTAAAAATAGTGGTCAAAATTTTGTCCAAGTGTGGGACAAACATTAGGGTGTAGCATTGCATTACGAGGGCACGACCCAAGTCACTCTAGAATTCCTGTTTGCCTGTTAACCTAGTTTAATCCTGTTTTAGCCCCAAAACCCTGAACTGGCATAACTTTCTCATACGAAATCCGTTTGCCGTGATTTTTGTTTTGTTGGAAAGCTCGTGGGGAGCACAACTAAAACATCGACTGGTTATAGTTACATTAAGATCAGGAATATTAGCTACGGTATTTTGAAGTTGACCATACCCAGGGGGAACAAAAATTCAGGGGTCTCTAGAGTTGTGTCCAAAAAGTCATAGTGCAAATTGATGAAGTGTTACATGAATGAAAGTGATTGGTTCCGTCTTTTGAATTTAAGTCTTGAGTTAACAGTGGGCCTTTTACAGGTCCTTTGAGAGAAGCAAAGGGTACGCAAGGCAAGAGTAAGTGCAAGCTTGGGAACGCGCGTCCTGAGCACATCAGGGCAACACCACAAGGAAAAGGAACTCAAGGTTGGAAAACCCGCAACACCCTCTGTCAATTCTTAGTTTAGGCTAAGTGCGGGTAGTGTTAGAAGTAATTCCAGGCAACGATAGGCACGAGATAAATCAAAGACCATCTAAGAAAATCAAGTGCAAGTTAAGAGATAACCTGTGTGTGTGTGAACGACAACTTTAAAGGAAAAGAACCTAACATGAAACGACCAAACTCAAATGCGAAATTAAACTCAAGTATTCCTAACGACGTGATATCAGACAAGAGTATAGACACGATAATCAACACAAAAAGAACCAAGTGACCGATACAAAAGGACTCAGAAACGTGGTTGTACCTGGGAAAAATCGGGCTAATCAGTTAGGCATATGAACCTTAGATCAGGACGACACCTAGTAAGAGAGAGACAAAGCCATAGGTCTTCAGAGGCTAGTGTCAATCACGCTACAAGGTCTTGGGCCCAGCAGTTGAGTCACCACTCGCATTATCCTAGCTCTGATACCAGTGAATCAGGGATGTCTCAAGGCATGGAAAGACCTACTGGAAGTTCAGGTGAGCCATACTTGTACAGGGTAGAAGGCCCTTACAAAACACAGTTGGAATACCTTAGGACCAACCGATTAGGTGCTAGCATCTATGAGGACGGCCTAGGAAGATCTGTGGTACAGATTAAAAACCCTGACCAATCCATAGGACTAGAGCACCCAACTGTCAAGTTTGAAAAGGGTGCATACCTGGACAAAGAAGGAACCATATACGTAGTCACCAGTCACCCAGACAGGACAGATGAATTTGGGAATGTAATCTCAGAAGCGGACTTAGGTGACTTAGAACAAGGAAACATGGGAGTAGAACCTAGAACATCCCGAGGCAAATCTGTTCTCACTAGGATTATCACACCTGAATGGGTTCCCCAAGACAACAAGTGCATAGATTTGCTTCTCAATCGAGAAACTGACGAAGCCTTTTGGAGGTATAAACCTGATCAGCCAACTGATATAGGATCAATCATGATCTATGAGTTTAAGGATCCTGATAGCCCAGGCAGAGTGACCTACTTAGATCACGCTTCGGAGAGGATCTTTGTGGTGACACAAAATGATAGGCATGCTTACACTTGGCAAGGTGAATTTGTTTTCCCCCAACCAAGATCGAATGTATCCTATGGTCACCCTGGAGCTGGAACATCCCAAGCTCATGAAATGCAAAGAGACAGAAGTAGAGATAGACCAGAAGTAAGCTTTGCCAACCCAGTGGGAAGAGAGAGAACGAGGACGGAAACAAATAGAGTAGAACCTGAGATACTTAGAGCTCACAGGAATCAAAGAAACGCGGATGAGTTCCCTCTACCACGACCTAGAGAGCACACAAGGACTTTGAGACCGACTCAGCTAGTTAAGTCCATGAAGAACTACTTCGATGGCACTGGAGATCCATACGATCATGTGGCTGAGTTTAGGCAAGTCCTGAGAGCTGAACAAGTGGAGGATCTATTCACGCAGTACAATGCCTTTGGTCTGACCCTTAGGAACACTGCCCTGACATGGTTTCAGCCACTAAATGAGAGGCAGTTCAGGAGCATAGACCAACTCCTAGAGGCTTTCATTATTGAATTCTCTAAGAGTGGCATAAGGCATAATACCTCCTCGCTGATTCACAGCTTCAAGCAAACCCCGCAAGAGACTGTAAGACTTGCGGGAAGGAGATTTAGGCAATATCTTGAAAGATGCCCTGTTTCGGAGTTACCCACACCAGCCAAGCAAGTAGCCTTATTCTTGGATGGACTACTAAGTACCAAACTAAGATCATATGTGTACTTGAAGGACCCTAGGAAAATAGAAGAGTGTGTACGCATGTGTATTGACATTGAGGACAACCTAGGGGAGGAGTTAGAGCTTTCTAAGATATACAAAGATTCGGATAGTGCCTCTAGCATCTCTTCCACGCAATCCACATCAATCGAGGAACTTGCAGAGAAAGTAGCTCAGAAATTAGGGGTAATTAGTAAACAAATCCCAAGGTTTGCCCCTGTGAAAAGGTGCTACACTTGTGGTGGTGACCACATGGCGAATGTCTGCCCCATTATGGCTCAGCCCCAAGTAAATCCTAGTAGCCAGTACTGCACCATAGAACGGAGGTACACCAATCACACCGCACAAGATTGCCCCTACAATAAGCAAACAGTTAGGCAAACCTATCCTCAACCCTATCCACCACAGGGAAGATACCAGAACCAGTACCCTCCACAGCCATATGGCAGGCCACAACAAAATTATCAACCACAATATCAAAACCAACAAAGGCCTCAGCCTGTGCTAGCACAACAACCCCCAGCCCCAGCTAATGTGATTCCGGTAAAGTATGCGGTTGCAGAAGAAAACCTGAATAGAGCCATAGTCCCTGTAACCCCACTGCTTTCCGAAAGTGACCCCAGTGACCATAGCTTTGATTCTACACATGTCGATAGTCCCCAGGCTTACTACATGCAGTCTCCAGAACATGGTGAGTCCTATTACAGCGAAGAGCCAAACGAACCTAGTTGGGAGTCAGATTATACAAACGTCATGTATGCAAACCCCAACTCTAGACCTCAACCAAGGCAGGTAAGACCTCCATTCCCAAGAGGACCGTGCTACAGATGCCAAGGAGATCACCTCATTCGTGATTGTCCCTTACCTCCACCTACACAAAACCAGTCAGTGACGATCCAAGGCTTTTGCCAAGATTGTGGAAAAGAGCATCTCTTACGAGATTGCCCGAAGAACCCCAATAATATGCCAAAAATCACTCCTATCAACGTTATTGGGTTAGTGGTAGATTCCACAGGAAGTGTCACTTCCACTGCTCCCGTCCAGGTAGTCACTAGAGCTCAAGCATTACAGCAGAATCAAGGGGTAAACCAGGATAAGAACCCAGAGGCTAGTGAAGCCGAGAGCATAACAAAGAAAAGGACTAGAGCATGGAAAGATAGTCGGGAAAGAATGAAAAGACAATGGGCTAAAAAGATGAGTGAACTCGAGGAAAGCATAAGAGAAACCAAAGCCAGGATAACTGAACTCACTTCTCAAACTCCCTCTCACACTATCCCACCACCACCATTCCCACCGCCATCCGACCCGCCATCTCCCAACCCACCTCATGTGATTCCACCACCCCCTAGAGTAGGATCAGTATTAGCTGATCCCATTCCGGAAGACATCGACATGATGCTTAAAGCATATCAGGCCAGAATTCAAGAAGGGCCAAATGTCACAGATCACGACAAGTGTTACCCTAGAGCTGACCTAGAGATAGAAAGAACCAAGCTTTGCGCGAAAATGGTAGCATTGGCTCAAACTATGTTTGAAGCCAGTCGCCTTTTCAATTAATCGGGCTCAGCCAAGACACAATTACACTTGGATGGACTTCTAGAGAAGTTAGAGGGCATAATTGCCAGATCGGCCAAGGAAGAAAAAAATCAAGAAAGGGAGAAAGCAAGCAAAGACATGACCCATCCCCCATCAAAAGTTTATGTGGCCAATTCCACTGAACCAGACAACTTCCCCTCCTTAGAAGGAGTAGAGAATCTAATGGCACAATCACAAAAGGAACCAGCCTCTCAACACAAGGGCAAGGCAAGCGAAAGATTAAGCATTCCTGCTCAGAAAGCCTATGTGCCTGAAGCCTATGTGCCTAACTCTACGGAGCCAGACACATCATCTTCTATGAATCGATTCACACAAGAATTCCTACGAGAGATTCAAGAAGACAAATGGGCTAAAGAGAGTGAAGTCCCTCCTCCTATTGAACTTGTGGATGATGCACATGACCAATTCCCACAAGATATCCCATCCATTTATGGAGAGCAGGAGAGTACCCAATCTCAAGAAAGATTAGAATTCGAGTCTAATTCTTTACAAGAACTACCCCATTTCACAGGCCCATGGGAAGCGAAGTCCACCTGCATGAGAGCACCTACAATCATGGTAAGAAACGAAGATTCAGTCATACCTAGGAACACAGAGGTAGTGAAGAACACTAACGTGCAGTGCAATCTCAAGTTAGAAGAGCTACTCAAGGTTAGACCTGAATTATGGAAACATGTTGCCAAACAAGTACTAGAAATAGCCAAACCTCGTTCCCAGGTAGGATCCCATAGGACAGTGCCAGAAATTCCCTTGGATAAGATAGGAGATATGTGTGAAGGTGAAGAAGGGAACACCTATCTTCCCATCACCTACCAGGAGTACACCACCAAGGCAATTTTGGACTCAGGTGCAGGAGTTGCAATTGCCACTACTTCCCTATGGAAGCGTTGGGGCAAGCCAGCACTCAGGCCAACGAGAATGAAATTGCAGATGGCAGATGGTCACATAGAGAGACCCCTAGGATTGTTAGAAGGAATAACTCTCACCACTTGTGGTGTCGAGTTTGAGCATACATTTGCTATATGTGACTTTAGCAAAAATCATGCCTATGAGATGATTTTGGGAAGACCATTCATGCGACAGTTGCAAGTGGTACAGGACTGGGGAACCAATTCTTTGTACCTGCAACACTTAGGTGTTACGACCAAAGTCAATCTCAAGGATTACTCTCATAGAGATGTCCCTCCTATCCAATGGAATCCCATCCATAGAGCCAAAGATGATACAGAATCGGTGCATTCCATAGGGTCAGGATCCTCTTGGATGCATGAAGACACCCACTTATGGATGTGCAAGGTAGCAGTAGAAGAAGAGAAGAGAGAGAAAGCCAGAGAGGTAGGTGCGAAAGAAACCCATAGATCAATCCAAGACCCAGCCTACGCACCTGTAGTCTTTCCTGATGAGGAATTTGAACCCCATGGCTGGGCAGAAATCTTAGCAACAATGGACATAGCCATCAATGAAGAACAATGGACACCTCACTGTGATGAGGATGGCTATGACATTTCAATCTTCTCCATAGAGCCAATCATGGGAGAGGCAGTTCTAGAAGAATGCGACCCGAGCCCTGACGCGTTTGAGGATGCCAGTGACTCCGATCTAGAGTCAATCATTATGGACCCACCATTTGCATCAGATGAAGAATACTTCCATGAAGTAGAATTTCAACCCCAGAGACATGGAGAGCTCACAAATGATGTAAGATTAGCCACACATGTGACCCCGAAGGAAGAAGGGAAGAAACGAAAGAAGAGAGAAGTCTCACCAGAAGAGGAAGAATCTTTGTTTGAGGTCCCAGAAAATTTTAAGAAGTATGAGATAGATGACAGGAGAGTCATGATTAGAATGCCGAAACGAGAGGCACAATCACGAGAGGCCTATGATAACAAAGAAACCACCAAGAAAATAGTAGTGGCCCTAGAAGAAGGAGAGGAGAGATGCACGTACATAGGCCATGACCTAACAGAGGAAGAAGAGCATGCGTTAATTGCCTTGCTAAGAGAATACAGGCAAGATTCTAGGACACATAGTGTCAAAGAATGGCATATCTACTGATGAAGAGAAAGTGAGAGCTATAGCAGAGCTACCTAGGCCAAAGAATGTCAAGGAAGTACAAGCTTTCATGGGGCATTGTGGTTATTACCGAAGATTCATTCACATGTATGCTGTAATTGCAAAGCCCATGTACGGACTTCTGACTAACTTTGAGTGGACGGATGAATAAGAGAATTCCTTCCAGGAGCTTAAACGAAGATTATGTTCAGCACCAATCTTGACCACACCAGATTGGAATAAGCCATTCCATGTTCACGTGGATGCATCCAATTATGCCATTGGGTGTGTACTTGCTCAACCTACTGGTGAAGGTAATATGGATCTTCCAATGGCCTATGCCAGTAGACAGTTGAATGCAGCTGAACGAAATTACACCACTACGGAGAGAGAAGGCTTAGGCATGGTATATGCAGTTAAGAAATTTAGAAACTATTTGCTTGCAAATAAGTTTAAATTTTTTACTGACCATCAGGCATTGCTATACCTCGTAAATAAGCCATGCAATACAGGAAGGTTGGTGAGATGGTTTCTCTTGCTAATGGTATATGATTTTGAGGTGGTGGTAAGGAAAGGGAGGACTCATTGAGAGCAGATCACCTCTCTAGGCTCACATCGGGAGAAGCCCCACCAGGAGTGTCAGATGACCTTCCTGATGCTTACTTGTTTAATTTGGAAGTGGTGCCGCAGTGGGCTAAGCCACTGGTACCAGTATTGACATATGGGCCTAACCATCCAGTGGTAAACACACGGAATAGAGAGGTTTTTAAAGCCCAAAAGTACCACATCATGGCAGGAAGCATGTACAAGCACACAGATCAAGGAATCTTAGCTTGTTGTGTGGAAGAGGACGAGTACAATAAATGGTTGCAATTAGCACATGTAGGTGCATTAGAGCAACACTACTCAAAGCAACGAACTTTACAGACTCTAAAGAGATTCGGAGTGCATTGGCCAACTATGGAAGCGGATGTCCAAAAGTTGTGCAAGGAATGCCCGATCTGTTGCACTAAACCACCTGTGGAACATGCCACTCTTTATCAAGTATCCATTGTGCCAGATTGGAGTGAACCACTAGTATCCTTCCTGAGGACGAAAGCATTCCCTCCAGACATGACTCTGGCTAGGAAAAGGAGTTTAGAACAAGAAGCTCTGGATTACTCACTCATTGGTGATAATCTATATAAGCGTGGTAAAGATGGTTACCTGAGATTGTGTGTCCATGAAAGTGAATATCTTAAGATCTTGGAAACTGCTCACCAAGGTGTAGCAGGAGGGCACTTTGGACCAGATCGGGTGATCAAGGCAATACTGTTTGTGGGCTTCTGGTGGCCTACCCTTCACATGGATGCACATACCTACGTGAAGCGATGTGATGTCTGTCAGAGAACTCAGTATCCTATACGCAAAGATGAGATGCCACTGAAACCTATGATGGGTGGACGTGCGTTCTCTAAGTGGGGAATAGACTTCGTAGGTCCTATTAATCCCCCAGCTAAGGGTTCTCATGCGGAATACATCATAGTTGCAACAGACTATCTAACTAAGTGGGTAGAGATAAAAGCTACGACAAAGAATGACGCTCAGACAACTGCCAAATTCTTGTTTGAGAATGTATTCACAAGATATGGGCTACCTATAGAGCTTGTAAGTGATAGAGGCACTCATTTCTTGAACGAAGTGATTGAAAACCTACTCCAAGAATTCTTGGTAATACACAAGAAGTCTGCCCCCTATCACCCTCAAGCTAATGGACAAGCTCAGAGCACTAATAAGATCTTATGCAAGGTACTGACAAAATTAGTGAACACTAAACGCTCTGATTGGGACAAACACCTGCACCATGCTGTTTGGGCATACCGAGTTGCCTACAAAACGGTACTCCAAGCCACCCCCTTTCAGATGGTATTTGGCCAAAACGCTGTGCTACCCTTGGACTTCTTAATACCTATGTTGAAAGTAGCACAAGAGCACGAATGGATGGGTCATGAGCTCTCCTCTAGGATCTTTGACCTTGAACGATTAGGGGAAACAAGACTAAGAGCCGCTGCCGGAATATATGCAGCCAAGAAGAGACAGAAGGCATACTTTGATGCCCATGTGAAGGATAAAGGCTTGAAAGCAGGAGATCTAGTCTTAGTCTATACACTGAAACAACACTTGAGGAAGCTAGAAAAGAGAGGGTACGGACCTATGATCATCAATAGGATTTCCACGAGTGGAGCAGTACAACTAGCCACGTTAGAGGGTGATGTTCTCCCAAACTATATTAGCGGTTGTAGAGTCAAGTTGTATCAGGAACCCCTCACGGAGGAAATACTCAGCCGACTCAACACTGCTAAGAAACGCAAAGAGGAAGAAAAGCGAATTCGAGAAGAAGCTGAAGCAGAAGCTTTAGAACGCATTAGAAGGATGAAATTACGAAGGCAAGGTAGAGATCAGCCTAGAACAAATGATTATGCAGATCAAGGATATCATATGGCAATGTGTGAAGTCGCAGGAACAAGCTCACATAGGATAACTGATCGACGTCCTTTCGTAACCTTAGATATAGGACAAGGAAAGAGTGCAAGGACCGTAAGAGCCTTGATTGACTCAGGTGCGGCCACTAGTGCTGTTAGAGTGTCTTACTGTCAAGAGTTGCAGTTAACTGTCCATCCTGTGGAAGCATATCTCATAGGATTGGGAGGCGTGGAAACCCCTTGCATGGGCGAGGTGGAACTTCCCCTCTACATTCATGATGAGGCAATGACAAAGTACTAGTGTATCAAGACGAGGATCTCACTGAACCCCTTGTCTTGGGTCAAGACTGGATCTACGACCAAGCAGTCAACTTAAACCTAAGAAGTGGACTTCTTCAGGCATGGGTCAATCATAGTCGAATTACAATAGAGTTAGATAATGGAGCACTCAAAGAACTAGGAAAGGCACAGACTCTTGGTCCCTCCAGGGGTACACATGAAGATGACCATGTTGTTCTTGTCCAAAACTATGTGTTGCAGAGGAATGATATTCTCAAAAAAGGAGTCAGGGATGCAACGGAACTCCCTTCTTTTCCAAAGGCCAAAAGGAGGCAGCAACCAAAGGTGGATCAACGGCAGAAGAAGCAGAGTACTACCTATGCTGGAAATCAAAAGTACCTGCGCAGCAAAATGTCTCAGCAAGTAAACCAAGTGTGGGTGCGGAAAGGCGAACACCCGGTTGCACTCAAGCTAACCACACGGACAAAGCCTCTTATTAGTAACCAACAACACGTCACTAATAAGAAGTCTTTCGGAAATTCTTCTGCTAACGTGAAATCTATTTGGGTGCCCAAGAAGTCGATGAAGGCTAGCCCACAATCAAGACAAATTTGGGTGCCTAAGGCTTGCTTGCGGGCGCAAATAGCTACGCTGAGGTCACAACCAATACAGCGTAACCCGTTCATTCGCACAGCCAACATGCACTCGTTTTCAACACTCAAGAACCCACCAAGGCCCATGAGCATGAACATAATCACTCGTAAATGGGTCCCTAAAAGGCCTCATTTTCAAGCCGATACAATTATAAAGCTCTCTAGAGCCTCTACGAAACCAAGAACAAGACCCATCCACTGCATTTGGCAGCCTAAGACCTGTAATAAACCCCCCGACCCCAATTTGTAAATTCATCCCCACTTACTAAGTGCATTAGTCTCCTAGGACTACCCAAGCACTAACTACACACATTGTCTTCGTGCACTTATTAACCACTAACTCACCCTCTACCTCATGTTAATGTTGTAACGGGGACAACAACGGATTTATTCTGTCCATTACGATGTTAACTCGTGGTTCTATATTCTCACAGAACCAACCAGCAAACAAGGCCATGGCAGAAGCAGGAGGTGCCAGTTCTCAAGCCGGATCCGGTGCACAGATTGTGGACATAGAGACACTCCTCCTCGAGCCACATCTCACCGCAAGGCCGCAAGAACTTCAAGCCGTACATGTGCTCCCCATTCAGGATCCTCCTCAAGGGCACACTTCTCAAGTAGGTAAGCACGCGCATTGGTTCAGTGATGTCGCTGGACCATTGGGCGATGGAACCTATTTCTGGGAAGCAGAATTGGAATTTAATGGCAAATGGGGTCGATACCACTTTTTTACGCGTGAGTTTGAAAGCTATCAAAACGCCGAAGTCATGCGATCAGTTTGGACCAAAGCTGGTGTGGACAGTTATTTCAAGGCCCACTTACCAAAGCCGGATTTCTTACGATGTTCATATTTGATCAGTACCATCACGCCAAGCAGGGCCAAGGGAGGCGACAGCACCTTTGTGTTGCCATCACTGCTGCCGGGTCATGAGCTTAAAAGATTCAAGTTGACCCTCAATCTGGTAAGAGAAGCATTGGGTATGTATGGCATGCACATCCCCACGGAAAAGGAAACAATGGTTCCAGGTCGAATGAAACACAAAGATCTTAATAAGCTGAAGGATATGGTAGCGATGACACCTACCATTGCGCTTCACCTGCGGACCATCATGCAACATTTTTCTTTCCCCGCCCAGGAACGATTCACAATGCCCCCGAAGAAAATATGGTTCAGCTTGTATCTAGCAGAGACAGAAAGCCTTCCCATCAATGTGCCACACTGGATCATAGATCAGATCCACCTAGCCCATCAAAGGTGGAACAAGAAGCAGAAAAATGTGCTTCATGGATGTTGCGCTCTAACAAAAATAATCTACCGATGTCTGGCCTATGACGTGCCTATTCAAAGGGCACTCATATGGCCCCGCGCCCAGGAATTCCAAAGAAGACTATCAGCAGCAGGTCCCCCATCAAAGAAGATGAGGGGGGGAGTACAATTACCCTGTGCTCAACCAAGGGGAGCCACCACTACACCAGAAATTACCCCTCCCCAGACACGACACGTCAGGCCATTCACAATCCGGCTACCAAGACCAAGCACAGATGGACCTAATCTGGTATTCCCACCCGTCCCATCAGATCTGGAATTCCCACAGGGTTTTACTCTAAATGATCTCACGGATGAAGAAGTAGCCCGATTGATCTATGATTCTAATCTCGAGACGGAAACAGAACGTACTCAGGAACCACAACCCCAGACAACAACAGCAGACCCCACCCGACCAGAAATGGTAGAAGTCGACGTCGAGGAACAAGAGACAGAACAAGAAGAAGAAGCCTACAAGGAACAAGAATATGACGAGCTTTCAGAGCTGGCAAGTGCCCCTGCGTATTCGGCACAAATCAAAAGACTATACCGAACCATGCAACTAGTTCAAGAACAGCATAAGATGTCACTGGAATCGGGCAAGAAACTCATGAACCAGTTGCTAGCTGAGGAAGGTGTGGACGAGATGTTCATTGAGTCCATAAACCTTCATGCCGACGCAGTAGGATTGGATGAGGCCATCCATGAGGCAATGGCCTACATTCACAGATTTGAGAAAAGGGTTCCCGTTCGTCCCAGGAGGTCCGGGAAACAAATTCATATCAATGTATTAGCACCTGGAGAGACAACGCAAGCAGACGAACATCAGGAAGCACCACTGTCACCACCATCCCCACCTCGCACTACACAATTCACTCCACCACATGACACTAGCACCACCACGTCCACTACCACCACCATTGTCATGGGTATCCCACTCTCTCCGGGAATCCAATTCGGGGGAGTCACCATGCCCACTTTCACCACTCTTTTCACTGACGTAACATCCACTCCACCCACAATCCCCATCTACACCGTCACTCAAACAATTGACACTATGGAAACATCCCCTGCCACAGCACCGCTCCCTCCCCCCATGCCACCTTCATCTCCCATACCCCCTCCACCCACATCTCCACTTGCATCCACATCATTCACAACTCCCATCCCCGCCCCCATTCCCCCTGCATTTTCACCCCTCCCAACATTATTTAATGTAAATAGCATATTTTTAGCATTAAATCAATGTGTATATCAGCTCGAGAATGAGTACAGAGCTCTGGACGGCCAGTATCAACAACTGACAACACACCATCAAAACTTACAGAGGCAATTTCACGTTCTACAAGAGGAAAATGCAGAAGTGAATCAACGCTATTCAACGCTTGAGCAGGCTCACCAAACACTATTGGAGGCACCCTAACCATCGACAGAATCAGGTGTAAAACAACTAGAAGCTTTGCTCGAAGTATACCAGGCCGATAACCTACGAGTCAGACGCAACTTGGCGCTACTACGGAAACATATGGCCACAGCACTGGAGGAGAACAAAAGACTGCAAAAACAAAATGAAGAGAATCTGGAAGCGGCAATGGAAGGCTCCCCTCACGAGATAGATCCAGAGCAGTTCAAAGCAGTTCCCACGGAGACGATGAAAACCATTTTGGAAAGCTATGCAGATCTCCTGGAAGCCCATGATGACTTGGAAAGAGAGCGTGACACACTTCAGAGCAGACTTAAGGAACAGGAAGAACAACCGAAGAGTGTCCCATCAACCTCCACCTCAGACGAAGTAAAGGCCTTAATTGAGCAAGTAGCAGAGTTACAACAGAGGTTACTGACATACGAAAGGCAGCCATCTCTAGTGATAGAACCAGAGCAAGAAGAGCTAGTCCCTATTGAGGTAGATGATTCTTACGAGGAACCGTATGTTCCTATGCCAATGCCAGGCGGGCGGCGAGCCTCAGAGGGACTAGACACATTGGAAGTGGAAGCACTCGAGTGGCTTCAGACACTGGAAAGGACAGCGAACACTCATGAAGAACGGGTGGCCATTCAGATCCAATCACTAGCGAACTTAGAAGACACTGTCATAAAGTCTGAATACTTCAGAAGCATGTCTCACCATAGATGGATCGGCACCAATAATGACCAGTATGTGCCATTCTGTATACTTTTAGCCGATTACAATGCGGAGATTCAACGGCAATGTGGCAAGCCTCCCACATTTGCTACACAATTTGGTCCAGATGATATACCGGAAAGTGCTCAGCGTGGGTCCATCCATCAACCCACCTGGAGAATCAGGCTGTTGGAAACGTACCCTGAAATGGTCCGAACCTGGAACAACATGCCGTTGTTTATCAAATACAATCCTTGTTACATTCCAGTTCTTCGAAGACGCACTTGGCCTGAATTCACTATTGCCGTAAGAGACATCAAAGCCTGCGCAAAATGGTTGAATTATGTTTATCTGGCACCTCCACGAGGACCCCCCACAGTCAACTATATGATTTCTACAATCCGTCACTGGAGTACTCGGCTACGCAATAATCCTGATGTGATGGCCCAGATGTGTATGAAAATATTTGAACTAATGCTGATCACTTTCAGGACGTTTAAGAACATTAAGGACCCTCACTTCTCAGGTGCAGGCTTTGTGACAGGAAACCAGGATCTAGTGTACGATATGAGTACCACCCCGTCCATTGAAGTAATATATGCTTGGCACGCCAGAATCAAGTACCTCCCAGCCTGCTTTAAACAGACATTTGAGGAGATGTTCATCACAGGATTCTGGGAATACCACTCCGAAATCTTTATACCCAGACCATCACATCTCCTCCAATTATTTGTTGTGGAGAGAACTATTTACTCAGAACAATTGAGGGTGCCTCATCCAGATGTTCCCGGACCTGTGAATTGGGATGATTTGCTCACAGATCTAGCACGCGGCTTGCGACTCGAAGAACACCACCTAGCCTCCGATGTCGTCCAATACTATGTTCAAAAATCCTCTAGACAAGGGTCTGTCAGGGGCGACAGACGCGAGAGTGGGGGGGGGTGTTGGCAGCAGTCAGGGAACCGAAGGAGCCACAAGACGAAGAGAGTCAGAGCAAAGGGACAGCACAAGCAGACATGGCAGTCAAAGAAGATCTGGCAAATAGGCCAGTAATTTTTCTCATAAAGAAACAAGTATGAGCATTCACGCAAATAGCCACAAGACGAAGAGAGTCAGAGCGAAGGGACAGCACAAGTAGACATGGCAGTCAAAGAAGATCTGGCAAATAGGCCAGTAATTTTTCTCATAAAGAAACAAGTATGAGCATTCACGCAAATCTATCACTTAGGCAACCCTTTAACTTTTCAAAAACCCTTACACCAATTAAAAGTGATTCTCATCACTAAACACCATTGTAAATACCATTTCATATTTTTGTAGCTCCATTTTGTGCAAGCCAAGGAGTCCTTGATCTTGAGGAGCTTTAGAAGTATCTACCTGCCAATTTTCGTAATTTTTAGATCTCGTTTGAGCCCTCAAATAAGCCCTGGAACCTAATTTTTAACTAGGCCGGACACTAGGTCTGAACAGGGCCAAAGCTAGTCAAAAACTATAAAAGGAGCTAGAGAGCTCATTTTTGGGGTTAAATTGTAATTGAAACAAACTTGTAAGAGCTTCTTGAAAAGTAATCTAAGAATTCCATTGATTCTCACTCTTTGTCTTGCCGTGTGTGCGCGTGTGTGTGTATGTGTGTGCATGTTTGTGTGCTTCCCACTCACACACTTGTGCCGCCACTTGCTCGAGGTCTTCATACCATCCTCACGTCTTCCCGGATTGACATTAAAGGAGGTGCTACTCATCACTGAGCTACAACAACTCCATCAACCCCAATCAAGACACCGTAGGAAAAGAGGTACCCCAAGAAGGAATACATGTCATCAAACTAAATGATACCTCCACAATTCAAATCCAAGAGACTACACTTGGAGGAGAGGGTTCATTCAAGAATCCAAAGGAAGAACCAAAAGAAGCTACGGTGGAAGAATCAGAACCCTTCACTCGAATAAGGGTTGTGGTAGAACCCTCCCCCATGGATGTTACCTTTCAAGGGAGTGCCACGAAAATTATCGATCTAGACAAAGAAAAAAAAGAACCAGAAGTCCAATTACAAATCAGACAACCACATAACGAGAATATCCATGTGGAGCACGGAAAGGATGTACAAACAGGAGAAGCTCCAAGTATTCCAAAAATGTGGTTGAATGTTGACGTCGTTGAGCTTAAGCTAGTAGTTCAACATATGATCAAAATTGCTATGGATACACAACAATTGATGCTTGAGGCTGATGCTGACTATGATAAAGCGATGCAAGAAAAGCATGAACTTCGAGAAATAGGTAAGAACCTTTCCGTCCAACTGAGTTGAGCACACGAACAAATAACAGTTAAAGAGAACGAAGTTCATGAGGCTAAGCAGCAATGCAAAACAGTGGAGACAGAAAATGAAAAATTAAAAGAACAACTACAGGAGTTACAAAAGAGATATGATGCTAGCAAGGCCAAGAAGACGCGGATAAATGCAAGAAGCAAAATATTGGAATCACAAATAAAGATATACATGGATGAGGCAGAGAACTTAAGGAACAGAAACAAGGAGCTGATGATAACTCTTCTGAGTAATCAACCTATAGAAGTTCAGGAAAGGCCAGAAAAAGACATAAAGGAAATGGAGGAAAAGATAGCTAGGTATGAAGATCAGCTTAAGCAAGAGCAGGAAATCATTGTCGAATGGGAGAAAAGATACATGGATGATACCACGGCTCTAAGGACAAAGTGGAAAAAGGCCAAAAATAGATATCTAGTGCAATGTAAAGAAGACACTGACCAACTCGCTGTCGTGGCAGAAGAAATTCTATAAAATAAGGAAACAATTTTAAAGTCCAATGAAGAAATCAAGCAAAAGGATGAGATGATAAAGCAGCTACAAGAGCGGCTAGAATCACAGGCAACAGAGGGGACACCAGTAGTTCCAAAATCCACAGCGGCTACTGCGGAATTGAGGTATGTCCTCTCTCTCCCCCCTTACATCATTCGCTGATAAGGGAGGAAATGGAGATCCAATATGAACGTAATCATCGGGATATTGCAGAACGAGCCGACATGAGAGGGCACTACTAGTGTCCTAGCTCACTGCAAAATTTGAAGATCAATTAATACAGATCATGAAAGAAGCTCAGATTGAAAGCGAAAATTTGGAACAGATATTGAAGCCATTTAATGTACCATATGGACTCCTTAAAGAGCAAACACGGCAATACATAAAGACCATGACAAATAAGGAGCCTGACAACAACCTCCAGTTCTGCAATAATACTTTCGACTATACTCAAGAGGAATTCGAAAGGGCTGATCCTATATGGAGGTGAAAACTTTTGGAAAAGAATCCTACATTGCGGGTACAATGGGAAGCATCGTCGTATGCCCTTCAGGTAAACCCATCTTTTTGTCCAATACCACGCAGACGATCTTGGTCGCATTTTTGGGAAGTAGAGCAACATGGTGCCATAAATAATCAATGGCTCAATTATCCACTATTACCAAGTCCACCGCATAATTACCTACCGATCGAAGAATACATGGTGAAAACCATGGAATTTTGGATTGCTTGATATGCAATTGTAGCGGATTTGGCCGTCAAAATGACTAATAAAATTCTCAGCATGTTACTTACAGTCATTAAAGTCTTCCAACATGCCAAATATACATTTTTGAACTTCATCGGCATTACACACGGATCCAAAGCACTGGTTTTTTATCATCCCAAGCCGATTAACTCTTATGGCATTTTATTCACGGCTCATGTTTTTGCCAAGCACGTATATGCAGACCAGATGTGTGAAATAAAGACAAATCAGAAGACCAAAAGTTAGAAAGAGGCAGAGGCTGAAAAGTTGAAGAGAGTGACTAAGAATATCACATTTTTAGTCACTGATGGCATGCGTGGTAGCCCGACTGAATACAGCAACCCAAATTTGTGATGTACGGAATCCCAAGGGGCAAACAAAAGCAAAGGACATACCTTGGATAAGATAACCAATTCTTTGACAGTCCTTGTGGCCTCTTCGACCACTGGGTGCGTGTATTCAAAAAACTTAGATGAGTAGTAAACGACAGACAAAAGCCTATCAAGGGACGACGGAGACAAAGAGGGGGAAAGTATTGCAGAGCAAAGAGGCACGAAAGGGGAGTCCCAAAATTTTCAAATTAAGAGGCATATTTTTCTTCTTCAAAGTCTTAGGAAATTCCCTCAAGCCATGTAAATGCACTAGAGGAGTCCTCTAGATGCATACTCCCAAATCATTGTATTATATTCCTTGTAAATTAGTAGGAAATTCACCTTTTTGTTAATAAAGTGCCGGTCTCTTATGTGAAAGGACCATTTTTAGGGCACTTGTATATAAGTCACTTTGTGACTCTTTGTAGAGACTTTTTGCCATTGTGAAGAAGACTCACCTGAACATAGTGAGACTTATCCATATCAATATGGGGCACCACATATGGAACCAAATTGGTAGCTAGAATACTCCAATGTCATGTACACAAATCTTAACCCTAGTCCCCAAGCGAGACAAGTAAGACCACAAGCCCCTAGAGGACCATGTTTTAGATGTTAGGGCAACCATTTCATTCATGAATGTCCCCACTCACTGGCTCTGGGACAAGGACAAAACATCACAATACAAGGATTTTGTCATGACTGCAGCAAGGAACATCTCCCGAGAGATTATCCAAGGAACCCCTCTAGTGCACCCAAGGTTACACCCATTAGTGTGGTAGGCTTAGTGAGAGATTCAAGTTCAAGTAGTGTTAACATGGTTCCTATACAAGCAGTTACTAGGGCACAAGCCTTACAACAAGCAAAACCAACTGAACATTTAGTATCAAGAGAGTCTAGTAAGAGAAAAACAAGAACATAGAAGGATACCAAAGAGAAAGCCAATCATAAGTGGGCTAGAAAGTTATCAGAAATAGAAGAAAGACTAAAAGATGTAAAAACAAAAATAGAAGACATTGCCTCTCAAAACCCCTCACATGTTGAAACTCCACCCACTCCACTTCATCTCACCCCACCACCCATTGTAAATAGACCACAACCAGGGTCTGTTCTCGCAGATCGAACCCAAGAAGGCTTGGACATGATGACCAAGGCCTACGAGGCTCGACTTCGAGACGGGCCAACATTTGCAAACCTAGACAAGATTTACCCTAGAGTAGATTTAGAGATTGAACGAACAAAAATGTGCATAAAAATGGTACAACTAGCTCAAGCTATGCTCGAGACCAATCAATTATTCAATTAGATAAATTCTATCAAACCGAGTTTGCATTTCTAGGGCTTATTAGAAAGACCAGAGCTGTTGGTAAACAAGCCGCATGTTTCTTTACCTCCATACGTTCATCGAGTTGTTGAAAGAGAAAGCTCACCACCAATGGAGGGTTATGTTGCTGATTCCATGGATGACGCAACACCTCTTTCAATTCAACAATACTATCAAGACTTCTTGCAAGAAATACAAGAAGAGAAATGGGCCAAGGAGAAGGATAATCCCCCCCCCCCCATTCTTGAAATTGATGATCTTCATGATGAATTTCCCCAAGACATTCCATCTATTTATGGAGATCAAGGAGAGCAACAAGAAGATGAAAGACTAGATTTTGAATCTAATTCTTTACAAGAGTTGCCACAATTTACAAGACCATGGGGATTTGAATCTCTTCAGATCAAAGCTTCCACAATACTTATAAGAAATGAACACTAAATGGTTCCAAGAAGCACTCAAGTCATGAAGGACACTAAGGCTGAGTGTCATCTCACCGTACAAGAGTTACTCAAAGTAAAACTTGAGTTATGGAAACATGTGGTGGATCAAGGTCCAGAACTTGGTTCCAATACATCAAAAGTAGGCTCGATGCAGAAAGTACCAGAAATACCTCTAGATAAAATAGGTGAAGTTGAAGAAGGTAATACTTATCTTCCAATCACCTACCAAGGTTA
This sequence comes from Ceratopteris richardii, assembly GCA_020310875.1. Lineage (NCBI taxonomy): Eukaryota > Viridiplantae > Streptophyta > Polypodiopsida > Polypodiales > Pteridaceae > Ceratopteris > Ceratopteris richardii. The sequence goes on from CM035407.1 coordinate 137,644,925, forward strand.
CACGGACCAAAGCTATCTTAGATTCAGGTGTAGGTGTTGCAATTGCAACCACCTCCTTTTGGATGCAATGGGACAAACTTGCATTAAGACCAACTAGAATGAAGCTTCAAATGGCTGATGGCCATATTGAAAGACATCTAGGATTGCTAGAAGGGATAACTCTAACCACCTATGGTGTAGAGTTTGAACACACCTTTGCTATATGTGACTTTGGGAAAAATAGCATCCATGAGATGATCCTAGGAAGACCCTTCCTACAACAACTGCAAATAGTGCAAGATTGGGGAACCAACTCCTTGTACTTGCAGCACTTAGGGGTCACAACCAAGGTCAATTTGAAGGATTACACCTTTAGAGATGTACCAGTTCTTTAGATCCATCTTGGATGCATTTTGAAAGTTCTTTAGATGCATCCTTGATGTATGAAGATACTCACTTATGGATGTGCAAGGTGCAGAGGAAGAGGAGGGATGCCTAAAAGCGAGAGAAGAAGGGACTTCTCTAGGAGACATACCAGTTAGAGACCCAACCTACACACCAAGGATCTTTCCAGATGAAGAGTTTGAGCCTCACGGTTGGGCAAAAATCTTAGCCACTATGGACATTGTTGTTAATGAAGAAGAGTGGACACCTCATTTTGAAGAGGAGTATTATGATATCTCTGTGTTCATGTGTGAACCCTTGTTAGAAGAGTGTGACCCTGGTGATGTCATAGAAGAAGAAGAGGATGACAGACGATCTAGAGTCCATTGTGATGGATAGTTACTTTGACTTAGAAGAGCACTATCTAGAAAATGTAGGAGTAATGACACAAAAAGAAGAACCTCTTACAAGCATTAGAATTGTAAATTCAAAGGAGTGAAGTGAAGGTAGTTAAAAGAAAAAGAAAAGAAAAGCAATGAAACAAGAAGAAGAGGAATCATTGTTTGAAGTACTAGAGAATTTCAAGAATATGAAGTTGATGAACAAAAAATTTTGGTACAAATGCCTAAGAGAGAGGCCATCATAGGAGAAGCATATGATAATAAATAAAAGACCAAAAAATTTGTTGTAACCATTGAAGGGAACAAAGAGCAATGTATGTACATAGGAGAGGTCCTAAGTGCAGAAGAAGAAATAGAGCTTGTAGTTTTATTAAGGGAATATAAGGACGCGTTTGCATGGACCTATAGAGACTTGAAGGGAGTAGATCCTGAAATATGCTCTCATACGATCCGCATGACTGTTGATACCAAGCCCACCAAACAGAAGCCCTACACATATAATGATGCTTATGCAACCAAAATAAAAGAAGAAATTGATAGACTAATTGAAGCTAGATTTATCTATGAGATTAAGCATACGAAATGGGTGTCCCCCATTGTAGTTGTGCCCAACAAGAATGGGAAGTTGCAAGTGTGTATTAACCTTAAAAAAGTTAATGTTGCTACAATTAGAGATAGCTATCCACTTCCAATCACTGAACATTTATTGGAGCGTGTTGTAGGCAAGGAAGTTTATAGCTTCCTTGATGGATTTTCAGGTGCAGCCATTGCCCCAGAAGATCAACACAAAACAGTGTTTGTTACAGAATGGGGAATCTTTGCATTTCGTGTGATGCCATTTGGACTCACCAATGCACTTACAACCTTCCAAAGGTTCATGTGTCATGTATTCAAAGAGTTCTTACGAAAGAGCTTAGAAGTATATGTGGATGATTTATGTGCTCATTCCAAAGGAAGAAGATACCACATCCCTGAGCTCACATAGATCTTCAACAAGTGTAGAGAATATCGAGTTTATCTGAACCCCGAAAAGTGTGTGTTCATGGTATGTCAAGGTAAAATCTTAGGCATATTATTTCTAAGAATGGAATACCAACAGATGAGGAAAAACTACGGGCCATGTTGCTCTAGCACAATGGTGAGAACCACGTTAAGAAGCTCCACCTCCTTAATGTCAATCCGCGGAAGAGATAGGAGTGATATGAAGATCGTGAATGTGAGATGAAGTGAGAGTGAAGGTGAGAAGCATAGAAATGCACACACACATACACACACACTACGAAGAGACAAGCAAGACACAATGGAAGGTGAGAAATCAACTCTATTACCCAAGAACACTATTACAAGCTCAAAAGAACTCTAACCTCAAACAAGCTAACCTCAAAAATGAGCTCTCTAGCTCTTTTTATAGTTTCTAGACTAGTTTTGACCGATTTCACATCTAGTGACCGGCATAGTTAAAAAATAGGTCCTAGATGCTATTTGAAAGGGTAAACGGTGTCTAAAAATAACGAAAATTGATACGCTTGTTCTACCTAAGCTCCTCAAGCTCGAGGACTCCTCGGCTTGCACAAAATGGAGCTATGGATTACAAAATGGGGTTTTCTATGTTACATATGTTACAATAGTGATAAAAATCACTGTTGGAGGTTTTTGGAAAGTATTTGAAAACATAATTCTTTGAAAAAAGATTTGACTGGTTCCTTGCTCCGTCGTTACATGCTTCCGCGTCTTCTATGCCTCTGGCTGCTTCCAACACCCCCCTCCCTCTTGCTTCTGTCGTCCCTGACAGAACCTTGTTGTGAGGTCTGTCGGATATAGTTCTGTAGGAGGTCATGAGCGAGGGTGTGCTCGGAGATACGAATGCCTCGGGCCAGATCTGCCTCGAGTTTCTCCCAGTCGATTGGTTGCGGTTCTTCCGGTGACGGGAGCTGATAGTGTGTGGAATAGACCATTCGTTCACAGGCAAATAAGTGTAATAAATGTGTAGGCCTGCTTATGAATACCTCTGAATGGTATTCCCAGAAGCCGGTTGTGAACATCTCTTTGAATGTCTGCTTGTAGCACGTCGGTAGATATTTTATTCTGCAATGCCAGGCATAACACACCCGTAGCGATGGCGTTGTACTCATATCATATACCAGATCGAAATTGCCATGTTCAAAGCCCGGGGTGTTTACATGAGGTGCCTTGATGCGTCGGAAGACTTTAAAAATCATTTGCATCATGTCAAAGATTTTGACAGTCATGTGCGCCGCTATATCGTCCATATGCTTTAATCTAGGGAGCCAGTGGCGAATTGTAGCCATCATGTAGCCAACAGTTGGTAACTCGATGCGTGGCTTAAAATAGGGGTAATTCAACCAATCCTGGCACTGCTTATTGTTTTGTACCTTAATAACAAAGGCAGTACAGGAGCGGCGTCGTGGTACTGGTCCCCAACATGGGTTGTACTTTAAGTGCAAAGGTGCCTTTACCCATGTACTCATCATTTCTGGATACTTCTGTAGTAAATCTTTTCGCCACTCTGGTTGATAGATCTCTCCTTGTTGCGCATCGATTGGTAGATCGGCCTCCTCGAATTGAGTTGCATGCGATGGTTTCTTACCTGTCTCTTTCTCAATGGCTAACTGGTATTCAGCCATTAACATAAAATACAGTTTATACTATAGCTCATGCCCAGATATGTATCGTCGCGGGGCCAAATGAGCAAAGAATGGAGACTATAAAATTCTTTCTTCTATCATCGCCATGGCATGTAATTGTGCCTCTACTCTAGCTGAGTGCGTTGTTCCAAGTTCCTCAATTGTCTTCATCCATGCGGGGGTCGGGAGTTCGTAAGTCATCTGGCCTTCGGCCATGACGCGTCCGCCTGGGATTGGTTGTGGCTCGTACGCCTCTTCAAACGTTTCCTCCACCGGGATGGTGACAGTTTCTTCCTCAACTGGTAGCTCAGGTGGGGAATCTAGCCTTGGTGGTGCTTCATATACTGCAATCCTTGATTCAAGGTTTGATACCTGGGCCCATAATGCGTTGAGTTCCTCTAAGATGTCAGGAGAGGGGTCCACAGGTGCTGGTATGTCTTGGTGTGCCGGTGCTCGTAACTGGAGTAATTTATGATCTTCTTTGAGTTTTTGTAACTCCTCGTTCATGCGATCGTATTCATCTAGCAGCCTTACATGATCTTCTAGCAGCATCCTCATCGAGTTTGAGGGAATGGCTTTGAACCGACTAGGACTCAAAGGTTGGTCTGGGTGGTCAAGAGCTGCTTCTAAGTTTTCTCGGTTCTGATCTTGTAGGCGCTGGTTTTCCTCCTTTGCTGCTGCTAGATGTCTTCTGAGTAAGCCCATGTTTCATGTTAGCATTGCATTTCGGACTGTCTGGGCTCTTAATAAGTTATCCAGGTCAGCAGTGGCTTCCTTGGTCTTTTCTTCGCTTTCTAGTTCTAATTTATGATAGGCCTCTTGTAATTCTTGGTAGCGGGTGTTCAGTGAGGCATTCTCAATAGACAATAAATTAAGCTGCGACTGTAAGTCATTGGTTGTCCTTTGCAGCTGCTGGTAATTATCGCCAAGAGATGTGAACTCATCTCTGACTTGCGTCATACACATGAACATCTGTCGAAATGCATTATCTACAGTGGGTGATAGTATTAATGGGGTGCTAAATGAAGATGCAGTGGGTGTAGATGCAACGGGAATGGGGAATGGGGTTGGGAAGGTGGATGCTGTGGTGATTGTGGAAAATTGTGAGGTGCCTAAATATGTTTGTGCCGTGAGTGAAGTGATTGATGGTGCAGTGGGTGGTGAGATGTCCATCTCATTGGACGTGTCTAGTGCGGTGACTGTGAATATGGGTGTGACTGTGGGTGCTTGTGCTGGTGTAAATACGGGATTTACAAAGGTTGAGGAGTAATTTACAGGGGGGCTGGCTGGTGCAGCTTGGCGGAAAGGGGAAATAGAGGTTACCGTGGGTCGGGGAGGTGAGACTGGGGAGAAGGTTAAGGGCGGTGGGAATGGAAAAAGGGGTCTTGGAGTTGTGGGGAAAGATGGAAAAGATGGATGGACGAATGGGTTGGATAGAAAGGTGGGTGTGGGAGGGGGTAGACTAGGGCTAATGGGTGCAGGAATTGTGGGGTGAGTGGTCGTAAAGACGATTTCTGCTACGCCACCGGCGAATGAAGATGTTGGTCTGGGGGAAGGAGGGTGAAGAGGGGAGGCCGGAGGGATGGGCGGTGATGGAGGAGCGGTTGGGGTGGTCGGTACTTCAGTGACTACTGAGGTATGTACAGTTGTAGCGCGGGGTGGGGAGTCTACAAGGATGGTTTCTGCTACCAACGAACTTTCGGCGACGAGGCGTGCCTCCCTGGCTTGTTCTGAAGACTGTGCTCCTTTTGGTACACAAATGTATTCGCCGGGCTTTGAAAGTAGTCGTACTCTGTGGGGGTCAAACTGTGGTAGTGGCTTTCTTTGCAAGTACCTAAGTGCTTCGTTGGAGCCTACTGATTTGACTAACTCTCTGAATCCTTTGATGTATGCGTCTTCGAATCCGCCTGTGACAAGTTCTTGTTCTATTATCGCTTGACTCTCTTCCTCAGTCAGCTTTTTGCGTGCCCAAACATTTTCCATAGTTCTATATAGCTTCTTAATAGCCAGTGTGTAAGCGGCTGCTTCGTAAGTTTCATCTTCATGGGTACTTGTATCACCATGTGTGTCTGTTTGTTGGCCTTGACCGTCTGTCTGTTCGTGCTCTTGGGACTCCTGAGTTCCTTGACTGGCTTCGTCATCGCCTTTGTCGTCATCGGTTGCTGTTCTTTCGTCATCAGAGCTAGACACAATCTGTCCTTGTGGCTGATCCTTGGGTGTGGTAGGGTAGCTAGGCCTTTCAAATTCTTGAGAAAACAATTGTCCTTCTGAAAATTGGAACTCATTGGAGAATGCATCGAGCATCTCAAAATCAAAAGTTGGATCCAGTGTTGGTGTTTGTTCTGCTTCTAAATGGGGTATTGGAAAAGAGAACGCTTCCGCACCAATGGTGGTGGGAATTTCAGCTGCTGTGGTGATAGGTTGTGTGGTTGTGGCTGCTTGGGGTGCAACAGTACTGGTGGTGCCCTCCGTTACAACTGGTCTTGATAATCTGATACGAATAGGTTGTACTGTGGGAGTGGCTGCTATTGGTGACTGCTCTGGAGATGGTTGTGGCGAGGGTGATTCTGGGACTTGTAGGCATGGGATAGTGCCTCTCATCCGCTTTCCGGCTCTGCCTTTGCTAGCCTTTCTAGCTTTCTTTGTGGTTCCTTTAAATGCCTTCAGTTCCTCACTAGTCATGGCGCGCTCTATGGGTAAATCATATGCCAAACACATGTATATAATCCTTGTAAGTGCACAACATCCATTGATGACTTTCTTTCGTTCCCATCTATGTTGTGCCAAATAGAGCTGATCAATTATCCAGCTAGCTAGATCAACCGTTGGAGGTCCAGTACATGCTAAGTATAAACCAAACCAGATTCTCTTGTGGGGCATGGTAAAACGATCCTGAGCTGGGAAAGCAAAATGCTGCATGCATATCCGCAATGGCTTGGAGAGCTCAGGGGTTATAGCTGAAATATCCTCCCACTTAGTAACATCACCACGTTTCATCTGCTCTGGGACTAGCCGTTCTCTCTCCGTTGGAGTATGCGTTCCATGTATTTTGAGAGCTGCACGAATTAAATCTTTGGACAAATAAAACCTTCTGAATGGAGGGTCATTTACCAAGGATGGTAACATGAATGTTCCAGGTAGATCCTTGTTCTCTGAAGCTGTCAAGGTGGTTACTAGGTAAAAGCATCTGTAAAAATCGGGTTTAGGCAGAGGGTCACTAAAATATTCTGTAAATCCCGCTCGTGCCCAAACGTGCATTAAATCTTGTGTATTCTGCAATCCTTCAAATTCTCTTGAAAAGAACTGGTACTTGGTCCATGTGCGAAGATCAAATGCCAAATTGGCCTCAAATATGAAATCAGCTTCTGCTAATGGTCCTGCTAGGCCTTGAAACCAGTGAGAATTACGATGAATCTTCTCAGTATATCCTCTAGGAGGATCGTCGATTGGCATGGGTCCTGGAAAACCTTGAAACTCTGGTGGTTGCATCGTAGGATAAGATTCCGCGAGTAATTCTCCAATATTGGCCATTGGTGTGCTTGGGCCAGCTTCTGATGGTCCTTACTTCGGTTTGCATGATGACTGATGAGCTAATGGAAAAGATCTGCTACAAAAGATTAGCACATTAGTATGGAAATTAATTATGATCCCATTAAGGTGAGACCGCAATCCCTTTCCATAACCGATGTGTAACCCGTGTAGCCAAGTGTCGTGAGGTGATTGATGCAATGATTCTTTGTAGAGCTAATGCAGGTCTCTAGACACCTACATTGTCAGATTATGCATACATTTCTTGATGAGCTTTTATTATGCATGATGTGGGGTTTTGGTGTATGAATTTATACAAGGTTTGGTTGAGGGTGAATTATTACAAGGGTGGAGTTTAAACGGGGTGGGAGAATTGTTAGATAAGGGGGTACAAGAAGATGTCTGGATACGTTTCGGTATCCATTTCCTAAGAGTCTTTGAGTGGGTGGTGTGTTTCTGCTGAGGGACGAAAAGTGGTAACGGGTTTGGTGGTATTGAAGGATGGAAAGATTTCAGAGGAGTATATATTACATGGCTTGAGGGTTGGGCTATAATACATTGTTTGGGTACCCAAATCTGCATGGGTGTGGGTCGATTGATAAGATACTTCTTGGCGATCCAAATCTGCCGAGTATTTGTACTTGGGGAAGAAGATCGAGGGGACTTTGGATGCTGACTCTGCTTCTGTTGCAACTTTGTCCTATTCTCGTCTGCAGTGTTGCCAATAGCCTGTGGTTGCTGTCCTTTTGGCACCCATATTTGTTTTGTGCCACTTGTTCTGTGATGTTGATACTGCTGCTTTCTTTGCCTTATCTGGTGGTGTCGTCGGTCTGGGCTCCTCTATTGTGGTTGACTCCTTCGTGGTTGGGTTTGAGAGGTCCATTGGACGCTCTGCTTTGGAAAAGAAGGGAGATCCAACACTTGCATGACCTGCCCATTAGGAAGTGATTCGTTATTTATCTTTAATCTAGGCCAGTCCGCAGCAAGTTTGGAAGGATGAGCACCGCAGGGTGTTGTGCTCATTTGGCCGCTGATGCAACCCACCTGACCGCTGATTGTGTCCATCTGCCTAGCGGTTGGGTAGTTGCCCCTTCTAGTTTGCAGGAAGCCCCAGGGAAGATCTCCTGTCGTCGATCTGATTGACAATTGTCTCTAGCCAAGCCCGAGTGGGTTGGTGTAGACGTAACGTGACTGATCTGACCAAAGATCTTCCGGTCTTCCGTCGCATGTATTTCATTGGGTCTAGGGTTACAAACCTCAGTTGGAATGCCGTTAGGGAAGTCAAGCGGTATCACTCGCTTCTGTTCTAAGGTTCCAATCTGTAAGGAGCCTTGTCTAAGATTTAGGTCCACTGAGTGATCGTATAGCCGATCTTGGCCAAGGATTAGGGGTTCTATCAGGTCGTCATCATGGCACACTAGTAGCTTCGCTGTCATGGTCACTTCCTTAATGAGGATAGGAAGGTCCACCTCACCCATGCAAGGGGTTTCCATGCCTCCTAGCCCTATGAGGTATGCCTCAATTGGCCGCATTTCTATTCCTGAATCCTTATAGTGGGACCATCTAATCGCACTAGTCGCAGCACCTGAGTCAATTAAAGCCCTGAGCTCTTGGCAAGGGTTGCCGTGCTCTAGCCTGACTGTAATGAATGGTCTCCTATCCACTATACTAGGATGAGTGGTTGACTTTACTTGACACATGGCCATGGGGTATCTGGGTGTAGTTTCCAGATGGTTATAATGTTCTCTCCCTAGTCCTTGTCTTCTTAGCTTCATGCGCTTAATGCGTTCTATTGCTTCTGCCTGAGCTTTCGCTCGTATTCTATTTTCTTCCTCCTTACGCTTCTTTGCCAACGTGATTCGTCTAAGCATATCCTCAGTAAGAGGTTCCTGGTATAGCTTGACTCTACAGCCACTAATATAATTAGGCATTATATCTCCTTCTAAAGTGGCTAACTGTACTGCTCCACTTGTTGAGAGTCTGTTAATGATCATAGGTCCATAACCTCGCTTTTCTAACTTACGTGTGTGTTGCTTTAGCGTATATACTAGAACTAATCTCCTTCTTTTAGGCCTTTATCTTTCACATGCGCATCAAAATATGCTTTCTGCCGCTTCTTCGCTGCATATATGCCTGCTGCTGCCTTTAGCGTGGTTTCTCCTAATCCTTCCAAGTCCATTATTCTTGCTGATAATTCATGGCCGGTCCACTGATGTTCTTGTGCAACCTTAAGGGTCGGTATCAAGAAGTCCAAAGGAAGCACAACATTCTGACCAAAAACCATCTGAAAGGGAGTTGCATTGAGTACGGTCTTGTAGGCCACTCGATATGCCCAAACAGCGTGGTGTAACTGTTTGTCCCAATCTGAATGTTTGTTGTTCACGAGTTTCGTCAGTACGTTACAAAGGATCTTATTAGTGCTTTCTGCCTGACCATTGGCCTGAGGATGATATGGTGCGGATTTCTTGTGAATCACCATAAAATCCTATAACAAATATTCAATGACTTGGTTTAGAAAGTGAGTGCCTCAATCGCTCACTAACTCTATAGGCAGTCCATATCTTGTAAAGACATTCTCAAATAAGAATTTTGCAGTTGTGTGTGCATCATTCTTTTTCGTGGCTTTTGCCTCTACCCATTTCGTAAGATAATCTGTGGCAACAATAATGTATTCAGCATGTGTACCTTTTGCAGCGGGGTTAATGGGTCCTACAAAGTCTATACCCCACTTAGAAAATGCACGTCCGCCCATCATGGGTTTCAATGGCATTTCATCTCTGCGAGTAGGAAACTGAGTTCTTTGGCACACATCACATCTCTTTACATAGGTATGAGCATCCATGTGAAGAGTGGGCCACCATAATCCTGCAAAGAGGATGGCTTTGATTATCCTATCGGGTCCAAAATGACCTCCTGCAACACCTTGGTGTGCAGTCTCTAGTATGCTCAGATAATCGCTCTCATGAACACATTGTCTTAGATATCCATCTCGTCCTCTTTTGTATAGGTTATCGCCAATAAGTGAATAATCTTAAGCTTCCTGCTCTAGACTGCGTTGTCGTGCTAAAGTCATTCCTTGAGGGAATGTCTTCGTCCTCAAGTATGTCACTAATTGTTCACTCCAGTCTGGTGTGAGAGACACGTGATATAATGTAGCATGCTCTACTGGTGGTCTTTCACAACAAACATTGCATTCCTTACACAACCTGTAGACATCTGCTTCCATCGTAGGCCAATATACTCCTAATCTATGTAGAGTCTATAATGTTCGATGTTTTGAATGATGTTGCTTTAATGCACCTATGTGTGCTAATTGCAACCAATTCACATGTTCTGATTCATCTACACAACAAGCAAGAATCTTTTGATTATCCTATTTATATATGCTTCCTGCCATTATTTGGTATCTCTGAGACTTGGTAATCTCTCCCTCTTTGATCTTTATCCTAGGATTCTTGGGTCCGTATGTGAGAATATGGACTATAGGCTTAGCCCATTCTGGTGCTATCTCAAGGTTAAACAAATATGCGTCTGGTAACTCATCCACTACTCCTTGAGGAGCTTCTCCTGAGGTTAATCTTGAAAGGTGGTTAGCTCTAAGATGTGTCTTTCCTTTCCTGACTACGACTTCAAAATCATACTCCATGAGTAATAGAAACCAACGTATTAGTCGTCCTGTGTTACATGGCTTGTTGACTAAATACAATAGGGCTTGATGATCTGTAAAGAACTTGAATTTGTTTGCCAACAAGTAGTGCCTAAACTTCTTTACCGCGTAGATCATCCCTAATCCTTCTCGTTCCGTCGTGGTGTAATTTCTTTCTGCTGCGTTCAATTGTCTGCTCGCGTAAGCTATGGGGAGATCTATGTTACTTTCATTCGTGGGTTGTGCTAACACGCATCCTATGGCGTAATTGGATGCATCCACATGTACATGGAATGGCTTACTCCAATCTGGGGTAGTCAATATAGGTGTTGAGCACAAGCGTCGTTTGAGTTCATTGAATGAATTTTCACATTCATCTGTCCATTCAAAGTTGGTTAAAAGAGAGTACAAAGGCTTGGCTATGATTGCATACATGTGTATGAATCTCCTATAATAACCACAATGGCCCATAAATGCATGTACCTCTTTCACATTAGTTGGTCTAAGTAATTCTGCAATTACCTTCACTTTTTCCTCATCCGTAGAGATTCCATTTTTTGACACAATGTGTCCTAGAATTTTGCCTTGTCTGACCATGAAAACGCATTTTTCTGGGTTCAAACAAACCTGATATTCTCGACATTTGTCAAATATTTGTCTTAACTCGGGAATATGCGTCTTTCTTACATTTGAATGTGCACATAAGTCATCGACATATACTTCCAAACTCTTGCGTAGGAATTCCTTAAAAACATGACACATTAGTCGCTAGAAAGTGGCGGGTGCATTTGTTAAGCCGAATGGCATCACACGAAATGCAAATATGCCCCATTCAGTGGCAAAAGCCGTCTTGTGTTGGTCTTCTGGAGCAATGGCTACTTGATTATAACCTGAGAATCCATCAAGAAAGCTGTAAACTTCCTTGCCCGCAACTCTTTCCAATAGATGTTCTGTGATAGGAAGAGGATAACTGTCTCTAATCGTGGCGGCATTAACTTTTTTACGGTTAATACACACACGCAATTTTCCATTCTTCTTGGGCACTACCACAATGGGAGATACCCATTCGGTATGCTCAATTTCATAAATGAATCCTGCTTCTATCAAGCGATCTATCTCCTCTTTAATCTTAGCAGCGTAGTTATCATTATACGTGTACGGTTTCTGTTTTGTCGATTTTGCATCTGGAGTCATAGGGATTCTATGAGAACATATATCTGGATCTACTCCTTTCAAATCTTTGTAACTCCATGCGAACACATCTCTATATTCGCGCAATAGGGCAACTAGCTCTTCTTCTTCTTCTTCCTTCGTCAAATCATGCCCTATGTATGTACATTTCTCTTCTTCTCCTTCTATGGCAACTATTATTTTCTTGGTTTTTCTCTCGGTTATCATATACTTGTCCGTCATTCGCCTTTCTATTAGGCATTCGTACCATGATTCTTCTATCTTTGATTTCATATTTCTTGAAATTCTCGGGTACCTCAAACAAAGATTCTTCTTTTTCTGACATGGTTTCTTTCTTCTTTCTTTTCTTGCCTTCACTCTTGTTAGTCACTTGAGTGGCGAACCTCACATCATTCATAACTTCTTCCTGTTTCTGGGGGTGAGTTTCTACTTCGTAAAAATATACTTCTTCTGATGCAAAGGGTGGGTCCATGATAATTGATTCTAAATCGAAATCACTCACATCCTCAAATGCATCAGTGTTAGGTTCACACTCTTCTAAAATTGCATCGCACATGATTGGCTCTATCGTGAAAACTGAAATGTCATAGCCATCCTCGTCACAGTTGTTCTTCATTGATGGCTACATCCATGGTTGCTAGGATTTCTGCCCAACCATGGGGTTCAAACTCTTCATCTGGAAATACTATAGGTGCGTAAGCTGGATCTTGAAGGGTTTGTGGATGTTGTTCTGCACCTAAGGTCCTTGCTTCTAATCTTTCTTCCTCTTGTTTGGCTACCTTACACATCCATAAATGAGTATCTTCATGCAACCAAGAAGGATCTGATTCTAATGAGTGCACGGATTTCGTCTCTACTAGTGTCTTATGGATGGTATTCCATTGTATTGGGGGTACGTCTCTATGTGAATAGTCTTTAAGATTGACTTTGGTAGTCACTCCTAAATGTTGCAAGTACAAAGAATTAGTTCCCCAATCTTGTACAATTTGCAACTGATGCATGAATGGTCGTCCCAATATCATCTCATAAGCATGATTTTTCGCAAAGTCACAAATGGCAAAAGTATGCTCAAATTCTACACCACAAGTGGTGAGAGATATGCCTTCTAGTAAGCCTAATGGTTTTTCTATGTGTCCGTCAGCCATTTGTAGCTTCATCCTGGTGGGTCTTAATGCTGGCTTACCCCAACGTTTCCATAAAGCGGTGGTAGCTATGGCTACTCTGGCTCCTGAATCTAAGATGGCTTTTGTGGTATAGCCTTGATGGGTTATTGGAAGATAAGTGTTACCTTCCTCTCCTTCACTTACATCTCCAATCTTTTCTACGGGTATCTCTGGTACCTTATTTTGTGATCCTATTTGTGAGGGAGTAGTAGCAAGCTCGGGGAATTGATTTGCTACATGTTTCCACAATTCTGGTTTTACCTTTAGCAACTCCTCTAGAGTGAGATTACATTGTACTTTAGTATTCTTGATGACTTCCGTGTTTCTAGGGATTACTGATTCTTCATTCCTCACTATTATCGTAGGTGCTCTCATACTAATAGACTTTTCTTCCCAAGGTCCTGTGAACTGAGGTAATTCTTGTAAAGAATTAGATTCAAAACTGTGTGTTCGCTCAGTTGCTCCTCCTCTACCTCATCGTAAATAGAGGGGATGTCTTGGGGAAATTGCTCCTGCAAGTCATCTATTTCTTGAATAGGAGGATGGGTTCCTTGTTCTTTTCTCCATTTCTCTTCTTGGATCTCTCTCAAAAATTCATGTGAGTACCTATGTATGGAAGACAAATTGTCTTGACTTTCTGTATTGGGTACTTGAGACAGGGATGGTGCATTCCTTTCCTGTGTCTCTGAGACAATAGGGTTCCTATGCTGATCCTTTTTCTCTTTGCTTTCAATCAAATATTCTAGCCTCTCCATTAGTCCTTGAAAATGTAATTCCGGTTTTGCCATGTTATTCCAATTAAGATATCTAGAGGCTTCGAACAAAGCTTGTGCTAGTTCTACCATCTTCATGCAAAGTTTAGTTCTCTCAATTTCTAGATCAGCTTGAGGGTAGTTTTTGCTCATTTCAGCTACCTGAGGTCCCTCTTTTAATCTAGCCTGATATGCACGAAACATCATGTCTAGATTTTCTGGTATGGGTTCCGCTAAAACTGATCCTGATTTTTGAGCTGGATTCTCTTGATTCAAGTCTTGTGAAGTCAATTCTAGGATTTTGGCTCTAGATCCCTTTAAACTTCCTTCCAACTCAGTTATCTTTTTACTCCATTTTCTCTTTATTCTTTCTCTAGAATCTTTCCAAGATTTTGTCTTTTTACTGCTAGATTCTGTAGCTTCACTACTTCCGACTGCTTTCTCTTGATTAAGCTATTGGTTCTGTAAGAGCGCCTGGGCTCTTCTTATAGCTTGGATAGGCACGTATGTAGGGTTGGATCCATCTGCGTTGTTCACAATACCTATCACGTTGATTGGTGTCACATTTGAAGCATTAACTGGGTTCTTAGGACAATCTTTGATTATGTGCTCTTTGCCACAATCGGCACAAAAGCCTTGTATGTTATAGTACTGTGATTGTCCTGTCATCGGAGGATGTGGACAATCCTTTATGAAGTGATCTCCTTGGCACCTAAAGCACGGTCCTCTAGGGCCCTGTGGTCTCTGTTGTCTTACTTGGGGCCGTGGATTTGGGTTTGTGTACATCACATTAGCATAGTCTGGCTCCCAACTAGGTTCCACTGGTGGACTATCATAATGATATGTTTCTACGTGTTCTGGTGACTCTGTGTAATAAGCGGGTGGACTATCTACATGCGTAGAGTCAAAACTGTTTGAGTGTGGGTCACTCTCTGTGATCAAAGGTGAAGAAGGCACTAAGGCCCTACTTAGATTCTCTTCTGCAGCAGCGTATTTGACTGAGATGACATTCGCTGGTGGGGATGGCTGCTGAGCTAAGACGGGTTGAGGTCTCTGTTGAGCCTGGTATGGGTAGTTCTGAGGCGTATGATTCGTGTATCTTCTCTCAATTGTACAGTATTGGCCACTAGGGTTGGCTTGTGGTTGTGGTGCATTGGGGCACACATTTGCCATATGGTCACCACCACAGGTGTAACAATGCTTGTTCATTAGCACCCTAGGTTTACTAGAAACTCCTAGTTTCTGAGCCACTTTTTCTACTAGGTCTTCTATTGAGCTAGACAATTTTGTGGATGCTAGAGATGAACAGTTTGAGTCCTTATAGACCTTTGAGAGTTCCAACTCGTCTCCTAAGTTGTCCTCAATGTCTATACAAATTCTTACACATTGCTCTGGCGTTCTGGGTTCTTTTAGGTACACATTGGAGCGTAGTTTAGAACTCAACAAGCCATCTAGAAACAATGACACTTGCTTGGCCTGTGAGGGTAGCTCTTGCATTGGACATCGTTCAACATATTGTCTAAACCTACGTCCTGCTAGTCTAACTGTTTCCTGAGGGGTCTGTTTAAAGCTATGAATCAGCGAAGACATGTCATGTCTAATCCCACTTTTAGAGAATTCAGTGATGAATGACTCTAAAAAGTGATGGATGTCTCTAAATTTCCTTTGTTGCAATGGTTGGAACCAAGTTAAAGCTGTATTCTTTAACGTTAGTCCAAATGCATTATATTGCGTGAACATGTCTTCAACTTGTTCTGCTCTTAGTACTTGCTTGAATTCTGCAACATGGTCATAGGGATCTCCTGTCCCATCAAAGTAATTTTTCATGGATTTCACTAATTGAGTGGGTCTCAATATTCTTGCATGTTCACGTGATCTAGGTAGAGGAAAATCATCTCTACCACCTGGTATTCCATGATCTCTTTGTCTATCCGCTCTATTAGTGTCCGTGGTTGTTCTATCTCTCCCTACGGGATGAGTGAAGCTTACTTCGGGTCTTTCTTTATTTTGCTCTCTTTGATTTCCATGGGTGATGATGTTCCTGCCCCTTGTTGGCTTGTATTCATGTTTGTTCTAGATAGAGGGAATACCAATTCACCTCTCCATGTGTATGTGTTTTTAGCGTGGTCAGGCACCACAAAGACTCTTTCTGAAGTTTCATCCAGGTATACAACCTTTCCAGGTGTATCCGGGTCCTTGAATTCGTATATCGTGATGATTCCTACCTCACTAAGTAGTTATGTCTTGTATCTCCAAAAGGCTTCATCAGTTTCTTTATTTACAAAAAACTCTATGCTTCTGTTGTCTTGAGGGATCCATTCAGGGATTAGTACTCGTGTCAGTACAAATTTCCCTCTAGGTGTTCTAGGCTCTTCTAATGGTTCTTTTCCTTGAGATTTAGTTTCCGTCTCTGGCTGAATCATGCCAAACTTGTTGGTATTGTTTGGCTGCGTACTTAAGATGTACATTATTCCTTCCTTGTCTATGTACGCGTCTCTCTCAAATTTCACCACTGGACGTTCCAATCCAATGGGTTGATTGGGGTTGTGTATTTGCACCACTTGCCTTCGCAAACCATCCTCATAGATGCGAGCACCTAATCGGTTGGTTCAGAGAAACTCTAGTTGCGTTCTATAGGGTCCTTCTGGTTTTTCTAAATAGGCTACATTCGACCCTCCTTCTGGTCTTTCTGTGCTAAATGCCATTTCTGATTCGCTAGTATCTGAGCTCTCGTAGGGATAACTAGTGTTCAATTGTTGAGCCCACGATCATGCAGTAGTTCTTACACTTGCCTCTGATGATCTAAGGCTTCGTCGGTCTGACTTACCTATATGTTTGCCCGATCTAAGGTTCATTAATTTTCTTCCTTGCACACTCAGTACACGCTCAGATCGTCAATGATTCTTTGTTATTACTTTCTTGATTCTTTTTAGATTTCTTTAGATTCTTGTCTTAATGTATGCGTCAGGAATTCGACTTTCCGTGGTACTTTGAGTTCTCGTTCCGTCAGACTTATGTTCTTTCCTTTAGGTTTTCGTGTCACACACCTTTATCTTTGGTCTTGGACTTGATAACTTTAATTCTCTTGCACTTGAGGTGTTCCTATCGTCTTAAATCCACAATGCTAACGTTTATCCTAAGCTAAGAATTGACTGAGGGGGTTGAGTAATCTTCCAACCTCGAGTCAGCTTTTCTGGTTGCTCTGATGCCCAAGAAGCCATGCTTCCCAAGATTTATGCCCCTTCTGCCTTGCTTTGGTTGCCTTTGATTGCCCTTGCTAGACTTGGAAAAATCCAAGATTAGACCAATTCACAGTTGGATGATCAAGCGCTTGAGTATATACACCTTTTAAGTCCCTTCCCTTTTGCCCAACTTTTCAATGTTTGCCCCCTGGCTTCCTAGTCCCAAACTAGGTCAACCTCAAAATAGCTTAACTAAAAATAGAAGTATCCTTTAAGAAAAAAACAGTTGAGGTCACGTAATACTCGTAAAGAGCTTTCTAATGAGCTATTAAGCTCAAAAAACGGACTTTGGATGAAAAAGTTATGACTGTTCAGACCCTGGGGGGTAAAAACTGACAAACAGGTTTTTCTCCAAATCTGGGCTAAGGGGTCTCCTATGAGTCTAATCACCCAAAAATTTCCCAAAAATAGCCCCAAAATTGGCCAAAAAATGAAACCCTAAAATTTGCGATGGGGGTGCACAGTCGCGATGGTGTGAGACAATCGCGATGGTCTGGGACTGTCGCGATGGCGTGAGGGTGAACAATCGCGATGGTCTGAAGTGCACGGTCGCGATGGTCCAAATGTGAGCAATCGCGATGGCTCGATCAGGCGGACAATCACGATGGCGTGAGTGTGAACCGTCGCGATGGCTCGATCAGGCGGACAATCGCGATGGCATCAGTCAACGGTCAACGTGAACAATCGCGATGGTTCAAAGTGAACCGTCGCGATGGTCACAGATGCGATGGCTTGAGCCAATCGCAATGGTCTGGGCACGATGGCTTGAGCCAATCGCGATGGTTCAAAATTCGAGTTGTCGCGATGGTCTGCGGGTATCGTCGCGATGGTCCAACTTGCCACGTGGCACCGTCGGCGCGATGGCGTGAGCCAATCGCGATGGTGTGGGGTCAACCGAACAGTCGCGATGGTCCGCGAACCGTCGCGATGGTCCAAATGAACCGTCGCGATGGTCCAAATGAACCGTCGCGATGGCGTGAGACCGTCGCGATGGTCCGGCCGAGCCGTCGCGATGGCGTGAGCCAATCGCGATGGTGTGACACAATCGCGATGGTCTGAGACCATCGCGATGGTCCACCAAAGTATGATTTTTTGCAATGCAAGTATGGATTCCTAGAGGCGCAAGTGTGCTCTACATGCTGGTGTGGTCGCCTTCTTCAAATTCCGAACTTTGCAGACCATCGCGATGGTCTGACACAGTCGGAAATTTCTGACAGAAACTGAGAATTTTACCTTTTCCAAGCTTTCTTGATGCACTGGAGCTCTGTACCTGCAAGACAACTCAAGAAAACAAAAGTGCACACAAGCACAAAAGCTCTCTCTCACTCTCTCGCATGCACAAATGAGGGGAAATGAGGAGAATGGGTGGATATGGTGAATTTTCTGATTTTTTTGGAGATGAAGATGATGATGCGGTGATGAAGATGGAGTGCGGGGGAGGTGAAAAACACTAAAAACTAAGTAAAAACAACAACAAAAACTGAAATGTTTACCTTCCAACGCTACTTCTTGCTATACTCTTACCATCACACATTCGTCCTAGACCCGATCCCCGACAACGGCGCCAAATTTGGTGTTGCTCTAGCACAATGGTGAGAACCACGTTAAGAAGCTCCACCTCCTTAATGTCAATCCGTGGAAGAGATAGGAGTGATATGAAGATCGTGAATGTGAGATGAAGTGAGAGTGAAGGTGAGAAGCATAGAAATGCACACACACATACACACACACTACGAAGAGACAAGCAAGACACAATGGAAGGTGAGAAATCAACTCTATTACCCAAGAACACTATTACAAGCTCAAAAGAACTCTAACCTCAAACAAGCTAACCTCAAAAATGAGCTCTCTAGCTCTTTTTATAGTTTTTAGACTAGTTTTGACCGGTTTCACATCTAGTGACCGGCATAGTTAAAAAATAGGTCCTAGATGCTATTTGAAAGGGTAAACGGTGTCTAAAAATGACGAAAATTGATACGCTTGTTCTACCTAAGCTCGAGGACTCCTCGGCTTGCACAAAATGGAGCTATGGATTACAAAATGGGGTTTTCTATGTTACATATGTTACAATAGTGATAAAAATCACTGTTGGAGGTTTTTGGAAAGTATTTGAAAACATAATTCTTTGAAAAAAGATTTGACTGGCTCCCTGCTCCGTCGTTACATGCTTCCGCGTCTTCTATGCCTCTGGCTGCTTCCAACAGGCCATAGCAGAGTTGCCAAGGCTAAGGAATGTCAAAGAGGTGCATGCCTTTATGGGCCATTGTGGATATTACTATAGGTTTATCCACATGTATGCTATCATAGCTAAACCTCTTTATGCTTTGTTGAGAAATTTTGAGTGGAACGATGAATGCAAAAAATCCTTCAATGAGCTGAAGAGACAATCGTGCACATCACCAATATTGACCACTTCTGATTACAAAAGCCATTTCATGTCCATGTAGGTGCATCCAATCATGCAATAGGATGTGTGCAAGCACAACCAACAAGTGAAGGAAATCTAGATTTGCCTATAGCATATGCTAGCAGTCAACTAAACACAGCTCAACAAAACTATACAACAACTAAGCAAGAAGGCTTAGGCATGGTATATGCTGTGAAGGAGTTTAGGCACTACCTATTGGCCAATAAGTTCAAGTTTTTCACTGATCATCAAGATTTATTATATTTGGTCAATAAACCTTGCAATACAGGACGCTTAGTAAGATGGTTCCTCTTACTAATGAAATACGACTTTGAAGTTGTTGTTAGGAAAGGTAGGACCCACCTCAAGGCAGATCACCTTTCTTGCATCACTTTAGGAGAGTCATCACAAGGAGTGTCTAATGAACTACCTAATGCTTAACTGTTCAATCTAGAAGTTGTTCCTAAATGGGGCATAGACTTCGTAGGTCCTATTAGTCCCCCAACTAGAAACTCCCATGCAGAGTACATTATTGTAGCCACAGATTATCTTATGAAGTGGGTAGAAGTCAAAGCCATGACAAAGAATGATTCTAAAATGACAGTTAAGTCCTTCTTTGAGAATGTGTTCACCAAGTGTGGATTACTAATTGAGTTAGTAAGTGATAGAGGTACACACTTCTTGAATGAAGTCATTGAAAACCTTTTCCAAGAATTCTTGGTGATACATAAGAAGTCTACCCCCTATCATCCATAAGCTAATGGACAAGCGGAGAGCACAAATAAGATCCTATGTAATGTATTGATAAAACTGGTAAATAATAAACGCCAACTTCATCATGTTGTTTGGGCTTACCGGGTTGCCTACAAAATGGTACTCAATGCAAACACATTTTAGATGGTCTTTAGATAGAATGTTGTGTTAGCATTAGACTTCTTGATCCCAACCTTGAAGGTCGCATAAGAGAATGAGTGGAATGGACACGAGCTGTCCTCTAGGATCTTTGATCTAGAATGCTTTGGTGAGATGAGGCTACAAGCAACAGCAGGCATCTATGCTACAAAGAAAAGACAAAAGGCATAATCTGATGCACACATCAAAGATAAAGGATTGAAAGAGGGAGACCTAGTGTTGGTTTACACACTAAAGCAACATGCCTATAAATTGGAAAAAAGAGGATATGGACCCATGATCATTAATAGAATTTCCACCAACGGTGCAGTTTGATTGGCCACTCTAGAAGGTGACATATTTCCAAACTATATTGGTGGGTTTTGAGTCAAGCTATATCGAAAGCCTCTTACAGAGGATATGCTAATGAGACTCAACACTTCTAAGAAGCAAAAAGCAAAAAGCAAAAGAGTTAAGGGTTAGAGAGGAAGCACATGCAGAGGCTAGAGAGCGCATCAAGTGAAAATAGTTAAGGTGACAAGGTCTAGATGTTAATCCCAATGCCCCAAGATATCACATGGCCATGTGCCAACCATCGGGCGTAATTGTTTCTCGAACAATTGATTGACTTCCCTTTGTGACCATAGAGGTAGGGCAAGGAAATAATGTAAGGACTCAGGTGCAACAACTAGTGCATCAAGGTATTTTAATCATCAGCCATGGCTGAAAGCAGTGATGTATTTCGTATGTTGGCTGTTGAGGATAAGTTGGATGGTACCAACTACTCGTTGTGGGCTTATATGATGCAGCATGTATTGGTTGCAAAAGGACTGTGGAACATTGTGCAGGGTGTTGAAAAATGTCCTATCACACCTGCAACTATTACAACTGCAGGTATCGAAGTTGATGCAGAAGGTGTCGAAGATGATGATATTCTGCATATTCCTATTCGTGTTGTGGTTTTTGCTACACCTACTGCAGAGCAAATTCATTGAGATGGCAGAGATGCCCAGACACATGCATTGATAGCTTTTTTTGTCAAACATGCCATTATTCCTCACATTCACTCTTGCAAAATAGCTAAGGATGCTTGGGATACACTTACCACATTGTACCAAGCTAGGAATGAGGCTCGTGTTGCTTACCTCTGAAAATAGTTGGAGAGTGAGCACATGAATGAAGGCAATTCTATGGATAGTTTTCTAACAAAGATCAAAGACTTGAAGGAACAATTGATTTCTGCTCATGAGGTCATACCAGATAGCTCACTTTTGCTTCTACTCTTTGGTTGATGAAGAAAGGCAACCAAATTCCTTGTAATTTGAGGAGTAAGTCTCTGTTCTATTGAAGGAAGATCGGTCCAAGCAGAACAGGTCCATTATGCGTGTTGTAGATCAAGTTTTCCTAGCCAGTCAGAAGGGCAAAGGAAAATGGAGCTCTTCAACTAGTAAGCAGAAATCTGCTAATTCTACATTCGAAGAGGGAAGAGAAAGATGAAAAGAAATCAGAAAAGCAAAATTTGTTCTGCTAGTAGTGTAAAGGAAATGATCATATGATAAAGAACTGTCCAAAACTGGTTGCTAAAGAGGCAAAGAAGAAAGAGGCTAGAATGGTTGTTGCAGAAGCCTCTACACCAAAAATAGAGTCTGCTAATCTTGTGCAGGAAGAAGAATGGGCGTCTACTACTGTTTGCAATTTTGACCCATCTTTTTATGAGCAGTGCATGTCTGCAATAGACTTAGATGTTTGGTACTTTGACAATGGGGCGACCAAACATATTACCTCGCAGCGTAGTTTCTTCTCTTCACTCGAGCCTGCCCCTACAGGGAATACTATTACATGCACCAACAACTCCTGTTATCCTATTATGGGAGTTGGAAAGATCATTTTGACTACTACTGATGGTAGTTCTTTCACTTTGTCAGATGCTTTATTTGTGCCAGGGATCAAGAAGAATCTGTTATTAGTTTCTACATTATCCAAGATTGGCTTGGTTATGAAATTTGTTGATGTCAGATCTATAGTTCATGACCTATCAAATGATGACATGATTATTGCTTCTGACGTTTTATGTCATGAGTTGTATAAGATCATAGACTATGAAAGATTTGTAAATGATTTGGCATGTGCAGTACATGATTCTCAGGCTATGTCAGATGCAAAGCTTTGGCATGCACACTTTGTTCATTTGAATTTTGCTAGTTTGCTGTGCCTGGAGAAATTTGAAATGGTGTCCTCTTTGCCCAAACTTGAGGCACCCAGAAAACATGTTTGTGAAGGCTGTATTTTGGGCAAAATGGAAAATTCTTCCTTTCCAAAAGATGGTTCAGTTCGGGCTACTTAGAAGATGTAGCTTGTACATAGTGATGTATGTGGTCCTATGCAAACACCTTCTTTTGGAAATTATCTTTACTTCGTGACTTTCATCGATGATTTTTCCAGGACTGCATGGGTATGTCCATTGAAGGCAAATCCCGAAGTGTTCGTGTGCTTCAAAGAGTTTTTGGTTTTGGCTGAAAATCTTTCAGCATGTAAAATGGGCACTGTCCGTTCTGATCGGGGGGGGGGGGGGGGGGGGGGGGGGATATATGTCTTCTGATTTTAATGCACTTCTGGCTAAACATGGGATAAAACACTAGTGTACAGTGTTGTATACACCTCAACATAATGGAGTTGTTGAATGAAAGAATAGGTCACTCATGGAGATGGTGAGGTGTATGGTCAAGAGTCAAGCTTTACCACATAGTTTCTGGCTTGAGGCTGTCATGTGTGCAGCATATGGACTTAACAGGTGTCCCACTAAAGCGCTGTAGTCTATCACTCCATATAAGGCTTGGCATGATCGCAAGCCATCTATTGCTCATCTGCGTGTTTTTGGTTGTTTGGCATATGCATTAGTGCCTGAAGAACATCATAGAAAATTGGATGATCAAGTAGTAAAATGTATTTTTTTTGGATACAGTTCTGAAAGTAAAGGCTATCGTCTATATCATCCATAGACTAAACACATTCTGGCTAGCCGTGATGTTGTTTTTGTGGAAGATGCTATTCAGCCATTGCTTTCATGTACTAAGGAGACATATGTTAGCTCCAAAGACATGTATGATACTTTGCTGCCTCTTTTTATAGGTGGACAGTCTAGTGTTGGTCCTAATGAGGCAACTTCTCAGCCTTTGTAGGTCTCATGTGATGATGTAGATCATCCCATTTCTGATGCAGATTTACATGATGCACTTGTTGATGAGAGAACTGACATTGAGGAGGCAAAAACTATGCCAAAATGGTTGGTGCAGACTTCGTGTGACAGCAATTAGGTGCACCTCTATCATATTGTACTCGATCAGGCTCTCATAGTGCCTCTTTTGCATCAGATTGCTATGCTATGGCTGCATCTAGTCTTTGTGATGAGAATAAGCCCATTTCATTTGAGGAAGCACAAAATTCAAAACATTGGATGGCTGTTATGCAATCCGAATATGATGCTATAATGAAGAACGATACTTGGTCTTTATGTGACTTGCCTCCTGGTAAGAAGGCCATTGGCACTAAGTGGGTTTACAAGCTGAATCGTTAGCCTGATGTTGACAGGTATAAGGCTAGGCTTGTTGCAAAGGGTTATGCATAGGAAAGAGGCATTGATTTTGATGAGACCTTTGCACCTACATGCAGTATGACTACTGCTCGGAGCATGTGTGCACTTGCAGCCCATCATGGTTGGAATGTACATGAGTTGGACATTAAAACTACATTTTTGAATGGTGACTTACATGAGGAAGTGTATATTTTTCAGCCCCGTGGCTTTGTGCAAAAAGGGCATGAGAACCAGGTGTGCAGGTTAAAGAAGGCATTTTATGGTTTAAAGCAAGCACCACATGCTTGGTATGAGAAGATACATGCCTATTTGATTGCACATGGTTTTGAGAACAGTTCAACTGAAAGCACCTTATATGTTAAGCGTGCTAATTATGTGCTTCTGATTATTGTTGTCTATGTTGATGACATGCTGCTCACTGGTCCTATTGAGAAGCATATTGCTGATTTTAAGGTTGATTTGCATGCCTCATTTGAGATGTTTGATTTGGGGCATTTGCATCATTATTTGGGCATTCAATTTATGCAAGTTGATGGTGGAATGGCTTTGTGTCAAATGAAATATATTGACACATTATTGCAGCGTTTTGGCCTTTTCTGTAAGCCTATTGCCACTCCTATGGAGACGGGTTTATGATTGAGTCTTCATGATGCTGGAGATGCATTTGATGTTGTTCTCTATGAGCAGGCTGTTGGATGCTTGATTTACTTATGCATTACTCGGCGAAATATTCAGTTTGTTGTCTCATAGATGAGCAGGTTTATGAATTGCCCAGGATTCAAGCATTTGTAGGCGATTAAGCACATCTTTTGCTACTTGAGTGGTACCCGGCTATTTGGTTTGTTTTATCCCAAGGGGGGATCACTACCGCCAGATTTGCATGCTTTTTCTGACTCTCATTGGGTTGGTTGCTATGACACTCATGTATCCACTAGTGGCTTTTGCTTCATGCTTGGTAGCTCATGTATATTTTGGTTGAGCAAGAAGCAGCCTATTGTGGCCACTTTGAGTTGTGAGGTTGAGTATAGGGCAGCTTTCACAACGACTGTTGAGTGTGTGTGGCTTAGACACCTTATGGCTAATTTGGTTGTTGGTTAGTCTTCTGCCACCACCATCTTCACTGACAGTCAGAGTGTACTGGCAATTGCGAGGAACCATGTGCTCCATGATTGCACTAAGCACATTGAGGTGCATTATCATTATGTTAGGGAGAGGTTCTCTGTTGGGGAGATCAACTTGGCATATGTGCCCACGCACGAGAACATTGCAGACCTTTTCACAAAGGCTCTACCTAGGGAGAAGTTTGAATCTTTCAGCAAAGCTTTGGGCTTACTTCCTTTTTTGGAGCCATTTCCACATAGCTTGGCACTTCCTTATACATGAGTGCCAGCTCCTTGTTCACCGCATCAATCCCAAGGGGGATTTGTTGATATATTTAGGTAGTGATGTGTGTGAACACACTAGGACCGCCAAGGCACTTTTTTCCCTCTTTAGAAGGTTTTTTCCCCCTTGGCTTGTACATGCGCCCGCCCTAATGGGCTACTCATCTTTGTACATTCTCTAGTAATACATTCAATATTGTGTGTTGTGCTCCAAGCTTCGTCTTCTTCCTTGTGCTGTTTGCGTGCTTCCGCAGACGTCTAACTCCAACATAATGGAATTCCTTCCTTAACAAATCTCTTTTCCCAAGAGTTCTTGAGAGAGATAAAAGAGGATATATGGGCCCAAGAAAGAGAGGACCCTCCTCCTATGGAAGTATTGGATGCTCTTCACGATCAATTCCCTTAGGAAATTCCCTCCATATATGAGGAGCAAGAAGACGTGCAATCTAGCCATTGATCAGACTTTGAATCCAATTTTGTGCATTAATTGCCTCACTTTATGGGCCCATGGGAATCTAAGTCTATCCAGATAGATCTCCCATGATTATAATAATAAAGGATGACTCAGGACTACCTAGGAATGCAAAAGCATAGTGCCATCTCTCTTTAGAGGAGCTATGTAAAAATCAAACCTGAGTTGTGGAAGCATGTAGCAACTTGATTGCAACAAGTAGCTTATTCCCCCTCTCAAGTTGGTTCTCAAAATATGATACCCGAGGTTTCCTTAGATAAGATAGAGACATGAGAGAGGGAGACAAAGGAAACACCTATCTTCTTATCACTTATGAGGGTTATAGAACAAAGGATATTTGAGATTCAGGATCTAGATTTGTTATTTCCACCACTTCCCTATGGAAACATTGGAGCAAGCAAGCTCTTCGCACAACAAGGATGAAGTTGCAAATGGAAGATAGGCATATTGAGAAACCCCTCGGATTGCTAGAAGGGATAACTCTCATTACTTGTCGTGTAGAGTTAGAACAAACATTTTCCATATGCGATTTTGGAAATAATCATGCCTATGAGATGATTTTAGGAAGAGCATTCATGAGGCAATTGCAGATAGTTTAGGATTGGGGAACCAATTCTCTATACTTACAACATTTAGGGGTCACCACCAAAGTCAATCTCAAGGACTACTCCCATAGAGACATACCACCCTTGCAATGGAACCGAGTCCATAAGGTACTAGATGAGACAGAATCAGTGCATTCCATAAAATCAAGTCCTTCATGGATGCACAAAGACACACATTTGTGGATGTGTAAAGTTGTATCAGAAGAAGACAAGAGATTAGAAGCTAGAAACCTAGGTGCTATAGAGATTCCTAAATCTATTCAAGACCCAACCTATGCACCTATGGTGTTTCTTGATGAAGAGTTTGAACCCCATGGTTGGGGTGAAATATTAGCCATGATGCATATAGCTATCAATGAGGAGCAATGGACACCACATTGAATGAAGATGGCTAGGAAATCTTAGTATTCACATTAGAACCCCTCATGTTTGGACCGGTTGTCAAAGAGTATGAGCCAAGTACATAAGTGATAATTGAAGCTAGTGATGAGGATGATGAATCCATCATCATGGAACCCTTTTGTGCTTTAGAGGATGAGTACCTCTATTTAATAGATGCTAGGACTTGAGAATAAGATGCATGTACACATGAGAAGAAGTCAACTATGCTAGAAGATCACAAAAGTGAGAATAAGAAAAGAAGGAAAAAAATACCCACACAAGGAGAGAAAGAATCTTTGAAGTATCAAACAATTTTAAGAAATATAATATTGAAGACCAAACAATAACGATACAAATTCCTAAATGAGAGGCATTCATAGGAGAAGGCTACAACAAGAAGGAAAAGACCAAGAAAATAGTAGTGACCATAGAACAAGGTAAGGAGAAATGTATGTACATAGGACATTATCTAAGCAAGGAAGAAGACCATGAGTTAATTGAGTTATTGTATATATTCACTTGGAATTACAAGGATTTGAAAGGTGTGGATCTAGGCATTTTCTCTAATAGGATCCCAATAAATTTAGAAGCCAAACAAACCAAACAAACTAATACATATAACAATAATTATGCAGCCAAGATGAAGGAGGAAATAGACCAGTTGATACAAGGAGGATTCGTTTATGAAATTGAGCATATTGAATGGGTATGCCCCATTGTGGTAGTACCAAAGAAGAATGGGAAATTGCATGTGTGTATTAACTTGAAGAAAGTTCACACTACCACCATAAGAGACATTTATCCACTTCTTATCACTAATAATCTATTAGAAAGAGTAGTAGGCAAGGAAGTTTAGAGCTTCCTTAATGCTTTTTTAGGTTATAATCAAGTAACAATTTCCCTAGAAGGTCAACACAAGATGGGTTTTGCCATTTAATAGGGTATATTCACATTTCCTATGATGCCGTTTGGGCTCACCAATGCACCTAGTACATTTCAAAGGTTGAGGTGTCATCTGTTTAAGGATCTCTTGAGAAATAACTTAGAGGTCTATATGGATGACTTGTGTTCTCATTCAAACATTAGACAATCACATCTCCTAGAGCTTAGGCAATTCTTTGACAAACTAGACAATATCAGGGTTTCTTGAACCCAGAAAATGTGTTTTCATGGTCAGGCAAGGCAAGATATTAGGCTACATTGTGTCAAAGAATGGGATCTCAAAGGATGAAGATAAAGTAAGAGCGTGTAGAGTTACCTAGGCCAAAGATGGTCAAGGAAGTACAAGATTTTATAGGTCATCATGGGTACTATAGATGCTTTATCCATATGTATGCTATAATTTCAAAGTCTAGGTATAACCTTTCAACCAAGTTTGAGTAGAATGAAGAGTACGAGAAATATTTCAATGATCTAAAATGAGGATTGTGCTCAAGCCCAATTTTGACAAGACCAGATCGGAATAAGCCATTCAACATTTATGTGGACCCTTCCAATTTTTCTATTGGATGTGTGTTAGCACAACCTATAGGTGAAGGGAACATTGACCTTCCTATCACCTATGCAAGTAGGCAATTAAATGCTGCAAAAAAAGTTATATGACCATTGAAAGAGAGGGATTAGGCATGGTCTATGCGATTAAAGGCATTATGTGATTGCAAATAAGTTTTTCTTTGTGGACCATCAGGATTTACTTTATTTGGTGAACAAGCCTTGCAATAAAAGCCGATTAGTAAGGTGGTTTGTCTTGCTAATGGAATATGATTTTGAAGTAGTCATGAGAAAAGGTAAGAATCAGTTTCATGTAGATCACCCTTCTAGAATTACTTCAAGATATCACGAATAGGAGTATCAGATGAACTTCCTAATGCATACTTGTTCAAATGTACCATATACTAGTAGGAAGCATATACAAGAAGAATGATCAAGGCATTCTATCTTGTTTTGTGCAAGAAGAAGAGAAAGCTAAATGGTTGCAATTATCACATGTAGGTGCACTAGAGCAACATCATTCAAAACACAAAACCATACAAACTTTGAAAAGATTAGGCATATATTGGCCAACAATGGAAGTTGATGTCTATAAAAGTTCAAGGATTGTCCAACTTTTATTAATAGACCACTTGTTGAGCATGCAACATTGTATCAAGTGTCCTTAATACCAAATTGGAGTAGTATATTGGTTGACTTTCTAAGAACAAAGAGGTTCCCTCCAGAGATGACTTTAGCATGATAGAAAAGTTTAGAGAGGAAGCTCAAGACCACTATCATTTGAGATAATCTATAGAGGTGTGGACATGGTAGATATCTTAGAATATGTGTACATGAAAGTGAATTCTTGAAGATCTTAGAAACAACACACCAAGGTGTTGCAAGAGTACACTCTAGACTTGATCTAGTAATCAGAGCCATTTTGTTTTCACGTCTTTGGTGGCGTAATATTCATATGGATGCTCATACCTATGCGCGGAGGTGTGACATATGTTAGAGAACTCAATGTCCCATTTGTACAGATGAGATGCCACTAAGACCCATGATGGGAGGATGAGCATCCTCTAAGTGGGGAATAGAATTCGTAGGTCCTATTAATTCCCTAACCAAGGGTCCACATGGTGAATATATTATTGTAGCTACAAATTATCTTACCAAATGGGTAGAGATGAAATCAACTAGAAAGAATAATGCATAGACAACAATGGAGTTTTTATTTGAAAACGTATTCACCAAATATTCCACTCGAATTAGCCAGGGATTGAGGAACTAACTTCTTGAAGGAGGTCATTCAATTTCTTTTACAAGATTTCATGGTTGTTCACAAGAGGTCCCCTCTTTATCACCCACATGCAAATAGACAAGTAGAGAGTACAAACAAGATTATGTGTACTCTCTTGACTAAGCTCCTAAACAACAAGAATTCTATTTGGGACAAATAAATTCATCATGCAGTTGGGTCATATCGAGTGGCCTACAAAATGGTACTCAATGCCACCCCTTTTCAGATGGTTTTCGGCCAAAATGTTGCGCTTCCATTAGATTTGTTAATACCCACACTTTAGGCTGCACAAGGGTGGATGGGATGTGAGCTATCCTCAAGGATCTTTGACGTAGAACAATTAGTCGATACAAGATTGAGAGCATCTAGAGGCATATATGCAACAAAGAAAAGAAAAAAAGCATACTTTGATGCACATGTGAATGAAAAAGGATTGAAAGTAAGAGATTTAGTTTTGATTTACACATTATGATCATGCTGAAACTAAACCCCATCGATATCATATAGCATGTGCAAGGGTGAGGTAATTTCTTCTCCCAAACTCATTGATTGATGCCCCTTTATCTCGATAAAGCTAGGGAAAGATAAGACCTCTAAATCAATTAGAGCATTGATTGATTCAGGTGCAACAAGTGCTATAAGATATTCTTATTGTCAAGACATGGACGTGTCAATAAATCCTATTGAAGCCTACCTTGTAAGATTGGGAGGTGGAAAATGCTTGCGTGGGTGAGGTGAAACTTCCCATCTCTATTTAACATGCTCCCATGAAATTTAAGCTACTAGTTTTCCATGACGAAGACCTTAGTGATTCTTTCATCCTAGGTCAAGATTGGATCTATGATCATGTAGTCAACCAAAACCTAAGAAGCTAGCTTCTTGAGGTTTGGGTGCATATCCAATGCATTATAGCCGAATTAGAGAATGACACTATTAATGATTTAAAGTGGAAACATGCTCTTAATTCTTGTAAGACTAATCACAAAGACTAAATGTTGTATATGTCCCGAGCTTTATGATGTAGAAGGATTCAATCATTGAAGGAAAAGCTCAAGAGTTGGTGGAGCTTTGTTCTTTTCCAAATATAATTATGATCATCGTATATCAACCCACAAAACAATTCGAGTGGCACAAGAAGATGTATGTATTAAGAAGACAACCAAAATCTAACAGACACAGAATTCCTAGAATGAAACAAATACATGTATAGAAGGATGAAATGCAAATTGCACTATTGCAATTGAACTCAGTATCGGAGAAGCAGAAAATAAAGCCACGACAAAAAGTAGCAGAACAACACAAACATTCATCCCAAAGAATACTTAGTATCTGCATGCCAAAGTGGTTAGTGAAGACTAACCACAATCATAGAAAAATTTGGGTGCCTAATATTGCTTACGAGTTCAAATCCCTACACATGAGTGTTAGCAATGCAACAGGCACTAGCTACAGACATCGGCATAGGGGAAGCATGTAAAAGGGAATGCATGAAGATCTAGGGGGGGGGGGTAGATTAATTCTTTTACAAATAGGTTGTCTCATTATAAGTAACCAAACTCTACAGAAATTATTATCACTCATGTAACATATATAATATAGAAAACCCTAATTTTGTCACAAGCCGCTCCATTTTGTGGGAGCCAAGGAGTCCTTAAGCTTGAGGAGCCTAGATAGAGTAGTCACACCAAATTTCATAATTTTTGGACTTCATTTGGACCTTCGAATGAGCCTTAAGACCTATTTTTTAACTAGGCCGAACACTAGGTTAAAAACCTATCAACACTAGTCAAAAAATATAAAAAGAGATAGAGAGCTCATTTTTTAGCTTAGCTTGTGGATTCTAAGAGCTATTTTTGGAATAATACAAATGTGATCCTCTCCTTCCATTGTGTCTCCTCTTCTCTCTACCTTCTCTATGTGTGTATGTGTGTGTGCACTTGTGTGCTTCTCACCTTCACCTTCGCACACATCACTCATTCACGATCTTCATATCATCCTATCTCTTTGTGGATTGAAAATTAAGGAGGTGGAGCTTCTTGATGGAGTACTTACTATGGTCTAGAACAATACCAAATTTGGCACCATTGTCAGGGACGAGCTCTAGGACGAAGGTGTGATGGTGAGAGTGTTTGGAGATTAGCATTGGAAGGTAATTAATTAGTGTTTTGTTATTGTTTTTGTGTTTTTTTCATCTTCTTTCACCTTCCGTACACCCATTCTTCATCCCCACATCTTCTCCACATCGCAAAATTTCACCAAAATTCAATATATCCACCTTTCTCTTCTCATTTCGCTCATTTGTGTGAGAGAGAGAGGGAGAGATGAATTAAGAGAGTGTGTTTGCATGCGTTTGTGAGTTTTCTTTGTAGGATATTGTTCTAATACGAGATTACAACACTCTGCAGGAAAATTTTTTAAGATTTCACCATTTTTGCCGAATGCCTCAGACCATGGTGATGGTTTGAGAAGTTCATGTTTTTGTGAATGCATCATATGGAGGATGTAGAGCATCTTAGTGCACTAGGGAATCCATAGCTACATCCTAAAAAAGTGCACTTTTTTGAACCATCACGATGGGCTCACACCATCATGACGAGGCATCACCATCATGATTGGCTCATGCCATCACAACCAAGCATCTCCATCACAATTGGCTCATGCCATCGTGATTGGCTCACACCATTGTGATGACGTCTGACCATCATGATGGGCTCACACCATTGTGATGACCTGCACGTACCATTGTGATGACCACCTTGACCAAGCCATTGTGATTGGTTCAGACCATCGTGATGCCTTCATACCATCATGCCTTATGACCATCATGATTGGCTCACACCATTGTGAGGACCATTGAGCATCATAGGTGGTTCAAACCATCACAAAGATTGATCACCATCAGGATTGGCTCACACCATCCCGATGAGACTGGGCCATTGTGATGACTATTGACCATCATGAGGAACCACTTGACCACTGACCATCGCTATCGGCTCACACCATCGTGACGACCATTGAACATTGCATCACTGCAGGCTATCGTGATGACCTGCCATGCCATCAAGATTATGGCACATCATGGCAATTGGCTAAGACCATCACCACGGTGCATGAATGCATCATATGGAGAGTGTAGAGCATCTTTGTGTACTATTGAATCCATAGCTGTAGAGCCTCCATATGCCTCTCTCTCCCTCCTCCGTTCCAACAACCCACACATTTTTCTTGGTGTTATCGGTGTCTTGGAGCTATCAGAATGTCTTGAAAAATACACAAGCTTGATTAATGATCCTCCAATGTCTATCCCGAAATGGGAGATATCATCACTTTGATTTGGAAGAAGAATAGCTGGTGTGCGATCTTCCTCTTGAGAGCCATGGATAGCCGCACCACTCAAATCTAATTGAGGCCGAGAGGGTGAGCGATGCATCATGGACCCTTTTGTTGTTTGTGAGCAACCGACCAAGTCCCCACTTTGCGCCCCTCATCCCCAACCCCCTCCAACCCCATGCGCCCCTCACCCCCAACCCCCTCCAACCCCATGCGCCCCCTCATCCCCAACCCCCTCCAACCCCGCTCAACCCCAACCCCCAACCCCCTCCAACCCCGCTCAACCCCAACCCCCAACCCCCTCCAACCCCCATGCGCCCCCTCATCCCCAACCCCCTCCAACCCCATGCGCCCCTCATCCCCAACCCCCTCCAACCCCATGCGCCCCTCATCCCCAACCCCCTCCAACCCCTTGCGCCCCCTCATCCCCAACCCCCTCCAACCCCAGTCGCCCCCTCATCCCCAACCCTCTCCAACCCCATGCGCCCCTCATCCCCAACCCCCTCCAACCCCTTGCGCCCCCTCATCCCCAACCCCCTCCAACCCCATGCACCCCTCACCCCCAACCCCCTCCAACCCCAGTCGCCCCCTCATCCCCAACCCCCTCCAACCCCATGCGCCCCTCATCCCCAACCCCCTCCAACCCCATGCGCCCCTCACCCCCAACCCCCTCCAACCCCATGCGCCCCTCATCCCCAACCCCCTCCAACCCCAGGCGCCCCCTCATCCCCAACCCCCTCCAACCCCATGCGCCCCTCATCCCCAACCCCCTCCAACCCCAGGCCCCCCCTCATCCCCAACCCCCTCCAACCCCATGCGTCCCTCATCCCCAACCCCCTCCAACCCCTTGCGCCCCCTCATCCCCAACCCCCTCCAACCCCCCTCAACCCCAACCCCCAACCCCCTCCAACCCCGCTCAACCCCAACCCCCAACCCCCTCCAACCCCGCTCAACCCCAACCCCCTCCAACCCCCATGCGCCCCCTCATCCCCAACCCCCTCCAACCCCATGCGCCCCTCATCCCCAACCCCCTCCAACCCCATGTGCCCCTCATCCCCAACCCCCTCCAAACCCTTGCGCCCCCTCATCTCCAACCCCCTCCAACCCCAGTCGCCCCCTCATCCCCAACCCCCTCCAACCCCATGCGCCCCCTCATCCCCAACCCCCTCCAACCCCATGCGCCCCCTCATCCCCAACCCCCTCCAACCCCGCTCAACCCCAACCCCCAACCCCCTCCAACCCCGCTCAACCCCAACCCCCAACCCCCTCCAACCCCATGCGCCCCTCATCCCCAACCCCCTCCAACCCCGCTCAACCCCAACCCCCAACCCCCTCCAACCCCATGCGCCCCTCACCCCCAACCCCCTCCAACTCCATCTTGCACCCCTCACCCCCACACCCCTCCGCCAATTATCCTCCCCCCTTCGCCTCCCACAATTTACCCCCTCCGCCTCCTACATTTTCCCCCGTCCGCCTCCCAAAATTTCCCCCCTCCGCCTCCCACAATCCCCCCCCACTCCACACACTTCCCCTCGCACTCCCCCTCACTTTCACCCTCGCACACACCCTCACACACATAATCACTCACATAAAGCACACACACAAGCATAGCGCACACACGAAATCACACATGCACTTCCACTCACACACAATTCCACACACTCACACTCACACACAACTTCACACACATACACCCACACATATGCCCGAGGAGGCTCAACAGACTTCTAAGAAGACCGAACCACAGAGATCTCCCGAAGAAGAGAAAGAAGCTGAATCTAAGTCATTTAAATTCTTAGTAATTGTTTGAAGAACATGCAGAGAGCAAGACTCTGGAATATGGAGCCAGTTATCTCTAGAAGATTGCTGCAAGGTGGGGCAGTGGAGGAACACCATGATTGGATAAGCAGATGGACCAATCGGCTTCGTTGGATTGTCAGAACCGGATGAAGAGGTAAAAGTGAGTTGGTAAAAGTAAAAGTGTATTGCCAAAAGCAAAAGTGGATAAACAAATGTAGCCGCTCACGGCAACTACCTATTTTTGAGGACCCAATTCAAATCAAGGGAATAATTGACCTACCCCTCCACTTTTGGGTGGTTAACCGATGCGTGATCAGTGGACGTGAAGATTCGGCAAGGCTCTCTTGGCCTATCGGAGCCTATAAAATCAAAGGATTTGTGCTCATTTGGACTACGGCTGCGACGACACACACTGGAGTACATGTACAAGATTGTGCAGAAGACCTCTCTTGCACTTGGTGGTTTCAAGTCTACTGTGGGAGCTACTCTGTTGTGTATACAGAGGGGAGGCTTCTCAGTGAAGGGCTATGAGCACTATAGTGTAAAAGGGTAGCTTGGATTCTTCTTCTTATCCGTGAGTCAGTGTAGTAGATTGCGCTCTATTCTCTTGAAAGGATCTTACCACTTGTATTGTTCTGATTTAGTCTGCATATCAGTGGTCCTTATGCGGATAGGAAAAACTTTTGTATTGATGTATTTGCTATTCGAGTGATTTGTCAGCCCTTAGCTTGTGGCTTGTTAGACCTAAGTTTACACTTGTGAGCATCATATATCAATTGCCCAACTTTGTAATCATTTGGTTTGAATCAGGCAGAGTCTTCATTTGATATTTGGTTGTTCATAATTGTGATGCATTTACCATTCTGTAAAATTTTCGTTGTCGGCCTGCTCACAGAAATGTTAAAGGGTATACTTCCCTAAAGAGAACCCCCCTTTAGTAGGCGACGTACTGGAAGCATTTGTTTTCTATAAAAGTAGATACCCCAGTACCTCCTCTACAGTTTGGCACGCCCGGTGGGACCTTTGCATTTCTGTGAGAGGGTTTTTCGCCCTATTGTATTTGCGAGTAGGTACATGACCCATACGCGGGCGGATAAGGAGTCTCATCGCGAACGGAAGCGTCTCAACAAGTTAGAAATAACCACAACCAGTGAGCCTACCTCTCCTCCACCATCCTTGAATCTATCCATTGATTTGGGAGTAACACCATTATCAAAAGAGAAACATAGGAGAACCTTGGATTTTTCCTCTGATATTCAGAAGAGGCGCCGGCACCAATGGAGGATCTTTCCCATTTACTCTCTAGGTTGAACATCAAGTTTCCTACATTTAAAGGATTGGCTTATGAAGATGCAGATGACCACGTGAGGAGATTCGTCTCGTTATGCCGTGGAACAGGATTGCAGAACCGGGAGGATGCAATGTTGGTGCTCTTTCCATCCACTTTGGAAGGCCTTGCAGACAAGTGGTATAGCCAGTATGCAGATGGGCACTTCACTACGTGGGAGGCACTAAAAGCGGCATTCTCGCAGACATTTCGACCAAGCGACTCCTCAGAACGAGCTCTAGATCAGCTAGAGAACCTAAAATTACGAGCAGGTGAATCCTTTCATGAATTGCACACTAGAACTAAAGCACTCGTTTCTCGTTTGCCTCATGCTCCAGGTGATTTTTTAGTCAAAAAATGGATTGAGAAGGCTCTGCCTAAGTCATCTCAACAAAAGCTTCGAGAATCCCTCAGACTAGATGCAACACTTGATGATTTTGTTGCAACTGCATCACGCATTGAGGAGGCTAGAATACATTTTGAAGTGGAGTCTCAACCAAATTATGCCTCCGATTTGGATCCGATCGGACAACTCAGGAAGGAGTTGGAAGCCTTAAGAATGCAGCAAAGTCGCCAAGAAGAGAAGGTCATACCGCCACCCTCAACCCATAATGTGGATGAAGTGTCTCAACTTAGGCGTGAGCTTGAAGACTT
Source organism: Ceratopteris richardii (assembly GCA_020310875.1). NCBI lineage: Eukaryota > Viridiplantae > Streptophyta > Polypodiopsida > Polypodiales > Pteridaceae > Ceratopteris > Ceratopteris richardii. The sequence goes on from CM035407.1 coordinate 137,681,470, forward strand.
GCGGACTACCCAGGACATACGAAGACAGGTTTGGTGTACAATATGTAATAATAATGGACATTCCAATGTAAATTGTCCTAACAGAGTCAGTTGTCAGTTCTGTGGCAAAGAGGGTCATGAAGCAAGAGACTGCTACTACCTTAAGGGGACACAACAGCGAGGTAACTATCAAGGTGTAGATTCATATTATGCTAGCACTTCTAATGCACCTAATAGAGAAGAGACCCGCCCAACTCGGCCTAGATACAATCGGCCCCTAATGTGTTACCGTTGTGGGGAGTATGGCCATATGCAGAACAGGTGTTCTCTTCCAGAGGATGCACCCCCTTGTCAGCACTGTCCAGATGCTAAGGATCACTACACCAGAGATTGCCCAAGAGGTCGTCCGGCTCCTATTCACATGATTGCAGTCTCCCCACCTGTAGAAGGTATGACAGCTCAATCTTATGTTGTTTCATCTTCATCCATGCCAATGATGACCAGAGCCAGGCAAGCGGCAGTAGCCCAAAAGGAGGAAAAACAAGGACTCAAAGATAGAGTTGTAGAAAAGAGGGTGGGATGGAAGGACCAAGAAGAAATGGAAGAAGCTTATGAGAGGGCAACTACTTTGCTGAAAGATCAACCAACGAGTACTTCTGAAGGCAAGCAAGAAGTGGACATTGAAGAAATTTTGAAAGGTATTCATCATAAGATTAGCCTGTATCAACTCATAAAGATAGATCATAAAGTAAGAAGTGATCTGCTGAAGATTATACATTCTGCATGCTTGTGCCCACCTCCTAGCATAGATGGTTTTATGGTGGACTTTCCTCCTGCACCCTTGGCTGATTATCAGAGCTCAAGATTATCCGTTTTAATCAAGGATGAAGCTCTAGCAGGTGTTATTATAGATGGAGGTTCCGGCATCAATTTGATGCCTGATTTCACTATGAAGAAACTAAGGCTCAATCCCACAAAGGCAGCACCCTTCACAGTCACTTTAGCAGATCAACGTCGGGTTGCACCAGTGGGCATTGTTGAAAAGGTACTTATGATAGTGCAGGGTTGTCATTTTGTTTTAGACTTTGTTGTTATTGCCCTGCCTCAGGAGACCTCATACCCTCTACTCCTGGGAAGGCCTTGGCTAAAGCAAGCAAAGGCTCTACAGGATTGGGGAAAGAACAAATTATGGATTTCCACATGTACTAACAATCAATTACAGATACATTTGGAAGAAGGATCAGACATCAACAAGGCTACTGGATATGCAATGGAAACTCAGGTAATGCCTTCAGAAGATGATGCCCTATTAAGTTGGATGATGGGAAGTGCAGAATGCTGCACAGTAGAGATATGCGAGGTAAATGAAGGTTTTGCAGAGGCAACACAAGGAGGACGGGAAGAGGGAAAAACTGATGTTCTTCACTTGAACAAAATAGAAAAGAGTAAGCAAGGAAGTCAAGCTTATTTTTTGCAGGCACCTCCTGAAGGACAGAAATCTCCAATTGAATCAGATAATCAAAATTCAACACTTAGCGCCACTAAGGTGGTATGTAGGGAAAAGGCAGGTAAACATGAGGAATCAGGTGATTTTATGCTTGCAGGACCAGAAAGAGACAAAGTTGTGCCTGCATCTGGGGAAGATAATTGCGACCTTCAAGAACTTCCATTCTCAAATATACCCTTAGGATGGATCAAGGAACAAATTGTGGATCATAAATTGAACTCTGCTCCTGCATACAGTGGAGATGAACTTTCAAGTGAGTCCAATTCTGAAAAGTTTGTTCAAGAAGTAAATCTTGGAGATGAAGAGAATCCTCAGATGGTTCACTTGGCTGCTTGGTTATGGCACTATCCGCCTTTATTGCAGAAGGTAACTTCCCTACTTTTTACCTATAAAAGTGTCTTTGCATGGTCCTATAAAGACTTAATAGGGATACCTGAGGAGCTTGGATTACACCGAATACCCTTAGTGGAAGGAGCTTCACCTGCAAGAAGTAGACCTTACCAACTTAATCCAAAGTATGCAGAGGCAGTAAAGCTAGAAATCACAAAATTGGAAGAGGCAGGTATTATTGTTCCGGTAGAACACTCACGGTGGCTTTCTTCCATGGTCATTGTACCAAAGAAAAACGGCAAAATAAGAGTATGTGTTGATTTTCGTGCCTTGAATAAGGTAACTATTTAAGATGGCTTTCCTCAACCATTCACAGAGCAGGTGCTTGAAGAAGTAGCCGGACACTCTTTATATAGTTTTCTTGATGGATTTAGTGGCTACAATCAGATAGCCATTCATCCTGAAGATAGAGACAAGACGGCTTTTGTTACACCATGGGGCACATATGTTTATACCCGTATGGCCTTTGGCTTGAAGAATGCACCAGCATCCTTCAATAGGACTATGTATCTCATACTAGGGAAATGGTTAACCTCATTTCTGCGCATTTTTATGGATGATTTTTCAGTATTTTCAGGAACAGACAAGAGGGCAATAGTTCAAGATTTCAATAACCATTTGGATAATCTAAAGGAAATCTTTGAGCAGTGTCTCAAAACAGGTTTGAAGTTGAACCCTGCTAAATGTCATTTTTTGGTGACCAAAGGTACTCTCCTGGGCCACATAGTATCAGTTGAAGGGATAACGGTTGATCCGGCAAAGATCACTGCTATCCTTTCCATGCCAATTCCACAAAGCCCAAAGGAAGTGCAAAGTTTCTTGGGCCATGCAGGATATCATAGACGATTTATCAGAATGTATTCAGAGATAGCTAAGCCTTTGTCCAGGCTTACAAGTAAGAATGTCCCTTTCTCATGGACTCCTGAAGCTGAGAAAGCATTTTGCGAATTAAAATTGAGGCTATGTACTGCTCCTCTTTTAACTGTTCCTAATTGGTCATTAGAGTTCCATGTACATACAGATGCCAGTCTTCATGCAGTTGGAGCAGTCTTGGCTCAACCATCATCACAGAAGATAGACCAACCTATCGTTTATGCTAGCAGATTGCTTACCAAAGCAGAGAGGAACTACAACACTACTGAAAGGGAAGGTTTGGCTATCGTGTTCGCTCTTCAAAAATTCCGGCATTACCTCTTAGGTGTGCATTGTATTGTCATAACTGATCATCAACCTTTGAAGTACCTGATTAACAAGCCCAGAGTAGCTGGAAGGATTTGGCGATGGTTACTTCTATTTCAAGAATTTAATTTTGATATTCATATTAAGCCACGAAAAGAGCACTACATGGCAGACCAAGTATCCAGGACGGCAATGAGCGAAAAGGCAACAGGTATTAATGACGAATTGGTGGATAGCAATCTTTTTTTAGTAACAATTCGAACTGGTTGGTATGATGAAACTCTTCATGTTCTCACTACTGGGAAGATTCCAGAACACTTGACATCTGTAGAAAAGAGAAGATTACTCCTGAAAACCAAAGCATATTCTCTCATAAACGGAAATTTATATAAATACTGTCAGGATGATATATTGAGAAGGTGTGTCTATCCAGAGGAGGTAAATCTTTTGCTAGAAGCTGCACACAGTGAAGGACATCTAAAGGGGGAAGAATTGGCTCATAGAATCATCCACAAAGGTTTATGGTGGCCTCACATTTTCAAAGATGCAATCAAGTTCGCCAAAGAATGCCACATCTGCCAGAGGTGTGCTCTCGCGCCAACCAGATTGAATTTCCAACCATTGGTCATATCTACAGGGTGGCTCCCATTTGAACGATGGGGTCTTGATTTCATAGGGCCAATTAGCCCAACTGGGCAACCAGGAGGTAAAAAGTATATTTTGATGGCCACATGCTATGCCACTAAATGGATAGAGGCTAAAGCTACTGTGGACTGCACGGCTTTAACACTAGCTAAATTTATGTATAAACGTATTTTCTCAAGATTTGGTTGCCCACTGGAGATTACTAGTGATAGAGGCACACATTTTGTAAATCAATTGCTCCAGTTTATATTTGACAGGTACAAGATCTTCCATAAAAAATCTTGTGCCTATTACCCAAGGGCAAATGGCCAAGCAGAGAGTTCCAATAAGATTTTGATTGGACTACTTCGCAAATTATCTTTTGATCATCAAAGCTCTTGGCCACTAGCACTAATTGGTGCAATTTGGGCTTTCAGAACCACGAAGAGGGGAACCACAGGCGAAACTCCATTTCGTTTAGTTTATGGAAAAGAGGCATTGGCACCATTTGAGTTCATTATCAGAAAGGAAATAGGAATCAAAACCATTGGAATTGAACCTCCCATTCAGAGATTGGTGGCATTAGAAGAATACAGAGAAGAAGCAATGCAAAAACTTCAGGTAAAACAAGAAGAGCGCAAAAGACTGCATGACAAGTATCTGAGGTCCAATGAAGTACAAGAAGGATCTATGGTTTTAGTACATCAGGTCCCAGCAATTCCAACCAAACTGGCACCCAAATGGATAGGACCTTACACGGTGATAAAAGTATTACCTCATGGAGCAGTACATCTAGAAGATTTGCAGGGTAAGAGGATACCCTTACTCAATATTTCTAGGGTGAAGAAGTATCTGACCTAAATCAAAATGGAAGCACTTCATCCCCTGTATATATCGTATTTTCATTCAGTAATTGCATTTTACCTAGATTTCATCAAAATAAGCATAATAAGGAAGAAATTGCACCAGGGACGGTGCAAAGGCTTGATGTGGGGGTCTGTAGAGCCTCCATATGCCTCTCTCTCCCTCCTCCGTTCCAACAACCCACACATTTTTCTTGGTGTTATCGGTGTCTTGGAGCTATCAGAATGTCTTGAAAAATACACAAGCTTGATTAATGATCCTCCAATGTCTATCGCGAAATGCGAGATATCATCACTTTGATTTGGAAGAAGAATAGCTGGTGTGCGATCTTCCTCTTGAGAACCATGGATAGCCGCACCACTCAAATCTAATTGAGGCCGAGAGGGTGAGCGATGCATCATGGACCCTTTTGCTGTTTGTGAGCAACCGACCAAGTCCCCACTTTGCGCCCCTCATCCCCAACCCCCTCCAACCCCATGCGCCCCTCACCCCCAACCCCCTCCAACCCCATGCGCCCCCTCATCCCCAACCCCCTCCAACCCCGCTCAACCCCAACCCCGCTCAACCCCAACCCCCAACCCCCTCCAACCCCCATGCACCCCCTCATCCCCAACCCCCTCCAACCCCATGCGCCCCTCATCCCCAACCCCCTCCAACCCCATGCGCCCCTCATCCCCAACCCCCTCCAACCCCTTGCGCCCCCTCATCCCCAACCCCCTCCAACCCCAGTCGCCCCCTCATCCCCAACCCTCTCCAACCCCATGCGCCCCTCATCCCCAACCCCCTCCAACCCCTTGCGCCCCCTCATCCCCAACCCCCTCCAACCCCATGCGCCCCTCACCCCCAACCCCCTCCAACCCCAGTCGCCCCCTCATCCCCAACCCCCTCCAACCCCATGCGCCCCTCATCCCCAACACCCTCCAACCCCATGCGCCCCTCACCCCCAACCCCCTCCAACCCCATGCGCCCCTCATCCCCAACCCCAGGCGCCCCCTCATCCCCAACCCCCTCCAACCCCATGCGCCCCTCATCCCCAACCCCCTCCAACCCCAGGCGCCCACTCATCCCCAACCCCCTCCAACCCCATGCGTCCCTCATCCCCAACCCCCTCCAACCCCTTGCGCCCCCTCATCCCCAACCCCCTCCAACCCCGCTCAACCCCAACCCCCAACCCCCTCCAACCCCGCTCAACCCCAACCCCCAACCCCCTCCAACCCCCATGCGCCCCCTCATCCCCAACCCCCTCCAACCCCATGCGCCCCTCATCCCCAACCCCCTCCAACCCCATGCGCCCCTCATCCCCAACCCCTTCCAAACCCTTGCGCCCCCTCATCCCCAACCCCCTCCAACCCCAGTCGCCCCCTCATCCCCAACCCCCTCCAACCCCATGCGCCCCCTCATTCCCAACCCCCTCCAACCCCATGCGCCCCCTCATCCCCAACCCCCTCCAACCCCACTCAACCCCAACCCCCAACCCCCTCCAACCCCGCTCAACCCCAACCCCCAACCCCCTCCAACCCCATGCGCCCCTCATCCCCAACCCCCTCCAACCCCGCTCAACCCCAACCCCCAACCCCCTCCAACCCCATGCGCCCCTCACCCCCAACCCCCTCCAACTCCATCTTGCACCCCTCACCCCCACACCCCTCCGCCAATTATCCTCCCCCCTCCGCCTCCCAAAATTTCCCCCCTCCGCCTCCCACAATTTACCCCCTCCGCCTCCTACATTTTCCCCCCTCCGCCTCCCAAAATTTCCCCCCTCCGCCTCCCACAATTCCCCCCCACTCCACACACTTCCCCTCGCACTCCCCCTCACTTTCACCCTCGCACACACCCTCACACACATAATCACTCACATAAAGCACACACACAAGCATAGCGCACACACGAAATCACACATGCACTTCCACTCACACACAATTCCACACACTCACACTCACACACAACTTCACACACATACACCCACACATATGCCCGAGGAGGCTCAACAGACTTCTAAGAAGACCGAACCACAGAGATCTCCCGAAGAAGAGAAAGAAGCTGAATCTAAGTCATTTAAATTCTTAGTAATTGTTTGAAGAACATGCAAAGAGCAAGACTCTGGAATATGGAGCCAGTTATCTCTAGAAGATTGCTGCAAGGTGGGGCAGTGGAGGAACACCATGATTGGATAAGCAGATGGACCAATCGGCTTCGTTGGATTGTCAGAACCGGATGAAGAGGTAAAAGTGAGTTGGTAAAAGTAAAAGTGTATTGCCAAAAGCAAAAGTGGATAAACAAATGTAGCCGCTCACGGCAACTACCTATTTTTGAGGACCCAATTCAAATCAAGGGAATAATTAACCTACCCCTCCACTTTTGGGTGGTTAACCGGCGCATGATCAGTGGACGTGAAGATTCGGCAAGGCTCTCTTGGCCTATCGGAGCCTATAAAATCAAAGGATTTGTGCTCATTTGGACTACGGCTGCGACGACACACACTGGAGTACATGTACAAGATTGTGCAGAAGACCTCTCTTGCACTTGGTGGTTTCAAGTCTACTGTGGGAGCTACTCTGTTGTGTATACAGAGGGGAGGCTTCTCAGTGAAGGGCTATGAGCACTATAGTGTAAAAGGGTAGCTTGGATTCTTCTTCTTATCCGTGAGTCAGTGTAGTAGATTGCGCTCTATTCTCTTGAAAGGATCTTACCACTTGTAATGTTCTGATTTAGTCTGCATATCAGTGGTCCTTATGCGGATAGGAAAAACTTTTGTATTGATGTATTTGCTATTCGAGTGATTTGTCAGCCCTTAGCTTGTGGCTTGTTAGACCTAAGTTTACACTTGTGAGCATCATATATCAATTGCCCAACTTTGTAATCATTTGGTTTGAATCAGGCAGAGTCTTCATTTGATATTTGGTTGTTCATAATTGTGATGCATTTACCATTCTGTAAAATTTTCGTTGTCGGCCTGCTCACAGAAATGTTAAAGGGTATACTTCCCTAAAGAGAACCCCCCTTTAGTAGGCGACGTACTGGAAGCATTTGTTTTCTATAAAAGTAGATACCCCAGTACCTCCTCTACAATAGCTGCATCCTAAAAATTTGTACTTTTTTGAACCATCACGAGGATCTCATACCATCATGATGAGGCATCACCATCGTGATTGGCTCATGCCATCATGAAGAGACATCACCACCACAATTGGCTCATGCCATTGCAATGATACTAGACCATCACAATTGGCTCATGCCATCCTGATGATCTTTGACCATCATGATGGGCTCAGACCATCATGATGACCTGCACATACCATCACGATGACCACCCCGATCATGCCATCGTGATTGGTTCTAACCATTGTTTTTCCTTCAAACCATCGCGCCTTATGACCATCACGATTGACTCACACCATCGCGACAACCATTGAGAGTTGTAGGTGATTGAGACCATCATGAAGATTGATCACCATTGTGATTGGCTCACACCATCGCGACGAGAATGGACCATCGCAATGACTATTGACCATCACGAGGACTCACTCGACCACTAGCCATCCTGATTGGCTCACACCATTGCAATGGCCATTGACCATCACATCATTGCAGACCATCCCAATGGCCCACCATGCCATCCGGATTGTGCCACATCATAGGGATTGGGCAAGACCATCCTGACGGTGCATGACCATCGCGATCCTGCCAGACCATCGCAATGGTTTGATTGAAATGTAAAACATATGGTTTTGATTTTTGTGCAATTTTGAAGTCAATTTTGGGTGATTTTTTCAAGCAATCGGTGCATCTTAGGGGCCCCATAATAAATGTTTGAAGATGTCATATTTGCATGTAAATTAAGGTTTTATTTAAACTATGTATTTTTACAGGTCTATTGAGAACCATCCAAAGGGCATTCAGAGCAAGGTGAAGTGCAGATCAGAGCAAGGCTTTGGGAGCACATATTCTTGGGCTAAGGAGCATTCAACAAAGCATTGGACTTGAGGTTGGAAGAACTCTCAACCCTCTCAGTCAATTTCTAGTAGAGGCTAAGTACGATTAGTATAAGTCATTAATTAGGGTCACCTTAGGAATGATACAAGTGCAAGAAACCCTAATTACTCAAGTTCAACTATAAGTTAGGACAATGTTACGATGAACTCTTAAGGAAAAGGACTTAAGTGGACTGATCACATCTCAAAGTGTGATAAACTCAATTAGTCCTAATGATGATATTTGTCAGACAAGATTACATTGGAGAAATCTATGAAAGGACAAGTAACTGATTCAAAAGGACATTGCAATGCCGTTGTACTTGGGACTAGTGGACAAAGCTTATGAACCTCAGATCAGGAAAGCACATAGGAAAGGCCAATCAACATAGTGTTAGGTCATTTGAAGTTAGTGTTAGAACTACATCACAATCTTGGGCTCAACAACTCAGTGGTTACCCGAACGAACTAAACTTAGAAACAAGTGAGTTCAAATTTTCATATAGCATGGAGAGAAAAGAAGGTGGCTCAGTGTTAGCTTACTTAGAAAGACCCGAAGGACCATACAAAATGGAGCTAGAGTACATTTGAACCAACCAATTAGGTGCTCACATCTATAAGGATGGTTTGAGGAGGTCTATCGTTCAATTAAGAAACCCTGATCAACTCATTGGCTTAGAACATCCAATGGTTGAATTTGAGAGAGATGCATATATCGATAAGGAGGGAATAATGTACATAATTTCCAATCAACCTAATAGCACCAATGAATTTGGAATAGTAATTCTCGAAGCAAAAAAGTGTGACTTAGAACATAAACAGTTAGATGGTGGACCTAGAACACCAAGAGGTAAATTAGTGTTGACATGGATGCTCAACCTAGAATGATCCCTCAACATAACAAGAGTATTGATTTATTTGTCAATAGGGATACTGTTGATGCAAGTACCAAGCCTACACACTTGGCGATATACAACAAGATCTTATGTGCAATTGATTGAAGACCCATGAAAACCATTGCTATGGATTCTTTACCTTTTACCATTTGTAAAGTCTATTTGACTTAGAGGAATATTTGTTGCTACCACTAAACTCATGGAGTTTGTTAGATGGAAAAGCTACAACTTCATTTAGAGAGAATATCTCCTAGATTAATGGATCACTTTTTTAGTGAGAGCCAAAGTTGAATTCAAATTCAAAATTTGAATGAAGCATCTATAAAAATGACTTGTAAAACTCGAGGGTTAGATGACTCCAATCTCGAGGCATTAGCTGATCATTTTGTAAGAGAGTGAGGCTCACATCGTAGCCTACACTTCTATCAATCATTGGGCATTGATTATCTTCCCAATGATCTTGTACAACATTGTTTCATAATACAATATATCATTCATTACATCTGTTGATCTCTCTGTTAGTGTCACCCAGAACAGTCATTTTGTATTGCTCATATCTCAGTCATTACTCCACCAATCGCAATGTTCTATAGCTTATTGGAATTAGCTCTAAGTCCTCTACATGTTGACAAAGTTTGAAGAAATTCCATTTAGTAGATTGGGAGAAAAGCCTATCGAACTGATCACTGGTCAATCTTTGCAGACGTCCTAAAAAATTGGGGATAATGCTTTGATTGCTAAATTGATTGCTCTGTGTATAGTCTATCATTTCAAGTGATTCCACTTGGAATCATTAGCTCGTTAAGCTTTTGATATCTTCAAAAGGAATGTTTCTAATTCCTATTGTACTAGAGGAAGTGAGATTAACAAGCAGCAGGTGTGTGTACCAAAATAGAAGGTTTTCCATGAAGTTTGAATTGGGAAGTAGTCTGTTTTGAATCAATCATTTCTCACATCATTTCCAAAGTACATAGGCACTTGTTTAGTGTCATTGAAAAGTTAAGAGGGCCTACAACTCAACTCTGAAGTATAAGAGGGTTGGTACAGAGCAGGGATTAGCAGTACCAACTCATTTTCTAGAGTGTCCATTCAGCTTTCCAACAGTGGTATCAGAGCAAAGTTAAGGTAAAGTGGGAGATGGATTTCCTTCTTTCATTGATAAATTGGACAGGAACAACTATCAAGCATGGTCCTTGAGGATGAAGACATACTTGCAAGGAAGGAGTCTCTATGGATACATCTTAGGAGATGAGGAGATGCCCATTTTTAGAAGAAAAGGACAACCTACAAGAGAGGAGCATGAAAGACTCAATTCATGGTGTGCCAAAGATGCATTAGCATGGTCATACGTACTTAGCTCAATCTTTTCTTCTTCCACACATTAGGAACTGTAAGAAATCCCAAGAGACTTGGAAAACATTGTCTTCATATTTCTCTTCCAACACAAGAGCTAGGAAGAACCAATTGTGGATTGAGTTTACCACTCAAAGAAAGCAACCCAAGCAAGGCATCTCAGAGTATGTGACCAAAGACAAGGATGTAGCTAACCAATTGGCAAGGATAGGAGAGGAGATTGAAGAGGAGCAAATTGTGATACAAGTGATCAATGGTATTAAAGCAGATGACAAATGGGAGAGCTTCACAACTACCATGGACTTGTACATGGACATGCAGATTCCAGACCTTACCACACTCATGGGGCAACTCTTTACCCATGAAGCCAAGCTCAACAAGAATGGAGATTCATCGAGGTAATAGCTCTTCTGCCCTATACACAAATAAAAATAAGTCTAAAGAAAAAGGGAAAAGTAAGAAGATTGAGGATGAAGGAGCTACCTCCCAAGCCAACTATGTAGGGAGAGGTAGAAACTCAAGAGGTAGGGGTAGAGGAGGTAAGCTAGGTAGGGAGAGACCTTATAACTCCTCACCATGTAATATTTGTGGTTTGTCAAATCATACTACAGATGAATGTTACAGGAACTTCAAGAATCAGAGAGGTAGAGGTTTCCAAAGAGGTGGATATACACAATCAAGAGGAAGATTCAACCATCATCAAGGCGACAATAACAACTAGAACAACAACTACAATACTTCTCACCTGTGGCCAAAATGCCAACCATGAGGGTGTTGGTAAGTGTGGTTGCATCAAAGAATTGGAACATGTACCAATTGGATGTAAGAAATGCATCTCTAAATGGATGGATTTTAGAGGAGGTGTACATGTCTCAACCTCCTGGCTATGAGGACCCAATCAAGGTAAATCATGTGTGTAAACTGAACAAAGCTCTTTATGGATTGAAGCAGGAACCTAGGGCATGGAACCATAGGTTGACTACATACCTTCAAGATCAAGGATTCATCATGAGTAAAGCAGATACTTCTCTGTTTATTAAGAGAAGTAATTCAGAGGTGATGTACCTATGTGTGTATGTTGATGATATCATACTTATAGGTAATAATGCTAATGGAACCAAACAGATCGAGAATAATATGATGTAGGAGTTCAAAATCGGTGATCTAGGGTCACTAAAGTATATTCTTGGACTTGAGTTAGTCTATAATAACTCTGGAACTTACATTACACAAAGAAAGTATGTACAGGACATGTTAAAGAAGTTTCATTTGGAGGATGCCAAGGTAGCAAGCACTCCAATGGAGGTAAATAAAAAATTAAGTGCTCATGAAGGTGATCTTACAGGATATCAAAGCATAGTGGGAAGCTTGAACTATGCTACATTGACAAGGATTGATATTGCTTATGGAGTAAGTGTCTTAAGCCAATTTATGCACAAACCTAGGTCACCTTATTTGGAAGCTGCCAAGAGGATTTTGAAGTACCTTAAGGGGACTCAAAATCAAGGTTTATACTTTCCTTATACTTCAGATTTGGATATCAAGATATACTCAGATGCAGATTGGGTAGGTTGCAAATATGATAGAAGGAGTACCCTAGGATATCTATCTTTTGCAGGTGACAACCTATATCATGATCTTCCAAGAAGCAACCTACTGTTGTTTTATCTTCAACAGAGGCAAAATATAGAGGGTTTGCCAATGCCACTCAAGAGGTCATATGGATCAGATTGCTATATACGGATTTGGGATTGCATACTATATCTCCAATGATTTTTGGAGATAATACTAGTTCTTTACATCTTGCAGCAAATCCTATTTATCATGCTAGGACCAAGCATATAGAAGTCCACTATCATTATGTGAGAGAGAAGTTATTGAGCAAGGAAATTCAGTTGGCATATGTATCAACCAATATGCAATGTGCAAACTTATTAACCAAAGCACTTGATGATACTAAACTTTGCAGGTATAAAGCTATGATTGGGTTGTAGGACATTCAAGAGGATTGAAGGAGAAGAACAAGCCAAGATGTTTGGCTTGAGGGGGAGCTGTTGGTGCAAGTACTGTTAGGCCGCCAGAATTGGATTGTATTTTTCATATATCGCATGCACCCAAACGGCGTAGCGAATAGATGTAACTTTTACCCATTAATGAAAAGGCATTACGGTGATTCTTCGGCAGAGGAGAGACGGGTTCACCAGACTCTGTCTGGGCGACTGTGCCGAGAAGATCGTGTGCAGATTTGCGGGTATCTTGAGTATTATTATTCTGTTCGTTGAATTGTAGTTTTAAGTATTAACACAGTGTAATGTTTCACATTAATAAGTTTGTGTGAGTGTGTGATTGTTAACTCCAGCGATAAGTTACTGTGTAAAGATAATTGTAACCAGAACATAGTAACTGTGTAGCAGAAGTTGTTGCCTTGAAAGTATAGTTACTGCTTAGTTGAATAGTTAATTTGGGAAAATTAAATAAAGGGCCTCTGCACAGTCAGACCCCTAGCCATCCCCAAGAACCCGAAACGAGATTAAAAGCGACTTGACAATAATGCTTTTAACACTGGCGCCGTCTGTGGGAAGATGGAAAATTTGAAATAATCAGTAAGGGAAGAGCAGTATGCAAAACAAGTAGTGGATAATAGTAACCACTAGTTGAAGAAGTGATATATGACGGTTACTCGTTCTGGCGAGTCCTATCCAAAGTATAGGAGAGATCAAATCAACATCCTTGGGTAGTTCTAAATTTATTAGGAACACCCCTCGGTGGTAGAAGTGCAAGCCAACTAAGTCCAGTTGCATAAGGATCGGAGCCAATCAGTAGTGATTCCGGTGCTAGTTTGGTGACACATGATGAGATTCCGGTGAACTTTGGTGTGAATGCGGTACTTTCAGGAGAAGGTACAGTGACGTCTGGTTGTACAGAGACGCAGTGCGGAGTTAGTCCAACACTATCTGGTCAGAATTCGACCATTTTTGGTGATAAAGTTTTGTTACCAAGTGAGACCGTTTCCGGTGAAAGGGTAACCTGGTTCGGTGAAAGTTTGACAAGTTCCGATGGAAGTTCGGTACCATTTGGTGGGAATTTGAAGTTTTTCGATGATAGTGCAGTGCTGCCTGGCGGACCCTTATTAGGTTCACCACTTTTCGGGGCAAGCCTACCTAATTTACATACCAAGGCTGAGGAAAGGCTACTTGATTTAGAGTTAAGTAAGAGATTCAACGACATTTTTTAACCGAAAAGTGAGCAAGCTAATAATACAGATTCTGAAGGACAAGAGACACCCCTCAACATATAGATAACAATAATACTACTCACAATAGCACCATGAGTGGTTCACAGTCACAGTAGCAAACACCCCCACAAGCACAACCGTAGTTTCAACAGCAACAACAGCAGCAGCCACAACCAATCATTCCACCTCGATGGATTCCAACCGGAGTGACATATAAAAAATTTGGTGGATTTCCGAGAGATGACCCCGACACACATGTTCGCACATTTGAGATCATTTATGCAATGTTGAATCATCCACCGGATCCAGCGTACAAGGCCATTGTATTTCAGGACACATTGGTTAATGAAGCAGCAAGGTGGTTGACTGAATATGGCAGATCATTTATGCAGTGTTGAATCATCCACCGGATCCGGCGTACAAGGCCATTGTATTTCAGGCCACATTGGTTAATGAAGCAGCAAGGTGGTTGACTATTTGCAGAACAATCGACAGAAACCACACCAGAATGTCTAGGAGTATGCGACACTATTTCGAACTCACTTAAGGCAGTTGCCCCCGACACATGCCAATTTGCGAGATGATGTCATAACACAATGGTTCATTAACAGACTGAACCCATAGTTAAGACAAATCATGATCATTTGTTGTGTAGGCAGAATGACATTGGATGCCGTAATTGCGATGGCCTTACAGTTGGAGCACAAAGTTGGAGGTTTTACGGAGGACTTGGAATGGTTGAAAGCAAGTAAGAACGTAGCTGATGATCCGTCCAAACAGGTGTACTGTACTAAGTGCAAAAATCCAAGTCACATCAGTTCTACATGTGCCCTCAACTAGATGTATTGTGCCATCTGTAACACAACAGGACACTCAACAGAAACATGTGCATATAATGCAAAGATGCAGGGTAGAGCGGCCATAAATGCTATAATACAAGAACCAGGTCAGCCAGCCACCCATTACGTGCCACCACAATTGCAACCCAACCAGCAATAGGGATATAGGAACTATCAAGGACCGCGAAGTAACAACTTTAATCAAAATCGATGGCAGGCAGGTACTTCGGCGGAAGGTACTTCCCTCCCACCCCCTCGGTGCCATTTTTGTGGTGAGTTTGGCCATATCCGTCGATTTTGCAAGGAAGCAGCAGAGTATGACAAAAGGAAGAAAGAACGACAAAATCCGATGACTAACATGGTTTATATTTCCCCAGTTGAGTCACAAGCAGCCGTGGTTCATACAATATCAGGTAAATAGTTGCAACCAGCAGCTGAAGTTTTCGAGCCTAGAATTCGTGAGCAGCAGCACATGTTTGCAAAGGTTAGTCAATGGACAGCTAAGGAGCCGACTGTGTTTCCTGATCCCATTCCGGTAACACAGGCCCCTGTGCCACAGGCAAGATCAAATGAACAGAATTCTACCCCAACAACACTAGAATCACCACCAGAATCGGGGCTAACCACAGCCCAAACAGATCAGATATGGGACGTCCTATCTAAGGCCTCAACCACACTCCCTTTGGGATAGTTGCTCGCCTTAGTTCCAGGAGTAAGACAACAATTCCAACAACAGGTTAGTCCTGGACCTTCATGTATTCCGGCGATGGATTCTACGGTGGATCATTTAGTCCTACTGATTACCATCTGGTATAAAAACCAGAAAATTACCCAAGTTTTAATTGATGGTAGGTCTGGTGTGAATATTGCAACAATTGCACTCTGTAAGAAACTGGGTTGGATCCAAATTGAACCAGTGCAATTCTCTGTGCGAATGGCAGACTAATCACGAGTCCATCCGATGGGCTTAGTACGTAACATCTCGATAACCCTACAAGGAACCAGAGTTAAAATGACTTTTGTAGTCTGGAGCTACCCGAATCTAGCCTCAACTACAACTTACTCTTTGATCGACCATGGCTAAAGCAAGCCAAAGTCATACAAGATTGGTCAGCTCAAGATTTAATTTTCAAAGACAATCACCAGAAATATGTAGTTAAATTGGATGCTATGCAACCTTGTGATCTTCATGCACGACCATATGTAGCGGAGCCAGTCCATATGTTGGATGGGTTATCTGATGATAAGGAGGAAGCTTTCCTTAAAACCAATAAGGACCTCATCTCATTAGGTACTGTAGACTTACAATCGGTAGCAGATACCTGGAGTCCGGTAGTTTGTACGGTCGTGCCAGTGACCGAAGAAGTAGCAGTAGATGCCGATATAATTATGGATGAATCGACCATACAACAACTGTTGCAGCCAGTTGATGACTTGGCAAGGCCTCGACAGTTTTATGTACCAAAGGATCAGTTGGTAACATACAATTTGGGAGATACGATCAACCCGAGGCCAGTCAAAATTAGGGCCGGATTAGTAGAGAAATTCCAAGAAGATTTGGTACAACTCCTGCGTGAATTCGTAGACATCTTTGCTTGGAATTACAGAGACATGAAGGGCCTTGAACCACCGATTTATCAACATAGAGTGGTACTAAAACCTGATGCGAGGCCTATCAAACAACCTAGTTATAGGATGAACCCTAATTATGCGACACAGGTGAAGGCTGAACTTGATCGTTTATTGAAGGTGGGATTTATTGTGCCAATTGAGCCTGCTGAGTGGATATCACCAATAGTGATAGTGTCGAAGAAAAATAAACAGTTACGCATTTGTGTTGATTACCGGAAACTTAACGCAGCCGCCGTATCAAATCTGTTCCCTCTCCCCTTTCTAGATACAATGCTCGACAGGGTAGCAGGTCACGAAATGTATTCTTTTCTGGATGGCTACAATGGATATAATCAAGTGAGGATGGCAGAACACGATATCCCAAAGACAGCTTTTATCACAAACTGGGGTTTCTATGCTTGCACCGTCATGTGGTTCGGTTTATGGAATGCCCCGAGTACATTCCAAAGATGTATGCAGGAAGTCTTTTCACCTTACTTGACCACATTTATGCAAGTATATGTGGATGATTTTTCCTTATTTGTTGCCACTTCGGTGCACCTGTATCATTTACGGTGCTGCTTTGAAAAGTGCCGAGAGTACCGATTATGTTTGAATCCTACCAAATCAGCTTTTACAGTCTCCTGTGGCAAACTGCTTGGTCATATCATTTCTAAACAAGGAATACAGGTAGATCCAGATAAAGTAGCAGCCGTGTTGGAGGCACCGGTCCCAAAGACACCGAAAGAAGTTATGCGCTTTCTTGGCCAAATCTGGTGGCATGGCAGACATTTGCGGTGGTTAGCTCATTTAGCGACACCACTTAATCGGCTTATGACCAACACTCCATGGAAGTACGAATGGACTCAGGAGTGCCAAAATGCATTTGATCGGTTGAAGGTCTTATTGACGCAGGCCCCGATCCTACAACAACCTAATTGGGAACGACCGTTTCATGTCTTCGTGGAGACAACTTCTAAAGAATTTGCAGAACCTCCTATTGCTCCTGCATACTATGATATGTTAATGATTTTTGTCACTGATGATGGCCTCCCACCTAATACTCCCACTGCTTTGCGCCGAAAACTTGCAGTCTATAGTCGACCATTCCAGTTGATTGTGGCTCAATTGTATTATGTCGATCAGACTGGCATCCTACTCAGATATATTCCTCCACATGAATCGACATCAGTTATTGCTATGGCTCATTCTTTACCCACTCGAGGACACTTCGCAGCTGATCTTACTCACCGAAAAATTCTGCAAAGTGGGCTATGGTGGCCTACAATGTACAGAGATGTGGTTCAATTTGTGCAGCAGTGTGATGTCTGTCAACGGTCTGGGCAGCCCTTGCAGCGACACTTCTTTCCCCTTCAACCTGTATTACCTTTGGAACCCTTTCAAAAGTGGGGCCTAGATTTTATTGGCCCAATAACACCACCAACGACCCTCACCAACAATCGATACATATTGACTTGTACAGATTATGCCACTAGGGGGCGGAAGCTTGGGGTTTACGTTCTGCCATAGTTGTTTCGGTGGTAAAATGTTTGATGAAGGATGTTTTCCCTCGATATGGATTACCTCTGGAGATAGTGACGGACCAAGGAACACATTTTGCAAACAACTTATTGCAAGTACTGACTCAAACTTTTTAGATTATGCATAAATTCAGCTCATTGTACTATCCGCGTGCTAATGGTCTGGCTAAAAGTACCAATTAGACTCTGTTGAATATGCTCCGCAAATTGATGTTGGAATGTCCGGAACATTGGGATCAACTCTTACCTGCTGTATTATGGGCATACCGGACCACGTACAAAGTGGCAACTGGAACAAATCCGTTTAAACTTGCTTACGGTATAGAAGCTATTGCACCAATGGAAGTAGTGATACCGAGTCTGCGTGTTGCCTTAGCTCAGAAATTGCTGTCGAAAGAATCTTTGCCATTTCAGTTGGATGCGCTCAGATCATTGGATGAACACCGCTGGGAAAGCTTCATGACTCTCCAAGAAGTTCAGCTCCCTCAAGCTCGTACTCATGACCGCTTCCTAGAAACCCCTATCTGTACGGTTGACCAACTTGTTTTATTTTATAATGCTAAAGCCAATCCCGCTGTCGGAAAATTTACATTATGGTGGTTCGGTCCATACCGGATTGCTGAACAAGTGGGACCAGCAACTTTTCGGTTAGCAACCTTAACTGGTGTTCTCCTTCCAAAAGTGATTAATGGTTCTAAGCTTCACCCACATCACCAGTTGTCTGATAATCTATGACGTGTATTTAGTATTTTCCCCTCTTTTTTGCATGTCACTTGTTTTCTTTTTATCCCCGTATTTCGGTTGACCACTGACCGTAATCTTCCTGTTTTCGTATCTAAATATGATTAATCACCGCCCTGTGTTACTGTTCCTTCGCATGCATGCATGCTGTAATCATGAGGGATTTCTCTCCAATATTGCGCGATGATTATGGTTTTTGCTGCCTAATGTTGTCCGTGCTCTTATTTAATCATGTTCTTTCCACTGATAATCGCTATTGTGTTTGTGTGATTGTGCGTTCTATGTAATCTGTATTCTCGTGTTTACTTGTGCACCATGGAAGCACTCGTGAATGTCGCCACCTTTCGTGCAGGCCTCACTCCCAAAGTGAGTGAGTATTTGCGCACGTGTGGTCTATTGGCCTTCGCTGAATTGCCTTGGCATTCAGTGGAGTGTCATCCATTCCACGCGCAGATTATTTCTGCTATTGCCGCCACACCTGCTACAGAGCAGTGTTGGCCCATTGCTTGTTTACCATCTCGTGTGGTCATTACTTTAGCTACGTTTGCTGAAGCTTTTCGACTCCCTCGAGAAGGATTGGAGAATGGTCCACTTCTTTCGGTGGCTGCCATGAAAGAATTGTTTCTCCGGCACTCATCTAATAAGTATGCCATTCTTTGCAGACCTGAACCAGAGCATACAACTCTGCAATTTTTGGTAGCCACCCTGAATTTACAGAAATGTACATATGATATTTCTCAACCTTTCTATTGGATGATAGATACTGCGTCCCGTGAGCCTGTAAATTTCACATCTTTCTTTTTTCGGCGTCTTCACCGTGACTGCATGACAGTTACCAAGCAAATCGCTAAGGGCAACCTCCCTCGTTCTCGTTTACCCCACCTCCTCACTTTCCTCTTTCCGGCGATCCAAGTTGTGCAACCTCCTCCAACCGCTCCCTTCTTGTTTCATGAAGAATCTACTCAAATGCTTGAGGACGAGGATGATGACGATGAAGATCTGCTTCAACCTTTTCACCAAAAATGCAGATGCGTAAGCCCCTTTGAAAGTCAGGTGCAGCGATCCACTGTCGATCACGATACTGAAGTCTTCCACGACACTGCCACATCTCTTCATGTTGAATCATCCGTTCCCTCTTCTCGACTCAACCAGCAGAAACATGGTGCACACTTGGAAGAATCCGAAGAAGTCTCTTCTCGGACGGCCTCTCATCAGCAGGATGAGGAAACTGTGAAGGAGATCGTCGCTAAAATCCTCACAGAAGTAATTGCTAATGCTGAGGCAGTGATCGCAAACACTGAGATGACAAATAATGTGACCGGAATAGTCCTAGTGCAGAATACTCTTATCCCCCTTCCTCCGCCAATTAACCCTACTGAGCCCATTGTAGTACATACTAGTGCAATCACCAATGTAATTCCCGATGCACCCACTCCTCCATCCTCTTCTCCGGACTACTCTCCACCACCCTCCCCTCATCTGTTTTCTGCCTCTTCATCCCAACCACTTCCTGCTATTCCTCCTCCGCCCATTATGTTCAGCAAACTAGAATCTATGGGTCGCCTCCTGATCCAGTTTTCTCAGCAATTACCTCTTCAAATGAAGCTAGCAACTGAGAATATCCGACAGGAATTGCAAGGCAAAGTTGATTTGCTAGAAGCGGATATTGCCCCGTTACAGGAAGAAGCAAATGCGGTCAAGGCAGAGAACCATGCCCTGCAGGTTCAGCTTCAACAACTTCAAGCCCGGATTGCAGAGCAGGACAACCTAATTGCACCACGCAATGTAGCACTTGCTTAGTTAAATGACAAGAATGTTCTTTTAGATGTTCGTGATGTAGAAATCACGCAGTTAAAACAATTGGTGCAGGATAAAGACGATGCTCGGGTTGCTCTCGGAAATCTATTAGAAGAAACCCGTGCGGATCTTGAGCTGGTGACCCAAAAAGGACAGGAAATGGCTGATCTCGCCATCCAGAATGCTGAAGAATTAAAGATCGTATCTGTCGAACTCTTTTAGAAGAGTCATGAATTGGAAGCACAGACAGGCCGAACACTTCAAATAAAGAACGAGATGGAAGGAATCATGAAAGAAAGAGATGCGTATTACAAAACCATCCAATATCAAGCTCAAGAGCTAGAACGTAGGGAAAAGCAGCTAGGCGCTCAAGCACAGAGATTGTCCAGAATTGATGCCCAAATTGCTGATATGAAGGTCAGACGAGATGTGGCCATAGCCAACGAATTCTATTTACAAGAAGCATTTTTGCAGATGCAAACCGATGCACTGATGAGTCAAGTTATTGCAGCTAGTTCAGTCAGAACAGACGCACAACTCGTAGAGCCAGACATATTGAAGATTATGCTAGATTCCCTGAAACAAAAGATCACCCGAACATTTAAACTAGCCAGAACACTGTACATACAAGGCATAGTTGATGAGCCTTAGTTTTATTTTTCTTTGCGGGTTCGAGTCCACCGTGCGTGCCAGTGTTATGCCGCTGGAATTGGATTGTATTTTTCATATATCGCACGCACCGAAACGGCATAGCGAATAGATGTAACTTTCACCCATTAATGAAAAGGCATTACGGTGATTCTTCGGCAGAGGAGAGACGGGTTCGCCAGACTCTGTCTGGGCGACTCCGCCGAGAAGATCGTGTGCAGATTTGCGGATATCTTGAGTATTATTATCCTATTCATTGAATTGCAGTTTTAAGTATTAACACAGTAATGTTACATTCACATTAATAAGTTTGCGCGACTATGTGATTGTTAACTCACACGATAAGTTACTGTGTAAAGATAATCGTAAACGGAACATAGTAACTGTGTAGCGGAAGTTGTTGCCTTGAAAGTATAGTTACAGCTTAGTTTAGTTAATTTGGGAAAATTAAATAAAGGGCCTCTGCACTCTCAGACCCCTAACCATCCCCAAGAACCCGAAACAAGATTAAAAGCGACTTGACAGTAATGCTTTTAACAGTACCAAGCCTACACACTTGGCTATATACAACAAGATCTTATGTGCAATTGATTGAAGACCCATGAGAACCATTGCTATGGATTCTTTACCTTTTACAATTTGTAAAAGTCTATTTGACTTACAGGAATATTTGTCGATACCACTAAACTCGTGGAGTTTGTTAGATGGAAATGCTACGACTTCATTTAGAGAGAATATCTCCTAGATTAATGGATCACTCTTTTAGTGAGAGCCAAAGTTGAATTCAAATTCAAAATTTGAATGAAGGATCTATAAAAATGACTTGTAAAACTCGAGGGTTAGATGACTCCAATCCCGAGGCATTAGCTGATCGTTTTGTAAGAGAGTGAGGCAAACATCATAGCCTAGACTTCTATCAATCATTGGGCATTGATTATCTTGCCAATGATCTTGTACAACATTGTTTCATAATACAATAGATCATTCATTACATCTGTTGATCTCTCTGTTAGTGTCACTCAAAATAGTCATTTTGTATTGCTCATATCTGAGTCAGTACTCCATCAAACTCAATGTTCTATAGCTTGTTGGAATCGGCTCTAAGTCCTCTACATGATGAGAGAGCTTGAAGCCATTCCATTTAGTGGATTGGGAGAAAAGCATGTCTAACTGATCAATGGTCAATCTCTGACAGAGGTCCTAAAAAATCGGGGGTAATGCTTTGATTGCTAAATTGATTTCTTTGTGTATAGTCCATCATTTCAAGTGATTCCACTTGGAATCATTAGCTCATTAGGCTAATCTCATATCTTCAAAGGGAATGTTTCTAATTCATACTGTATTGGAAGAACTGAGCTTAACAAGCAGCACGTGTGTGTATGAAAATAGAAGGTTTTCCATGAAGTTTGAATTGGGAAGTAGTCTGTTAAAAATCAATCATTTCTCACATCATTTCCAAAGTACATAGGCACTTGTTTAGTGTCATTAGAAAGCTAAGAGGGCCTACACCTCAACTCAGAAGTATAAGAGGGCTTGTACAGAGCAGGGATTAGCAGTACCAACTCATTTTATGGAGTGTCCATCCATCTTTCCAACAGATACAGATGAGGGTTTCTAGAGGTTTAGGCCTAAGAAACTAAGTGAAGTAGGAACACTCACTATCTATGAGTTCAATGATCCAGAGACACCTAGAAAAGTGGTATACTTAGACAAAACTTCATAACAAGTGTTTATGGTATCAGAGCATGAGAGGCACGCCTATACATGGAGGGGTGAATTGGTTTTTCCCCCACCACGAGCTAATGTTGCCTTTGGCCATCAAGGGGTAGGAACATCAATGATGCATGGTTCCCAACAAGAAAAAGGCAAAGAGAGACCTGAAGTGAGTTTTTCCAACACGATAGGTAGAGACCGATCAGCAATAGAAATAGATAGGATGGAAAGACCAAGAGAAAGGAGGGAAACATGGTAGAGATGACTTTCTTGTACCTAAACCTAGAGAGCACCAAAGAATATTGAGACCCACCCAATTAGTGAAATCAATGAAAGAATATTTTGATGGGATAGGAGATCACTATGATCATGTAGCTAAGTTCAAGCAAGTGCTATGAGATGAACAAGTGGATGACATGTTCACCATTTGGACTCACCTTAAAAAATAGTGCCCTTAATTGGTTCCAACCCTTGCAACAAAGACAATTTAGAGACATCAATCATTATTAGACTCATTGATCACAGTGTTCTCTAAAAGTGGGATCAAGCACATCGCCTCTTGTTTGATTCATAGTCTCGAACAAACCCCTTAGGAGATAGTCAGATTAGCTGGGCATAGGTTCAGATAATACATCCAGAGATGCCCAATGCCAGAGTTACCCACTCAGGCTAAACAAGTGTCTTTGTTTTTGGATGGGCTATTGAGCTCTAAATTATGATCATATGTATACATGAAAGAACCCAAAACACTAGAGCAATGTGTGAGAATCTATATAGGCATTGAGGACAACTTAGGAGATGAACTCGAACTCTCCAAGGTCTACAAGGACATAGATAGTTCTAATCAATTATCCTCTAAACAATCTAGCTCCATAAAGGACCTAGCTGAGAAGGTAGCGTAGAAGCTAGGAGTCTCAAGCAAACAAACACCCAGGATAACCTCAGTTAAACATTGTTATACTTGCTATGGTGACCATATGGAAAATGCTTTCCCAAACATGACATAACCTCAAGGTAACCCTAGTAGGCAGAACTACTTGATAGAAAGGTGGTACACCAACCACACTACACAAGATTATCCATGCAACAAGCAAGTGGTTAGAAAGAATTATCCCCATGCATATTAAAAACCCAATAGATACCCTAGCAAATACAACACTTAGCCTCATTATTATAGGCCCCAATAGAACTATTAGGTATCATACAAGACATAGCCTAGATCCCAACTAGTTCTAGGTTAGCAGTCACCGCCTCCAACCAATGTAATCTCTATCAAGTATGCTACTATAGAAGAGAATCTTAGTAGAGCATTAGTACCCTCATCCCCATTGATCACAAAAAATGATCCTAACTTCAATAGTTTTGATTCTACACATGTAGATCCTCCACGTGCATAGTGGTAGTCAGAAAAAGGGAAGACCCACCTTAGAGCTGATCATCTTTCATGATTGACTACGGGACAAACCCCTCAAGGGATCATAGATGAATTACCAGATGCGTATTTTTTTAACCTTGAAGTAGTGCCTGAATAAACCAATTTTTCCCATTCTCACATTTGGACCCAAGAACCCTCAAATTAGGATCAAGGAAGAAGAGGTAACTAAGCCACAAAGATATCAAATAATGGCAAGAAGTATTTACAAACAAAATAATCATAAAACCCTTGCTTGTTGTGTTGGAACAAACCAATCACAAATTGATGATTACAAAGAGCTTGAAGCAAATTTATAATCAAATTGAAGTGGAAGAAGACACTTGAGAAAGTGAAGAGATCTCAAAAGTAAAGTTGTATACATATGTACATTACAGGTGGAAATTCTTGTAATCTGAGTAGAGATAATCCTTAGGATGATAAGGAGTAATGTAATAGACACGGGATAAGTCTAGAACCATATGTATATAAGTCAATGATGTAAAGAAATATATGATGAGAGTCATTAGAAGACAAGTGTCTTAGAGATAGATGTGAAGAGAGTCATCTTCAGAAAATAGCGACGAGCATTTCATAGATTTCTCTCATTCTGATCATGTGGATCAGAAATCCTTTTGTACATATCTAATCTAGAAGCTAATGAAGCTATGTTCAGATTTTTATGATCTAATTCCTTTTCGACTATGAGAATGATCAATAGGAACATTTGTATGTAGAATCTACAGATAGACTTCTCAGAGTCGTGCACTTTTCTGTGTCAATGTTTTGCTTAGATCTCAGTGCACAATGTAAAGTTTTTGATGAATGAGCATTCAAAATCTAAGTCAGAAGGTAAGGAAGCTATGGCTAAAAGCGTTTAGCAAAATGGGATCTGTGCTGTGAGAAATCAATCTTAGAAGTTACCTATGTCAAAGTCGCTAGTTCAGGAAGATAGTTTCTGACATATTTTTTATCTTAAGGATCAAATTAAAGTTTTAATGATTCTTTTGAAGAGCTAATGATTGATATGATTGCGCAAAGGTAGTGTGAAGATTTGTCCATCATTGGTTTGAAGAAATCTGAAGATATGTGCAGGTAATGAAGTCAATTTTTGAAGCAAACTTTCTGAACATGGAAGTTCTTCACTCAGAGAGGTGCTAGTAGAAGTTTTGATAAATAAAGACAATATTTGTGTAAAGTTTGATCCATAACTGATATAGAAGTTCTCTTAGATCAGTATAGATCAAACCTTTGGAGATTAAGTGGTCTCCAACATGTTGCATAGAGGAATCGGAGTATGATAAACGGTTGCATTTAGCACATGTAAGTGCATTAGAGCAACTCCATTCGTGACACTATACATTACAGACTTTGCGCAGATTAGGAGTGTACTAGCCTTCAATGGAAGCAAATGTCTATAGGATATTCAAGAAATGCCCATTATCTTGTGTTAGACCACTTGTCGAGAATGCGACCTTATACCACACATCTCTAACACTAGAATGGAGTGAACCAATGATAACTTACTTGAGGACAAAAACATTCCCTCAAGGGAATGACTTTAGCAAGACAAAGAAGTGTTGAGCATGAATCTCAATACTACATGATCATTGGCAATAATCTATACAAAAGAGGAAGAGATGGATATCTGAGGTAGTGTGTTCATGAGGGTGACTACTTGAGCATATTTGAGATTGCACACCAAGGTGTTGCAAGTGGTCATTTTGGCCCCGATCGGATAATCAAGGCCATACTTTTCTCAAGACTATGGTAGCCTACTATTCATATGGATGCCCATTGTTAGAAGATGTATTTTTTGAAGCATTTTGGATGAAAAATAATTGTAAAATGACAAAAACTTATAAAAATATTTATGCAACTGATGTAAAAATAAGGAAGAGTCTTCCTTATGTAGAATAGAATTTGATGTAATTTTTCTAGAATTTTTGGAAACTCCTAGATAGCATATTTTTAGAATAATAGAGGAAAGGACCAAAATTCAAGTGTGAAAAGGGACACTTGAAAATGTATATAAGAAAATTTCCTCTATTATGAGGGGGTTGGTTCATTATTTGTTGACATGCTATCTAAGTGAATAGAGAGAGAGTTTCCTGCTGAAAATCGTGTTTTCTCCTCTTTGTGTGGTTTCATTGATTTGTTGAGTCTATTCTTTGTGTATCCATGGAGATTTGTGAGCTTCTATTGTGTAATTTTGTTGAATGTGTATGAAGAGAGTTGAATATTGATGTGTTGAGTGAGAAATTGATGAAGAATGGTGCTGGAGAGGAAAATCGTCTGTTTTTAGAGAATCACGATTGTCTCGTCTGTATGGTACAGGTAATATTTTTGAGTTTTGACTTCATAATTGTGTTCTTCTGAGAAAATAGCATGTAATAGACACCAAGATTGTGGAAAATGGTGGAGATTTGCTCAAGATAATCCAAACCCTAGAAATTCCTCTTCATTTTCATCATTCTCAAAAATCCAGCCATTATTCTCTTATTTCTTGGATTCTATCATCTAGAAGGGGCTGTGGTCTCTTGAATACTTCCAGGATTGACAAAATAAAGATGTATTGTTAATTCTTTATGCTAAATGATTGGAGAGGACAACTCCAAAGATCAATAACAAACATTTTTTGGCGCCGTTGCCGGGGATCGAACCCGAGTCTCCCGCGTGACAGGCGGGGATACTCACCACTATACTACTTCTTCTCCCAAGACCCAGAAAGCTCAAATGATTTAGGGCAATGTGCTGACGAAGGACCTTGGGAACATAACCTAGGACAATTAGACTTACCCAGACCACATGAAAACTACACTAGTACTGAGAAACAACAAGGGAGGAGAACACATGCTTCCCCAAATCCTTTTGAAAAGGAACCAGAAGGATTTAATGAATTTGCACTAAGAAGAAGACATCATTGGCAACCTTAGGATAGAATGCTTAGACCATATCAAGTAGCCAAATGCATGAAAAATCAATATGAAGGGTATTCTGATCCTCATGCTCATGCTACAGAGTTTAGGCAATTAATTAGAGCTGAGGAGGTGGAAGATTACAAAGTCCAATTTGAAGCATTTGGTCTAACCCTAACAGGACCTGCATTATCTTGGTTCATCCCTTTGAGAAAAGAAATGTACATAGATATTGAATCCTTCCTAGAAGCCTTCATTGGGGAATTCTCAAAGAGTGGAATAAAACATAGCACAACCACTCTGATACACAGCTTTAAACAACAAAAAGATGAAAATGTCAGAGAGGCAGCCAGGAGATTTAAGCAATACATTGACAGATGTCCTAAAGAAGAAGTACCTTCCATGGCAAAACAAGTATCCCTATTCATAGAAGGATTGAGAAGTGCTCAATTAATAACCCTAGTGTACTATAGGAGATGCCCTGATCTAGGAGCTTGTGTAAAAGAAGCAATAGATCTGGAAGATAACAGAGGCCAAGATCTGTTAGCATTTGATCAACCTAGATCAAATGAAGATAAACTCCCACCAGCAGAAGAATTCGCTCAGGCCATTGCTAAAGCCCTAGAGGTAAGCACCAAAACCAATTTGATAAACTCTAGGATAAACACAAATAAAAAATGCTACAATTGTGGAGAAAGTCATTTGGTACAACAATGCCCATATCAAAAGCCTCCACATTTGCAAGATAGGAAAACACTCAAATATTGTACACTAGAGAGGAAATGGACAAATCATACCAGGGAGGAATGCTTCTATAGTAAACAATCCATAAAGGAGAGAGATTATGGGAGCCAAAGAGAATCAGGGTATATTCAGCAACCAAGACCTGTGCTTGGGCAACAACCTCCTATACCAACAAATGTGATACCAATCAAATACACACCAATAGAGGAGGGAAACTCAAGAACAAAGTCACCATACAAGGAAGATTATCAATGGAATGAAGGATATCAAGAAGAATGGGAAGGTTATGAATTAAGAGAACCAGAATTAAAAGCCCTAGACTTGGGAAATGGGAAAATTGAGATGGACATTGCCACTTTCATGTATATAACCAATAATTATATGTCCAATCAAAAACCTCAATTCAAAGGGGGACCAAAGATAACTTGTTATAGGTGTGGGGGAGAACATTTCATTAGAGACTGTCCACAACCTCCTACGTTAAGAATAGAGGGAGCTTATTGCAAGGATTGTGGCAGGGAACATTTGATAAAGGATTGTCCAAAAAATCCTCAAAAACAACAAAACACACCTAATAACATACCACTAAAAGCAGTCAATATCATGGAACAAGAAGAATTGAGTGACATTGACCAAGTGAATGTAAATGCTATAACAAGGTCACAAACTAAACAACAAAGAACAACTAAGGAACAAAACAAAGGTTCAATCTCAAAGGTGAAGAAAAATAGACAAAAAGGGAAATGGGAAAGGAAACAAAGAATGGGTAAAAATTTGGAAGAAGAAAATAGGGAACAATTAAACAGTACTCCTCCTCAGAAGACACAAACCCAATTGCAGATAGGAAATTCACAAAGTCTAGACACTCTAATAAAAGCATACAAGGGAAGAATTCAAGAGGGACCAAGCCCTACTGATCATACAATGGCTTATCCTATGCCAGAATTAGAACATGAAAGGATGCAGAACTGTAAACAAATCATACGGGAAGTGCAACTCAAAATGGGGGAAGTAGACAATTCTCAAAAAACAGTTGAGGAATCTGAGACAACAAAAACAAGAGGAAATAGTAACAAGGAAGAAAACCCACAAGTAACATTCCAGGTAAATATAGATAAACAATGCACAATTCTATATCACACCACATGGGAAGATTTAATGAAACAAAATCCTCACTTACAGAACCAAATGAAAAAACTGGGAAACAACACCAGAAAATCTTCACCCACAACTACAGGAAATGGAGGAATTATGGTATATTCCCATTGATAAGATAGGAGGATATTGTGAAGGAGAAGAGGGAAACTCAACCTTAAAAATACAATTTGGTAAAAACCAGGTCAAAGCTATTCTGGATAGTGGATCAGGAGTGGCCATCATGACTAAACAAACTTGGGAGAAATGGGAAAAAATGAATTATTACCCACCAAAATGAGATTGCAACTTGCAGATGGACACATAGAAAAACCCCTAGGAATATGGGAAAAAGTGATTGTGGACATATGTGGAATAGAGATAGAACATACCTTTGCTATAGTTGAATTCCCACAATCCACTTCATATGAAATTATCCTAGGAAGACCATTTATGAGACAAATGCAAATTTTGCAAGATTGGGGTAATGATTGCTTATACCTTCAGAGCAAAGGAAGAATAACCAAAGTAAATCTAAGAAATGGGCACTACTGTGACATATCTCCTCAAGAATGGTATAAAATACATCAGAATCAAGAGTTAAGTGAGGAATCAGAAATGGAAGACCAGGATGAAACTGAATCATCAATATGGAAGTGCAATATGATAAGAAATCTTACCAATAGGAAAAGGAGATTGAGAAGAGAAGATTGTGTGGAAGGAAGGAAGTTACAAGATGAGAACTATGTACCACAACAATTCAAAGATGAGGAGTTTGAGCCCTATGGGTGAAATCAAATTTTGGCTACCATGGATCTAGCCAGTGATGAATATGTAGGAGTGGAATTTCAAAATGAAGAAGGATATGATGTCTTTCACATTGGAATACAAATGATAAAGGTATCCAGAACCGAAGAGGACAAAGAAGAGAAATGATATTAGAAAAAGGGAAGACACAATTTTTGGAAGAAGTAAAAGCTGAAGATGCTATTAAAGATAAAATCTCAGGCAAGTATAAGAAAAACAAACACAAGGAAATAAAAGAAAATCAAGAGGATGAGAAGAAGACAAGGGAAACAAACAAAGATCAACAGTTTGATGTACCAGCAAATTTCAAGACTTATGAAGTAGAAAATAGACTACTTCTCAAGAGGAAACCAAAGAGGGAAAAGAAGAAAGGGGAGGCTTATGATAATGAGGAACAAACTAAAAAGATCATGATCACTCAGGAAGAGGGAGAAAAAAGACATATTGTAGTGGCTGATGACATGACAACTCAAGAAGAGGAGGCACTAAGAAACTTGGCAAGAAACTATAGGGATGTGTTTGCTTATAGCTATAAGGATTTGAAAGGTATTGATCCTAAAATCTGTGAGCATAAGGTTCCTATTACACCTGAGGCAAAACCTAGCAAACAGAGACATTACACATTCAATGATAAATACTCTGCTAAAATAAAGGAAGAAATTGACAAGCTATTAGCTGCCAATTTCATCTATGAAGTTGAGTATACAGAATGGATATCTCCTATAGTTGTGGTACCAAAGAAGAATGGGAAACTTAGGGTACGCATTAACTTGAAAAAGGTAAATGCCGCAACTATAAGAGATAATTATCCACTGCCTATAACAGATCATCTTCTAGAAAGAGTTGCAGGGAAGGAGGTTTATAGTTTTTTAGATGGTTTTTCAGGATACAATCAGGTACCTATAGCATTGGAAGACCAACATAAAATTGCCTTTTCCACAGAATGGGGAATTTATGCTTTTAGGGTTATGCCCTTTGGGTTAACTAATGCTCCAGTAACTTTTCACAGGTTGATGTGTCATATCTTCAAAGAGTTCCTGAGGAATGTAATGGAAATTTATGTAGATGATCTTTGTACTTTTTCATTAAAAAGACAAGATCACTTGCAGGATTTAGAAAATATATTCAGGAAATGTAGAACCTACAGAGTATGTTTAAATCCAGAAAAGTGTGTATCCTTTGTAAGACAAGGAAGAATGTTAGGTCACATAGTCTCTAAAAATGGAATTTCAACTGATGAGAAGAAAATAAAGGCCATAATAGAGCTTCCAAGACCAACAAATGTAAAGGAACTTCAAACTTTCATGGGACATTGTGGGTACTATAGGAAATTTGTACACAAATTTGCTGACATAGCCAAACCCTTATATGCCCTAATTACAAAGTTTGAGTGGACCAAGGAGTGTGACCAAGCCTTTGAAACTTTAAAAACTTGTTTGGTAATAGCACCAATTCTAAAAACACCTCAATGGGATAAAATTTTTCATGTCCATGTGGATGCCTCAAATTATGCTTTAGGATGTGTGTTAGCACAACCAATAGAAGGAAGCAAGTTAGATTTTCCAGTGGCTTATGCTAGTAGGCAATTGAATCTAGCAGAAAAAAATTACACAACCACTGAGAGAGAGGGATTGGGCATGATATTTGCTGTAAAGAAATATAGACATTACCTTTTGGCCAACAAGTTTAAGTTCTTTGTAGACCACCAAGCTTTATTATATTTGGTAAATAAACCTTGTCACACTGGTAGAATAGTCAGATGGTTTCTTTTACTAATGGAATTTGAGTTTGAAGTGGTGGTCAGACAAGGGAAAACACACTTGAGTGCAGATCATTTATCTCGAATTCAGTCTAAAGAACCCAGTTCACCTTTAGATGACAACCTGCCAGACACTTATTTGTTCAAAGTAGAGATTGTTCCTGAGTGGGCCATGACTTTAGTACCATTATTAACCATGGGACCTTGCAGAACAGTTGGGAACAATGCACACTTAGTATTACAAAGCAGGAACTCTATGTTACTAGCTGGGCATTTGTATCATCTCAACCACACAGGCATATTGGAATATTGTACTCCTGAGGAAGAGCAACAAGAATATCTGAGGAGAGCTCATTATTGGAACCCTTGCACTCATGCTTCTAGGGTAGTCACCCTAAGTAATCTCAATAGGATGGGGGTACATTGGCCTAATAAGATTCAAGATGTAACAAAATACATTGCTAATTGCAGGAAGTGCCAATTATTGCAAGATTCAGAATTCATAACTCTATATTGGTTCCATAAAAATCTAGA
The DNA here is from genome assembly GCA_020310875.1 of Ceratopteris richardii. Lineage (NCBI taxonomy): Eukaryota > Viridiplantae > Streptophyta > Polypodiopsida > Polypodiales > Pteridaceae > Ceratopteris > Ceratopteris richardii. The sequence goes on from CM035407.1 coordinate 137,713,665, forward strand.
TTGGAGTGAAAATATCATTGAGGAATTGAAAAGGAAAAAGAAAGGAAAACAAGTGATAGCTGGTGCAGATTCCAAAAATCTACAAGTAATCTCTTAAGAATATCAATTGATAGGAGAATAGTTGTATAAGAGACGAATGGATGGATACTTAAGAATTTGTGCTCTTGAGAATAAATATCTAGAAATGTTGGAACTGGCACATTCTGGAGTAGTAGGAGGACACTTCTCAAGTGATAGAACTGCTAAACTCATTTTATTATTTTGGCTTTTGGTGGCCAACCCTATTTACTGATGCAAGAACCTATGTAAAAAGATGTGATGTCTCCTTGCCTAGCTCCTTTCGTTTCATCTATTCCCATCCCTCAACAACCTTTCTTCACCCCACATCGTATTCTTCTTCAAAGGTGGGCTCCATTGGGATGGTGATTGTTTCTTCTGTCGTGGGTATGTCTAGTCGTGAGTTTGGTTTGGGGAACTATGAATGGTCTGGTACTTGAGCTTGAAGTTCTAATACACACCCTTAATCTGTTTAATTCTTCTAAGATTTCAGGCCGTGTGATTGTGTGTATGGCATGCGGGTTCACAAGCTCTTTAAGTCGTAAATTGAAATTGTCATTTTTGAGTGCTTGACCCTCCTTAGTTAGTTTGTCCTAATCTTCTAAGAGACGTGCATGATCGTCCAGTAGCATTTGCATTGTTTATGAGGCAACCACCTTGAAGCGACTTGAACTAATCAGTTCTCTCGGCATCTCAAGAGTCCCATGTCAAGAGTCCCATGTTGCATGTGAGTTGAGCATTTCTAACGACCTGTTGTCGAAAGTGTTCTTTAGCATCTGCGATGGCTTCCTTGGTTTTTTGTTCTAGCTCTAATTCCATTGAGTGATAAGCATCACGAACTTCCTAATGGCATGCATTTTCAGTAGTCAATGAATTGAGGCTGGCCTTTAATTGAGTGGTTGTTTGTTGCAAGGTGTGATAATGTTGTCCTAATGATGAAAACTCTTCAGAAACTTGATGGATACATGAAAACATTTGTTGAAATGTTGTATCTATAGTAGAGGATGAAAATAATGATGGTGTGCTAAAAAATGCATGCTCTACAATGTGTAATGCAAGGGTAATGGGAATCGGGTGAGGGAGTGTGGATGCCATGGTGATAGTGAAGAAGTATGTGGATGTGGTTATGTGAGTAGTGGTGATGGATGTGAGTGGAGGTGTAGTGGGTGGTGAATATCCATGTCAATAGAAGTGTGGTCTACTGAACTGATAATGAATGGTGGCATGACCATCGATGACTGTGTAGGTGTGAACATTGAATTTACAAAGGTTGATGAATAGGTTACATGAAAGGGTTCAATCACTGATTGATGAATAAGACATGGTTGCGGTAGTGTGGTGGGGTTGGGGTGTAATATTGATGAAGGATCAAATCTCAACATGCCATTTGTGGACGAGTTATAGAGGAAGGGTAGGATACATTCAAACTACCTACACCGACATGGATGAAGCCAGTAGAGGAATTAGGTAAGACTCACTTAGTGCATGTAAAAGCTCAATTACAAGCTATGGCAGCTATCGAGGAGACAATTCTTCAATCTCATTATTTTGCATATTTGGTACCATGCATGTATATTTCCATTAATGAACTACAATATAAACCATCTTCATACACATGGTCGAGTATAATTTTTGCATTGAGAAAATTAGGGGCAAAAAGCCAACATGTGCAACCCAATTTGAACCTACCAATCTACCAACTCACATCCAATGCGACAATATTTTTCAACCTAGCTGGAGGAAGGAATTATTGCAGGAATATAAAAAAATGATGTATACTTGGACAAAGGACCCTTTTTGCTTAAAGTACAATCCATGCTATGGTCCTATATCATGCCATCGTTCCTAGACCACATTTGAAATCATAGTACAGAATAATAAGGAGTGCCAAAACTGGCTCAACTACCCATATTTCACACCACCATAATGTCCTCCTACGGTTGGGTATATGATGGCTACCATCCAACACTGGCTCCCTCCTCTTCACGGTATGATTGATGCGGCCGCTCATATGGCCATAAAGATTTTCAATCTGATGGAGACAATGTTTAAGAGCTTCTGACATGTTTGTGCCCCACATGTGTCCACCCTAGGTTTTGAGCACAATAATGATGATTTGTTTTATGATATGAGTACTATGTCATTGCTCCAGGTGTGCTCTGCTTGGCATTACCGCATTAATTATTTACTTGCATGCTATAAATTAATGTTTTAAGAAACACTCACCATGCAATTTTTGGAATATAACTCAAAAGTTTTCATTGGCAAGCTTATGCATTTGCTACAACATTTCACCTTTGAATAGATGATGTACTCAATGCAATACAGAATCCCACCCCACGGCAAGCCTCACATAGCTGATTGACACCCTACAACAAGGATATGTCAGGGACAACAGATGCGAAATGGAGGGGGTGTTAGCATTGTAAGGTGTAGTAGTTATAGATAGTGGTGGAGAGGAAGCATGTAAAAGGGAATGCATGAAGATCGAGGGGGGGCACATTCATTGTTTTACAAAATAGGTTGTCTCATTATAAGTAACCGAACTCTCAACATTGATTTTTATCACTCGTGTAACATATGTAATATAGAAAACCCCAATTTTTTCATGAACCACTCCATTTTGTGAAAGACAAGGAGTCCTCAAGCTTAAGGAACCTAGATAGAGTACTCACACCAAATTTCATAATTTTCGGACTTCATTTGGACCTCCAAGTGAGCCTTAGAAACTATGTTTTAACTAGACCAGACACTAGGTTCCAAACTAGTCAAAACTAGTCAAAAAAACTATAAAAAGAGCTAGAGAGATCATTTTTTAGCTTGGCTTGTGGATTGTAAAAGCTAATTTTGGAGTAATACAAGTGTGATCCTCACCTTCCATTGTGTCTCCTCTTGTCTCTACCTTGTGTGTGTACATGTGTGTGCACCTGTGTGCTTATCACCTTCACCTTTGCACACATCACTAGTTCATGAACTTCATGTTACCCTATCTCTTTCGTGGATTGACAGTCAAGGAGGTGGACCTTCTTGCGTAGTACTTACCATTGAAAGATGTTGTAGCCATAGGATCATGTAAACTCACTCCTAGAACAACTTGGAAATGGGTTCCAAAAACATCCCATGACCAAATGAAGTAATCATTGAACCTCATGTATGTACCAAAATGCAAAACTTGTAATCCCAAAAGGGAAATTTGGAAAGTCAAACATTGTAATAAACCACCCAATCCAACCATGTAATATATTCGTACCCTGTTAGAAGCATGTTGAGATCAGTGCATTACCCAAGTATGCATCTAGGTTACACACTAACTACACTATCACCCACACCCACCTCACACATCACTCAAAAATGCATTAACTACACAAATCAAGGGTCAAGAAACACATGTTGGTATTGTAAAGGGAAGAAGGTCTCATCAAGTTTCTAATACAATACTAATATGATCCTTCTTCTTTTCATAGATTTATGACATACATCTCTATATGGGTAAGAAATGTCTGAAGCAGGCATCAATTCCCAGTCAGTGGACATTAACACTTTGCCTATCTCTGAACCTCTAAAGGAAAGGCTTGAAGAACTGAGGTAATTATGGGCAATCCCAATCCAAGAACCCTTGTAGGGCACATGAACAAGGTCAGCCAACACTCCACTGGTTCACCAAAATGGTGGGACATTTAGGCAATGTAGCTTATATTTGGGAAGCACAATGTGAGTTCAACAATGTATGGGGCAAGTATGAGTTCTTCACCCATGCGTTTGAATGATTGTAGAACACATCAAAGCTTCAATCTATCTGGCAACGAGGAGGACTCTCATATTATTTTAGTGCACCATTGCCAAAAACTAGATTTCATGCACTGTTATTATCTGATCAACACTTTAAAGTCTAGTAATGTCAAGAACACATCCAACACCTTTGACATTCCCTCCCTGATGCAAAGTAACGAGGTGAAAAAGTTTAAGCTTACCATAAACTTAGTGTGAGAGGCCCTTAGCATGAAAGAGATGCACATTCCATTTGAGAAAGAGACATTGGTGCTAGAGAACATGAAGAATCAGAATCTAATTAAGCTCAAAGTCATGGCAGCAATGACCCAAAGAATTGTTGTTCCAATCACATTATGTATGCAAGATTTTGCCTTTCCTAGACAAGATCGTTTCACACAGCTTCACAAATGAATATGATTCAATTATTATCTAGGATAAATCTCTAACATGACCATCAAGCTCCCAATTTGGATCATAGAGAAACTCCATGAAGCTAGTGGTCAATGGGCCCACAAAACTATTCTGAATGGCTGTTTTGCCATTAGTCGTATCATTAAGAGATGCCTAGCTTATGATATACCCATTCAACAAGCTTTATCTTGGAATCAGGTTCAACAGTTCAAGACTCAAAAGGCCTTCGAACCCCCATCCAAAGAGGATGTGAGGAACCGTTCCATGTGCACAACCTCGAGGTGCAACTCTCAAACCAAACATCTTACCACCACGAGAACGCAATGTAAGGTTGTTCACTATTCAACTTCCATGATGAAGCATTGATGGCATTTCCATGGCTCAACAAGTGGTACACCGCTCCCTACAAACTTTGAGTTTCCATGTCGTATTGGCTTACATGAACTAGGAAATGTCAACTTTGAACAACTTCTCCATGGTGTGGACTTTAAATTAGACATAGAATTCGACATATAGCAACAGACAATTAGAGAAGGGGGACATCAAGAGGCTCATATAGAACAACAAGAAAGATAGGATTAGGAACAAGAACAAGAAGAAAGAGGAGCCCCAACTTATTATGCTAAAATCTATATATTATGAGATAATATGGAAAGTGTGCAAGCTCAAGGAATACTTTCATTTCATAGCAATTGCATGTTGATGGATATCCTAGCAAAAAAAGGTGTCATGATACCAACTACCATTGCAGCCATTGACTTAACCATTGAGAAACTTCTGTAGACATCCCCAGTATCACCACTTCCCCTTACATCCATGACTAGAACCCCTAGACACCGACCCACAACCACGATCAAAGCTGCCATCCAACAAGAAGAACCAGTACTCCACACCCAACCATGTTCACCTCCTTGGACTAAGGATATTGTAACAACCACCAAAGAGATCACATCAACATCCACTTTTTCCTTCCATGCCCTAATTTACCATTCACAACTCTTTTCTTCATTCACCAACCCATTGTACCACACCTCCTCCTCCTCATCAGAACCTGCAATAGGCCATCCAAACTGACACCTCTTACCCTTCCTCCACCATGATGGGTTATCATGCCTTGCAATTGAACCACACTTTTGTCCAAAAAAAAGCTCCCCTCATCCCTAGTTTCATCCTTGTTTCCACCTCAACCATTGTTAACTATGTTTCCCCCTCCCCTCCAATCTTTGATTCCCATCTTTGAATCCTCTTTCCACCCAATCTATTTCTTGTGATGCCTAGCTCCAACAAATGCTTGCAAACAAAATCACGACAATTTGAAGGAAGCCATTGAAAAAACACTCCTAGTGCACCACCATCCAAGAACATATGCACCATCTTGGAGGAACATGTCAATCTCTTGGAGTCTTATGACAAATTATTAGATGAGGTAGATCCATTACACAAATAGCAAACAATCACCCATGTGCTAGTTTTTGAATTGATGGAACTTATGGCAAAGCCACATGAAGGATGAGTTGCAAAAACAAATAGATAGCTTGCAAATGGGATTACTTCAATATGTGAGACCACCTTTGCGATAAGAAGCCCCAAAACATGAGGAGATAGTGGAGATTCTAGATGAAGAAACGTTTGAAGAGTATAGTCAACAAAGAAGGGCAAGAAACATATGAAGCCCCTAGAACACGATGGATAAGGCAGTTCAAAGAGATAGGACACACACATGATGATAGAGTGGCGATCCAGATTCAATCTATGGAAAATATTAAAGATATTATGCTACATTCAGAATACTTCTAAAATCTTTCTCATCAATGCCTAATCATCACTTTAGAGTTGCAATATATGCCATATTTCATGATCTTACACAACTATAATGCCAAAAACAAAAGCCTATCATCAGCAATGACACCACCTTTGCAACACAATTCCAACCTCATGATGTTCTAGAGCGAGCTCAAAAAGAACAATCATTCAACCCAACTCGCATCGATAATTATTAGAGACATATCCTGAAATGATGCACACATGGTCCAACAGTTTACATGATCTCTACAATATGTCATTGGTCCCCATGACTAAAGAATATGCCAAATGTAGTGGCCTAGATGACAATGAAAATATTCGAGTTAATGATCATGGTCTTCAAAACATTTCGCAAGGTTAAAGATCCATATATCTCAAAGCTAGGATTTAGTAAAGGAAATTACAATTTGGTCTATGACATGAGCACTAAACCCTCCATCCAGACTATCTATGCTTGGCATGCTCATATAAAGTATTTACCGACATGTTACAAATAGACTTTCGAGGAGATGTTCTCAATCGAATTCTGGGAATATCACTTAGAGGTATTTATTTCTAGGCCAACTCATCTCCTACAACCTTTTGTTGTTGAGAAAGCCATCCAATCCAAGCAATTAAGGGTGTTGCATCCTGAAGTCCCAAGTTCTATAGACTAGGAATGACTTATGACTAATCTTGCATGTGGAATTAGGTTTAGAGAACATGAATTGGAAGCACATGTTGTACAATATTACACAAGTCACCCTCCCCAACAAGGGTCTATCAGGGATGACAAATGCAAGAGAGGGGGAGTGTTAGTAGTCAAGTGGACCAAGCTGACAAGAAAGTACGCAACAAGGAAGCCAAAGACAAAACGGTCAGAGAGATGAACAAGGAGGATTGAATAGATAGAGTAGTCAATAAAGATCTGGAAATTAGGCCTATCTATTTTCTAGATGTAAATTCTTTTGAAACAATGATCTTCATCAATATGCTACAGTATAGATAACCATTTTTGACAATTCAAAATCTATTTTGTTCAAGCTGAGGATTCCTCAATCTTTTAGAAATCATTTGAGCTTCCAAAATAGCCTAGGCATCTAATTTCTAGTTAGGCGAGTGAGTCGGTCTAAACTAGGCCAAAACTAGTCTAAAAACTATAAAAAGAGCCAGAGATCTTATTTCAGAGGTAACCTTGTTTGGCATTTGAGCTTGTATGAACTTGATTGTATCTTGAAATTAGAGAAATACAAGATTCCATTCTTTCTCTTGCCTTGTGTGCATGTGTGTATGCATGTGCATGTTTTTCTGCTTATCACTCATGCACTTGTGCATTCCACTAGCTCATAGTTTTCATACCATCCTCATGTTTCCACAATATTGGCAATAACAAGGTTAATCTCCTCACCCCATTTCTTAGAGTGAAGTATAGCCAAGAGAGAAATGATGTGCATGGAGAGAGAGAGAGAGAGAGATAGATAGATAGATAGATAGATAGATAGATAGATAGAGAGATAGAGAGATAGAGATCCATGGGTTGGCCTCTACATGTCCTTGGGTGTTGATGTGAGCCTAAGTATCACTGTTTGGAGGAAAGAGGAGGTAAGGATACACTTTCCTACCATTGCTTTACATTCAAAAAGTATGTTTTAGGGCGTGGATATAATAGGAAATCATGTTCTTGATACTCTATTGCTTGGCTTGATCATTAGTCAATATGGTGGATAGAGAGAGATAGAGATCCATGGGTGGCCTCTGCATGTCCTTAGGTGTTGACGTAAGCCTAAATATCACTTTTTGGAGCAAAGACGAGGTAAGGATACACTATCCTACCATTGCTTTACATTGAAAAAGTATGTTTTAGGGCGTGGATATAATAGGAAATCATGTTTTTCATAATCTATTGCTTGTCTTGATCATTACTCGATATGGTGGATCATATTAGAGCGTGGATAACCTATGGGATTAGGAGCCAAAAATAGTTTGAAAAAAAACAATTTATTCAAGACGTAGACAAGAATTTAAGTAAAACAATGAATTCCCTAGGAAATCATAGAATGCTCTAAATGACTCAAAAGTTGCATTGTTGGGGAACCAAGGAATAGGAGGTGTGCGTCATAAAGGATCAAGTGTTAGAAACACAAATTCAGAACCCAAATCCATCAAGAATCAAGAGAAAACTAGATGATGTAAATAGTGATTTCTTTACATATAGAACTTTCTGTTGGAGAATCAATGGTCTTTTGGGATTTTTGTGCCAAGAGGCTCTTTGAACAAGTGTCAATTCACAATCTCTATGTGCAAAGACATCATATTTTGCACATGAATGCCTAATAGAGATTTGTGAGGAAGTAAGCACCTCTTAGAATATCAAGAAACCAAATTCGAAGGGAAAATTATAGAAAAAGTGACACACTACAAAAAGAGACCTGCCTTCTAGGGAAATCACTATTTCCAAAATCATGATTTCAGGGTTTAATTGACTCCAATGAGGTTCTATAGTGATCACAAAGGACCCAAACTCTCATTTCAAGTTGTAAACAACAAAATTATAATAGAAAAAAGTGTGATTTCCTTCACATGAAAAATCACGAATTTGAAGTTATTGACTTTGGGAAATTTTAGTATCCATAAAATTCCCAAGGTACAATTAAAGGACTCAACGTCAATGTTATTATACCAACTTAGGAAAAAAGAACTTATAGGTATCTAATAAAATATTTTCTCTCAATGAAAATCACTAAATGCAAGGTAATTGAGTTTCCATCAATTGTGTCCAATCAGAAAATCTAGAGGCATATTAGTCCAGTACACATTAGACGCTTAATAAATCAAAAGATTAAAAAAATAGAAAAAAATGATTTATTTGCTTGGGAAATCATGATGTGCACAATGCACCCTCTGGACCTAAAGGGATTGGTTGTTTAGGGAGAAAGTAATGATGTAACTTTTTGAAGTCTTAGGCAAGAAGAATTACAAGAGAAAATTTCATATATAGAGGACTGGCAAAAGATGATTTCTTGATGCCAAGGAAAATGACTCTTGAACCTAGACCATTGGGGGAAATTTTGAGGTGCTGGAATGGTTGAGTGAGTATGGACATTTGAGTAGGGTGTAGCAAGGCCAAGGTCACTAAGAAAGTTACTTCTAAGTCAACTCTTGAGAGAGGGGAAGATTGTTTATGCATGGTTTTGCGGCATCCCATTGAACCAATGAGAATGACCACTAACCTTCTTCATAAGTTCTATAGGTGGATCAGGAATTGGTATTTGCTAGAGGTGGTATAAATCTACAAGTTGCTCGATTGGTGGTACTTCAATACATAGGTTTTCCATATCGACTCTTGTTTGACTCTACTATGCATGTGAACTAGTACCTACTACTTCAACCATGATGCTAGTTGTAGTATTTTTCTTTGAATCTACTAGAAGAGATCATATTAGCATTGTATTGAAAACATGATGATACCTTGTCCCCTTTACAATACTAACATGGTACCCATAGTGGCTAGTGAGTTAGTGAGTGAGACCTTTTCATATCTATGAGTTTTAGTTTGAGGTTAGAGATTTACCTAGATGCATACTCTAGGTGTGCATTGTACTCATAATGATAGCTTTTGGTAGCAGTGACTTTTAAATGTTGATGGGATAGGTCTTCCTAGATTTCAAACTTTTTGGCTACCCATTTCGAGATAGTCCTAGATGTGATTCGAGGTTTTGAAGAGTAGATGATAGATGTTTACCATTGTAGCTCAAGTGTAAGCACCACCTCCTTTGCTTGTCGATCCATGGAGATGTGAGGATTAGTATAAAGACCGTGAGCATGTGAAGGCACAAATGTGTGAGTGAGAAGCACATTAGCATGCATACACATACACATACACGCACACAAGGCAAGATCAAAGAGAGGAACAATGGAAAGTTTTCTATTGCAAAGGAACTCTCTTACAAAAGCTGAAAGCTCTCACAAACTACTAAGAAACTAACTCTCTAACAAGCCAACCCCAAAAATGAGCTCTCTAGCTGTTTTTATAGTCTTTGGACTAGTTTGGCCCCTGTCCAGACCTAGTCTCTGGCCTAGTTAAAAATGAGGTTCCAAGGCTTCTTTGAGGGCTCAAACGGAGTCTAAAAATTATGAAAATTGGTAGGATGATACCTCTAATACTTCTCAAGCTTTAGGACTCCTCGACTTGAACAAAATGGAGTTGAAAAAATATGAAATGATATTTACAATGGTTTTTAGTGATGAAAATCATTGCTTTTATAGGGATTTCTTGTGAAAATTTGACATATACTTCTTTGAGATCCCTACTTGCTCCTCCTTCTTGTGTGTCCATTTATTTGACACGTTCTTGCACCTCATTCTTGACCTTGAGTGCTAACACTCCCCCCCTCTCGAGTCTGTCATCTCGGAAAGAATCTTGTAGTGGGTGTTCCATGTAGTACTTTGAGAGGTAGTGTCCATCATGTATCCACAAGAGTGGTCTATCTTCCAAATGCAGTGAGGTATGTTGTCCTATTCTTCCTTTTGTCGATGCTAACCTTTGCAAGTTTTAGTCCCTTTGTATGTACCTTTTCTTTGGCATCCAACATTGTGGTGTATTTGTGAGCTTCCAAAAATTGCAAGTTACTTAGAAGAGGTTGTCATTGTTGATTTTGAGTAGTTGTGCACTATGAGCTGCTTCATAGGTACTCATGTTGTAACCTTGAGTTCCTCTAGATCTTCCAAACATGGGTTTCATTGTTTGCATGCCAAGTACTCATAACCCATAATGAATGATAGGTAAGTGTGTTAGTGCATGGGTTGAAGAAAATATGTGCCTTCTACATGGCCTTGTAATGTGGCCCTATGCATATTTAATTGGGGAACACATGTTAAGAAATATGGTGCAACAAGTTGGGTCTTGAGATAAGTGCTCAAGGGATGCTAATGAAGAGGTTTCCTAATCTATCATTGTTATAGTGTTGCCAAAGTAGGGGATTCTTCCCATGGTAAATGGCTGGTTGATGTTCATCTCTTCATGTTGTACTCCCATCATGGTGATTGCCCATGGGCTTTTCCTTCATTGTTGATGGATGTTCGTGTTGATGATTCAGTGATGAGATTCTTCGAGCGCATGATACTATTCCTGCTCTTTCTCTTTGTTTTCTCATTTTTTCCTTTTTTTCTTTTTTCTCTTTTTTTTAATTTTATTTTAAAGCAATATCACAAAACAAGAAGAAAGACGTAAGTATCAATAAAACAATTTACATATGTCCAATGTGTCTCATTCGCCTAGGATTCTCAATTGTGTCTATGCATGGTTGTGTAACGTGGCCCTATATTAATGCATACTTTGGAAATGCATGACCCGAATGGTGCAAAAGACAGGGTTATGCCAGAGGCACATGGTTGTCACACATCAAGGCTTCTGATGTTACTTGTAGATGTTGATGCAATGTTTGTTTGGAGGTATCCTTTGGATCTTGATCATTCCTCCTTATAGGGATCCATTTCAAAAAGATGTTCGACCATGTACTGATCACATGGCCTCTGCATCTTTGGATGGTTTTTGCAAATTTTGTGTCCCTCGTGGTTGGCTCCTTGGTTCTAGGGGGGCTACTAGTGCTTTTGGATTCCAAACCCATACCCGTGATGATTGTCTTCTTACTATTGTCGAAGAGGTGAGTTGATCTTCTTTTGATTTCTATGCTTGGTTCTAATTCTTACTACTCCTTGGCTTGTTTGTTGAGATTTTTCTTGTGAGAGAGAGTATAGGACTTTGTGCATGTAGGAGGGCCTTGGGTGCCCACATTTGTAATTGCCCTTGTTGAGCTACAACTAGTTCCTTAGGCACCCAAATTTTTATATTATTGTGTTCAGCCTTCATCGATTGTTTTGGTACCAAAATTTGAAGTACTCTTTGAGATAGAGATCTTTGTTGTTCTGCTACTTGTTGCCTTGGATTTCTGTGTTGCTTCTTTGTTAACAAGTTTGACTCCACTAGTGTGATTAACTACTCGCCCTTTCATACCCAAATCTGCTTCATGCTTGAAACTACTTTCTTCTTGGATTTTGTTTGTCTATTTGATATAGCAGTTGTCTTGTGTTGTTTCCCTTGCCTTATTGGTTGAACTATTGTGGCTGTATTAGTCTTTGAAAAAGAAGAGAGTTGTTATTATCGTGATAGCCTTAGCTACTTGATTAACCATCAAGCTCAGCTTGGGAAGATCTAGGGGTTATTGCTTCCCAAAAGTAGCAGCCAATGTTATTGAGACTCTTCGCGGATGATACGAATGCTTTTGGATGAAATCAAAGCAATAGCATCTTGCCTTCTAACATTGTTGTAACACCTCTTGTATTGCCTCTGACTCTAGGATAAAACACTCTAAGAAGGCTTTCAAGGCCATAGCAGATCCCATCCCTCAATTCGTGGTCAAACACGACTGCTTAGAGGTCCTTACCAAACAAATCTTCAAGTTGTTGGGATTATTGATGGGCTTTGGTGTTTCTCTGGGATAGAGATGTAATTGGGTTCTTGACAAACTTGAATATAAATTTGACTACTAGAAAGGGATGCAAGTCAACTTGGATGGGCATTCTATGGTGATTAACACTTTTTTGCTTTCATTAGTTATTTTCTTTCTAGTGAGTTGGAGGTTGAAAGACAAAGAGTTGTTGAAATTGGAAAGTTCCTACAAAAACTTCCTTTGGACGGAGGACCAAATAGAAGGGGTATCCCCAAGGTCAAATGGGACTTGTGTATGTGTTGGTGCAATTCACAAGCCTACACATTTGGCTTGAAGGATACCTTGAAGTCCATACACATATGGAGAAGCATAGGAACAAATGCTAGTGGTTAATTACCACTTTACTCTTTTGTAAAAGTCATTTTTGACTTTGGAATCTTTGTAAACACCTACCAAGGAGATCTCGTGAACTTTATTAGTTGTAAAGCATCAATCAAGTAGATGGAATATCTCCAAGTAGATGGAATATCTCCAAGCTTGATTAAAGAGAGCTAAAGTTTGAATTCAAATTCAAACTTTGAACTAAATCACTATAAAAGGTCAACTCAAAAAGTCATGGGTAGAAGGCTCATTATCCCGAGCTCATTTCTGTCATTTCTGAGTGTGTGTGAGGCCTACACTCTAGCCCACACCTATCTACACCAATAGGCAATGATCTTCATGCCAATGGCATTGTATATAATTGTTCATTAATAGATATATCTACATTGTTCATTTTTTAGTTCTCTATCATAGTACTTGAAAGTCTCTCAACTTGTGGAGAGCATATCTTAGTCATTTCTCGACCAAATTCAAAGATGTATAGCTTGTGGGAACCAGCACAAAGTTATCTACATGATATCAAAATTTGAAGAGATTCTATTCAGCCATTTCAGAGAAAAGCTTGTCGAGGTGATCACTGGTCAAAGTCTGCAACAATCCTAAAAAATCGGGGCTAAAGGTTTACTTGCTAAATTGATTTCTCTAAGCATAGTTAATATTTTTATATCACTGCACTTGGAATAGTTAGCTTGCTAAGATAATTAGATACCCCTAAAAGGAGTTTTTCCAATTCCTATTGTGCTGGTCATACTGAGCAAAAGATCCAACAGGTGTCAAGTCAAAAATAGAAGGTTTTCTTGAGATCTTTAAGTCAAAAGTTATCTGTTTTGATTCAATCTTTACATACATCATTTCCAAAGTACATAGGCCATTTTATGGTGTCATTGGAAAGATAAGGAGGTCCACTTATCAACTCTGAAGCATCAAAGGGCTGGTACAAAGTAGGATTTGGCAGTACCTACTCATTCTCTTGGAGTGTCCATCCATCATTCCCAACAGTGGTATGAGAGCAAACTAAGGTAAAATGGGAGATGGTTTTCCTTCATTTATTGATAAATTGGACAGGAACAACTATCAAGCATGGTCTTTAAGGATGAAGACATACCTACAAGGAAGGAGTCTTTATGGATACATCTCACGAGATGAGGAATTGACCGCATTCCAAACAAGAGGATTGCCAACAAAGGAAGACCATGAAAAGCTCAACACATGGTGTGCTAAGGATGCATTAGCAAGGTCTTATTTACTCAACTCCATCTCTGATTTTCTTTTTCCACATATTAGAAATTGTAAGACATCCCAAGAGACTTGGGAAACCTTGTCATCCTACTTTTCTTCCAACAAAAGGGACAGAAAAAATTAATTATGGATTGAATTCACTACACTAAGGAAGCAACCTAAGCAGGCTATTTCAGAGTTTGTGACCAAGATTAAAGATGTAGCAGATCAGTTAGCAAGAATAGGAGAAGAGATTGAAGAAGAGCAGATTGTAAGGCAAGTGATCAATGGGATCAAAGCTGATGACAAATGGGAAAGCTTAACCACTGCCATGGACCTTTACATGGACATGCAGATTCTAGACCTTACCACTCTCATGGGACAATTGTTCACTCATGAAGACAAGCTCAACAAGAATGGAGATTCATCCAAAGGTAATAGCTCTTCTGCCCTATACACTGATAAAAGTAAAACTAAAGACAAAGGCAAGAATAAGAAGATAGAAGATGAAGGCACTACCTCCCAAGCCAACTATGCAGGGAGAGGTAGATCATCAAGAGGAAGGGGCAGAGGAGGTAAGCAAGGTAGGGGGAGATCCTATAACTCCTCACCATGCAACATTTGTGGTTTATCAAATCATACTATAGATGAGTGTGTCAAGAATTACAAGAATCAGAGAGGAAGAGGATATCAAAGAGGTGGATACTCACAGACAAGAGGTAGATTCAACCATCACCAAGGCTACAACAACAACTACAAAAACAATTACAACAACAACTACAATGGCAACTACCAATGAGGATTCAAATCCATAAAGGACTACAACAACTATACAGAAGAGCAAGATAACTCTCTTATGATCATGAACATGACTTCAAAACCAGGTATAAATGATGACCACCTATTCTACATTGACTCAAGATGCTCAAATCATGTGGCTGGCAATGTAGCTTTACTCTATGACCTTGAAGAACCAAAAGGTAAGCATCAAGTACAAATAGGTGATGACACCAAGCACTCAGTAGTTAAAGTTGGAAATGTTAAGACTTGTGATGGAAATCAGAACTTGTTGAGTAGGGTACTCTATGTACCAAACATTACCAAAAATTTGATGAGTGTTGGACAAATTGTGGAGAAAGGTTTGTAGGTTAGATTCAACCAATTTGGAGCATTTGTGGAGGATCCAAGGCATGTGTTCAAA
Organism: Ceratopteris richardii; assembly: GCA_020310875.1. Taxonomy (NCBI): domain Eukaryota; kingdom Viridiplantae; phylum Streptophyta; class Polypodiopsida; order Polypodiales; family Pteridaceae; genus Ceratopteris; species Ceratopteris richardii. The sequence goes on from CM035407.1 coordinate 137,728,935, forward strand.
AGAATAGCAAAAGGAGAAAAATCAGGTAGACTTTTTACTTTTGAGCTAGAAGACACAAAGAATATTGCACTATACAGTTATAAAGATCAAACACTTTTAGAACTTGAGATTTGGCACAAAAGATTAGGGCATGTAGGAGAAAGAACCTTGAAGTAGATATGCAGGGATCAACGTGTAATTGGAATACCAAATGTTTCCAAACAACACATGATATATAAATGTAGTGCTTGTCGATATGGGAAGTCTCACAGGTTACCCTTCTCAAGGAAAGGCTACATGCATGAGGACTACCTAGAACTTGTCCACACAAACGTATGGGGTCCAAGCAAAGACCCCTCAATCTCAGGATCAAGGTACTATGTATCTTTTATTGATGATTATAGAAGGTGGATTGTATTGTACTTCATGAAGCACAAGGATGAAGTGTTTAATTGCTTTAAAAAATATCTTGCACTTGTTGAGAATCAGACTGGAAAGAATTTGAAGAGACTAAGGTCAGATGGAGGAGGTGCGTACTTCTCCAATGCGTTTGAAGACTTCTTGCAGGAGAGGCATTACGAGAGAAACCACCGCAAGGTATACTCCTGAACAGAATGGGGTAGCTGAGAGAAGAAATAGGTTGATTGTTGAAACAGCTAGGTCAATGTTGAATGAGAAAAAGTTACCTAACTATTTATGGGTAGAGAGTGTTTCTACTGCCACTTATCTCATAAACAGGTTACCAACAAAATACCTTGATGGGATGACACCTTATGAAGCATGGCATAGTAAGAGACCCTCATTAGACCATTGTAGGATATTTGGATGCGTAGCATATTGTTGGCAGTAGTCAGAGGCATAGAAGATGCGGAAGCATGTAAAGACAGAGCACGGAGTCAGTTGAATCATTTTTTCAAAGACTTATATTTTATAAATACTTTTCAAAACCTCCAATAGTGATTTTCATCACTTTTGTACCATATGTAACATAGAAAAACCCCTTTTTGTAATTTATAGCTCCATTTTGTGCAAGCCGAGGAGTCCTCGAGCTTGAGGAGCTTAGGTAGAATGAGCGTACCAATTTTGGTTATTTTTAGACACTATTTACCCTTTCAAATAGCATCTAGGACCTATTTTTCACTATGCCGGTCACTAGATGAGAAACCAGTCAAAACTAGTCTAGAATCTATAAAAAGATCTAGAGAGCTCATTTTTGAGGTTAGCTTGTTTGAGTAGAGAAGAGCTTACAGCTATTTTGAGCTTGTAAGAGTGATCTTGAGCAATTGAGTTGATTTCTCACCTTCCATTGTGTCTTGCTTGTCTATTTGTTGTGTGTGTGTATGTGTGTGTGCATCTCTATGCTTCTCACCTTCACTCTCACTTCAACTCACATTCACGATCTTCATTTCACTCCTATCTCTTCCGCGGATTGACATTAAGGAGGTGGAGCTTCTTAACGTGGTTCTCACCATTGTGCTAGAGCAACACCAAATTTGGTGCCGTTGCCGAGGAACAAGTCTAGGACAAATGTGTGATGGTAAGAGTATAGTAAGAAGTGGCATTGGAAGGTAAGAATTTTAGTTTTTGTTGTTGTTTTTAGTTATTTTTTAGTGTTTTTCATCTCCCCTACACTCCTCCTTCATCACCGCATCATCATCTTCCACCCCAAAAAAATAAAAAAATTCACCCTATCCACCCATTCTCCTCATTTCCCCTCATTTGTGCATGCGAGAGAGAGAGAGAGAGTTTTTGTGCTTGCATGTGCTATTGTGTTTTTGAGTTTTCTTGCAGGTACAGTACTCCAGAGCATCAGGAAGGCTGCAAAAAGGTAAAATTTCACTTTCTGTCAGAGATCTGTCGAGTGTGTCAGACCATCGCGATGGTCTGCCAACTTTGACATTTTTGGTATGTGAGTTCACCAAGAGGTAGGCGACACTAGCGCTTGCAAGGATCCACAAACCCATTTGCAAAATCATCATTTTGGTGGACCATCGCGATTGGCTCATGCCATCACGATTGTGTCACACCATCGCGATTGTCTCACGCCATCGCGACGGCTCGGCCGGACCATCACGACGGTCTCACGCCATCGCGACAGTTCACTTGAACCATCGCGACGATCCCGTCGACCCCACGCCATTGCGATTGGCTCATGCCATCGCGTCGATGCTACCACATGGCAAGCTAGACCATCGCGACGATACCCTCAGACCATCGTGAAACCTCGAAAATTGAACCATCACGATTGGCTCATGCCATCGTGCCTCGTGACCATCACGACGGGCTCACACCATCGCGATTGTCCCGTTGACCGTTGACCGATGCCATCACGATTGCTCGTTGATTAGACCATCTCGACGGTTCATTCACACCATCGCGATTGTTCACATTCACGCCATCATGATCATTCATTTTCGGACCATCACGATCCTTCATTTCAGACCATCGCGATAGTTTGCTCCATCGGACCATCGCGATTGTGCCACGCCATCGCGAGAGTTCGCTCCATCTGACCATCATGATTGTGCCACGCCATCGCGACGGTTCACCTTGACCATCGCGACGGTCCTAGACCATCGCAATTATCTCAGACCATTGTGATTGTCCACCCCAAACGCCAATTTTAGGGTTTCAATTTTTGACAAATTTTGGGGCTATTTTTGGAAAATTTTTGGGTGATTAGACTCATAGGAGACCCCTTAGCTAATTTTTGGAGAAAAAACCTGTTTGTCAGTTTTTTCCCCCGAGGGCCTGAACGGTCAAATCTTTTTCATCCGAAGTCCGTTTTTTGAGCTTTATAGCTCGTTAGAAAGCTCTCTACGAGTACTACGTGACCTCAACTATTTTTTTCATAAAGAATACATTGATTTTTAGATAAGATAATTTGAGGTTGACAAGACAAGAACTTAAAGTAATTTAAAAAGAATTATTTTTTCATAAGACAAGACAAGAACTATTTTTTCATAAGACAAGACAAGAACTTAAAGTAATTTAAAAAGAACCAAGCAATTAAAAACAAGGAGCATTGACGATCTGAGCGTGTACTGAGTGTGCAAGCATATAGGTAAGTCAGACAGGCAAAGGTTTATGGTTCCTTGTACAGAAAACATGTGCCCTTTTTCTACATGCACATTGTTTTTCACCTGGTTATTTGCGTATTTCTCCAAGAAGCTTTTGATTGTTTTTGGATTCTGACATCTTAAGATTCACAAGATAAGATTTCTCTCCATTAATTTACATATATTTTGATTAAAACATGTTGTCTGATTTGTTCTTTTGTTAGTGATACTAATGTTCTCATATGTTTTTTTTTTTCTATATTCAAGTGTTCATCTCTATGGGTTTGATGAGGAATGCTACAATTAGTGTGCATCTGAGATGCATAGTCTAGTGATGCATCGACTTGACATGCTTCTAGTGGTGTGCAATTATGTTACATGGATGATTGAGGTGGAAATTTACAAGGTTTGACTTTCAAGACTTCCCTTATGGGATTCCAAGTTGGGCTTTTCCATTTATACATGGATTTAATTGATAACCTGACTTGGTTATGGGGTCGTTTAGGTACTCATTTCCATGTTGTTTTAGGACTTATTTTACATGATGATGATGTTACAAAAGCTTTCAATGTAGGTTTCTAAGGGGTTTGGATTGATGAGTACTAACTAACCCCCAAGAGCTGATGTGTTGTGATGTGAGCTCATAAACAGGTCTTAGATACCCAAATTTGTCTATTATTGTGATCAGCCTTCATGCAACGCTTTGGCACTCAAATGTTGAATACTCTTTGAGATGGAGATTTGCGTTGTGCTCTTACTTGTTGCCTTGACTTGTTTTTTTGCTTCTCTCGTACTGAGTTTGACTACCTAGGTACACTTGGCGGTCCACCCTTCTATACCCATATATGCTTCATGCTAGGAATCACTTTTTTTCTAGATTCTGACTATCTTCTTTATAAATCTGCCTTCTTGTGCTGCTTGACTTGCTTCGTTGGTTGAGATACTTCAACCACCATTGGATTTGCAAAAAAAAAGGGAGTTCCACCAACTCTTGAGCTTATCCCTCAATGGTTGAATCCCTTTGCATCATAGGGCTTGGGACATATACATCATCTTTGTGTTCAAGATTAGTCTTAGAAGAACTATGACTAGGTGTGCAACTCTCTAATTCCACTATAATGTGGTCTTCATGTAACTAAACTCGAAGGAGTATACTTTTAGGTTCAAGTTGATTGCTTGATGATAGATCTAGTGTTGACCGAGGATGAAAGACTTTGTGAGATCTTCATCTTAGAAAACTAGTACCTTAATTGTCATAGATACATCCTCAATAGAGATGGGAAGCTCCACCTCATCCATGCAAGGGGTTTCCACTCCTCCTAATCCTACAAGGTAAGCTTCAATAGAATTATTTGTCAAAGCCATGTCCTCACAACAAGAGTACCTAATAGCATTGGTTGCAGCTCTTGAATAAATTGATGCTCTAACTTTCTTAGAGGTCTCATCATGTCCCAGTCCTATAGAGACAAATGAATGTGTATCAAAGATGCGGGGAGAGGTATTTCTCTTAGCTTTGCACATCGGCATGCGTATCTAGGGGCTTCCTCATAAGAATGATAATTGTCGAGCCTCAACTGTGCTATGCCTTGTCTTCTCAACTCCATTCTCCTAATTCATTCTAGGGCTTCTGACTAGGCTTCTCCATGTATCCTTAGCTCTTCCTCCTTATGTTTCTTAGCTACATTCAATCCATTTAACATCTCTTCTATCAAAGGTTCTTGATAGCACTTTTCTCGACATCCATTGATATAGTTAGGTAACATGTCTCATCCTAAAGTGGCTAGCTAGACCGCACCACTACTAGATATCCTATTAATGATCATGGGCCTATAGCCACATTTCTCTATTTTATATGCATGTTGCTTTTGTGTGTAAACCAAAATTAAATATCCTACTTTCAAGCCCTTATCTTTCACATGCACATATAAGTATGTTTTTTGTCTTTTCTCTGCTACGTATATGCCTATAGCTGCTCTCAATCTTGCCTCCCCAAATCTTTCTAAGTTGAAGCTCATAGCCCATCCACTTACACTCTTGTGCATGTGCATAAAAGTATGTTTTTTTGTCTTTTCTCTGCTCTCAATCTCTCAATCTCTTTCTAAGTTGAAGCTCATAGCCCATCCACTTATGCTCTTGTGTAACCTAACATGTGGGTATTAAGAAGTCAAATGTAAGCATTGGAATTTGGCCAAATACCATTTGAAAGGAGGTGGCATTAAGTGCCATTTTATAGGCAACTCAATATGCCCAAACAACATGATGAAGCCATTTGTCCCAATCAAAACACTTGTTATTCATGAGCTTTGTCAGTACAGTACATAGGATCTTATTTGTGATCTCCGTTTGTCCATTTGCTTGTGGGTGATATGGAGCTAAGTTCTTGTGAATGACCATGAAATCTCGTAAAAGATAGTCCATGATCTTGTTCAAGCAGTGAGTTCCATGATCATTGACCAATTCTATTGGCAACCCATATTGTATATACACATTTTTGAATAAAAAACTTGGTTGTTGTCTACACATCATTGTTTCTCATCCCTTTCAATTCTATCTATTTAAATAGATAATATGGTTATAACAGTGATATACTCAGCATGTGAGCTCATTGTCTAAGGATTAATAGGTCTGTTGCTCTAGCACAATGGTGAGAACCACGTTAAGAAGCTCCACCTCCTTAATGTCAATCAGCGGAAGAGATAGGAGTGATATGAAGATCGTGAATGTGAGATGAAGTGAGAGTGAAGGTGAGAAGCATAGAGATGCACACACACATACACACACACTAGGAAGAGACAAGCAAGACACAATGGAAGGTGAGAAATCAACTCTATTACTCAAGAACACTCTTACAAGCTCAAAATAGCTCTAAGCTCTTCTCTACTCACACAAGCTAACCCCAAAAATGAGCTCTCTAGCTCTTTTTATAGTTTCTAGACTAGTTTTGACCGGTTTCACATCTAGTGACCGGCATAGTTAAAAAATAGGTCCTAAGTGCTATTTGAAAGGGTAAACGGTGTCTAAAAATAACCAAAATTGACATGCTCATTCTACCTAAGCTCCTCAAGCTTGAGGACTCCTCTTCTTGCACAAAATGGAGCTATGGATTACAAAAAAGATTTTTTATGTTACATATGTTACAATAGTGATGAAAATCACTATTGGAGGTTTTGATGAGTATTTATAAAACATAATTCTTTTGAAAAAAGATCCGACTGACTCCCTGCTCTGTCTTTACATGCTTCCACGTCTTCTGTGCCTCTGGCTGCTGCCAACACCCCCCTCCCTCTCGCTTCTGTCGTCCTCGATAGAACCTTGTTGTGCGGTCTGTCCAATGTAGTTCTGTAGTAGTTCCTGAGCGAGGGTGTGTTCTGATATTCGAATGCCTCGGGCCAAATCTGCCTCGAGTTTCTCCCAATCAATTGGTTGCGGTTCATCGGGTGGCGGGAGTCAATAATGTGTGGAATATACCATTTGTTCACAGGCAAATAAATGTAAGAGGTGGGTGGGCCTGCTGATGAACACTTCTGAATGGTATTCCCAAAAACCGGTTGTGAACATCTCTTCGAAAGTCTGCTTGTACCACGCCGGTAAATATTTAATTCTGCAATGCCAGGCATAACACACCCGTAGCGATGGCGTTGTACTCATATCGTATGCAAGATCTAGATTGCCATGCTCGAAGCCCGGGGTGTTTACATGAGGTGCCTTTATACGACGGAAGACTTTAAAAACCATTTGCATCATGTCAAATTGTTTGACAGTCATGTACGCTGCTATATCCTCCATGCGTTTCAAGCGAGGGAGCCAGTGACGAATCATGGCCATCATGTATCCCACTGTCGGTAGTTCTATGGGTGGCTTGAAATATGGGTAATTTAACCAATCCTGGCACTGCTTGTTGTTCTGTACTTTAATGGAAAATGCTATCCAGGAGCGGCGATGTGGCACTGGTCCCCAACATGGGTTGTATTTCAAATGTAGTGGTGCCTTTACCCAAGTACTCATCATCTTAGGATATTCTTGTAAAAGATCTTTATGCCACTCTGGTTGATAAATCTCTCCTTGCTGCGCATCCATCGGCAAATCATCAGGCTCAAACTGCGTAGCGTGAGACGGTTTCTTGCATGTTTCTTTCTCTATTGCCAACTGATACTCGGCCATCAGCATAAAGTATGGTTTGTACTGTAACTCATGCCCTGATATATATCTGCGAGGGGCCAAGTGAGCAAAGTAGGGCGACTGTAAAATTCTTTCCTCAATCATTGCCATTGCGTGCAGCTGCGCCTCTACTCGTGCTGAGTGGGTGGTTCCAAGCTCTTCCACTGTCTTCATCCATAGAGGGGTTGGAAGTTCATAAGTCATCTGGCCTTCAGCCGTGACTCGTCCGCCTAGGATGGGTTGTGGTTCGTAGGCTTCTTCAAATGTTTCCTCCACCGGGATGGTTACATTTTCTTCATCGGCTGGGAGCTCTGGTGGGGAATCTGGGCGTGGTGGTGCTTCATATATAGCTATCCGCGATTCAAGAGTGGATACCTGGGCCCGTAATGCGTTGAGTTCCTCTAGGATGTCAGGAGAAGGGTCCACAAGAGTTGGTAATCCTTGCGGTGCAGGTGCTCTAAGCTGGAGTAGTTTATGATCTTCCTTTAGCTTCTGATACTCTTTGTTTATTCGATCGTATTCATCGAGAAATCTTATGTGATCATCGAGCAACATTTTCATTGATTCGGAGGGCACTGCTTTGAACCGGCTAGGACTTAATGGTTGGTCTGGGTTATCGAGAGCAGCTTCTAAATATTCTCTGTTCTGCTCTTGTAGCCGCTGGTTTTCTTCCTTTACTGCTGCTAGGTGCCTCCTGAGTAAGCCCATGTTCTGAGTCAGCGTCGCATTGCGAAATGTCTGGGCCCTTAACAAATTGTCAAGATCAACAGTGGCTTCTTTGGCTTTCTCTTCACTTTCTAGTTCCAGCTTGTGGTATGCCTCACGTAAGTCTTGGTATCGAGTATTCAATGAGGCATTCTCAATAGACAATGAGTTAAGCTGCGACTGCAAATCGTTGGTTGTCCTCTACAGCTGCTGATAATTATTTCCAAGAGATGTGAACTAATCTCTTACTTGCGTCATACACGTGAACATTTGTCGAAATGCTGTGTCTATGGTGGGTGATAATATTAATGGTGTGCTAAGTGAAGATGCGGTGGGTGTAGATGCAAAGGGAACGGGGAATGGGGGTGGGAAAGTGGATGCTGTGGTGATTGTGGAAAATTGTGGTGTGCTTAAATATTGTGGTGCCACAAATGAAGTGAGTGGAGGTGCGGTGGGTGGTGATATATCCATATCGTTGGATGTAGTGTCAAGTGCGGTGACTGTGAATATTGGTGTGATCGTGGGTAAGTGTGTGGATGTAAATACAGGATTTACAAAGGTCGAAGAAAAATTTATAGAAGGGTTGTCTTGGACGGCTTGATGGAGAGGGGAAAGAGGGGTTACGGTGGGTCGGGGAGGTGAGACTGGGGAGAAGGTTAATGGAGGTGGGAATGGGAAAAGGGGTCTGGGAGGTGTGGGGAAGAATGGAAAAGATGGATGGAGAAATGGGTTGGATAGAAAGGTGGATAGGTTAGGGGGTAGACTAGGTTGAGAGGGTGCGGAAATTGTGGGCTAAACTTCTGCTACTCCGCCGGAGAAGGAAGATGTTGGTCTGGGAGAAGGGGGATGTATGGGGGAGACTGGATGGATGGGAGGTGATGTGGGAGCGGTTGGGGTGGTCGGAACTTCGACGACTATGGTGGTATGTACAGTAGTAGTACGGGGTGGGGAGTCGACGATAATGGTGTCCTCTGCCAATGAGCTTTCAGGGACAAGACGTGCTTCCCTGGCCTGTTTTGAAGATTGTGCTCTTGTTGGGACACGAATGTATTCGCCCGGTTTTGATAATAGCCGTACGCGTCGGGGGTCATACTGCGGTAATGGTTTCCTTTGTAAATATCGTGAGGCTTCGGTAGGTCCGACTGATTTGACAAGCTCTCTGAAACCTGTGATGTAGACTTCTTCGAACCCTCCTGAGACGAGTTCTTGTTCGATGATTGTTTGGCTTTCTTCGTCAGTCAACTTCTTGCATGCCCAAACTTTCTCCATAGTACGATATAATTTTTTTATGGCCAACGTATAAGCTGCAGCTTCGAAGGTTTCTTCTTCGTGTGTGCTCGTGTCACCTTGGGTGTCCGTTTGTTGTCCTTGTTCGTCTGTCTGTACATGTTCTTGGGATTCATGTGTACCCTGGCTGGCTTCATCATCTCCTTTGTCGTCATCTGTTGTTGTTCTTTCGTCATCCGAGCTTGATACGATTTGCTCTTGTGGTTGATCTCGGGGTGTGGTAGGGTAGCTCGGCCTTTCATATTCCTGAGAGAAGATCTGGCCTTCCAAAAACTGAAACTCACTTGAAAATACGTCCTGCATCTCAAAATCATATGTGGTGCCTGCTTGTTCAGTTTCTAAATGGGGTATCGGGAAAGAGAAAGCTTCCGCACCAATAGTGGTGGGAACTTCTGCTGTAGTGGTAGTAGGTTCTAGGACTGTGACCTTGAAACTCTGGTGGTTGCATCGTCAGATGAGGTTCCGCGACAAAAATTGAAACCCTAAAATTTGCATTTGGGGTGAGCAATCGCGATGGTTTGAGATGATCGCGATGGTCTGGGACTGTCGCGATGGTCCAGGCGAACCGTCACGATGGCGTGTGTGCGAACCGTCGCGATGGTCTGAAGTGCACGGTCGCGATGGTCTAAATGTGAGCAATCGCGATGGTCGGGGTGAGGCGTCGCAATGGTCCGACTGAGTGAACAATCGCGATGGCGTCAGTCAACGGTCAACGCGAACCGTCGCAATGGTCCAGGCGAACCGTCGCGATGGCGTGTGTGCGAACCGTCGCGATGGTCCGAAGTGAACCGTCGCGATGGTCACAGATACGATGGCGTGAGCCAATCGCGATGGTCCAAATTTTGAGATGTCGCGATGGTGTAAGGGTCTCGTCGTGATGGCGTGGCTAGTGAGCAATCGCGATGGTCTAGCTTGCCACGTGGCACTATTGAGGCGATGGCATGGGCCAATCGTGATGGTGTGGGGTCGACGGGATCGTCGCGATGGTCAAGGACAGTCGCGATGGTTCAAGTGAACCGTCACGATGGTGTGAGACCGTCGCGATGGTCCGGCCGAGCCGTCGCGATGGCGTGAGCCAATCGCGATGGTGTGACACAATTGCGATGGTCTAAGACTGTCGCGATGGTCCACCAAAATGCAAATTTTTGAGATGCATCTGTGGATTCGTGCATACACTTGTGTCGCCTACCTTGTGGTGTGGTCGCTTACCAAAATTACCAAACTTGGCAGACCATCGCGATGGTCTGACACACTCGGCAGATTTCTGACAGAAAGTGAATTTTTACCTTTTCCAAGCTTTCCTGATGCACTGGAGCTCTGTACCTACAAGAAAACTAAAAAACACACAAGTACACACAAGCACAAAAGCTCTCTCTCTCTCTTGCACATGCACAAATGAGGGGAGATGAGGAGAATGGGTGGATATGGTGAATTTTCTGATTTTTTTGGAGTTGAAGATGATGATGCGGTGATGAAAATGGAGTGTAGGGGAGGTGAAAAACACTAAAAACTAACTAAAACAACAACAAAAACTGAAATTTTTACCTTCCAACGCCACTTCTTGCTATACTCTTACCATCACACATTCGTCCTAGATTCGATCCCCAACAACGGCACCAAATTTGGTGTTGCTCTAGCACAATGGTGAGAACCACGTTAAGAAGCTCCACCTCCTTAATGTCAATCCGCGGAAGAGATAGGAGTGATATGAAGATCGTGAATGTGAGATGAAGTGAGAGTGAAGGTGAGAAGCATAGAGATGCACACACACATACACATACACTACGAAGAGACAAGCAAGACACAATGGAAGGTGAGAAATCAACTCTATTACTCAAGAACAATCTTACAAGCTCAAAATAGCTCTAAGCTCTTCTCTACTCACACAAGCTAACCCCAAAAATGAGCTCTCTAGCTCTTTTTATAGTTTCTAGACTAGTTTTGACCGGTTTCACATCTAGTGATCGGCATAGTTAAAAAATAGGTCCTAAGTGCTATTTGAAAGGGTAAACGGTGTCTAAAAATAACCAAAATTGACACGCTCATTCTACCTAAGCTCCTCAAGCTCGAGGACTCCTCAGCTTGCACAAAATGGAGCTATGGATTACAAAAAAGGTTTTTTATGTTACATATGTTACAATAGTGATGAAAATCACTGTTGGAGGTTTTGAAGAGTATTTATAAAACATAATTCTTTTGAAAAAAGATCCGACTGACTCCTTGCTCTGTCTTTACATGCTTCCGCGTCTTCTGTGCCTCTGGCTGCTGCCAACAAGGTCCTACAAAATCTATTCCCCATTTAGAGAATGTTTGTCCTTCCATCATGGATGTTAGGGGCATATCATCTTTACAAATGGGATATTGAGTTCTCTGCCATGTCTCATACCTCTTCACATAGGTATGTGCATCCGTATGAATGGTTGGACACCAAAGACCTGAAAATAATATGGATTTCCTCACTCAAGTCCAAAGTGTCCTCTTGCAACACGGTGTGCAGTTTTTAAGATCTTCAGGTATCCACTTTCATAGACACATAGTCTACGATATCCATCACATCCATGCATGTACAGATTATCACCTATGAGTGTGTGGCTTTAAGTCTCGTTCTCTAGACTTCTCTATTGTGCTAAAGTCATCTTTGGAGGGCATCTCTTTGTCCTCATAAATTTAATCAATGGACTACTCCAATTTGGTATTAACTACACAATACAATGTTGCATGCTCAACAGGCATGCTATTAATACAAGTTGGATACTCCTTGAACATCCTATAGACATCTATTTCCATCATTGACCAATAAAACCTTAATCCTTTTAGAGTTTGTAGGGTTTTGCATTTTGAATCATGTTGCCCTAATGCACCTACATGTGCTAACTGCAACCATTTACTGTGCTTTTTTCCTTCCACACAACAAGATAGAATGCCTTGATCATTCTACTTGTATATGCTTCCAGCTAGTAAATGATACACCTTTGAGATTTGACAATCTCCTCCTCCTTTGTTCTAACCACATGATTCTTAGGTCCAAATGTAAGAATAGGCACCATCTTGTTCACCCATTTAGGAACTACTTCCAAGATGAACAAGTATGCATCAAGAAGTTCTAATGATACTCCTTGTGGTGATTCTATTGAAGTAATTCTAGAAATTTGATCTTCCCAAAGATGGTTCTTATCTTTTTTCACGAGTACTTAAAAATCATAATCCATTAGCAAGAGAATATGCCTTAGTAATCAGCATGTATTGCAAGGCCAGCATGTATTGCAAGGCTTGTTCACTAGATAAAGTAAAGCCTGATCACCCATGAAGAATTTAAACTTATTTGCAAGCAAAAATGTTCCCTTGATCACCTGTGGGTTATGTTAGCATGCATCCAATGGAAAAATTGGAAGCATCGACATGGACATGGAATGGCTTACTCCAATATGGCATTTTCAAAATTTGAGTTGAGCACAATTGTCATTTCAACTCATTAAAATATGTTTCACATTCTTCAATCCACTCAAAGTTTAATTAAAAGGTTGTACATAGGGTTTACAACTATAGCATAGATGTGGATAAAGCATCATTAGTATCCACAATGACCCGTAAAAGCTTGTAGTTCCTTGCATGAATTTGGCCTAGCTATCTTTGTAATGGCTCTTACTTTATCTTTTTTTGTAGAGATCCTATTCTTTGACATGATGTGGCCTAAAATCTTGCCTTGCCTGACCACAAAAACACATTTTTCATGGTTCAAGCGAACTTGATATTCTCTGTATTTGTCAAAGATTTGCCTAAGCTCTAGGATATGTGTTTGTCCAATGTTTGACTAAGCACAAAGCTTATCCACATAGACCTCTACGTTCTTCCTCAAGAAGTCCTTAAACACATGATCTTGTGTTGATCTATTGGGATGATGGCCACTTGATTGTAGCCTGAAAGACCATCAAGGAAGCTGTAGACGACCTTGCTTGCTACTCTTTCAAATAGATGCTTAGTGATAGGAAGTGGATAATTGTCTCTTTTGGTGGCCATGTTAACTTTCTTCAAATTGATACACACATGCAGTTTTCCATTCTTCTTGGGTACTAGGGGACACCCACTCAAGATGCTCAATTTTGGAAGCGAACCTTGCTTCTAGCAAAAAATCTTTTTCCTCTTTTATCTTGGATGCATAATTATCATTATACTTGTAAGGCTTCTATTTTTTTGGGTATGCTTCCAAAGTCATAAGGATCATATGAGAGAAGATGTCTAGATCCACAACTTTTAGCTCCTTATAATTCCAAGTGAATACATCTCTATATTCTATGAACAATTCAATTAATTTGTGTGCTCTCTTGTCCCTTAGATCATGTATTATGTAAGTTCTTCTCTCCTTGCCATCTTCTATGGTTACTATTATGTTCTTGGTCTTTCCTTTGTTTTCAAAGGCTTCTCCTTTGAGTGATTCTCTTTAAGGGACTCTTATCATGATTTTTTGATCTTCAATCTCATATTTCTTGAAATTCTCTAGCACATCAAATAGGGATTCTTTCTCTTTTTGTGTGGGTGCTTTCTTCTTTCCTTTCTTCTTCTAACTTTTGTCATCTTCTAGCATAGTTGATTTCTTAGGTTAACGTCTTTCAAGTTCTTGGGTCCTAGCATCTATCAAATAAAGATATTCTTCTTTTGAAGTGAAAAGGGTTCCATTATGATGGACTCATCATAGGCTCATCACTAGGTTTAGTGATTACTAATGTGTTGTACTCACACTCTTCTATTACTGGATCAAGCATAAGGGGTTCTAATGTGAATACCGAGTTGTCATAGCCATCTTCATCACAATGGGTTTTCCATTGCTCCTTACTGACGGCGATATCCATCGTAGCTAATATTTCAGCCCCACCATGGGGTTTAAACTCTTCATCAGGGAAGACCATAGGTGCATATGCTGGGTCTTGAGTGGAACTTGGATTCTCATTAGAACCTATGTTTCTAGCATTTATTCTCTTCTCTTCTTTGATTGCAACTTTACACATCTATAGGTGCATGTCTCTCCTCATGCATTTTGGTATCATGAAATGTACCGATTTTATCTCGTCTGCTACTCTATGGACAAGGTTCCATTGCAAGGGTGGTATGTCTCTATGGGAGTAATCCTTGAGATTGACTTTGGTGGTGATCCTTAAATGTTTTAAGCACATAAAATTGGTTTGCCAATCTAGCACTATTTGCAACTTCCTGATAAATAATGTACCTAAAATCATCTCATAAACTTGATTCTTTCCAAAATCACATATGGAAAATGTGTGTTCAAGCTCTACATGACAAGTAGTGAGCATTATCCCTTATAAAATTCCTAGGGGTTCTCTATATGTCTATCAGCCATTTGCAACGTTGTCCTTGTTGGCCTAAGAGCTGGTTTGCCCCAATGTCTCCATAAGGAAATGGTGGTAACAACAACTCTTTCTCCGGAATCTAAAATGGCCTTCGTTGTATAGCCCTAGTAAGTTATAAGAAGATAGGTGTTTCTTTCCTCTTCCTTGCTCATATCTCATATTGTATCTGTAAGGAATTGAACTCACAACCTCTTGGTTAGGAATGTGAGTTCAATTCCTTACATTGGTATCAGAGCCTAGGAAGTAGGCTTGGGCAAAGTGGAATGGTCCGATGGCCTCTAAAAAAGGCGCTTGGGCATCCTCTATGTGAAAGGGTAGGAATTGTGGAAGGTGCGCGCGTCGGTTTCAAGGATGGACCTTACAATGATTGGGGTGTATCTCTCAATCCGTAGGTCGGATTGAGGCGTGTAATATACCGTTGGAAAGCTCTCGGAACGAACTTTCCAATGAGCTAGCTTGGAAGTGTGAATTCCTTGGGAATCCTTGGGTGGCACTTGATTGAGTGTTCAAGATACCAAGCATGGGTGAGAACAAGGTTCAAGACTGAGGTTGAGAACAAGGGCTCGAGACACCAAGGTTGCGAACAAGAAGGTTCAAGACACCAAGGTTGAGAGCAAGGGTTCAAGAGACCAAGGTTGCGAACAAGGTTCAAGAAACTATGCGAGGTTGAGGGACATCAATTCAAGGGCACCTAGGGAGTTCAAGGGGTTGATCACCGAGGCCAGAGGGATACAAGAGCAGATCATTGAGGACAATGATTGACCAAGGGAGGAAGAATGTAATAAAGTGATTGAACCACACCCTTGACAGATAGGAGATGGTTGAACTACACCCTAAGAGGGAGGATTAGGAAGTAATCCTCAACCATGGCTTTTGGGGCAAGTGGTTAGCCCATCACATTCCTAACCAAGAGGTTGTGAGTTCAATTCCTTACAGTATCCAAAGGTGTCTTGGGTACCATCTTATGCAATCCTATCTCAAATGGTGACTTAGCTACTTCTCGTGATTGATTAGCTACATTTTTCCCAACTCATGTTTAATCTTGAATAGCTCCTCTAAAGTGAGGTGGCACTACACATTAGTGTTCTTCACTACTTCCATGTTCCTAGTTTTAACTCACTCATTGTTTCTTACCATGATTGTGGGGGCTTTCATATGGATAGACTTAGATTCCCAAGAGCCTGTAAAGTGAGGCAATTCCTACAAGGAATTGGATTCCAATTCAAATCTTTAACTAGATTTCACATCTTCTTGCTCCCATGTATTTAGAGGGAATGTCCTAAGGGAATTGATCATGAAGATCATCCACTACTTGAATAACAGGAGCGTCCTCTCTCTCCTTGGCTCATTTTTCCTCTTGTATCTTCCTCAAGAACTCTTGGGGCTATCAATTTATAGAGAAAGGAATTAACTCATCCATAGATTTAGGACCATAAACTTCTTGTGGGGGTAAGATTATCCGTTCGCTTTCATTGCTTTGGGCCTCTAGAGTAGCTATACTCTTGGGTTTAGTGACTAGCTACTGTATCCTCTTCAAAAGACTAGATCTACCATTTTTGCACAAAGTTTGGTCCTATCAATCTCTAAATCCACACCGGCATAGACTTGTCTAACTCGAACAGGTTTGTTCCTTCCTGAATTCTTGCATGGTAAGCCTTGGACATCATGTCCAAAACCTTAGGAGTAGGATCTACTAAGACTGAACATCTCTGGGTGGTGGTGGAATGGATGGTTGGATTTTATGAGGTGGTTGAGATAGTGGTGGTGTCTGAGAGTATGTTTGAGAAGCAATTTCAATTACTTTTGTTTTCCTTTATTTTAGGCTCTCTTCTAGTTCACTCAAATTCACAACCCATTGTCTTTTCATTCTTTCTCGACTATCCTTCCAAGATCTTGTTCTCTTTCTTTCTATGCTTTCTAATTCACTTGAAGTAAGAATCAATAATAAGTTAGACAATGACAATATATTTTCATTCAAAATTATACACTCATATGCATACACATACTATTAGATGAAACTTTGTTGGATCCCATTAATTACAATTCAAGGATATGAGAAGGTATTAATACCTCTACAAGACAAAGCCATTTTAGAGACCTAGAGAGTTCTAGTTCACTTATTAATACCTTCTGAACCCTTGAATTATAAAAAAAACATAAGAAATTTTCCAAAAAAATACAATAGTTTTTAATTCACAATCATACACACACATACACATGCGCATACATAATCATATTAGATTTTCACTTACAATCATATAACATACATGCACATACACATACACATACTATTATGAAGTAACAATTGATATTGATTCAAACAATCACAATACATTTTCACTCACAATCATACACACACATACATATACTATTGTGAAGTAAGAATCAATGTGGAATCAAACAATCACAATAGATTGCATTCACAATTTTACACTCAAATACACATACATATACTATTGTGAAGTAAGAATCATTATTAATTCAAACAATCACAATACATTTTTACTCACAATCATACACACACATACATAAACTATTGTGAAGTAAGAATCAATGTTGAGTCAAACAATCACAATAGTTTTTAACTCACAAACAAAAATATTTTTCTTTACAATTTTAATATTAAAATACATAATATTTATAGCAAGAGTTTATACCTTGTTCTTTCTACGACACTATAAGCTCGTGAAAAACAAAGTAACTCTTATGAAAAATGATTAAAGTGGTATTCCTTTATAAAATATTATTCGAACAAATTTATTTCGATCAAAGAAGTATTCGATTGAGAATGTTTAGATTGAATATATTTTCGATCGAAAATTGTTCGATCGAAAGTAGGTTCGATAAAAAATCATTGAATTATCGTGCAAAAAGTATTCGTGTTACTGTTAGTGTCCATGTGAAAGGCCAAATGGCCACTGGACACTTCTTTATATATGTTCTTTAATAAAACATATAGTGGCATGGTCAGTCATAGACTGTAAGTTCGACTGCATTTGTAAGATCTAAGAAGTCTATTTTCGTGCTCCCTCTGTAGTGTGTTTTTCTACATATTCTACAGACTCTGTGCGGAGTACCGTGTGCGCCCTTAGGAGCTCAGTTTTCTACTCCAAGGATATCATCGTGGAGAGTGTGAGAAGAAGAGTGCACTGTGCTGCATCGCCATCAAAATACTTCACTGGTATCAAAGCAGTTCGAAGCAAAAGCTTTGTTCCTTTTGTGCGAGTGAAGCGAGCACCCCCCTGGCTTTCTCCAAGGCTTATGACTAAGGCGGCGGCCAAGGCATAGACCTTGTCATCCAAGTCACTGAAGTCACCATTGGTGCCATTGGCTACACGCAAGGGAGGACCTCAATTATCAAGGAATATAGAGGTTCCTGGTACTTCCCGGGAGGTCACCCATCCTAGTATTGTTCCCTCCAGAGCTCGCTTAACTATGAAAATCTCTTGCCACTAAGCTACACTCTTGTGGTGTCTAAAGAAGGGGAAAGACTAAGGTTGACATTACCTTGACCATGTTTTGGTCCCTCAAAGCTTCATTCTTTGCTTTTAAAGCCTATTTCTGAAGCATTTTTGGGGTGTCTTTTGGAGCCGTTTTGGAGTACTTCCACACATAGTTCTCTTCACACAGGTCCAAGATGTTGGGCAAGATGGATGGATGCACCAAGAGACTGAGTAGGTACTGCTAAGCCTGCTTTGTACCAGTGCTCTTTGACATCAGAGTTGATACCTAGACCTCCTTAGCTTTCCAATGATACCATAAAATGTCCTATGTACTTTGGAAATGATTTGTGTACTGATTGAATCAAAACAGATAACTTTGGAATTCACAAATTCAAGAAAACCTTCTATTTATGTCTTGACACCTGCTGGGTATTTTGCTCAGTATGACCATCACAGTAGGAATTAGAAAAATTCCTTTTAGGGGTATCTAACTAGCTTAGTGAGCTACCTATTCCAAGTGGAATGATGTAAAAAGATAAACTACGCTAAGAGAAATCAATTTATCAAGTTAAGCTATACCCTCGACTTTTTAGGACTGTAGTAGAAAATGACTAGAGATCACCTCGACGCAGATTTCTCCCAAATTATTGATAGAATGTCTTCAGACTTTGACAGCATGTAGATTACTTCCAGCTGAATCCAATAAGCTTTGAATCACTGAATTTGGTGAAGAATTGACCGAGATATGCCCTTGACAAGTTGATAGACTTTTGAGTAGACTAACAGAGAACTCAGAGATGGACAATGTGAATGTATGTATTAATGAACATTTGTATACAACTCCATTGGCATGAATATCATTGCCAAATGGTGTAGAGAGGTGTGGGATAGAGTGTAGACCTCCCACACACTCAAAAATCAGTATTTCTAGGCTCGGGAGTGCTCTCTCTTTCTTGCGACTTTTCATGTCCATTTTTATAAGAGATGGGTAAAAATTTGAATTCAAATTCAAACTTTTGGCTCCCTATGATCAAGCTCCTAGATGCTTGGAGATATTCTTTCAATCAAACAACTAATTTTCCAGGAATCCTTTTGGTAGGTGATTACAAGAGAGTCCAAGTCAATTTGACTTTTACAATGAGGTAAAGTGGTAATTAACCACTAGCATATGTTCCTATGCTTCTTCATGTATGTATAAACTTCAATGCATCCTTTGAGCCAAATGTGTAGGCTTGTAATTTACACCAACAGCTCCCCCTCAAGCCAAACATTTTGGCTTAAGTCTTCATCTTCAATCTTCAAGTATATCCTGCAATCCAATCATGGATTTGAACCTGCAAAGTTTGGTTCCATCCAAAGCTTTAGTCAACAAATCTGCACATTGCATGTTGGTTGATACATAGGTTAGTTGAATGTCCTTGCTTATCAATTTCTCTCTCACATAATGGTAATGGACCTCTATATGTTTGGTCCTAGCATGATAAATAGGATTAGCTGCAAGGTGAAGAGAACTTGTATTATCTCCAAAGATAATTGGTGACCTAGTATATGATCCCAATTCTGTATACAAAAGCTTAATCCATATTGCTTCTTGTGTGGCATTAGCCAGCCCTCTATACTCTGCCTCTGTGGAAGACAAAGCAAAAGTAGGTTGCTTCTTTGAAGACCATGAAATTGGTTTGTCACCTGCAAAAGAAATATATCCAGAAGTACTCCTCCTATCATCCTTGCATCCTACCCAATCTGCATCTGAATAAACTTTGATATCAATATCTGAAGTGTAAGGGAAATACAAACCATGGTTCATTGTACCCTTGAGATACTTCAGGATTCTCTTGGCAGCCTCTAAGTGAGGTATCCTTGGCTTGTGCATAAATTGACTTAGCACACTAACTCCATATGCAATATCTATCCTTGTTAAGGTAGCATAGTTCAAACTACCCACCATACTTTGATAACCTGTAATGTCTTTGACTTCATCACCTTCATGGATGGGCGCTTAGCTTTAGGTTTACCTCCATTGGAGTGCTTGCTACTTTGGCATCCTGCAAGTGAAACTTCTTCAACATGTCCTGTATATATTTTTTCTGAGTAATATATATCCCTGAATTAGTGTAGACTAATTCAAGTCCCAAAAAATATTTCAATAGACCAAGATCATTGATCTTGAACTCCTTCATCATTTGGCTTTTGATATATCTAATTCCATTGACATCATTACCTATAATGATGATGTCATCAACATAAACACAAAGGTATATTACCTCTGAATTACTTCTCTTAATGAATAGAGAAGTATTTGCCTTGCTCATGACAAATCCTTGGTCTTGGAGGTATGTAGTTAACCTATAATTCCATGCCCTAGGTGCCTGCTTCAATCCATATAAAGCCCTTTTTAATTTGCAAACATATGTTACCTTCTTAGGGTCCTCATAGCCAAGAGGTTGTGACATATATACCTCCTCTGAAATCCATCCATTCAAGAAAGCATTCTTGACATCCAATTGGTACATATTCCAATTTTTTTATGCTGCCACACTTACCAACACTCTGATTGTTGGCATCTTGGCCACAGGTGAGAATTTCTCCTCATAGTCAATGCCTTGGGTTTGTGCAAAACCCTTGGCTACCAATCTGGCTTTGTACCTATTAATTGTGCCATCAGAATTTCTTTTAAGCTTATAGATCCATCTGGATCCTATTACCTTCATTGAGTCCTTCTTAGGTACTAACTCCCATGTGTCACTCTCCTTGAGTGCTTCAATCTCCTCATCCATAGCTTCTTTCCATTCTGGTTTGGTTATTGCTTCTTCATATGACCCTGGTTCTTAATTTGACAAATCTTTGGCAAGATAAATAGAATGTTTAGTAACAAGAGATGTATCATACCCATATCTGATAGGTTTTTTGCTTTCTCTTTGTGATCTTCTAAATGGTTGAGTTGAAGATTCAGGTATGTCTTCAAGCTTCTTCATCTTCATTTTGCCTTTGGACTTCCATGC
Organism: Ceratopteris richardii; assembly: GCA_020310875.1. Classification (NCBI taxonomy): domain Eukaryota; kingdom Viridiplantae; phylum Streptophyta; class Polypodiopsida; order Polypodiales; family Pteridaceae; genus Ceratopteris; species Ceratopteris richardii. The sequence continues at coordinate 137,749,931 of CM035407.1, forward strand.
TTTGAATTCTTCAAGGTTGATAGTATCTTCATCATGTGAACTTGAGGCTTCATTCTGAGTAGGTTCCTCCTTTGTAAGACTTGGAAATTCCTCTTCCAAATCATAGCGTAACTTGACCTTCCTGCATTCATTCTCATACCAAGAATCATTTTCATCAAAGATAATATCTCTACTTACCATGAATCCCTTATTGATAGGATTATAAAACCTGTAACCTTTCTGATTTAAATCATACCCAATAAAGATGCATTTTTCAGCCTTTGGGTCTAGCTTACCTCTTATCTGAGAAGGAATGTGTACAGATACTACACATCCAAATATTTTGCAATTGTCAAGTGAGGGTCTCTTACCATGCCATGCTTCATAGGGTGTCATTCCATCAAGAGACTTAGATGGTAACCTGTTTATGAGGTAAGTGGCAGTGGAAACACTCTCTGCCCATAGATAGTTAGGTAACTTTTTCTCATTGAGCATAGATCTAGCTGTCTCAATAGTTAATCTATTTCTTCTCTCAGCTACCCCATTCTATTCAGGAGAATACCTTGTGGTTATCTCTCTTTTGATGCCTCTGTCCTGCAAGAAGTTTTCAAATTCATTGGAGAAGTACTCACCTCCTCCATCTGACCTTAGCCTCTTCAAATTCCTTCCTGTCTGGTTTTCAACTAATGCAAGATATTTTTTAAAGCAATTAAATACCTCATCCTTGTGCTTCATAAAGTACAATACAATCCATCTGCTATAATCATCAATGAAAGATACATAGTACCTTGAACCTGAGACTGAGGGGTCTTTGCTTGGTCCCCATACATCTGTGTGGACAAGCTCTAGGTAGTCTTCATGCATGTATCCTTTCCTTGAGAAGGGTAACCTGTGAGACTTCCCAAATTGACAAGCACCACACTTATAAATCATATGTTGTTTGAATACATTATGTATCCCAAGCACACATTGGTCCCTGCACATTTGTTTCAAGGTTCTTTCTCCTATGTGCCCTAACCTTTTGTGCCAAATCTCAAGCTTTGAAAGTGTCTGATCTTTATAACTGTATAATGCAATGTTCTTTGTATCTTCTAACTCAAAAGTGAAAAGTCTACCTGATTTTTCTCCTTTAGCAATCCTCTTGAAACCGTGCCTTGGATCCTCCACATATGCTCCATATTGGTTGAATCTGACCTGCAAACCTTTCTCCACAATCTGACCAGCACTCATCAAATTTTTGGTAATGGTTGGTACATAGAGTACCCTGCTCAACAAATTCTGATTTCCATCACAAGTATTAACATTTCCAACTTTAACTACAAAATGCTTTGTGTCATCACCTGTTTGGACTTGATGCTTACCTTTTGGTTCCTCAAGATTAGAGAGTAATGCAACATTGTCAGCCACATGATTTGAACATCCTGAGTCAATGTAGAATAGGTGGTCATCATTTGTACCTGATTTTGAAGTCATGTTCATGATTAGAAGAGAGTCATCCTACTCCTCTCTGTAGTTGTTGTAATCCTTCCTGGATTTGAATCCTCCTTGGTAGTTGCCATTGTAATTATTGTTGTAGTTGTTGTTGTAGTTATTGTTGTAGCCTTGGTGATGGTTGAATCTACCTCTTGACTGTGAGTAGCCACCTCTTTGATATCCTCTTCCTCTCAGATTCTTGTAATTCCTGAAACACTCAGCTGTAGTATGATTTGATAGACCACAAATGTTGCATGGTGAGGAGTTATAAGATCTCCCCCTACCTAGCTTTCCTCCTCTGCCCCTTCCTCTTGATGATCTACCTCTCCCTGCATAGTTGGCTTGGGAGGTAGAACCTTCATCTTCCACCTTCTTGCTTTTGCCTTTATCTTTAGACTTCTTATCAGTATATAGGGCAGAAGAGTTATTACCTTTGGATGTATCTCCATTCTTGTTGAGCTTTGCTTCTTCGGAGCCAAATGTGTAGGCTTGTAATTTACACCAACACAAGAGCATCATGAAGAGTGTTCATTGTACTTCTCTGACATTACATATCAACCTTTGGGGCTGTGTTTTCAGCCACACTCGCAAAACTACAAGTTTCTTGAAAGATTTCAGTTTTGGTGGGAGCAGCCACTGCAAATTTGTGTAGGTTTTTTGAGCCAAAAACATCAAAGTTGACAGACACTTGCAGGTGCTATTGGTTAGTTTTTGGGTTGTGCATTCAGCCTTGAAGTTTTACTGCATATAGTGAGCACATACACATTATGTGTGCTTCTGTGGATACCGCTTATGTAGGTCTATGTGGTCATTGATATACCGGTTACGTTCTTTGCATAAAGCCTTTTATGTTTGATAAAGAGGGTCGTGGTGAGGTTTTCTTAACTGGGAGACACCGAGATGTTAGGGTCTCTTTGATGATGTAGGTGGAAGACTTACCCAGCCTCGCCATAGGAGATGTATGATAGCTATTCATAGGTGGTCGATAAGCCTAGTTGGCTTCTATTGGGTAATTGATTATATGCAATGGAGTCAGTGATTCACTATGCAGGAAAACATGTCAGTACTTGCAGTTTTATGATATATTGACACTAGTCATACACTCATTTTGTAGAGGATACTGTGGCAAATTTTTTCTAGATTTTGGGTTTTGTCAACTATACAATGGTCTATTTACTCCTTGATACACTTATTCGTTGGTGTTCAAACTCTTCTAGCTCCATTATCATTCCATTCAGTTCTCTACCATCATGGAATCAGAGGTCCAAGACACATCTAGTGGATGAGGGTCTAGCGCTAGTGTTCCGAGGAGGAGCTATAACTTGCAGGGCAAAGACCATTTTGAGATCCAAAAATTTGATGGCAGAAACTTTGCTCTATGGAAGAATCAGATTAAAGATGTCTTGATTCAAAGGAGGCAATTGAATCCAGTAAATGGAATTTCAAAGAAGCCTGTTGACATGGATGAAGATGATTGGGATGAGTTAGATGAAATGGCCAGGTCTACCATTTGCTTGCACCTGGCAGATAATGTTTACTTTACAGTATTAGACTTTGAAAGTGCAGAGGAGCGGAAGAATTTATGCAATACATATGAAAAAGAGATGACATCAAATAAAGTCTATCTGATGAGAAAATTATATGACCTTCGTATGAAGGACACAAATAGTGTTGCTGCTCAATTAAATGAGTTTGATGCAAATTCTCTCAGTTAGAGGCTCAAAAAATGGATATGGATAATGAAATGAAAGCAGTATTGCTGTTATGCACCTTGCCTTCATCATGGGATACATTTTGCACAACTATTAGCAATAGTGCACCTTGTCTATGATGACATACGTGGAGCATTCTTGAGTGAGGAGATTCATAGAAAATCCATGGTTGGCACTTAGAGTGGAGATGCATATAATGTTCATGATTCTTACCAAGGAAAAAATCAACAACGTGGCAGGAGCAAGGACAAGGAAAAGAATGGTCAATGGAATAAGAGTAGAAGTAAATCAAGGAAGAGGGATATCGAATGACATTATTGTCATAAGAAAGGACACATGAAGAAAGACTGTTATGCATCAAAGAATGCTAAAGGTAAAGGACAAAATGTTGATGGGCATGTTAAACGGTTACCTGCACCACCTACTTTGACTATGAAGATTGAATAAATTAATACTATTTCTGATGATGTTTATGTGTTGACACTTGATAGTACTGTGCCAACTGAGGCTCTTATGGCTCATTCTCTTTCCCACACTTGGCTACTAGATTCTGGTGCTTCTTTCCATGTGAGACAACATAGAGAATGGTTCTCTAATTATGCAGCAAAGTCTCTTGGTACCGTGAGACTTGGTGATTCTTACCAGTGTGATGTTGTGGGGATTGGAGATGTGGTTGTGCAGTTCATTGATGGTTCAAAATTTACTATGTATAATGTACACCATGTACCTCAGTTATCACGCAGTTTGATGTCAGTTGGTCAACTTGATGACCTTGGTTACAAGGTGGTCTTCTATGCTCAATCCTTTCGCATATCAAAGGGCAATATGGTTATTGAAAAAGGAAGCAAAGTTGGCTCACTTTATCCTTTATTTGTATCATAGAAAGAACACTTGTTAGCTGCTACTGAACAGCCTATGCCTTGTATTTGGCATGGTCGTTTGGGCCATATATCTCGTAGTGGAATGGAAAATCTTTCTCGTTTTGGCTACTTACCTATGTTATCTTTCTCCGATTTTTCATTTTGTGAGCATTGTCAATATGGAAAGAAAACTAGAAATGTGCATGGAACACACATTGACTCTTCAATTCAGCCTTTAGATCTCATTCATACAGATGTGTGTGGTCCTATGCCGACTAGGTCCTTAGGTGGTTCTCTTTACTTTGTCACTTGCATAGATGATGTTACTAGAAAAGTTTGGGTATATGCTATCAAATCCAAGGATGAGGTATTCCCTACTTTCAAAAAATGGCTTCCTTCAGTTGAGATTGAAAAAGGAACTAAGCTTAAGGCTTTACATTCAGATAATGGGGGTGAGTATACCTAACATGAATTCAGCCTTTTTTGTCAGTCTAGAGGGATTCGCAGAGAGTTTACAGCTCCTTATACCCCAATACAAAATGGTGTAGCTGAGAGGATGAATAGAACTATTCAAGATAGAGTAGTCTCTATGTTGCATCATGCAAACCTCTCACAAGGTTTTTGGGCAGAAGTAGTATTGACTGCAGTTCATGTGGTTAACCTTTCACCTAGTACTACCAAAGGAAAGTGGCACAAGAGTTATGGATAGGGGAGCTGTTAGATATGCTCAATACTCCACCCTCATGTGACCACAAGATATCCATGGTGCTCTAAGTTATAAGGTCCCCATTATGAGGAGAAGCCATTATGAGAGGCCGGACATTTGTGGAACCCTAACTTCCAAGTTAGATGAGGTCTATGTGTGATCGTTGATGGTTATAGATGATCTTTGTGAGCCTAGCCATTAAGTTAGGTAGGGCATAAACTTCCACGCCATTGGGTTGGCATTTAAGGTGAAAATAAAGGCCCTGTGGTGTCGTGCGGTTTCCCCAAAGAACCTTAATGAGGGGAGTGCAGAGATGGTAGGACTTCTAGTCATGGAGATCTTGTCGGATCGTATATTTTATCGACTATTTTGTATCTCCCGATTACGTTTATCTATACCGAACCGCCTTGTAAAAGCTATATAAGCACGGCCCAGGTTGAGCTTTACATAGTAAGCCCTTCATCTAGAGTCTGTCTAGATCGCCATCTAAGCTCCACATTGGGAGCGCAGGGGTGGACAACACCATCATTGTAACTGCATTACGCTCGGCAATATGAGAATTTGAGTTCTCTTTCTCTCAATCTGCATCTATCTTTGTCTACGTTTTTCTCTTAACTCTCTCTATAGGTCTATTCTGTTGTGCTGTTATTTTCTTACATGGTATCAGAGCTTAGGAGGCTCTGAGTGGTGCACACGGAGAAACGCAGAGGTCTGAACAACAAAAGAGAGAAGATGTCAAGCGGTGCATCATCATCTATGACTCAGGGCCAAGGTGGTTCATCAATAGGAGTAGGTGGCGCACAAGCAGGAGCAACAATGATGCCGATCATCCCAACGTTGTGGATACGGCCACCAGCCTTCATAGAAGGTAAACTTGATGGTACGAACTACACCCTATGGAAGTTTAAAATCACTTCTATTCTTGATTCATGTGAGCTTTTGGAGACTATTCTTGGGACTGATCATGAGCCCCAAGAAAGATCCGATCCAAATAATCCTGGCCGAATGATTCCTCCTGATGCTGATCTTCTACGTGCTTGGAAACATAGAAATGCAGATGCACTCTGTGCTCTTGTTACAAGTACTTCTGATAGTGTTCTGATTCTCATTTAGCATACTAGGAAGGCATGTGAAGCATGGAACATATTGAGAAATCAATATGAAACTCGTAATCAGACACGGATTCAGAACTTGGAGAATCAGCTTGCCATAGAACAGTTTGCTCATGCGGAGACTGCAGAGGTGTTTATCACTCGCATAAAGAATCTACGAGATCAAATGGTGGAAGCAGGTGTTCAAAATTCAAGTGAAGAGCTAGCTTGACGATGTCTTTGAATCTATCCACCTAAGTTTGATGATTTGGTAATTGCTCTTAATACTCAAATCAGACCTCAACCACTAACTTTTGAAGAATTCAGTGCCTTACTCATGGAGGAGGAGCTGTGGCTCAAGGCAAGGAGTGGTGGTAGCAAAGGAGATGTTGCATTCATAGCAAATGCCAAAGGAGGCAAAACAGGATCTTCAAAAGATGGAGACAAAAATAAGAATGACAAAAAGAAGTTGAAGGGAGAGTGTTTCCACTGCAAGAAGAAAGGACACAAAATCCAAGACTATCGCATCAAGAAGGCAGAAGAGAAGAGTGGCTCTTCAAGAGGTGGCAAGGGCAAGGAGTCTGTCAACACAGCAAAAAAAGAGCTTGAGTTATTTGTAACGATAGAGGAGGTGTGCTCCTCGACTAAAGATTCAGGAATAGATGACTCATGGGTGTTGGAGAGTGGTGCATCTCGTCACATGATGAGTACAAAAGACCTTTACAGTCCCTTACAGCCTCTAAAGGAACCCATCACAGTAAAGGTAGGAAACAATGCAAGATATCCTGTAGAGGGCGAAGGTATGATTTCTTTCATTAAATCTAATGGTGATATCAGAAATCTTTCAAATGTGTTGTATGTTCCACAAATAAAACGAAATCTACTTTCAGTAGCTTCTATAACTGATCAAGGTGATCAAGTATCTTTCAGTAAGACAGGAGCTAAGATTATGGATGGTAACAACAACATTGTTGGGACTGGCATAAGGAGGAACAACCTGTATGACTTGTGTGCTCTTACAGCCACTACAAACGTGGGCACAAGTAAGCTATGGCATGAGAGATTTGGCCACATTGGATACCCTGTACTGAAGGAGATGCATTGCAGGGGTATGGTTGCACACCTACCATCGATTGTAGAAATGAAGGAACCATGTGAAGCTTGCATGATGGGCAAGCAACAGAGGAAGGCATTTCCACAAGAAAGCAAGAATAGGGCAAGCTATCCTCTAGAGTTGATGCATGCTGACTTGTGCGGAAAAATGCCTACACAGGCCTTGGGCGGATCTTCCTACTTCATGTTACTTGTTGGCGACTATAGCAGGAAGATGTGGGTGTACTTCCTTCGCAATAAGGCTCAAGCTTTTGGTAACTTCAAAGAATGGCTTCAGCTTGTTGAAACTGAAACAGGGAAGAAGATGAAGAAATTCAAGACAGACGGTGGTGGTGAGTTCACATCAGCAGAGTTTGAAGATTTTTGCAAGAGTAAGGGAATCAAGCATCAACTCATAGTGGCACATAGTCCTCAACAGAACGGTGTTGCAAAACGTCGAAATCAAACCATCATGGAGACGACAAGGTGCATGTTGAAAGGAAAGGGTTTGCTTGATCAATTAAGGGCAGAGGCTATCAACACTGCTGTATACATCTTGAATCGAAGCTACACCAAGGCACTCGATGGAAAGACTCCACAAGAAGCATATACTGGTAAAAAGCCTTTTGTTTCCCATTTCAAAGTATTTGGAAGTGAATGTTATGCACATGTTCCAGATAGGGAGAGAAACAAGCTTCAACCAAAAACCATCAAATGTATCTTCCTAGGGTACAGTGAAGATAAGAAGGCTTATAAGCTTTATGATCTTGAGGCTAAGAAGATCATGGTGAGTCGGGATGTGGTGTTTAAGGAGGAGTAGCCACATGCAGTGGAGGAGGAAAAGAGAGCCTCCACTTTATCATTAGGCGAAGGGGAAATCCACTATGAACCTGACCCAAGAGCTATCCCTTCTACACAAGAGAAGGCAGCATCATCTTCAGATGATGAGTCTCAAAGTCACCAACCTGCCAACACCCAAGCGGAAAAGCCATTGCCACGTTGGGTGAGGCAGCTCTATGATTTTGCAAACCCCATCCCACAGTCACTAGAACAGGTTGCAGATGGACCGAGGCAATCACAAAGAATAGAGGAACAGAGACGGGCAAGCGCCCATATTGTAAACACAGCCTTGATGGCTGATCTCATTCAAGAAGAAGCAAAGGAACCAACCAATGTGGAAGAGGCACTCCATGATCCGAATTGGAGGGCTTCCATGCAACTAGAATACAAAAATATCATGAAGAATGGAACATGGGAGCTAGTGGATCGACCCCCTAAGCGTAAAGTCATTGGAACCAAGTGGGTTTGGAAGCTAAAGTACAAGGCTGATGGTACTCTAGAAAAATATAAAGCAAGAATTGTTGCACAGGGCTACTCACAAGTTGAAGGCTTGACTTTGGTGAATCATTTTCCCCGACTGCAAGAATGACTACTATCTGAGTAGTACTAGTTGTGGCTGCACATAAGCATTGGCCAGTCTATCACATGGATATCAAATCACCATTCTTGAATGGAGACCTCAAGGAGGAGGTATATGTGTCTCAGCCACCAGGGTTTGAGGCTCCCCATTCAGAGAACAAGGTATGTAAGCTGAAGAAGGCATTATATGGGCTAAAACAAGCCCCTAGAGCATGGTACCAGCGGATAGATAAGTATCTCTTGGATCTAGGGTCCAAAAGATGTGCTTCTGATGCTAACTTGTATGTTCTAAAGAAAGGGGGGAAGACAATTGTGCTTGTACTCTATGTAGATGAACTTGTCATTACAGGAAATGATGACGCCCTTCTTCAACAAACAAAAGATGCCCTGAGTTCAGAATTTTGAAATGACAAACTTGGGCTTAATGCATTATTGCTTAGGTCTTGAAGTTTGGCAGGAACCAGGGAAGATTTTCATCTCTCAACAAAAGTATGCAAGGAAGATATTGAAGGCATTCGACATGGAGGATTGCAAGGAAATTTCTACACTTATGGAGGTCAACACAAAATTATCTATTGAAGATACTTCACCTCCAGTGGATATTGGAAGATATAGGAAATTAGTTGGAAGTCTCATCTACTTGTGCAATAGCATACCAGACATCTCTTATGTTGTTGGAGTAGTAAGCAAGTTCTCTAATAAGCCTTGCCAAACTCATTGGAAGGCAAGCATGTGGATACTCAAGTATGTGAAAGGAACTACAGATTATGGTATTCTTTATGAAGAAGGATCATCTCTGGTCGGATACTATGACTCAGATTGGGCAAGAGATATTGATACCAGAAAATCAGTTTCCGGATATTACTTTTCTTTAGGATCAAGGATTTTCTCTTGGATGAGTAAGAAGCAATCGACTGTAGCATTATCTTCTACTGAAGCTGACTACAAAGCTGCATGCGTTGTAGCATGTGAAGCAGTATGGTTGAGGAGGATCCTATGTCACATAGGAATACAAGGATAGGAGGCTATAGAGTTGAAGTGTGACAACCAAAGTTGCATGGCCATCGCCAGAAATCCTGTTTTCCATGCACGTACCAAGCACATAGAAATCCAATATCACTATGTGCATGAGTTGATTGAGGACGGGGTCGTGGAGATAAGCTATTGCCCTAGTGAAGAAAATAGAGCAGACATCTTCACCAAGGCTCTTGGTAGAGAGCAACTTCTTCGAGACTTTCCAAAGCTTGGGATTGGACCAAGAAGGTAGTTCACCATCGGGTGGACATTGAGGGGGGGTTTTAGATATGCTTAATACTCCACCCTCATGTGACCACAAGTGATCCATGGTGCTCTAAGTTGTAAGGCCCCCATTATGAGGAGAAGCCATTATGAGAGCCCGAACATTTATGGAACCCTAACTTCAAAGTTAGATGAGGTCTATGTGTGACCGTTGATGGTTATCGATGATCTTTGTGAGCCTAGCCATTAGGTTAGGTAGGGCATAAAATTCTAGGCCATGGGGTTGGCATTTAATGTGAAAATAAAGGCCCTGTGGCATCGTGCGGTTTCCCCATAGAACCTTAATGGGGGGAGTGCAGAGGGGGGCTTGCCCGAGATGGTAGGACTTCTAGTCGTGGAGATCTTGTTGGATCGTATATTTTACCGACTATTTTGTATCTCCCGACTATGTTTGTCTATACCGAACCACCTTGTAAAATCTATATAAGCACGGCCCAGGCTGAGCTTTACATAGTATTGTGCACTAGTAAGCCCTTCATCTAGAGTCTATCTAGATCGCCATCTAAGCTCCACATTGGGAGCGCACGGGTGGACAGCACCATCATTGTAACTGCATTACGCTCGGCAATCTGAGAATTTGAGTTCTCTATCTCTCAGTCTACGTCTATCTTTGTCTGCGTTTTTCTCTCAACTCTGTCTACAAGTCTATTCCACTGTGCTGTTATTTTCTTACAAGAGCCACCATATTATGATCATCTTAGAGTTTTTGGGTGTGAAGCATATGTTCATATACCAAAAAATCTTAGACAAAAGTTGGATCATAAGTCAAATCATTGCATTTTTCTTGGATATGTTTGAGAAGGACAATTTGGATATCGCTTATGGGATCCTGAAACACGGTCAGTGTTCAGAAGTAGTGATGTCATTTTCAATGAGTCTAAAATGCATAAACAGCCCATTAAGGAGGTTGAAGTGAGAAGAGTGGTGTTTGAGGATACTAGTCCTCCAATTAGCATGCATAAAAATGCTCCACATAGGGATGTTCAAGAGAATGTCCATTCATATTAGTCAGCACATATTCCTGTTCAGCAACCATTGAGACGTTCTACACATGTCTCACATCCACCTGATAGATATGTTCCAGGTTTAGATTTTGTTATGCTAACAAATGCTGGTGAGCTCTCTTGCTACAAAGAGGCTATGCAGACAGAGGATCATGTCAAGTGGGAGCATGCCATGAAGAGTGAGTTGGATTATATTCACAAGAATGGTACTTGGGATTCGATACCTCTGCCAAAGGGCAGGAAAGCTTTACCATGTAAATGGGTATATAAGCTAAAATTCACATCAGATAGTGCTTCTCTAAAGTATAAAGCACGACTTGTTGCAAAGGGTTTTAAGAACATGTTGTTGATTTTGAGGAAATCTTCTCTCCTGTGGTCAAGATGACTACCCTACGCATGTTTCTTGGATTCGTTGCAATGGAGGACTTAGAGCTAGTCCAAATGGATGTGAAAACTGCTTTCTTGCATGGAGATCTTACAAATGAGATTTATATGGAACAACCAGAGAGTTATGTAGTTCTTGGAAAAGAAAGTCTAGTTTGTAAGCTTAAGAAGAGCTTGTATGGACTTAAACAGTCCCCTAGACAATGGTACCAAAAGTTTGATGCTTTTATGAAGTCTCAAGGCTATTCTTGAAGCAATGGGTATCATTGTCTCTACACAAAGAGATGCTCAGATGGTAGCTTGATATGCTTGATACTTTATGTTGATGATATGTTGATTTCTGGGAAGTCCTCTTATGATTTGTCACTTCTCAAAAAGAAGTTGAGTCAGACATTTGATATGAAGGATTTGGGGGATGCCAAACATATTCTTGGCATGCACATTACATCATGAAGAGCAAAAGATGCATATACTTGTCTCAAAGTGAGTACATATCCAAAGTACTTCACACGTTCAATATGCAGGGTGGAACGGCATTGAGTACACCTTTACCCACATATGTGAAATTGAGCAAGGATGATTGCCCCAAATCAGATGAGGAAAAGGAATTCATGACCGAAATTCCCTATCAGTCTACTATTGGTAGTCTCATGTATGCTATGGTAGCTAGGAGACCAGACATTGCATTTGCAGTGGGATTTGTGAGCAAATATATGTCTAATCCTAGCAAGAAACATTGGGAAGCAGTCAAGATGATTTTAAGATATCTGGGTAGCACTAAGGACAAGTGTCTATACTTAGGTAGAGGGAAAGCATCCATTATTGGTTACGTAGATTCTGACTATGCTGGTTGTGTAGACAATCGTAAGTCTACATCAACGTACATTTTTCATTTTGGTGGAGGTGCTATCTCTTGGAGATCTCCTCTTCAAGAATGTATAGCTGTTTCCACCACAGAAGCAGAGTATGTTGTAGCGAGTGAGGCATGGAAGGAGGCACTGTCGATTTCTCATCTTGCTTGTGATATGGGTTTACCTCAGCATGTACCTCGTTTGCTCAGTGATAGTCAGAGTGCCATTGCTTTGGCTAGGAATCTGGTCTATCATGCAAAGGCCAAGCACATTGAGGTGAGGTATCACTCCATTCGAGATTGCTTAGCCACTGAGCGCATTATTCTTGAGAAGGTTCACACTTGAGATAATGTTGCAGATGCTTTGACTAAAGCTCTACCACAGGATAGCTTTCAACACTATTGTCACTTGATGGGGTTTACTTGATTCATGACCTTACACAGTCACTTCTATACTGTGTAACATGCCCATCAGGTGGGAGGTATAGTTTGTATACTTACATTTAGGTATTCTTTATCATTCTTTATTTTTCTCCCATAGTTACTTCGGCCATATTGGCCTTTAGTGGGAGATTGTTACCGTTAGTGTCCATGTGAAAGGCCAAATGGCCACTAGACACTTCTTTGTATATGTTCTTTAATAAAACATATAGTGGTCTGGTTAGTCATAGACTATAAGTTCGACCGCATTTGTAAGACTTAAGAAGTCTGTCTTCGTGCTCCCTATGTACTGTGTTTTTCTGCGTATTCTGCAGTCTCTGTGTGGAGTACCGTGTGCACCCTTAGGAACTCCGTTTTCTACTCCGAGGATATTGTCATGGAGAGCGCGAGAAGGAGAGCGCATTGTGGTGCATAGCCATTGACATACTTCAATTTGGGCATGTCTGAATAAGCTGATAGGGCACCGAATAATTCAATCCAATAATAAGGGCTTATCATAAAATTCTGTATTTATTTGAGAATAAACTAATTGTCGAATAACAAATAATGCAACTTAGCTATCCATCATGATAGATAGATGATTCGAGAATTCTTAGGGATTCTCAAATTTTGATCAAAACAAGATCATTTTTTGAGATTTTTACAAGGCATTAAAGCTATTCAGAGGGCCAAAGCAAGATATCAGCATGAAACAAAGCTTGGGGTGAGACTTATGGAATGCACAAATGCATGAATGAGAATCACACAAGCATGTACACACATACACATACACATGGTAAGACAAAGAGTAGAACAAAGGAATCATTTGATTACTCAAGTTACAATGTATGTTTTCGCAAAAGCTTAATTCTCTAACATGGAACCCTCTACAATCCAACCTCAAAAATGAGCTCTCTAGGTGTTTTTATAATTTTTTTAGACTAGTTTTGGCCTTGTTTAGACATAGTATCTTGCCTAGTTAGAAATGATGTTCCAAATCTTATTTGAGACCTCAGACAAACTCTAGAAATTATGAAAATTGATACAACTATTCTCCCACTACTCCTCAAGATTACAGACTCCTCAACTTGAACAAAATGGAATTGATCCTACCAAAACTGGATATTTACAAAGAGGTATAGTGATAAACCTCTTTGTTTTTGGAGAAATTATCTTTGCAAAATTGATAGGCCTAGTTGTCGGATCTTCATTGACTGCCCTATCTGCTCACTCATGTGTCTGAGCCTAGCCTTACATGTTGAATTTCTTGCCTAAGACTCCCTTGTCTGCTTAAGCTACCATGGCCACCCCTCTCGCTAACAAAAGCATTAGTAGATGCTTAGACTTGAGTTGAGGGAAAGATCTCTACAAACTCTCTAGGGCAAAAGCCAATGAGTTTTGAAGTCATTGAAAGAGATCTTAAAGATAAAGACTATGTTTTTGTCATTGTTGTTTGCTTAACAAGAATTGATCAGACTTGACACAAAAGCTTGTCCAAATAGCCAAGATTGAAACACGTATACATTTTTGTCAAAATATTGGCATGACGCTCATAAATGATTCATTAGACAAGAAAATAAAGCATGGAATTTCACTCTCACATATAGACCACAACTGACGCCTACAAAACTTTAGTAAAAGATTGGAATCAATTATAGGTTCAAGGGAAAAGAGTTGATATATTTTGGTATTGATGTGTGTGAACACACTTAGGACCCCAAGGGCACTTGTTTTCCTCTTTGGAGGTTTTTTCCCTCAGCTTGTATATATGTCTATGACCCTAACAGGTCACTTATCTTTGTACATTCACTAGCTAATACATTTAGTATAGTGTGTTATGCTCAAGGCTTCTTCATCATCCTTATGTTATTTGCATGCTTTTGTAGACATCAAACTCCAAAATTGGTATCAGAGCAAGTTTTCACTTCATCTAGGGCATCCTTAATATACCCCCCAGTCATAGTCTTAGAATTGCATAAAATTTGGTGAGCATACTGAAGATGAATAGGAGTTCAAAATAGCTTTGCTTTTTGGTGTCAAATTTTTTATCTGAGTATGTTTGGGCCTCCAAACACACTATTGCAACACTTGTGCAAGAAATTTCATCCTTTTGTGCCAAACATATATACATGTTTTGGATCTCTATTACAAGCATCTTAAAGTTTGCTACATGTATAGGAGAGCATGATCGGGTAGTTCTGCTCAACGTTTTGAGATACAATCATTTTTTTGCATCACGGTATTTTAGTTAGTAGCCATGGCTGAAAGCAATGATGTATTCCATATGTTGGTTGTTGAGGACAAGTTGGATGGTACCAATTACCCATTATGGGCATATATGATGCATCATGTATTGGTTGCAAAAGAACCAAGACCTACTACACTTGCAAATACAATCATTCAAGGTGATGCAAATGGTCTTGAAGATGACCATCTCCAAAGTCATGTTCGTGCTATGGTTCCTTTTGCACCTAATATATAGTAACTTTCTTGGGTTGGCAGAGATCTTTAGGCACATGCATTGATAGATTTTTCTCTCAAACGTGCTACTATCCCTTACATTTGCTCTTGCAAACAACAAAGGATGCTTGGGATGGACTTAGCACTTTGTACCAGGCAAGAAATGAGGCTCGTGTTGCTTATCTCCAAAATAGTTGGAGAGTGAGCATATGAATGAAGGAGATCTTATGGATAGTTTTTTGATAGAGATCAAAGATTTAAAGGAGTAGTTGATTCTATAGATGAAGTCTTTCTAGATAGTTCACTTGTGTAGACCATTCTTAATGGTCTTCTAGATTCATATCAGAGTTTTACTTGTACTCTTCAGTTGATGATGAAAGGCAATACAAATGCCTTTACATTTAAGGAGGTAGTATGTGTTTTGTTGCAAGAAGATTAGTCTAGGTAGAACAGGTCCATTATGCATGTTGTAGATCAAGCTTTCTTAGCTAGTCAAAGGGCAAAGGTAAATGGAGCTCATCTACTAGTAAGTAGAAATCTACTAATTCTACACATTAAAAAAGGGAAGACAAAGATGAAAAGAAAAACAAAAAAGCATAAACAATCCTGCAAATATTGTAAAGGAAATGATCATGTCATAAAGAGTTATAAAAAATTTCTTCAAAAGAGGCAAATAAGAAAGAGGTTGGAATGGTTTATGCAAAGGCCTCTACACCCAAAACAAATTCTGCTAATCTTGTGTAGAGTGAACAATGGCCATTTACTATTGTTTGCAATTATGACCCATGTTCTCATGAATAGTGTATATCTACACTAGAGTGAGGTGTTTGGTAATTTGACAATGGGGCAACCAAACATATTACCTTACAACATAGTTTTTTCAGTTAACTTAAGCTTTCCCCTGCAAAAAATAATGTCACATGCACCAAAAGACCCTCTTATCCAATCATGGGAGTTAGTAAGATCATTTTGACTACTACTGATGGTAGTTCTTTCACATTGTGAGTTGCTTTGTTTGTGCCAGGGATGAAGAAAAATCTGTTGTCAATTTCAACGTTAGCCTAGATCGGCTTGATTGTCAAACTTGTTGATGACAGATGCACAGTTCATGAATGATAAATGGTGATGTTATTATTGCTTCTGGCATTTTATGTTGTGGGCTATATAAGCTGATACCACTATGCAAAATCTATGAATGATTTAGCATGTACAATAGAATATTTTTAGGCTATCTTAGATGCAAAGCTTTTGCATGCACACTTTGGTCATCTGAATTTTGCTAGTTTGCTATACCTATAGAAATATGAAATGGTATCCTCTCTTCCCAAACTTGAGATACCTAGTAAACATGTCTATAAAGGCTGTATTTTGGGCAAAATGCAGCATTCCTCCTTCCCAAGAGATGGTTCAGTATGAGCTACTAAAAAATTATAGCTTGTTCATAGTGATATATCTGGACTTATGCAGACACCTTCTTTTGGGAACTACCTTTACTTCGTGACTTTTATTGATATTTTTTTGGCTCAAAATCTATCAACACTTCCTAGTTTATGTGCTTCAAATAGTTCCTAGTTTGGCTCAAAATCTATCAGCACTTAAAATGGGCATGGGCACCCTCCGCTTTGATTGAGGGGGGAATAGATGTCTTCTAATTTTAATGCATTTCTGGCTAAACATGGGATAAAACATAAGTGTATAGTGCTATATACACCTCAACATAATGGAGCTACTGAAAGAAAGAGTAGGTCTCATGGAGATGGTGAGGTGTATGGCCAAAATTTAGGCTTTACCACATAGCTTCTAGCTTGAGGTTGGTGTGCGTGCAACATATGTACTCAATATGTGCCCCACAAAAGCACTATAGTCTATCACTCCCTATGAGGCTTGGCATGGTCCCAAGCCATGTATTGCTTATATATGAGGAAATTTTACAGCCTTTACAAGTTTCACATGATGATGTAGATCATTCCATTTTTTATACAATTTACATGATGCACTTGTTGATGAGAGGGTACATATAGAGGAGGAAAAATATGTGCCAAAATGGCTAGTGCAGGCTTTGCAAGATAGCAAATTAGATGCACCCCTATGATATTGCACTTGTTAAGCCTCTCATAGTGGTTCTTTTGCATCAGATTGCTATGCCATGATTGGATCTAGTCTCTATGATGAGAATGCGCCTGTTTCTTTTGATGAAACAGCAAATTGAAAGATATGGAGGGATGCTATGCAATCAGAACATGATGCTTTATGAAGAATGGTACCTAGCCTTTATGCGATTTGCCTCCTAGAAAAAAGGCCATTGGCACTAAATGGGTATACAAGCTAAAATGTAAACCTGATGGAATAGTTGTTAGCTACAAAGCGAGGCTTGTTGCAAAAGGTTATGCTCAAGAAAGAGGCATGACCTTTGCACCCACATGTCGAACGACTAACATTCATAGTATTTGTGCTCCTATAGCCCATCATGGTCGGAATTTACATCATTTTCACATTGAAACTACATCTCTCAATGGTGACTTACATGAAGAAGTGTATGCTTTTCAACCGCGTGGTTTTGTGCATAAAGGGCACACAAACAAAGTGTGTAGGTTCAAAACATCATTATAAGGTTTGAAGCAAGCACCACATGCTTCGTATGAAAAGATACGTGACTACTTGATTGCACATGGTTTTGAGAAGTGTTCAATAGAAAGCATCTTATATGAGGCTAAGTATAGGGTATCTTTCATAGCAACTATTGAGTGGGTGTGGCTCAGATGCCTTTTGGCTGAATTGGGTGTTGCTGA
Source organism: Ceratopteris richardii (assembly GCA_020310875.1). Classification (NCBI taxonomy): domain Eukaryota; kingdom Viridiplantae; phylum Streptophyta; class Polypodiopsida; order Polypodiales; family Pteridaceae; genus Ceratopteris; species Ceratopteris richardii. Next base: position 137,767,469 of record CM035407.1, read on the forward strand.
GTCTTCTGCCACCACCATCTTCACTAAGAGTAAGAGTGCATTTGAAGTTGTGGGGAACCTTATGTTCCATGCTTGTAGAAAGCACATTGAGCTACATTTTCATTATCTTAGGGAAAGCTTATCGGGTAGAGAGATCAGTTTAGCATATGTGCCCACATAGGATAACATTGTAGATCTTTTCACAAAGGTTATGCCTCCGAAGATGTTTGAAACTTTTCACAAAACATTGGGCTTACTTCCTTTTGTGAATTGATCATTTTCTACATAGCTTGGAACTTCCATACACGTGAGTGGCAACTCCTTGTTCACTGCATAACTTCCAATAGGGAATTGTTGATATGATTTGATACTGACATGTGTGAACACACTTAGTACCTTTAGGGTACCTTTTCCCCCCTTTAGGAGGTCTTTTCGCCTAGCTTGTATATACACCTATAACCTTAAAATGTCACATTCACTTGCTAATACATTCAATATAGTGTGTCATGCATTGAGCTTCTTCATCTTCCTTGTGTTGTTTGTGTGCTTTCGCAGACCTCAATCTCCAACATAAAAATCCTCTTTCAACAAAGGTTAGATAGAATAAGATAATTTAAAAGCACCAAGTGCATATTGTAACTCGGTAAAACCAATCTCTTAAATATAATTAATGCATAAGAATTCATTCCAAGAGACAAATTCTTAAGATATTGAATAAACAAAGGACTAAATTACTCTTAATAGTAGCATTAGTGTCTTGAATAAAGGAACAAAACACCATCAATAAAGCTAAATGATTTGAGACACCAATGTTGGAAACCACATTATTTTCTAGTGATTGGATTAGGTTTAAACTTTACTCCAAAAATCTCTTTGAGAATCCACTTTTTTTCTCTTAAAGATAGATAAAATGCTTAGATACCTTGTTGAAATAGATCTATGAGAAATTCACATCTTGAATCACATAGAATTTGCACACACTTTTTCTTCTTCCTTCCCACCTTGCAAAACATTTGGATGTGACTCACATAAAGTATCTGAGTCATTTTAGCATAGGTAAGGATTAATGAGTTGGAACATATGACTAAATTAAACATCTCAAACAGATGTTATGTACAAGAACCCATTCAATCTTCATACATGCTTTCTATTTTGTCTTGTCCATTTGAGTTAGTTAACTATCACAACTCCAATGAATTTCATATAGTTCATAACCTTCTTGAAGAGAAAACTAAGGAACTTCTCATAACATTGAAAATTCCCACGAACATAAAGCTAAAGTCTTTGAGAAGAGTGTCATAAGTAGGACAAAGCTGGTTTTGAGTTTTATTTGGTCAAGTTAAAGTTACGTTGACCAAAAGTGTATGGCACATATCAACCAACATCTTGTCAAAGGATTTTCAAGCCCAATTGGACAAAGTGGTCCTCTAATAAGGCAATAGATCAAAGCAAATGTTGGTTGAAAGTGAACCATAGTACAAAAATTTTGATGTTTGGATCCAACCCTATTGCTAGGTCCATGCATTAGGGATGCCCCAAACCGGACTAGTACCTTGATTACACCCATTTCACATGTTTTTAGTGCCCAAATAGCACTTAGTGAAAATAGTCAATCAACCAAGGATATTTTCTTATCCACCCTTATCATTCATTCCCTAATTTACACTACCTTTTAGTTTGTCAAGTGCGAATGTATATGGTTTTTTGAATTGTTTGGGAAGGACCTCTATTCATTTGGAATATGAGGTGAGTCCCACCATAGAGATGAAACATGTTTTTCTCGACTAGAGCATGAGGCCTAGGATGATGCCTACATTTTTTTACATAGATCTATTTTCAAGGAAATACATATTTTCTTTTGAGCCCATGAAAGTCATATCGGTCAAAGTCAACTATAGTCAAAGTCAAAAGGTCAAAGTCAACCGGTCAAAGTCAACGAGGTCAAGGTCAAAGTCAACAGGTGCAAAGTCAAAGTGCATAGGTAGTGCACAATTAATTGTCCACAAAGGGTAAATTGGAGAAAGTGGGTTGCAGGTTGCAGAGGTATTTTCTCTAATTTCCCTAAGGTTCAAAGTGCTTTTTAAAGTGTTTTGGAAGGTTCAGGTGAACCCTCTCTTATGTTCAAAAGTGAAGACTTAAAAGGAAATGTGAAGGTATGTGAAGCGGCAGCGTATGCACAGGGGAAAGTATGGCCTCCCAATTAAAATTTTTGGTTTTAGTCTAAAGTCACTACAGGACAAAATAGGGAGTCGTTGGCTGCCACTTGTGAGGACAATCTTGGGACATCAAAGTGAGCACCAAGATACTATTGCAGTTAGGAGCGTACGTGATCGACACACTCCAATCAAGGCAAGGACTATTCTTGGACCAATGCTAGAGTAAGCAAGAGAAGCATAGTCTAAGTGAAGCAAGAGAGAGAAGTGCAAGAGTCACCAGGGTGCGACGCAGAGAAGTGGAGTTGAAGGAGTGCATGGAGAGTGACTAAGGGATTGTGCAGAGAGTGCTAAGCTAGTCCCCCAAGGATCTTAAGGTCTTCTTACAGTGTGCGCATGCCGACAGAAGGTATTCATTCCTCCCCCTTAGTGGAAGCTTGGTGCAAGGTGTGCACAAGGATAAGCTTGAAGCAGGTGGAGGTCTGGTGCAGAGGAGGCTGGCGGCAAGAAGACTTTGGGGTATTTGGTATTTTGTCATTGAGCACTCTATGGGATAGTGCACAGAAGTATTGGTTTGTATTGTGCTTCAAACATTGTAATTGCCTTACTGTAATCAATCGGCAGAAGCTTCCAAGGTGTATTTCCTCTCCTGGTCTTTTCCTTTTCTCCTACAAACCCTCAAACTCCTTCTTGTCTAAGAATCCCCCAACAAAATTTGGCACGCCCGGTGGGACCTCCAAGGAGATTTGAGCTTAGGAGAAACCAAGTGCAAAGTATAACAGAGGTCACGTGTCTACAGTGCTACTTCATCAACCAAAAGGTAAATATTCTTATCAAGTGTCTCATATTAAGTGGGCTATGAGCTTCTCATCACCGCAACCCGGTCCCAAACATTGAGGGTCACCTGCAAGCAAATAAGAAGGAAGGTTGTTAGAAGATCCTCGAGTCCACTATCTTCAACCTCATCAGTAAAGAGCATGGTGGGACAGGTAGACTTGGAAACCTTACTCTCAAGATTAAATATAAAGTTTGCTTCTTTCAAAGGCCTTGCTCAGGAGGATCCTGATGAACACATTAGAAGGTTTTTGGCACTATGTAAGACTAGAGGCTTAATGGGTAGGGAGGATGGCTTTTTGATTCTCTTCCCTGCCACATTAGAAGGATTAGCAGATAAGTGGTTCAGCCAGTTTGCTGAAAACCATTTTACCACTTGGGATTTGATGAAAGATGCATTTAAAAATCAATTCCAGCATGGCAACATTGCGGAGATCATCATAGAAGAACTAGAAAATTTGAGATTGGGTCTAGGAGAAAAGTTCCCAGAGTTTGTGACTAGGGCCAAAGCACTAATGGCTAAATTGCCAGATCCACCACATGATTTTTTTGTTAAGAAATGGTTAGTCAAGCCCCTACTAGTGGCCACCCTATGCAAAATAAAGGAATTAGTGTTACCTACAGCCTCCATAGAGGACTTCATCAACACAACTACACGGCTGGAGTAGATAAGGCACCAGTATGGAGCAACTTCTTCCCAACCAACATATGGTACAGAAATGGAGGATCCAGTGATCCAGCTAAGGAAGGAGCTAGAGGGCTTAAAAAGAAATAAGCCCTACAAAGAGGAGGAGAATGCAGTAACTCAGTTGAGAAGGGAGATTGAAGCATTAAAGCTCCAAAAGGAGGAGGAGGCCCAAGCAGAGGAATTGGCCCAACTGCGACAGGAGTTGCAGGAACTCAAAGGGGGTGGCATCAAGAGTGGACTTTGGTGTTCCATGTGCAACAAGCAAGGGCATATAGTAAGTGAATATCCTCTGTTAAGTGTGACTTGCCAATTATGCAGGAAGGTTGGTCATGAGGCACATGAATGCCAATCAAGGGGAATGCCTGCAACAACATACTGGACAGAAGGAGGACCCCTACCACCAGCAAATGTGATGGCTACTGCACCGAATCAAGGTAACAACTATAATCCTGGATAGAGGAATAACTTTGGAAATGGGCCTAGGAGGCCAATCATATGTTTTAGATGTGGAGAATGCGGGCACTATCAAAGTAGGTGCACTCTCCCATAAAATGCCCCTCCTTGCAAAAATTGCCCAGAGGCCAGAGACCATTATACAAATTTTTGTCTTAAGAATCAAGCCTCTTCATCCAGGCCCCATATTCAAATGATTTCTGTGCACAAAGAAGAAATGTGTGATCAACTCAATGAGCCATCACCATCTACCAGGGTGGTGCAATTAGAAGAAATAGAATCTTTGACTGTGCAGACAAGAAGCAAGGGGAAGGTTCAAGCAGACATAGGACAAGGATCAAAGATTAAGGAATGGAATCAAGACAGAGAACCATCTGAAGATAAAGCCACCATAGGTGCAGATACAAGGCAAAAACAAGATCTCATATGTACCAGTGATGCCATTGGGCATGCCTTCAACAGGGCCCATGAGGAGTTTCATAAGTCAACTGGAGCCCATGCTCTCAAGGAATCAGAGGCTTCAAAACTACTCAAGTCCATGAAAAAGGAGGTTAGTATTTTTTATTTAATAAAGATGGATGGGAAATTCAGGTCAGAGTTATTGCAGATAATTGATGAAGCTTCCACTACAAGTTTGGTGGCAAAGACTGCTGTTTTACATAAAGGAAAAATTGTAGGGGAAGCACCCCTTACAGATTATAAAAGTCCTCGGCTGACAGTATCTATCAAAGGTCATGAATTTCAAGGAGTTATTGTGGATGGTGGTTCTAGCATTAACTTGATGCCTGAACATACAATGGAAAAGATTGGACTCCACCCTTCAAGGCCTGCAAATTTCACTGTTACTTTGGCAGATCAGAGCAAAGTAAGGCCCTTGGGAGTGATCCCAAAAGTTCCACTTGAAGTACAAGGTAATCTATTCATTCTAGATTTTGTGGTTTTAATATTGCCCCAGGTTGAAGGAGGATTTCCCCTCTTAATTGGACGACCATGGCTGAGGCATGCAAGTGTCATTCATGATTGGGGCAAGGACACTATGTGGGTACAAAAGAAAGGGCAAGAGCTGACACATATTCATTTAGAAGGGGGCCCAGATAATCAAGGAAACACCAGCATCATGCAAACAGTTGGCATATGCATGGAACCAGAATCGGAGGATCAACCCCAAATAGATTTCAAGGAAGAAGAGGATATTCTAAATTGGCTCCAAGCAGGCAAATCTTCCTCTTGTTTTGGAATTTTTCTTAATAATTCTTGCACGACTGAAGGTTATGGTGAAGATGAGGAGAAAGTCCAGGTTGATGGATTGGGAGAGCCCATCACAGACCACAGAAGGGGCAGGAAGACACCCCTCAAATACAACTTGGAGGAGGATATGACAACCATAGATAAGGAAGTTACTAAAGCTAAAGGCAAGGTAAAAGATTCTAGTGAAGAGTGTTCTCTCCCGATTCAAGAAATCCTTGCACGATGGATGCAGGACAAGGAGGAACACATTGAAATCCAAAATACACCTGCTTATGAAGCAATGCACGAAAAGCTAGTGGAAGAAGACAAGGAAGGAGATGAGCACGAAGATAATATGGTAGAGAGAAATCCTCTCAAAGAAATACAATTAGGCACTCAAGACAATAATCGGCCAGTTTTGGTGGCCACTTGGTTGTGGAGCCACCCAGGGCTCCTTGAAAAGGTAAGATCATTCTTGACCCATTATACAGATGTTTTTGCCTGGCATTATAAAGACTTAGAAGGAGTGCCTGCGACTTATGGAGAGCATAGAATCCCTCTGGTTGATGGAGCCAAACACGTAAGAGGGAAGAGTTATAGACTTAACCCAAAATATGCTGAAGCTGTCTATGTGGAAATACAGAAGATGGAGGATGCAGGAATCATCATTCCTGTGGAACACTCAGAGTGGCTCTCATCTATGGTTATAGTACCAAAGAAGAATACTAATAAAATCAGAATTTGTGTTGACTTTAGAGCACTCAACAAGGTGACCATTCCAGATGGTTTCCCAATGCCTTTTGCAAAGCAGGTCATTGAAGAAGTGGCTGGACATGCATTATATAGCTTTATGGATGGATTTAGTGGCTATAATCAAATATCAATACACCTAGAGGATCGTGAAAAGACTGCTTTTATCACACCTTGGGGAACACATGTGTATGTAAAAATGCCATTTGGGCTCAGAAATGCTCCCACCACCTTGAACAGAACAGTCAATCTCATTCTTGGCCCCTTATTAGTGGAATCACTTAGAATTTTCATGGATGACTTCTCTTCGTTTTCAGGCTCTCACAATGAGACCCCTTTAGATTGCTTGGACCATCACTTGCGACAGCTGCAGAATGTTTTTAAGAGATGGAGGGAGACTAAGCTAAAGCTCAACCCAAACAAATGTCATTTCCTTGTGACAGAAGGAACTCTCTTAGGACATGTGGTTTCAGCTAAAGGTATGGCCCCATATCCTGATAAAATTATTTCTATATTAAAGTTGCCTAAACCTAGATCTCCTAAAGAGATTCAGAGTTTCTTGGGGCATACTAGATACCACAGAAGGTTTATAAAAATGTATGCAGAAATAGCCAAGCCATTGGCTAGACTTACAAGTAAAGAGGTGCCCTTTAAATGGGAAGAGGAGGAAGAAAAGTCTTATCAGACATTAAGGTCCAAATTGGTGGCTGCACCAATTCTTATCACCCCAGACTGGTCAAAAATCTTTCATGTGCATGTGGATGCCAGTGCATGTTGGTGCATTTTGCCCAAGCCTACATGCTTGATATGCTTGATATTATCCTCATTTGTAAGTCACATGAGTAGTCATGTGAACACCTCTTGTAAAAGAGTACATTTTATCTCTTGTAAATGGAAAAAGAAAAAAGTAAAAGGATGGCTTACCTCATCCATGATGTAAAAGCAAATTCGTGGCTCCAACTACCAAAATCACGAATTTTTGAGCTGAGGGAATCTCTCCTAACTTTGGGGATCACTCTTAGGTGGAGCCATTCGAATTCGAATTCAAAACTCCCTCCAAGAATTGCTATAAAAGGAGCAAGAAGGAAGAGGCGATTAGCAAGCCTTGTACGTGACCACTTCATGTCATTTTGTAGAGATTGAAGAGCTTACTCCATAGCTCTATCATTCTACTCCCATTGTGCAAAGATTCATTGCCAATGTGGTTGTAATCATATGTGAATCTATACATTTATTATCATCTACCTCTCTGTTTTGTTCTCTGCTATACTCACTCAGAGTAGTAACTTCAGAAGGTCATATCTCGAGTTTTACTGAACATTTTTCAGTGTTTTAAAGTGCGTTGGATATCTCTCACTGTCTAGTTTCTACCTATAAATTTGCAAGGTCATTGAATTTATACTTTTGGAGATATCTGCATTTTACTGCTTACTGGTCTATCTCTGCAGAGCCCCGAGAATTGTGGGAATGTTCCAGAACTTGATGAAACTTGTTCTCAGTGCTCAGTCCATCATTTGAAGTGTTTTAACTTGGAATAGGAAGCTTGCTAAGTCTATTTGCTATGCCCAAAAGGAATTTTTCTAATTCCTTCCAGGTTGAGAGCACTGTTCATTTTTTCCAGCAGGTGTATGTCCAAAAATAGCAAGTTTTGGGAGCTAGTCATTTTGCAACTTGTCGGTCTTGACTTAAACTTTTGGGATACATGTTCCAAAGTACTTGGCTGATATTTTGGTGGATTTAGGAAGCTCAAAGGGTCTACTAATCAACTCTGAAGTCTCAGTTGGCTGGTGTGAAGCTGGTTGTAGCGGCACCTACTCATCTTTGGATTGCATCCACCATCTCTCTTCACAGTGGTATCAGAGCATAGTCAAGCAACATGGGAGATGGATTTCCATCAACAATTGACAAATTGGATCGAAACAACTACCCGGCATGGTCTCTAAGGATGGAGGCTTACCTTCAAGGAAGGAATCTATATGGATTCATATCCGGAGATGAAGCAATGCCAACCATGAGGAACAAAGGGCAACCATCACATGAAGAAGTGGAAGGACTTTCGAATTGGTGTTCGAAGGATGCACTTGCAAGGTCCTATATTCTAAACTCAATCTCTGATTTTCTTTTACCTCATGTCAAGGGATGCAAGACATCAAGAGAAACCTGGAATGCACTTGCTTCTTTCTTCTCTTCCAACACTCGAGCAAGGAAGAACCAATTGTGGATGGAGTTCACAACAATGAAGAAAAGCCCGAAGCAAAATGTGACTGATTATGTCACAAAGATGAAGGAGATTTCCGACCAACTTGGAAGCATTGGAGAGGTAATTGAAGAGGAGCAAATCATAAGACAAATCATGAATGGAATCAAAGCAGACGACAAGTGGGAGTCATTCACAACAGCCATGGATTTATACATGGATATGCATGTACCCGACCTCAACACACTCATGGGCCAACTCTTCACTCATGAAGCAAAGATTAGCAAAGGTGGTGAGTCCTCAAGAGGTAATCAAACTTCTGCCTTATATTCTGATAAAGCTAAGGTCAAGGACAAGTCAAAGAATAGGAAGAATGAAGATGAAGGAAGCTCTTTCCAAGCAAACTTTGCAGGTAGAGGAAGAGCTAGAGGAAGAGGCAGAGGTGGAAAGCAAGGCAGGGGGAGATTCCAATCATCTCAACCTTGCAACATATGTGGCTTATCTAACCATACTACTGAAGAATGTTTCAGGAATCCAAGGAACTCAAGAGGAAGAGGATTCAATAGAGGTGGCTATGGATCAAATAGAGGTAGGTACAATGGAGGCTACAACAACAACAACTACTACAACAACAATTACAACAACAACAACAACTATCAAAGTGGCCATAGAGGAAGAAGAGATTACAATAACTATGCAGAGGACCAAAGTCAAGAAGATTCATTATTGATTATGAATCTATCAACAAAGAAGGGTAAGGATGATGATCACATATTTTACATTGATTCGGGATGCTCGAACCATGTAGCAGGAAATGTGGCTTTACTTTCTGATTTGGAAGATCCTCATAACAAGCATGAAGTGCAGACAGGAGATGACACAAAGCACTCAGTGGAGAAGATAGGTAATGTGAAGACATCAGATGGGAATATGAACCTCTTAAGCAAAGTCTTGTATGTCCCTACAATTACCAAAAATTTAATAAGTGTTGGACAGATTGTTGAAAAAGGATTGCAGGTTAGATTCAATCGATTTGGAGCATATGTTGAAGACCCAAGGCAAGGCTTTCGAAGGATTGCCAAAGGAGAAAAGACAGGAAGGCTTTTCACTTTTGAAGTGGAAGATACAAAGAACATAGCTTTGTTTAGCTATGGATCTCAAACTCTAACAGAGTTGGAGATATGGCACAAAAGGCTTGCTCACATTGGTGAGAGGACACTCAAACAGATTTGCAGGGACCAAAGTGTACTTGGTTTGCCTAATATCACAAGGCAACACATGATTTATAAGTGTGAAGCTTGTCAACTCGGCAAGGCTCATAGACAACCTTTCAATAAGAAAGGATATATGTATCAAAATCCTTTGGATCTAGTGCACACGGATGTGTGGGGTCCAAGTAAGGAGCCATCTATATCAGGCTCAAGATATTATGTGTCTTTCATAGATGATTGTAGCAGGTGGACCATTCTGTTTTTCATGAAGCACAAGGATGAAGTGTTTAATTGCTTTAAGAAGTATATTGCTCTTGTTGAAAATCAAACAGGTAGGACTTTGAAAAGACTCAGATCAGATGGTGGAGGAGAATACTTCTCTTCTGAATTTGATGCCTTCTTGCATGAAAGAGGCATTAAAAGGGAAGTCACTACAAGGTATACACCTGAACTCAATGGTGTAGCAGAGAGGAGGAATAGAGCTATCGTCGAAGCTGCAAGGTCCATGCTGAACGAAAAGGGATTGCCGAACTACCTATGGGCAGAGGCTGTGTCGACAGCCACATATCTCATAAATAGACTTCCATCTAAGTCACTAGATGGAACCACTCCATATGAAGTGTGGAATGGAAGAAGACCTAGTCTAGAGCATTGTAAAATCTTTGGATGCTTAGCCTATGCTCACATTCCTTCTCAAGTAAGAGGGAAATTGGATCCCAAGGCAGAGAAGTGTGTATTCATTGGTTATGATCAAAACCAAAAAGGATATAGATTGTACAATCCAACCAATAAAGGATTTTCTGTGAGTAGAGATGTAATTTTTGATGAAAACAAATCATGGTTTGATGATGACAGGAAAGTGAAGCTGCCATATGACTTGGATGAAGATTTTCCATCACTTCAACCAAAGGAGCCAAAGCAGATTGAAGAAAGTGATTCGGAGATTGACCTAGAAGACTTGGAAAGACTAAAGCTATGGAAGAACAAAGGTAAAGCAAAGATGCAGGATGCTACATATGGACCCGAGAGCTCACATCAACCACTTAGAAGGTCTTCGAGGGAGAAGAAGAAACCAGAGAGGTTTGGTTATGATACTTCTTTGGTCACCAAGCACTCAATCTACATTGCAAAGGATTCAACCAATGAAGAACCTACCACATTCGAAGAAGCACAAAGCAAGAAAGCTTGGAGAGATGCAATGGATGAAGAAATGGAAGCCTTGAAGGAGAATGACACTTGGGAGCTTGTACCTAACAAGCCATCTATGAAGATAATCGGATCTCGATGGATATACAAAATCAAGAGGAATCCAGATGGAAGTATAAATAGACACAAAGCAAGGTTAGTTGCTAAAGGGTTTGCTCAAACCCATGGTATTGATTATGAGGAGACTTTCTCTCCTGTTGCAAAAATGCCTACAATTAGGGTTCTCATAAGTCTTGCTGCATCTAGAAATTGGAATCTTTATCAACTTGATGTAAAGAATGCTTTCTTGAATGGATGGATTTCTGAGGAAGTGTATATGGCACAACCTCCTGGATATGAGGATGCACATCATCCTAACTATGTATGCAAACTAAAGAAAGCTTTGTATGGATTGAAGCAAGCTCCAAGAGCTTGGAATTTCAGATTGGTTACTTATTTGCAGGACCAAGGATTCAAAGCTAGCAAGGCGGATACCTCTTTGTTCATAAAGAGGAATGGATCTGAAGTGATCTATTTATGTGTGTATGTTGATGATATTATTATCACAGGCAATGATCTTGAAGGAATCAAACAGGTAAAGAGTCAAATGAAGGAGGAGTTCAAAATAAGTGACCTCGGACCACTCACTTATTTTCTTGGATTGGAGTTGATCTACACAGATTCAGGTATATACATCACACAAAGGAAGTATGTCCATGACATGCTCGTCAAGTTCAAGATGGAAAATACAAAGTGTGCAGGTACACCTATGGAGCAAAATCATAAGCTTAGTGCTTATGAAGGAGAGCCAATTGAAGACATCACAAGCTATCAAAGCTTGGTTGGAAGTTTGAACTATGCAACACTCACAAGGGTGGATATATGCTATAGTGTTAGCATATTGAGTCAGTTTATGCATAAGCCGAGAAGACCACATATGGAAGCGGCCAAGCGAGTCCTCAAGTACCTAAAGGGGACCATGAATGAAGGTTTGTTTTATTCATATACTTCAGATATTGAGCTAAAGGTCTACTCAGATGCAGATTGGGCCGGATCTAAAGATGATAGAAGAAGCACATCAGGGTATATATCATTTGCAGGTTCAAAAATCATTTCTTGGTCATCGAAGAAGCAACCAACCGTGGCATTATCTTCTACTGAAGCAGAATATAGAGGTTTGGCTAATGCAACTCAAGAAATCATGTGGTTAAAATCTTTGTACACAGATCTTGGACTTCATTCTTCAACACCTCACATTTTTGGTGACAACACAAGCTCACTACATCTAGCAGCTAATCCGGTATACCATGCTAGAACCAAGCATATTGAAGTCCACTACCATTATGTAAGGGAGAAGCTAATGAGCAAGGATATTCAACTATCCTACGTCTCTACAGATATGCAATGTGCATACATGTTGACGAAAGCTCTTGATGGTACGAAATTAAGTAGATTCAAGTTGATGATTGGTTTGCAGGAAATCAAGGACAATTGAAGACTTATTTGGAGGCCAAGCATGTTAGGCTTGAGGGGGAGCTGTTGGTGCATTTTGCCCAAGCCTACATGCTTGATATGCTTGATATTATCCTCATTTGTAAGTCACATGAGTAGTCATGTGAACACCTCTTGTAAAAGAGTACATTTTATCTCTTGTAAATGGAAAAAGAAAAAAGTAAAAGGATGGCTTACCTCATCCATGATGTAAAAGCAAATTCGTGGCTCCAACTACCAAAATCACGAATTTTTGAGCTGAGGGAATCTCTCCTAACTTTGGGGATCACTCTTAGGTGGAGCCATTCGAATTCGAATTCAAAACTCCCTCCAAGAATTGCTATAAAAGGAGCAAGAAGGAAGAGGCGATTAGCAAGCCTTGTACGTGACCACTTCATGTCATTTTGTAGAGATTGAAGAGCTTACTCCATAGCTCTATCATTCTACTCCCATTGTGCAAAGATTCATTGCCAATGTGGTTGTAATCATATGTGAATCTATACATTTATTATCATCTACCTCTCTGTTTTGTTCTCTGCTATACTCACTCAGAGTAGTAACTTCAGAAGGTCATATCTCGAGTTTTACTGAACATTTTTCAGTGTTTTAAAGTGCGTTGGATATCTCTCACTGTCTAGTTTCTACCTATAAATTTGCAAGGTCATTGAATTTATACTTTTGGAGATATCTGCATTTTACTGCTTACTGGTCTATCTCTGCAGAGCCCCGAGAATTGTGGGAATGTTCCAGAACTTGATGAAACTTGTTCTCAGTGCTCAGTCCATCATTTGAAGTGTTTTAACTTGGAATAGGAAGCTTGCTAAGTCTATTTGCTATGCCCAAAAGGAATTTTTCTAATTCCTTCCAGGTTGAGAGCACTGTTCATTTTTTCCAGCAGGTGTATGTCCAAAAATAGCAGGTTTTGGGAGCTAGTCATTTTGCAACTTGTCGGTCTTGACTTAAACTTTTGGGATACATGTTCCAAAGTACTTGGCTGATATTTTGGTGGATTTAGGAAGCTCAAAGGGTCTACTAATCAACTCTGAAGTCTCAGTTGGCTGGTGTGAAGCTGGTTGTAGCGGCACCTACTCATCTTTGGATTGCATCCACCATCTCTCTTCACAGTGCATATGCAGTCGGTGCAGTATTGACTCAACAGTGAAGAATTCAAACTTGACAGGCCTATTCAGTATGCTAGTAGAATCTTGACTACAGTTGAAAAGAATTATAGCACAACGGAAAGGGAAGCTCTAGCAATGGTTTTTGCAGTACAAAAATTTCATCATTATTTGCTAGGTGTGAAGTTTGTCATCATCACTGATCATCAACCACTCAAGTATTTACTGAATAAGCCACAAGCAACTGGGAGGATATGGAGGTGGCTACTTTTGTTCTAGGAGTTTGATTTTTCTGTAGTCCACAGACCAGGTAAAGAAAATGTTATGGCAGATCACCTATCAAGGATCAATATGATGGATCTAGCTAGTGGAGTCAATGATGATTTTCCAGATGCTCATCTGTTCGCTGTACAAGCTCAAGGTTGGTATTATGATATCAAGCATTTTATTAAAACTGGTGTGTATCCAGAGAAGGCTAGTGCTGTGCAAAGGAAGAGACTGCTAATAAAGAGTAGACCATACACCTTCATTGAAGATAAATTATATAGATAGGGAAAGGATGATAGGTTTAGGAAGTGCTTGGAAGAAGAAGAAGTGAGAGAAGTACTTCAATCTGCACATGAAGGAACAGGTGGTGGGCACCTTCCAAGGCATATTATGAGTCAAAGGATACTGGATGCTGGTCTATGGTGGCCTACACTATTTAAGGATGCAGGTGAATGGGGAAAGGCATGTGATGTTTGCCAAAGGTGTGGACCTAAGCCTACAAAGCAGAGGCATAACCCCTTGGTTGTTTCCACTTCTTGGCAACCATTTGAGAAGTGGGGGCTAGATTTTGTAGGGCCCATCTACCCTCCGTGGATTCCAAAGAGAGAGACATATCTCTTGATAGCTACAGATTATGCAACAAAGTGGGCTGAAGCTATTGCCTCCCCCGACTGCACTGCCCAAACTGTTGCTGATTTCATTTACAGTAGCATCATTTGCAGGTTTGGATGTCCACTTGAAATTTGTACAGATCAGGATACTCATTTTGTCAATAAGGTACTACAGGAAATTTTCGACAGGTATAGAACTCTACATAGGACCTCTTGTGCCTACTATCCAAGATCCAATGGACAGGCTGAATCGACCAATAAGGTTTTAATCTCAATGTTAAGGAAGGAGTGTATGTTACAACCCACTTCCTGGGGCATTGCTTACCAAGGTACCCTATGGGCATACAGGTTAGCTTACAAAGAAGCCACAGGATATTCTCCATTCCAACTGGTTTATGACATATTGCCCATTGAGCCCTTTGAATTTTTATACGGATCACCTGAGATAGCATTCATGCAGGGCAGGAAAGATTGTGATGTCTCTCAAAGGCTTGGAACACTACATAAAGTGGAGGAGATTTGTCTACTAGCAATAAAACAATTGATAGAGACTTAGATTAAGAGGAAGGAGGCACATGATCGACAGCTGTGGAACAACAACATAGAACCAGGCATGTTAGTTCTTCTCCATAGACCTCATCTTCATACACAATTGAGAGGAAAATGGCTTCCACACTGGGAAGGACCTTATCGAGTCAAAACAATGCTAAATTGGGGTGCTGTGGAGTTAGAGACGCTGAAAGGAGAGGCCTTTCCACTGGTCAACATATCAAGGCTCAAGGCCTACCATCAACACACTTGAAGAAGTATGGATCACTTAGAACTGCAAAATCTGACGAGGTTGTACATAGCTTTCTCATCTCATTTTGCTCAGTTTTAGTAGTTTTCTTTATCAATTTCATACTTGTTCCTTGCATTTTTAGCAAACCTAGAAGGCATTTCATAACCTCTACAAAAGTACAAATTTTGGGTATTTTTGGAAATTTTTCTAGTATTTTTTGCATTTTTCTAGTATTTTTTATCTTTTTCTTATATCATTTTCTTGCCAAATAAGAGGAATAAAAGGAGGCTCTCTATGGTTTGATGAAGGAAATTGGGCCTAGCCCTGTAGAAAATTTCATGAGAAAATTTTCCAGATTTTTTGGCAATTTTTTGGATTTTTCCTTGATTTTTCTCTATTCTTGGGTAATTTTCCCACAAAAAAAAAACGGCCCCCCCGATTTTTCAATTGAGGGGTAAAAAAAAAACACGCAAAAAAATAAAACCTCTCTCTCTCTTTCCCCCCGCCCCCCCCCTGCCCGCCCCTCCCCGCCCCCCCCCTCCCCCCCCCCCTTCCCCCACCGACCACCACCGACCACCCCCCCCCCCTCCTTCCCCCTCCTCCCCCCCCCCCCCCCCCGTTCTGATATGCCCCCCCCCCGTTCTGATATGCCCCCCCCCCATCGACCACCACCGACCCCCTCCCCCCAAAATTTATTTTTTATTTTATTTTGTTTATTTTATTATTTTTATTTTATTTATTTTATTTATTTTATTATTTATTTTCTTTATTTTATTATTATTATTTTTCTTTTTTTTTTTTCTGTATGGGTGTTCAAAAAGAAAAAAAAAACAATTATTATTTTTTTTTATTTTTATGGCTCATAGCTTTTGGCTCAGAATCGTGCCTCGGTTGGCCGTTTTTCACAAAACTAGAGTCATTTTTATGTTTTTTGGCACCTCTGGACTTAGTTTTTGGCTTTATTTTTCCAAATTCCAACTTTTTCTCTGACTTTTGGTCAAAACCCACCTGTTTTGAGCAAATTTATCACATGTTTTTATTTCTCCACATTGTCCACATGGTCTATTCTCACCTTGTCTTACCTTATGTTTAATAATATCCCCCATGCACCCTCTGTACCTCTACTGTTTGATCATTTTCAACCCCTCCAGACCCCATCATCATACCTCCATGCCCTCCCTTTACGAATCTGCCCAGCCACATCCTTAACCCTCCCTATCCCTTCAATCCCTGCCCCTCAGCCCTCCCCTCCACCTCCTTACTACCCTCCCGTTGCAACCCTTTGCTTTTCCATGGCAAAATCCAATTTCTGGTTCTTCTCTGGTGCTTGTTCTATCCTGCTTTTGGTGGAATTGGTTGCTGCTCAATTGTCCTCTTCAAGTTTTTGCAGCTCTATTCTCATGGTGTCCTATATGCTCACAGTTTTGGCTGTAGCTCTCCGGGATGGAGAGTACATTAGGTGGTGGGCAACTGTTGAGCCCATAAAAGTCATATCGATCAAAGTCAATTGTAGTCAAAGTCAAAAGGTCAAAGTCAACCGGTTAAAG
Organism: Ceratopteris richardii; assembly: GCA_020310875.1. Taxonomy (NCBI): domain Eukaryota; kingdom Viridiplantae; phylum Streptophyta; class Polypodiopsida; order Polypodiales; family Pteridaceae; genus Ceratopteris; species Ceratopteris richardii. The sequence goes on from CM035407.1 coordinate 137,783,961, forward strand.
TCAACAAGGTCAAGGTCAAAGTCAATAGGTGCAAAGTCAAAGTGCTAAAGTACAAGGGTCAAAGTGCACAGGTAGTGCACAATTAATTGTCCACAAAGGGTAAATTGGACAAAGTGGGTTGGAGGTTGCAGAGGTATTTTCTCTAATTTCCCTAAGGTTCAAAGTGTTTTTTAAAGTGTTTTGGAAGGTTCAGGTGAACCCTCTCTTATGTGCAAAAGTTAAGACTTAAAAGGAAATGTGAAGGTATGTGAAGCGGCAGCATACGCACAGGGGAAAGTATGGCCCCCCAATTAAAATTTTTGGTTTTAGTCTAAAGTCACTACAGGACCAAACAGGGAGTCGTTGGCTGCCACTTGTGAGGACAATCTTGGGACATCAAAGTGAGCACCAAGATACTATTGCAGTTAGGAGCGTACGTGATCGACACACTCCAATCAAGGCAAGGACTATTCTTGGACCAATGCTAGAGTAAGCAAGAGAAGCATAGTCTAAGTGAAGCAAGAGAGAAAAGTGCAAGAGTCACCAGTGTGCGACGTAGAGAAGTGGAGTTGAAGGAGTGCATGGAAAGTGACTAAGGGATTGTGCAGACAGTGCTAAGCTAGTCCCCCAAGGATCTCAAGGTCTCCTTGCAGTGTGCGCATGCCAACAGAAGGTATTCATTCCTCCCTCTTAGTGGAAGCTGTTGATGTATGAAACACCACAAGAAATGAATTAATGTGACACTAGAACACCTCTATGGTCACCATTAACTCATTGCCACTCCAAACTTTGAGAAATGATAGCCTAAAGTGAGAACTTTGCTTCTACAGAAATTCCTAGTCACCGAAATGACATACCTTTAGTATTTTGCTAATTTCTCCTAGCTCAAGTATTATTTCTCCATGAAACTTTATAGGCTGAAACTAGAAGAGTAGAGATTTCCAACAAGCTATCATATGCATCAAACGGATCTCTAGAACTCAAGTTATGGCTCTCACAAGATGACCCTATATGACCTTCCAAAATTGGAAATCTTTCCTGTTATAGTAAGAGCGCCTGTTTAAAATTAGAATTCGATGCCTAGCATCGACTTGCAACGAGAATTCGATGCCGGGCATCAACTTGGAGTGTTTTTGGCCACTTTTCAGCAGGGATTCGATGCCGGGCATCGACTTCCTGCATAAAACCTTGATCTTTTGGACACCAAAACTATAGGTGATTTCATGCACACTTAGAATATGACCTGCAATCCAATGTGGGTCCTTTGGACAATGCATGAATTGTGACAAAACTCCCACTGCATAACTAAGATCAGGTCTTGTTAGTGTAGCATAAATCAAACTACCCACAAGAGATTGATACTTCCTCATATCTTTGTAGTCTGCACCATCATATTTACTGAGCTTGTGATTAACTTCAAGTGGAGTTGAAGCTTCTCTGCAATTTTCCATATCAAACTTCTTCAATAAATTCAGAAGATACCTTTCTTGTGATACATATATGCCATGATCTGTATAAGTAACTTCCATTCCAAGAAAGTATGACAACTTTCCTAGATCACTGATCTTAAACTCTTTCTCAAGTAATCTCTTTACCTCCTTGATTCCTTCATCTGAAGTACGTGTGATTATAATGTCATCTACATAAATACAAATGTAGATTGTACCTTCCTCTGTTCTTCTGATAAGTAGACTTGGGTCTGCTTTTGAACTTTGATATCCAAGATCGTTGAGATACTTCACCAGTCTATAGTTCCAAGCTCTTGGAGCTTGCTTCAATCCATACAATGCTCTTCTCAACCTGCAAACAAAATTTGGATACCTGGAATCTATAAACCCTTGAGGTTGTTCCATGTATACCTCATCTGATATGTATCCATTCAAGAAGGCATTTTTTATATCCAATTGACTTCGGGTCCATCCTTTTGAAGCTGCAATAGCAATGATTGTCCTTATAGCTGACATCTTAGCTACGGGACTGAATGTCTCATCACAATCTATGCCATAGGTCTGGGCATAGCCTTTCACCACCAATCTAGCTTTGTATCTGGCTATACTTCCATCTGCAAGCTTCTTCACTTTATAAACCCATTTATTTCCAATAACTTTCTTACCATTTGGTTTAGGAACAAGTTCCCATGTCTTGCTCTCCTCCAGTGCATTGAACTCTTCCTTCATTGCTTCTTCCCATTGCTTCTTACCTTTAGCTTCATCATAGTTCTGGGGTTCTTCATCATCTTTGACCATATATGCATAGTTCTTCTGAGTTATGTAAGAAGTATCATAAGAATACCTTTCTGGTTGTCTTCTAGTCCTGCTTGACCTTCTTGGTTCACATTCTTCATAAGTGTCTGGATACACTTCTTCATCAAATATAGGAGCTTCTTCATTTCTTCTTGTTAATCCACTTGTGGATGTACTTGCTTGCATATAGTCTTCATCTCTATTTACCTGCACAATTGATTTTCCTTTCTCACATCTTCTTACCTCTTCTTCAAATTCTTCAGCTGTATGACTTTGATCTGCATACCAACTTTTCTGTTCATCAAATGTAACATCTCTAGAAACAATAAATTGTTTTGTTAGAGGATTCCACAACCTGTAACCCATCTGCTTTTCATCATAACCAATGAACACATATTTTTCTGCCTTTGGTTCAAGTTTATGCCTAAGTTGTGATGGCACATAAGCATATGCAATTGATCCAAACACTCTACAATGATCTAGTGTTGGTTTCTTACCCCATCAAGCTTCATATGGAGTCATTCCATTCAGAGCTGCACATGGTAATCTATTCACAAGATATGTAGCTGTATTTACAGCCTCAGCCCAAAGATAATTTGGACAGTTCTTCTCCTTTAGCATAGCTCTAGCAAACTCAACCAAAGTCTTGTTCCTTCTTTCTGCTACACCATTTTGTTGTGGTGTATACCTGCAAGTTATTTCTCTCTTAATACCTGCATTCCAAAGATAATCATTGAACTCTTGGGAGAAGTATTCTCCCCCTCCATCAGACCTCAGTCTCTTAAGCTTTTGACCTGTGACTCTCTCTACATATGCATGAAAATGCTTGAAAGCTCCAAACACTTCTGATCTTTCCTTCAAAACATATAATGTTATCCATCTTGTAGCATCATCAATGAAAAGAACATAATACCTTGAGCCACTGATAGATCCTTCTTTTGTTGGTCCCCATACATCTGTATGAATGAGCTCTAGTAATCCATCATGTTTGAATCCTTTCTTCTGAAATGGTAACCTGTGTGCTTTACCCATTTGACATGCTTCACATTTATAAACCATATGTTGACTTTGCACATTTGGTAATCCTAGTACAGACTGATTAGCAACCATAGCTTTAATTCCTCTTTCATTGAAATGACCTAATCTCTTATGCCAGAGATCAAGTTCTGTAATCACTGCTTCACCATGTGTGAGCAAAGCTTGACCAATGTTCCCTTGCACTCTTAAAGTAAAGAGTCTACCTTCTTTCTTACCAGAGACACTCTGATTATATCCATTCTCTGGATCTTCAACAAATACTCCTTCATTTGTAAACCTGACTTGAAAACCTTTTTCAACTATCTGTCCCACACTAATCAAGTTTTTAGGTATTGTAGGAACATACAAAACATTGGTTAGCAAATCTGCTCCATTCTTGCATTTCACTTTTCCAATTGAATGTACACTATGTCTGGTATTATCACCTGTTTGAACTGTGTGACTAGAAATGCCTTTTTCCAATTCTGACATCAATTCTATGTTTCCTGACAAATGATTAGAACATCCAGAGTCAATGTAAAATACCTTTAGATCTTCTTTATCTGATGTGCTGATTGAATTCATCATCAATGATGTATGACTTTCATTCTATGTGTCATTTGCATAATTGTAGTAGGTGGTGTTGTAGGATTGATTCTGTCCCCAACTTCTTCCTCCACCTCTACCATAGCCTCCTCTTTGACTTTGTCTACCTCTTTGGAAATTACTTTGATATCTTCCACCTCGGCCTCTGCTATTGTTGTTTTGATTCTGGTTTGATCCTTGTTGGTTGTGCCAACAGTCATGAGCCAAATGATTACTCAATCCACAGATCCAGCAAGCCTTTTTGTTGTTATTTTGATTACCTCTTCCTCTTCCAAAACCTCTTGCTCTTCCTCTGCCAGTGCCTTTACCTCTTGCATAATAAGCTTGAGAACTAGACTCCTCTTCATCCTTTGCTTTACCTTTATCTCCTTTCTTCTTGTTCTTCATGTACCTTGCAGAACTTTGTCCTTTATCTCCATCTCCCTTCAAGTCTTGCTCATATGTGAGCATCAAACCAAGCAACTGGTTCAAATCTGGAACATAATGATTTAATGAAAGTTCTGTTGATAAGACAAAAGGTTTCCACCTTTCATCCCCTCTCAAACCTGCAAGTAGTTGAGCAATCAATCTGTGATCTTCAACATCTTCATCTATGGATCCAAGACTATCTGCAAGATCCTTCATCTTAGTGACATAATCACTAATACTTTGACTTGGCTTCTTCTTGAATGTTGTAAACTTTGACCATAGACTTGCTTTCCTTGCTTTAGTAGTGCTTTGGAAATGATACTCCAATGCATTCCATATATCTTCAGATGATTCCAATCCTCTGATGTGTGGTAGCAAATGATCAGAGATTGTATTGTAGATGTAGGCTTTTGCACTTGCATCCTTCTTCTGCCAATGCTTTAAAGCATCAAGTTCTTCTTTCTTTGGTCGGCTTTCATCTTCAAATACTAGCTTCTCTTCTTCACCTGTAACATATGTCATGAGATCCTTACTCATAAGTAAGGCTTCCATTCTCATTACCCATGCGGGGTAATTATCTCTGTCCAGTTTGTCAATGGAAATATGATCTGCCATAGTTCTTTCCTTCTGCTGCAACCTGTGAGCTTAAAGGATAAAGGATAATACCTTTTGAAGTTCTTTGTGTATGAGGATACTTTTGAAGTAACCTTTTGATGTCTTGTGTCTTCAAATGCTTCACCTTTCAAACTTTAATGGAAAACTTTACAAAACTTCTCGTACCTTTGTCGTCTTCTGCTCTCGAGAATCTTTCTGCTCTGATACCACTTGTTGATGTATGAAACACCACAAGAAATGAATTAATGTGACACTAAAACACCTCTATGGTCACCATTAACTCATTGCCACTCCAAACTTTGAGAAATGATAGCGTAAAGTAAGAACTTTGCTTCTACAGAAATTCCTAGTCACCGAAATGACATACCTTCAGTATTTTGCTAATTTCTCCTAGCTCAAGTATTATTTATCCATGAAACTTTATAGGCTCAAACTAGAAGAGTAGAGCTTTCCAACAAGTTATCATATGCATCAAACGGATCTCTAGAACTCAAGTTATGGCTCTCACAAGATGACCCTGTATGACCTTCCAAAATTGGAAATCTTTCCTGTTATAGTAAGAGCGCCTGTTTAAAATTAGAATTCGATGCCTAGCATCGACTTGCAACGAGAATTCGATGCCGAGCATCGACTTGGAGTGTTTTTGGCCACTTTTCAGCAGGGATTCGATGCCGGGCATCGACTTCCCGCATAAAACCTTGATCTTTTGGACACCAAAACTATAGGTGATTTCATGCACACTTAGAATATGACTTATCAACTAGAATTCGATGCCAGGCATCGAGTTGCTCCAACAACATCATGTTTTCAAAACACTTCAGTACTGAATGAAAAATTTAAATGAAAATATGACTTATCAGCAGAGATTCGATGCCAGGCATCGAGTTGCTTGGAAAACTTGATCTTTTTAACTCATCACACACTAGGTAATTATGGAGATGATGGAAAGAGACTCATACACAGAACTTTACTCAGTTCTTTCTCATAGCTATGAAAACTCAGAAGTCTACAGATGCTTTCTCACTCAGAGAAGCTCGACTATACACAGTCATATATATGAACTCCTTCTTCTACTTCTTCTCTCTATTCTCTTTCTCTCTCTCCGTCAGTTGATACAAACTAACTTATATAGATTTTCGTATTCTCGTGATTTTAAAAAACTTCTAGAACTAAAGTGAACTAACTTTACAAATATGATACATTTGTGAATTTTTCCCTTCACATAGGCATGGGGTTTTCTTCCTAAGATTTGACCTTCAAATATATGTCCAGTTAGTGATTGTTTCTCCAACAGAAGCTTGGTAAAGGTGTGCACAAGGATAAGCTTGAAGTAGGTGGAGGTTTGGTGCAGAGGAGGCTGGCGGCAAGAAGACTTTGGGGTATTTGGTATTTTGTCATTGAGCACTCTGTGGGATTGTGCACAGAAGTATTGGTTTGTATTGTGCTTCAAACATTGTAATTGTCTTACTGTAATCAATCGAAAGAAGCTTCCAAGGTGTATTTCCTCTCTTGGTCTTTTCCTTTTCTCCTACAAACCCTCAAACTCCTTCTTGTCTAAGAATCCCCCAACATTTTCCAAGGGGGGAAGAAACCAAGCCTATGGGTCACTATTCAAAAGGATTGACAAAGGTTCAAAGGAAAAAGAAGAGAAGCCGTAAGAAGCTCGTACATCCTTAGTTTAGGAGACCACAAGTGTGGAGAAGGAGGCCAATTTTCTTAAGTATCCAAAGGGTTTCAAGCATAGTAAAGTCTCAAAGGATGGAAAATCTCAAGAAGGATACACTATGAGAGTAAATAAGACTACACAACAAGTGAAGATGATAACCCAAACAATAAGACTTCCATCATCAGATGAGTTGTCTTGGATACGTAAACCAAAAACATTAGTGCATCAAAAGGAAAAATCTTCATCATGTTTCCATGGAATGTTCCTATTAAGTGAACATTCCCTTGCTCAATGGTTAGGCCACAAAGAAACAAGAGGAAGAGAAACCCAAGAAAAAGAGAGATAAATCCTTCATTCAAAAAGACTCATCCATCTAGAAATGATCAAGATTTCCTTGAATGTTTGAGGGCTCATCCGCCCTTGTAGAGTGACGATTACTTTCCAACGGTTGAAATACAAAGGTATAAACCCAAATTCATTTGCTTTCAAGACATAAAAATTTATGGTGAGGACCTTTTGACAAGGAGAAGAAGATCTCCTCTCACTTTTGTTGGATTCCAAGGCTCATCTTCAGGGGAGTGGTAGTGTAGTTGTGGGATTCAAGAACTGATGGACTTCATTTCATTTTGACTCCTTATACAACCCTCAACATAGATGGGTGTATGATTGCTTTTGTTAAAAGTTACCATTCACAATTGTTTTGATCTAGTTGCAAGTTACCATTCACGATTGTTTTAATCTACGCTCTAAACTTGGACCAAGAGAGAATTGAAAACTAGAACTTGCTTGAATCTTTTCCCTATGATGTGATCATTTTTGGTGACTTTAATATGGTGGAGATTCTTGCTCATCAAGGGGAACAAAAATGATGTGATCATTTTTGGTGACTTTAATATGGTGGAGATTCTTGCTCATCAAGGGCAAGAAAGAAAAAGAAAGTTGGGATTGTCTAAACCTTCCCATTGATCTTGTTCAGTAAAAGACTTTATTGGCTTCTCTTGGTCTAACTTTTAGATGGGCACCAAGCTTCACAAGGCCAAGCTTGATAGGAGTTATGTTTCTCAAAATATCACTTATCAAGCTATGGATTCCCACCCTTTACCAATGCATGAACCTCACCTTGTCGAATCACTTTCACATCACGATCTCCTTTCAACCCTTCATGAAGAGGAGGATGTCTCCTTGGTTTCATGGCCCTTCTCATGTCTTTATTCCCTTTGGTGTGTCAATAAATTCTTCTTGCTTGTAGTTGGGATTTTTGTGTGCACTCCTCTCCAACTAAGAGACATATCAGTACCATCAGAGATATCCACATGATTGTGTAGGTTTCGTGAAAAGACCCAAAGAATTAGGAAAGCAAAAAGTGAAAAAAATTTATAAAAGGATCATTCACCTTGAAACCAAATTCGAAAGAGGTAAAACTACATCTACAAAAGGGTCTTCTCAAGTTTAGAAAAAAACAAAAATACGAAGATGACATTAGGAGAATGAACATTCAACTATTATTTAAGAATTTCTAGGTTGCAAGGCTAATAAACCTTCAAAAGAAATATGTATACTTTTGAAAAAGATGCAGATCAAAGGGCTTGTTCCCAAAATGATAAATATTAATGGCTCTAAATGTAATTTGAAGGAGAAGAACCATAATTTATAGTGAACCACTTCAAGGGGTTGCTAAGGGTGACTACTTTGCTTTTTATGCAAGACATGACGGCATGGACCTGATCTCCAAAGTTAGAATGAAGGAGATTCAGAAGGAGATTGCCCATAGACTCAATATTCTGGTATCCAAGAACAAAATAAAGAAGTTGATTGATACCCTTTCCAAAGGTAAATTCCCATGTCTCCATGGTCTTAGTAGTCTTATTAGCTCTTCCAAGATGTTGGAATGAAGGTTTAATTAAGTTGCTACATAGGAAAGACAACAAGAGTAGAATTGAAAAATAGAGGCCCATTACTATGTTCTAAATTCGATGCAAGGACATTGTGAAAACAATTGCAAACTATATTGTCAATGATCTTCAATTGTGGATACATGAGGATTATAAATGCCTCACCAGAGCTAGATATATGCTTGAAGCCATCATTGACATTTTAGAAGGCCTTGAATATGCTAAAGAGTCATGCAAAGACCTACTCTTCTTGAAGACATGATTTGATAAAGTTGATGAATGGCTTGAATGACATTTTATTATGCAATCCCTCAAGATTTGAGTTTTGTATCTAAGTTTATCAAAATGTTTTCCACTATTATGGGAATGATGATACTGGGATTAACATCAATGCTTAAATCTCTTCATCCATTGCCTTCAACCACTCCATAAGACATGTATGGTTGCTTGTCCTGATGCTCTTTGGTATTACAAGTGGTGAACGAAGCTACTTGGTTCACAAATTGAAGCCGATAAGCCAAGTCGCTCTTTTTTCAAAGTTATCTTCCTTGTGAAGCTATCATGTTTTCATAATGACTTTGGGTGTGTTGCCATCTTATGGAACAAACTTGACGTCTTTTGTACCACCTCTAAGTCCAAGATTGACCAATCCAAAATAGCCTTCAAGGCACTTTCATAATCCCTACCATATTTTCTAAGGCAACAAGGCTACCTAGAGCTTGCTTGTAGAGAATTTTATCCATTAGGAATTCCCATGGGTTTTGGGGTTTCTTTTAGCTAGTTATGGGTATGGGAGTTGGCTAAGTTTTATGGAACGCTTTATTACAAGAATGAATGCGGATTAATGTGGCAATGAAGACCATGGTGATTAGAAGGTTCTTGATTTTTTCCATCATCTCTTTCTTGGTCTGGTAGAGCTTGAATAAAACTAAGTTGTTGAGGTTGGAAAGATTGTGCAAAACGTTTGGATAGGTGATCCAAATAGGAGAGGGATTCCTAGTATTAAATGGGAAATATGTTCTAGTCCCAAAAATCAATAGGATTTCCCATTCTAGATTTGGTGGCTTTGTCAAATAAACTTATATCTAAATGGATGATAAAATCTAGGAGTAATGATCAAGAATCTTGGGTGAATGTTATTTTTAGAATTAGTAATACTCTTTCCTTGTTTGGATCGCCTAGATGGAAGAAGCTTGATCACCTCTTGCTTCATTTCTCCCCTATCTCAGTGATCCTTAATGGCTCAAAATTGGTTTCCCTCTTTGGAAATCTTCGAATAAGATGAAACCTTGTTGCTCCATTGACAATGATAGGAAGTGGGTTGCGAGCATCCAACAACTTGACTCCATCTACTTTTATAACGAAAATTAGGGTGGTTGAGAAAGAGAATCTCCAAAGGTCCAAGACACTTTGTTCGAAATTTTTCCAACTATGGAAGCACCAAGCCAAGATAGAGGTCATTGGATTAGTTTCAAGGACATTGAACCTAGTGTTTTAGTGGATTGCAAAGATTTTCTCCACAAATTCACGTAAACAACACAAGGAAGAAGAAGAAGCTTGGAGCACAACAGGGTAAAAGCTGTTGGAGATAGACGTCTGCGGAAGCACGCGAACAACACAAGGAAGAAGAGAAGCTTGGAGCACAACACACAAGACTGAATGTATTACTAGAGAATGTACAAAGATAATTAGCCCATTAGGGCAATAGGCGTATATACAAGCCGGGGGAAAAAAACCTCCTAAAGAGGGAAAAAAGTGCCCCGGCGGTCCTAGAGTGTTCACACACATCACTACCTAAATATATCAACAAATCCCCCCTGGGAGTGATGCGGTGAACAAGGAGCTGGCACTCATGTATAAGGAAGTGCCAAGCTATGTGGAAATCACTCCACAAAAGGAAGTAAGCCCAAAGCTTTGCGGAAAGCTTCAAACTTCTCCCTAGGCAGAGCCTTCGTGAAAAGGTCTGCAATGTTCTCCTGCGTGGGCACATATGCCAAGCTGATCTCCCCAGCAGAGAACCTCTCCCTGACATAGTGATAATGCACCTCAATGTGCTTAGTGTGAGCATGGAACACAGGGTTCCTCGCAACTGCCAATGCGCTCTGACTGTCAGTGAAGATGGTGGTGGCAGAAGACTGGCCAACACGTGTAGCTCAGTGATGAGTAGCACCTCCTTTAATGTCAATCCGGGAAGACGTGAGGATGGTATGAAGACCTCGAGCAAGTGGAGGCACAAGTGCGTGAGTGAGAAGCACACAAACATGCACACACATACACACACACACGCACACACGGCAAGACAAAGAGGGAGAAGCAATGGAGTTCTTAGATTACTTTCAAAAAGCTCTTACTAGTTCATTTCAATTACAATCCAACCTCAAAAATGAGCTCTCTAGCTCCTTTTATAGTTTTTGACTAGCTTTGGCCCTGTTCAGACCTAGTGTCCGGCCTAGTTAAAAGTTAGGTTCCAGGGCTTTATAGAGGGCTCAAACGAGATCTAAAAAATATGAAAATTGGCAGGTAGATACTTCTAAAGCTCCTCAAGTTCAAGGACTCCTTGGCTTGCACAAAATGGAGCTACAAAAAGGTGAACATGGTATTTACAGGGGTTATTAGTGATGAGAATCACTTTTAATTGGTGTAAAGGTTTTGAAAAATTAAAGGTTGCCTTAGTGCTAGATCTGCGTGAATGCCCGTACTTGCTTCTTCATGAGGAAAATTATAGGCCTACTTGCCAGATCTTCTTTGACTGCCATGTCTGCTTGTGCTGTCCCTTCGCTCTGACTCTCTTCGTCTTGTGGCTCCTTCGGTTCCCTGACTGCTGCCAACACCCCCCCCACTGTCGCGTCTATCGCCCCTGACAGACCCTTGTCTAGAGGATTTTTGAACATAGTATTGGACGACATCGGAGGCTAGGTGGTGTTCTTTGAGTCGCAAGCCGCGTGCTAGATCTGTGAGCAAATCATCCCAATTCACAGGTCCGGGAACATCTGGATGAGGCACCCTCAATTGTTCTGAGTAAATAGTTCTCTCCACAGCAAATAATTGGAGGAGATGTGATGGCCTGGGTATAAAGATTTCGGAGTGGTATTCCCAGAATCCTGTGATGAACATTTCCTCAAATGTCTGTTTAAAGCAAGCTGGGAGGTACTTGATTCTGGCGTGCCAAGCATATATTACTTCAATTGATGGGGTGGTACTCATATCGTACACTAGATCCTGCTTTCCTGTCACAAAGCCTGCTCCTGAGAAGTGGGGGTCCTTAATGTTCTTAAACGTCCTGAAAGTGATCAGCATTAATTCGAATATTTTCATACACATCTGGGCCATCACATCGGGATTATTGCGTAGCCGAATACTCCAATGACGGATTGTAGAAATCATGTAGTTCACCGTGGGGGGTCCTCGTGGAGGTGCTAGATAAACGTAATTTAACCATTTTGCGCAGGCTTTGATGTCTCTGGCTGCAATAGTGAATTCAGGCCAGGTGCGTCGTCGAAGAACTGGAATGTAACAAGGATTATATTTAATAAACAATGGCATATTATTCTAGGTTCGGACCATTTCAGGATATGTTTCCAAAAGCCTGATTCTCCAGGTGGGTTGATGGATGGACCCACGCGTAGCACTTTCCGGTATATCGTCTGGACCAAATTGTGTAGCAAATGTGGGAGGCTTGCCACATTGTCGTTGAATCTCAGCGTTGTAATCGGCCAAAAGTATGCCGTATGGCACATATTGGTCATTATTGGTGCCGATCCATCTATGATGAGACATGCTTCTGAAATATTCTGACTTTATGACAGTTTCTTCTAGGTTTGCTAGTGATTGGATCTGAATGGCCACCCGTTCTTCGTGGGTGTTCGCTGTCCTTTCCAGTGTCTGAAGCCACTCGGGTGCTTCCACTTCCAAGGTGTCTAATCCCTCTGAGGTTCGTTGCCCGCCTGGCATTGGCATAGGAACATACAGTTCTTCGTACGAATCATCTACCTCAATAGGGACCAACTTGTCTGGCTCTGGTTCCACCACCGGAGAGGGCTGCCTCTCGTATGTCAGTAACCTCTTTTGTAATTTTGCTACCTGCTCAGTTAAGGCTTTTACTTCGTCGGAGGTAGAGGTTGATGGGACACTCTTCGGTTGTTCTTCCTGTTCCTTAAGTCTGCTCTGTAGTGTGTCACGTTCTCTTTCCAAGTCATCATGGGCTTCCAGGAGATCTGCATAGCTTTCCAAAATGGTTTTCATCGTCTCCGTGGGAACTGCTTTGAACTGCTCTGGATCTATCTCGTGGGGAGAGCCTTCCATTGCCGCTTCCAGATTCTCTTCATTTTGTTTTTGCAGTCTTTTGTTCTCTTCCAGTGCTGTGGCCATATGTTTCCTGAGTAACGCCAAGTTACGTCTGACTCGTAGGTTATCGGCCTGGTATACTTCGAGCAAGGCTTCTAGCTGTTTGACGCCTGATTCTGTCGATGGTTGGGGTGCCTCCAATAGTGTTTGGTGAGCCTGCTCAAGCGTTGTATAACGTTGATTCACATCTGCATTTTCCTCTTCTAGAATTTTAAATTGCCTTTGTAAGTTCTGGTGATGTGTTGTCAGTTGTTGATACCGGCCGTCCAGAGCTCTGTACTCATTCTGAAGCTGATATACACATTGATTTAATGCTATAAATATGCTATTTACATTAAATGATGCTGGGAGGGGTGAAGATGCAGGGGGAATGGGGGCGGGAAAGGGAGTTGTGAATGATGTGGATGCAAGTGGAGATGTGGGTGGAGGGGGTATGGGAGATGGAGGTGGCATGGGGGGAGGGAGCGGTGCAGTGGCAGGAGATGTTTCCATAGTGTCAACTGTTTGAGTGACAGTGTAGATGGGGATCGTGGGTGGGGTGGATGTGACGTTAGTGAAGAGAGTGGTGAAAGTGGGCATGGTGACTCCCCCGAATTGGATTCCCGGAGAGAGTGGAATTCCCATGACGATTGTGGTGGTAGTGGACGTGGTGGTGCTAGTGTCATGTGGTGGAGTGAGTTGTGTAGTGAGAGGTGGGGAGGGTGGTGACCGTGGTGCTTCTTGATGTTCGTCTGCTTGCGTTGTCTCTCTGGGTGCTGATACATTGATATGAATTTGTTTCCCGGACCTCATGGGACGAGCGGGAACCCTTTTCTCAAATCTGTGAATGTAGGCCATTGCCTCATGAATGGCCTCATCCAATCCTATTGCATCGGCATGTAGGTTTATGGACTCAATGAACATATCGTCCACGCCTTCCTCCGCTAGCAACTGGTTCATGAGTTTCTTGCCCGCTTCCAGTGACATTTTATGCTGTTCTTGAACTAGTTGCATGGTTCGATATAGTCTTTTTATTTGTGCCGAATACGTAGGGGCACTTGCCAACTCTGAAAGTTCGTCATACTCTTGTTCCTCGTAGGCTTCTTCCTCTTGTTCGGTCTCTTGTTCCTCGACGTCGACTTCTACCACTTCTGGTCGGGTGGGGGCTGCTGTTGTTGTATGGGGTTGTGGTTCCTGAGCTCGCTCTGTTTCCGTTTCGAGATTGGAGTCGTAGATTAGTCTAGTCACTTCTTCATCAGTGAGATCATTGAGAGTAAAGCCCTGTGGAAATTCCAAATCTGATGGGACGGATGGAAATACCAGATTGGGTCCATCTGTACTTGGTCTTGGTAGCCGGATGGTTGGCCTAATGCGTCGTGTCTGGGGAGGGGTAATTTCTGGTGTAGTGGTGGCTCCCCTTGGTTGAGTGCAGGGTAATTGTACTCCCCCTCTCATCTTCTTTGATGGGGGACCTGCCGCTGATATCCTTCTCTGGAATTCCTGGGCCCGGGGCCATATGAGTGCCCGCTGAATAGGCACGTCATAGGCCAGACATCGGTAGATTATCTTGGTTAGAGCACAACATCCGTGAAGCACATTTTTCTGCTTCTTGTTCCACCTTTGATGGGCTAGGTGAATCTGATCTATGATTCAGTGTGGCACGTTGATGGGGAGGCTTTCTGTCTCTGCCAGATACAAGCTAAACCATATTTTCTTTGGGGGCATGGTGAATCTTTCCTGGGCGGGGAAAGCAAAATGTTGCATGACGGTCCGTAGGTGAAGAGCAATGGTCGGTGTCATCGCTACCATATCCTTCAGCTTATTAAGATCTTTATGTTTCATTCTGCCTGGAACCATTGTTTCCTTTTCCGTGGGGATGCGCATGCCATACATGCCCAATGCTTCTCGTACCAGATTGAGGGTCAACTTGAATCTTTTAAGCTCATGACACGGCAGCAGTGAGGGTAACACAAAGGTGCTGTCGCCTCCCTTGGCCCTGCTTGGCGTGATGGTACTGATAAGATATGAACAACGTAAGAAATCCGGTTTTGGTAAGTGGGCCCTGAAATAACTGTCCAAGCCGGCTTTGGTCCATACTGAACGCATGACTTCGGCGTTTTGATAGCTCTCAAACTCGCGCGTGAAAAAATGGTAGCGTCCCCATTTACCATTAAACTCCAATTCAACTTCCCAGAAATAGGTTCCATCGCCCAATGGTCCAACAACATCACTGAACCAATGAGCGTGTTTGCCCACTTGAGAGGTGTGCCCCTGGGGAGGATCCTGAATTGGGAGCACATGCACAGCTTGAAGTTCTTGCGGCCTTTCGGTGAGATGGGGTTCGAGGAGGAGTGTTTCTATGTCCACAATCTGTGTACTGGATCCGGCTTGAGAACTGGCACCTCCGGCTTCTGCCATGGCCCTGCTTGCTTGTTGGTTCTGTGAGAATATAGAACCAGGTGTTAACATTGTAATGGACAGAATAAACCCGTTGTTGTCCCTCTTACAACATTAACATGAGGTAGATGATGAGTCAGTGGTTAGTAAGTGCACGATGACAGTGTGTGTAGTTAATGCCTGGTTAGTCCTAGGAGCTAGATGGAAAGGTGCGTTGTCTGACTAATGCAGTTAGTAAGTGGAGATGCATTCACAGATTGGGGTCGGGGGGTTTATTACAAGTCTTAGGTTGCCAAACACCATGAATGGCTTTTGGTCTTGGTTTTGTGGAGATTCGGGAGGGTTGCATGAGTAATTCTACTGGGAGTTGTTGTGTCATCGGGACCCATTTACGAGTGAGTCTGTGCGTGCTTCTAGGCGGCAGTGTGTTCGAGTGTATCAGACAAGAGTGGGTGGCGGCTGCTTGAGCAAGTGAACTATGTCGTGTAAGATGTGAATTGTGTGGGACTAGTTGAGCTCGCAAGCAAGCCTTAGGCACCCAAATTTGTCTTGATTGTGGGTCAGCCTTCATCGACTTCTTGGGTACCCAAATGGATTTCACTTTCTCAACAGAGGTTTTAGGAGTCTTCGTATTAGCATCAAGTCGTTGATTACTAATAGGAAGTTGAGACCGTTGTTGCGACTTCGTTACGATCGGCAGCTCGTCTTTCCGCACCCATATTTGCTTCATCGGCTGAGTTGTTCTGCGTTGCGCGTTCTTTTGGTCTCTCGCCTGGAGAGTCTTCAGTGATTGATCTGCCCTTAGTTGCTGCCTCCTTCTGGCCTTTGGAAAAGAAGGGAGTTCCATTGCGGTTCTAACTCCTTTTTTGAGCTCTTCATTCTTCTGCATCACATAGCCTTGGACAAGAACAGCATGGTCAACTTCATGTGTACCCCTGGAGGGACCAGGAGTCCGTGTCTTTTCTAGTTCCTTGAGTGCTCCATTATTTAACTCAATTGTAATTCTAGCCTGATTCACCCATACCTGAAGAAGTCCACTTCTTAGGTTTAAGTTGACTGCTTGGTCATAGATCTAGTCTTGACCCAAGACAAGGGGTTCGGTGAGGTCCTCATCTTGACATACTAGTACTTTAACTGTCATTGCCTCATCATGAATATAGAGGGGAAGTTCCACCTCGCCTTCCACGCCTCCCAATCCTATGAGATATGCTTCCACAGAATTGACAGTTAACTGCAACTCTTGACAGTAAGACAATTTAACAGCACTAGTGGCTGCACCTGAGTCAATCAAGGCTCTTACAGTCCTTGCACTCTTTCCCTGTCCTATATCTAAGGTTATGAAAGGACGTCGATCGGTTATCTTATGTGAGCTAACGCCTGAAACTTCACACACAGCCATGTCATATCTTTGATCTGCATATGCTTCTTGCCTAGGGTGCTCTCTACCTTGTCTTCTTAATTTCATTCTTCGGATGCGCTCTATGGCTTCTGCTTGAGCTTCTTCTCGAATTCGCTTTTCTTCCTCTTTGCGTTTCTTAGCAGTATTGAGTCGACTTAGCATTTCCTCCGTGAGGGGTTCCTGATACAACTTGACTCGGCATCCGCTAATATAGTTTGGGAGAACATCACCCTCTAACGTGGCTAGTTGTACTGCTCCACTCGTGGAGATCCTATTGATGATCATAGGTCCGTAGCCTCTCTTTTCTAGCTTCCTTGCATGTTGCTTCAATGTGTAAACTAAAACTAAGTCGCCTGCCTTTAAACCTTTATCCTTAACGTGGGCATCAAAGTATGCCTTCTGTCGTTTCTTAGCTGCATATATCCCTGCAGCTGCTCTCAGTCTTGTTTCTCCTAATCGTTCAAGGTCCAAAAGTCTAGAGGAGAGTTCATGACCCATCCATTCATGCTCTTGTGCCACTCTCAATGTAGGTATCAAAAAGTCTAAGGGTAGCACAACATTTTGACCAAACACCATTTGAAAGGGAGTGGCTTGGAGTACCGTTTTGTAGGCAACTCGATATGCCCAAACAGCATGGTGTAGCTGTTTGTCCCAATCAGAGCGTTTATTGTTCACTAATTTCGTCAATACATTGCATAAGATCTTGTTGGTGCTTTCGGCTTGTCCATTAGCTTGAGGGTGATAGGGGGCAGACTTCTTATGTATTACCAAGAATTCTTGGAGTAGATTTTCAATCACTTCATTCAAGAAGTGAGTGCCTCTATCACTTACAAGCTCTATAGGTAGTCCATATCTTGTGAATACATTCTCAAACAAGAATTTAGCAGTTGTTTGAGCATCGTTCTTCATCGTGGCTTTTACCTCTACCCACTTAGTTAGATAGTCTGTTGCAACAATGATATATTCTGCATGGGAACCCTTAGCTGGGGGATTAATAGGACCTACGAAGTCTATTCCCCACTTAGAGAATGCACATCCACCCATCATAGGTTTCAATGGCATCTCATCTTTACGTATAGGATACCGAGTTCTCTGACAGACATCACATCGTTTCACATAGGTATGTGCATCCATGTGAAGGGTAGGCCACCAGAAGCCCGCAAATAGTATTGCCTTGATCACCCGATCTGGTCCAAAGTGTCCTCCTGCTACACCTTGGTGAGCAGTTTCCAAGATCTTAAGATATTCACTTTCATGGACACATAGCCTCAGGTAACCATCTTTACCACGCTTATATAGATTATCACCAATGAGTGAGTAATCCAGGGCTTCTTGTTCTAAACTCCTTTTCCTAGCCAGAGTCATGTCTGGAGGGAATGTTTTCGTCCTTAGGAAGGATACTAGTGGTTCACTCCAATCTGGCACTATGGATACTTGATAAAGAGTGGCGTGTTCCACAGGTGGTTTAGTGCAGCAGATCGGGCATTCCTTGCACAACTTTTGGACATCAGCTTCCATAATTGGCCAATACACTCCGAATCTCCTTAGTGTTTGTAGGGTTCGTTGCTTTGAATAGTGTTGCTCTAATGCACCTACATGTGCTAAATGCAACCATTTATTGTACTCGTCTTCTTCCACACAACAAGCCAAGATTCCTTGATCTGTGTGCTTGTACATGCTTCCTGCCATGATGTGGTACTTTTGAGCTTTCACAACCTCTCTATTCTGTGTGTTTACTACAAGATGGTTAGGCCCGTATGTCAATATTGGTACCAATGGCTTAGCCCACTGCGGTACAACGTCCAAATTAAACAAGTAAGCATCAGGAAGATCATCTTATACTGATGGAGAGTGTTAATCTCCAAAAGAACAACCTACTCTTGAATTTAGAACACCTCTATATCAAGAGTAAGTCAAAACCTTCACTAAATTAGAGGTCCAAACTTCAAATTATCAAATCTGAGAAAATATATGAAGAAGATGAAAGACAGAAAAGTCTGCTGCAGACTTTCTTCACATTGACTTATCAAATGTTTAAAGTTTTTGATGAAACTTTATACGAATCATCTCCTAGAGATTGCGCATCACCTCCAAGTTGAATTACTTCAAAAGCTTTAGTATAACTTGAGAAATTAACTTCACAAGTTACCTATGTCTGAATCTGCACTTCTGAGAAGTCGATTTAGACACCCCTAACTTCTTAACTTTGGTTCTCACAATATCTAACCCGTTTTGCCAAATGCTTTTAGCCACGAGTAGATCACCTTCCAACTTAAAGATTAAGTGCTTACTTGCACAAAACTTTAAACTATGGAGTGAGCACTGATCAAAAGATTAAACTCGAAATTTGCGCCTGTTTCAGAGAACTGTAGACACTCAACACATATGAATGTTCCTACTAACAATTCTCCTAGCCTGTTTACAATTAGACTCTGAAATTCAGGTCACAGGCTCATTAACTAACAACTTAGATATCCTCAAAAGGATTTCACAATTGATCAAACACAGAAGGAGCAGACACGAAAAGATCGGGCGCAATATTTCTTCATTAACTCAGAAAATTACAACTGAGTGATGAGAGCTAACTCAACTAGCTTTTCTCTATCTCTTGACTTCTAACTTCCTCAATCTTGGCTTCTACATATGCTCTCATACATGCCCCAACTTTTCTCAAAGTATTTATAGATAATTTGTACAAGATTCTTACTCAAACAAAGATCTGAGTCACCTATGACTATACTAATGTACATATGTGTACACTTCTCTTATCCTCTGAATATGTCTTTCTTCCAAGCTTCAATGGTTGATCCTTCCTTCACTCTTTAACCTTCCAAGTCTTCAATTGGTGATTGGTCTGCACCAACAGCTCCCCCTCAATCATCAATTGAGGTTTTCTCCTTTCTTCTTTATACCTGCCATGTCTTTAAACTTCTGTAGCTTTGGTCCATCCAAGCTTTTTGTAAGCATATCAGCTATCTGATCTTTTGTTGAAGTATGTATGACTTCAATCTCCTTATCCATCACTTTCTCTCTTAGAAAGTGATACTGAATCTCAATGTGTTTGGTCCTGGCATGAAAAACAGGATTAGCAGCTAAATACAATGAACTCATGTTATCTCCATATATAATTGGTATCCCATGCACAATGTCAAAACTCTTCATCAATGTCTTGACCCAAATTACTTCCTTTGCAGCTTCAACCATGCCTTTATACTCTGCTTCTGTAGAAGATAAAGCAACTGTATGTTGCTTCTTGGAACACCATGAGATAAGTTTATCTCCCACATAACACATGTATCCAAATGTAGACCTTCTATCATCTGGATTACCTGCCCAATCTGCATCACTATAAATTTTGATATTTGTATCTGAGGTAAACCCATAATACAAACCTTCATTGAGTGTACCCTTAATGTACCTCAACACCCTTTGTCCTGCAATCCAATGTTCTTTCCTTGGGCAATGCATGAATTGAGACAAAACCCCTACTGCATATGATAAATCAGGTCTAGTTAGAGTAGCATAGATAAGGCTACCAACCAAACTCTGATATTGTCTCATGTCCTTGAATTCTTCACCTCCATACTTACTCAATTTGTGATTCACCTCCATTGGTGTAGGTGCTACCCTGCAATCATCCATTTTAAACTTGATTAACAAGTTCTTCAAATACCTTTCTTGGGTCACAAATACTCCATGTTGAGTATATGTAATCTCCATGCCCAAGAAGTATGATAAGTCTCCCAAGTCACTTATCTTGAACTCCTTTTCCATTTGCCTCTTAAGCTTTTGTATTCCTTCTTCATCTGTACCTGTAAGAATTATATCATCAACATATATGCACATGTATATGAAACCATTTTCACTTGCTTTGACAAGCAAGCTACTATCTGCTTTAGACACCTGAAAACCAAGTTCTTTTAGAAACTTCACAAGTCTATAGTTCCATGCCCTTGGGGCCTGCTTCAAGCCATACAAAGCTCTCTTGAGCTTGCACACATGATCTGGATACCTTTTATCTCTGAACCCTTGAGGTTGCTCCATGAATACATCATCTGAAATATAACCATTCAAAAAAGCATTTTTCACATCAAGTTGACATAGCTTCCAACCTTTACATGCAGCAATAGCAATAAGTGTCCTTATGGTTGTCATCTTTGCCACAGGACTATAGGTCTCATCATAATCAATACCATATGTCTGAGCAAAGCCTTTGACAACAAGTCTAGCTTTGTATCTAGACACACTTCCATCTGCAAACCTTTTTGTCTTGTAGACCCACTTGCATCCAATAATCTTCTGACTATTTGGTTTAGGAACCAAATCCCAAGTTTGATTTTCCAATAGTGCATCATATTCCTCCTACATAGCATTCTCCCATTTTTCCTTACCTTTTGCCTCTTCATATGTAGAAGGGTCTTCATCTGTATTCACCATATAAGCATAATCTTTTGTGGCTAGAAATGAAGTATCATAACTATACCTTGTAGGTTGCCACCTATTTCTTGTAGACCTTCTGAGTTCTCCACTCCTTGAGGTTTCTGGCTCTTCACATTCAGGATCAAATCTTGGTGTCTCTTCCACTTCAACCTGCACTTCATTATTCTCTTGCTCATCAAATATTTGAACTTTTGATTTACCTTTTCTTTGACTCACTTCTTCTTCATCACCTGTATTGATATTGATTGTACCTGCATACCAAGTGCTTTGTTCATCAAATGTAACATCCTTAGAAACCATAAATTGCTTTGTTGATGGACTCCACAATCTATAGCCCATCTGCTTATCATCATAGCCAATGAAAACATACTTTTCAGCTTTGGGTTCCAATTTGTGTCTTAATTGTGATGGCACATATGCATATGCCACACACCCAAAAACTCTGCAATGATCCAAGGTAGGTCTTTTACCCCACCAAGCCTCATATGGTGTCATACCCTGCAAGGCTTTACATGGTAACCTATTGACCAAGTAAGTGGCTGTATTTACAGCCTCAGCCCACAAATAATTAGGGCAATTTTTCTCCTTCATCATGGATCTTGCAAACTCAACAAGAGTTCTATTTCTCCTTTCTGCAACACCATTTTGTTGAGGAGAGTACCTGCAAGTAATTTCCCTTTTTATACCTGCATTCCATAAGTAATCACTAAACTCATTTGAGAAATACTCTCCCCCTCCATCTGACCTTAGTCTTTTCAACTTATGACCTGTAATTCTTTCTGCATATGCATGATAGTGTTTAAATGTATTAAACACTTCTGACTTATCTTTGATCACATAGATAGTGATCCACCTAGTAGCATCATCAACATAAATCACATAATACCTTGATCCATTTATACTGAAATCTTTTGATGGTCCCCACACATCTGTGTGTACCAACTCAAGCTTCTCTGAGTACATAAAACCATGCTTGGAATAAGAATGTTTATGAGCCTTACCTAATTGACATGCCTCACATTTGTATGTCATATGTTGACCTGCAACATTAGGCAATCCAAGCACTGAACCATTGTTAACCATATCTTTAATACCTCTTTCATTGAAATGTCCAAGCCTCTTGTGCCAAAGATGTAACTCAGAGATCTTATGTCCTCCATATGTGAACATAGCATGACCAATATTGCCTTGAATCTTCAATGTAAATAATCTTCCTTCCTTTTTTCCTGAAACTATCTGTTTATACCCTTGGCTAGGGTCTTCCACATATACTCCATCATTAGTGAACCTTACTTCATATCCCTTTTCAACAATTTGACCTACACTTATCAAATTCTTAGGGATTGTAGGAACATACAAAACCTTACTCAATAATGTGCTTCCATCCTTGGCCTTCACTGATCCAATTGACTTCACATTGTGCTTTGTGTTGTCACCTGTTTGAACAACATGATTAAAAACTTTACTTTCCAAATCAGTCATCAAAGATATGTTACCACTCAGGTGATTGCTACATCCTGAGTCAATGTAGAAGACTCTTTGATCTTCACTCTGCCTTTCACAAGTTGCATTCATTATCAATGTTGAATCTTCCTTTTGATCTGAAGCATAATTGTAGTAGGTGTTGTTGTATTGTTGACTTTGGAATCCTCTACCTGCATTTCTTCCAAAGTAATTCCTTCCACCTCTACCTCTGTAATTACCTCTTTGATTTCTGCCACCTCTTCCTCTTGAATTATAATTTTGATTGTATCCACCATTATTCTGATTATTATGCCAACAATCATTAGCTAAGTGATTTGTCTTACCACAAATCCAGCAAGCTTTGCCTCCATCTTTGTTGTTCCTGCCTCTTCCTCTACCTTTGCCACCTCCTCTTCCTCTTAGGAAGTTGGCTTGAGTAGTTGTTCCTTCATCTTCACCTGCTTGTTGTTTTCCTTTGCTATTCTTCTTCTTGTCCTTTGAGTACATTGCATGTCCTGTACTCTTGTCACCATCTCCTTTAACATCCTGCTCAAATGTTAGCATATGTCCTAACAATTGATTTAAATCAGGAGTGAAATGGTCAAGTGATAGTTCTGTAGACAAAATAAATGGCTTCCATTTGTCATCACCTCTCAACCCTGTAAGGATTTGCCTTACCAATTTATCCTCCTCAATGTCCTCATCAACAGCTCCTAATGCATCTGCAATATCTTTCATCCTTGTTACATAGTCTGAGATGGATTGAGAGGCCTTCTTCTTGAAGGTAGTAAACTCTGCCCATAAGGATGCCTTCCTTGACTTTGTAGTGTTCTGAAAATGCTCCTCCAAAGCATTCCATATGTCAGTAGCACTTTCAAGACCTCTAATATGAGGTAACAAGTAATCATTGACTCCCATATAGATAATGCTCCTAGCTTGAGCATCTTTCTTCATCCAATTTTTCAGATCTGCTAACTCTTCCCTAGTTGGAACACTAGGATCTCTGAACTCTGGTTTCTCTTCTTCTCCTGTGATGTAACCAATCAAATCTTTGCTCATAAGATGAGCTTCCATCCTCATTGACCATGCAGGATAGTTTTCCCTATCCAATTTTTCTATCTGTAGAGCATCTCCCATCTTGTGTCCACCTGTGTATTGAAAACTTCAAGCTTTACAAGCAATGTATGTACCTTTACTTCGAGTTAGACTCCTTTTGCCTTTCTTGATGTCGAGTAGACTTCTCCTCAGGCTTTTGACTCCAGGCTTTCACTTCTTAGTTCTTCAAATGTTGAACTTCTTGAATCTGCAGCAGTCGGGACCTTCTTCTCCTTGATTTGATGTCTCCTGCTCTGATACCACTCATGGAGAGTGTTAATCTCCAAAAGAACAACCTACTCTTGAATTTAGAACACCTCTATATCAAGAGTAAGTCAAAACCTTCACTAAATTAGAGGTCCAAACTTCAAATTATCAAATCTGAGAAAATATGTGAAGAAGATGAAAGACAGAAAAGTCTGCTGCAGACTTTCTTCACATTGACTTATCAAATGTTTAAAGTTTTTGATGAAACTTTATACGAATCATCTCCTAGAGATTGCGCATCACCTCCAAGTTGAATTACTTCAAAAGCTTTAGTATAACTTGAGAAATTAACTTCACAAGTTACCTATGTCTGAATCTGCACTTCTGAGAAGTCGATTTAGACACCCCTAACTTCTTAACTTTGGTTCTCACAATATCTAACCCGTTTTGCCAAATGCTTTTAGCCACGAGTAGATCACCTTCCAACTTAAAGATTAAGTGCTTACTTGCACAAAACTTTAAACTATGGAGTGAGCACTGATCAAAAGATTAAACTCGAAATTTGCGCCTGTTTCAGATAACTGTAGACACTCAACACATATGAATGTTCCTACTAACAATTCTCCTAGCCTGTTTACAATTAGACTCTGAAATTCAGGTCACGGGCTCATTAACTAACAACTTAGATATCCTCAAAAGGATTTCACAATTGATCAAACACAGAAGGAGCAGACACGAAAAGATCGGGCGCAATATTTCTTCATTAACTCAGAAAATTACAACTGAGTGATGAGAGCTAACTCAACTAACTTTTCTCTATCTCTTGACTTCTAACTTCCTCAATCTTGGCTTCTACATATGCTCTCATACATGCCCCGACTTTTCTCAAAGTATTTATAGATAATTTGTACAAGATTCTTACTCAAACAAAGATCTGAGTCACCTATGACTATACTAATGTACATATGTGTACACTTCTCTTATCCTCTGAATATGTCTTTCTTCCAAGCTTCAATGGTTGATCCTTCCTTCACTCTTTAACCTTCCAAGTCTTCAATTGGTGATTGGTCTGCACCAACATATACTCCTTGTGGGGCTTCTCCCGATGTGAGCCTAGAGAGATGATCTGCTCTCAAATGAGTCCTACCTTTCCTTACCACAACCTCAAAATCATATTCCATTAGCAAGAGAAACCATCTTACTAATCTTCCTGTATTGCATGGCTTGTTTACGAGATATAACAATGCTTGATGGTCAGTAAAAAATTTAAACTTGTTTGCAAGCAAATAATGTCTAAATTTCTTAACTGCATATAACATGCCTAAGCCTTCTCTCTCCGTAGTGGTGTAATTTTGTTCAGCTGCATTCAATTGTCGACTAGCATAGGCAATTGGAAGATCCATATTACCTTCACCAGTAGGTTGTGCGAGTACACATCCAATGGCATATTTGGATGCATCCACATGAACGTGGAATGGCTTATTCCAATCTGGTGTGGTCAAGATTGGTGCTGAACATAATCTTCGTTTAAGCTCATGGAAGGAATTCTCACATTCCTCAGTCCACTCAAAGTTTGTCAGAAGTCCGTACATGGGCTTTGCAATGACAGCATACATGTGAATGAACCGACGGTAGTAACCACAATGTCCCATGAAAGCTTGTACTTCCTTGACATTCCTTGGCCTAGGTAGCTTTGCTATAGTTCTCACTTTCTCTTCGTCAGTAGATATGCCATTCTTTGACACTATGTGTCCTAGAATCTTGCCTTGCCTGACCATAAAAACGCACTTTTCTGGGTTCAGGCAGACTTGATATTCTCTACATTTGTCAAAGATTTGTCTGAGTTCAGGAATATGGGTTTGCCTAATGTTGGAATGGGCACAAAGATCATCAACATAGACTTCTAAGTTCTTTCTCAGGAACTCCTTAAACACATGGCACATCAGCCTCTGGAAGGTAGCCGGTGCATTGGTAAGCCCAAATGGCATTACTCTAAAAGCAAAAATGCCCCATTCTGTGGCAAAGGCTGTCTTATGCTAATCCTCTGGAGCTATGGCTACTTGATTGTAACCCGAAAATCCATCAAGGAAGCTGTACACTTCCTTGCCTGCCACTCTTTCTAAGAGATGTTCTGTGATGGGAAGCGGATAGTTATCTCGAATTGTGGCTGCATTAACCTTTTTCAAGTTAATGCACACGCGCAGCTTTCCATTTTTCTTGGGCACCACTACGATGGGGGATACCCATTCAGTGTGCTCAATTTCATAGATAAATCCAGCTTCAACCAGTCTATCTATCTCTTCTTTGATCTTAGCAGTGTAATTATCGTTATATGTATAGGGCTTTTGCTTAGAGGGTTTAACATCTGAGGTCATGGGGATAGTGTGTGAGCATATATCAGGGTCAACACCTTTCAAATCCTTGTAACTCCAAGCGAATACATCTCTGTATTCTCTTAGCAAGGCAATTAACGCCTGCTCTTCTTCCTCTGTTAGGTCATGGCCTATGTACGTGCATCTCTCCTCTCCTTCTTCTAGGGCCACTACTATTTTCTTGGTGGTTTCTTTGTTATCATAGGCCTCTCCTGATTGTGCCTCTCGTTTCGGCATTCTGATCATGACTCTCCTGTCATCTATCTCATACTTCTTAAAATTTTCTGGGACCTCAAACAAAGATTCTTCCTCTTCTGGTGAGACTTCTCTCTTCTTTCATTTCTTCCCTTCTTCCTTCGGGGTCACATGTGTCGCTAATATTACATCATTTGTAAGCTCTCCATGCCTCTGGGGTTGAAATTCTACTTCATGGAAGTATTCTTCATCTGATGCAAATGGTGGGTCCATAATGATTGACTCTAGATCGGAGTCACTTGCATCCTCAAATGCATCAAGGCTCGGTTCGCATTCTTCTAGAACTGCCTCTCCCATGATTGGCTCTATGGAGAAGATTGAAATGTCATAGCCATCCTCATCACAGTGAGGTGTCCATTGTTCCTCATTGATGGCTACATCCATGGTTGCTAAAATTTCTGCCCAGCCGTGAGGTTCAAATTCTTCGTCTGGAAAAACTACAGGTGCATAGGCTGGGTCTTGGATTGATCTATGGGTTTCTTTTGCACCTACCTCTCTGGCTTTTTCTCTCTTCTCTTCGTCTACTACTACTTTGCACATCCATAAGTGGGTGTCTTCATGCATCCATGAGGATCCTGAGCCTATGGAATGCACAGATTCCGTCTCATCTTTGGCTCTATGGATGGGATTCCATTGGATAGGAGGTACATCTCTATGAGAGTAATCTTTGAGATTGACTTTGGTCGTAACACCTAAGTGTTGCAAATACAAGGAGTTGGTTCCCCAGTCCTGTACCACTTGCAACTGTCGCATAAATGGTCTTCCCAAAATCATCTCATAGGCATGATTTTTGCTGAAGTCACATATAGCAAATGTATGCTCAAACTCGACACCACATGTGGTGAGAGTTATTCCTTCTAGCAATCCTAAGGGTCTCTCAATATGACCATCGTCCATCTGCAATTTCATTCTCGTTGGCCTGAGTGCTGGCTTGCCCCAACGCTTCCATAGGGAAGTGGTGGCATTGCAACTCCTGCACCTGAGTCCAAAATTGCCTTGGTGGTGTACTCCTGGTAAGTAATGGGAAGATAGGTGTTCCCTTCTTCACCTTCACACATATCTCCTATCTTATCCAAGGGTATCTCTGGCACTGTCTTATGTGATCCTACCTGGGAACGAGGTTTTGCTATCTCAGGTACTTGTTTGGCTACATGTTTCCACACTTCTGGTCTAACCTTAAGCAGCTCTTCCGAAGTGAGATTGCATTGCACTTTGGTGTTCTTCACTACCTCTGTGTTCCTAGGTATGACTGAATCTTCGTTCCTTACTATGACTGTAGGTGCTCTCATACAGGTGGACCTTGCTTCCCATGGGCCTGTGAAGTGGGGTAGTTCTTGTAAAGAATTAGACTCGAAGTCTAATCTTTCTTGAGATTGGGTACTCTCCTGCTCTCCATAAATGGATGGGATGTCTTGTGGGAATTGGTCATGTGCCTCATCCACAAGTTCAATGGGAGGAGGGACTTTACTTTCCTTAGCCCATTTGTCTTCTTGAATCTCGCGTAGGAATTCTGGTGTGAACCGATTCATAGAAGATGATGTGTCCGGCTCCATAGAGTTAGGCACATAGGCTTCAGGCACATAGGCTTCTTGAGCAGGAATGCTTACTCGTTCACTTGCCTTATCCTTGTGTTGAGAGGCTGGTTCCTTTTGTGATTGTGCCATTAGATTCTCTATTCTTTCTAGGGAGGGGGGGTTGTCTAGTTCAGTGGAATTTGGCACATAAGCTTTTGGTGGGGAATGGGTCCTATTTTTGCTTGAGTTATCTCTTTCTTGATTTTCTTCTTCCTTGGCAGATCTTGCAATTATGCCCTCTAACTTCTCTAGAAGTCCATCCAAGTGTAATTGCGTCTTGGCTGAGCCCGAGTAATTGAAAAGGCTACTGGCTTCAAACATAGTCTGAGCCAATGCGACCATTTTCGCGCACAGCTTGGTTCTTTCTATCTTTAGGTCAACTCTAGGGTAACACTTGTCATGATCCGTGACATTTGGCCCTTCTTGGATTCTGGCCTGATATGCTTTAAGCATCATGTCTATACCTTCAGGAGTGGGATCAGCTAA
Source organism: Ceratopteris richardii (assembly GCA_020310875.1). Classification (NCBI taxonomy): domain Eukaryota; kingdom Viridiplantae; phylum Streptophyta; class Polypodiopsida; order Polypodiales; family Pteridaceae; genus Ceratopteris; species Ceratopteris richardii. Next base: position 137,812,399 of record CM035407.1, read on the forward strand.
TACTGATCCTACTCTAGGGGGTGGTGGAATCATATGAGGTGGGTTGGAAGGTGGCGGGTCAGATGGCGATGGGAATGGTGGTGGTGGGATAGTGTGAGAGGGGGTTTGAGATGTGAGTTCAGTTATCCTGGCTTTGGTTTCTCTTATGCTTTCCTCAAGTTCACTCATCTTTTTAGCCCATTGTCTTTTCATTCTTTCCCGACTATCTTTCCACGCTCTAGTCCTTTTCTTTGTTATGCTCTCGGTTTCACTAGCCTCTGGGTTCTTATCCTGGTTTACCCCTTGATTCTGCTGCAATGCCTGAGCTCTAGTCACGACCTGTACTGGTGCAGTGGACGTCACACTTCCTGTGAAGTCTACCACCAACCCAATAACGTTAATAGGGGTGCTTTTTGGCATATTATTAGGATTCTTAGGGCAATCTCGTAAGAGATGCTCCTTTCCACATTCTTGGCAAAAGCCTTGGATCGTCACTAACTGGGGTTGTGTAGGTGGAGGTAAGGGACAATCACGAATGAGGTGATCTCCTTGGCATCTGTAGCACGGTCCTCTAGGGAATGGGGGTCTTACCTGCCTAGGTTGAGGTCTAGGATTGGGGTTTGCGTACATGACGTTTGTGTAATCTGACTCCCAACTAGGTTCATTTGGCTCTTCACTATAGTAAGACTCACCATGCTCAGGAGATTGCATGTAGTAAGCATGGGGACTATCGACATGTGTAGAATCAAAGCTATGGTCACTGGGGTCACTTTCAGAAAGCAAGGATGTTACAGGGACTATAGCTCTATTCAGGTTCTCTTCAGCAGCAGTATACTTTACCGGAATCACATTGGCTGGGGCAGGGGGTTGTTGTGCTAACACAGGTTGAGGCCTTTGTTGGGCTTGATATGGTTGCTGATAAGGTTGCTGTGGCCTGCCATATGGCTGTGGAGGGTACTGGTTCTGGTACCTTCCCTGCTGAGGGTAGGGTTGCCTAACTGCCTGCTTGTTGTATGGGCAATCTTGTGCGGTGTGATTGGTGTACCTTCGTTCTATGGTGCAGTACTGGCTACTAGGATTTACTTGGAGCTGAGCCATAATGGGGCATACATTCGCCATGTGGTCGCCGCCACAAGTATAGCACCATTTCACAGGGGCAAACCTTGGGATTTGTTTGCTAGTTACACCTAATTTCTGAGCTACTTTCTCTGCAAGTTCCTCGATTGATGTCGATTGCGTGGAAGAGAGGTTAGAGGCACTATCCGAATCTTTGTATATCTTGGAAAGCTCTAACTCCTCCCCTAGGTTATCCTCAATGTCAATACACATGCGTACGCACTCTTCTATGGTCCTATGATCCTTCAAGTACACATAAGATCTTAATTTAGTACTTAGCAATCCATCCAAGAATAAAGCCACTTGCTTGGCTGGTGTGGGTAACTCCGAAACAGGGCATCTTTCAAGATATTGCCTAAATCTCCTTCCTGCAAGTCTCACGGTCTCTTGCGGGGTTTGCTTGAAGCTGTGAATCAGCGAGGAGGTATTATGCCTTATGCCACTCTTCGAGAATTCAATAATGAAAGCTTCTAGGAGTTGGTCTATGCTCTTGAACTGCCTCTCATTTAGTGGCTGAAACCATGTCAGGGCAGTGTTCCTAAGGGTTAGACCGAAGGCATTGTACTGCGTGAATAGATCCTCCACTTGTTCAGCTCTCAAGACTTGCCTGAACTCGGCCACATGATCGTATGGATCTCCAGTGCCATCGAAGTAATTCTTCATGGACTTAACTAGCTGAGTTGGTCTCAAAGTCCTTGTGTGCTCTCTAGGTCGTGGTAGAGGAAACTCATCCGTATTTCTTTGATTCCTGTGAGCTCTAAGTATCTCAGGTTCTACTCTATTTGTTTCCGTCCTCGTTCTTTCTCTGCCCACTGGGTTGGCAAAGCTTACTTCTGGTCTATCTCTACTTCTGTCTCTTTGCATTCCATGAGCTTGGGATGTTCCAGCTCCAGGGTGACCATAGGATACGTTCGATCTTGGTTGGGGAAAAACAAATTCGCCCTTCCAAGTGTAAGCATGCCTATCATTTTCTGTCACCACAAAGATCCTCCCCGAAGCATGATCTAAGTAGGTCACTCTACCTGGGCTATCAGGATCCTTAAACTCATAGATCATGATAGTTCCTATATCCATTGGCCGATCAGATTTATACCTCCAAAAAGCTTCGTCAGTCTCTCGGTTCAGAAGCAGATCTATGCTCTTGTTGTCTTGGGGAACCCACTCAGGTGTGATAATCCTAGTGAGAACAGATTTGCCTGGGGGGGTTCTAGGTTCTATACCCATGTTTCCTTGTTCCAAGTCACCGAAGTCCGACTATGATTTTTTGGACACAACTCTAGAGATCCCTGAACTTTGTTCCCCCTGGGTATGGTCAACTTCAAAATACCCTAGCTAATATTCCTGATCTTAATTTAACCATGACCAGTCGATGTTTTTGTTGTACTCCCTGCGAGCTTTCCAACAAAACAAAAATCACGGCAAACGGATTTCGTATGAGAAAGTTATGCCAGTACAGGGTTTTGGGGCTAAAACAGGATTAAACTAGGTTAACAGGCAAACGGAATTCTCGAGTTACTTGGGTCATGCCCTCGTAATGCAATGCTACACCTTAGTGTTTGTCCCACACTTGGCTAAAATTTAGACCATTATTTTGCCTTAAAAATTTGACCCAATTTGCCCTTCTAACGTGTTTGCAAAGTCTGTCGGTCGCGATTGATAGGTCAGTCGCGATCGACGTGTCGATCGCGATTGACAGGTCTGTCGTGGCTGTCAGTCGCGATTGGCTGGTCAGTCGCGATTGACACGTGGCCGAAAATTCAGTCAATCGTGGTCAAACAGTCGTTGACTCTATCGATCGCGATTGATGGGTCGATTGCGATTGACAAGTCGGTCGCGAGGGTCTGTCCGTCGTGGTCAAACAATCGTTGACTGTGTCGGTCGCGATTGACAGAGCCGTCGTGGGCTGTCAGTCGCGATTGATGAGTCGATCGCGATTGATGGCTCGATCGCGATTGACACGTGTCACGCGTATGGTCCGTCGGTCGGGAGATGGAGGTGGGAGATGGTGATGATGATGAGGGTGATGAAGATGGTGAAGGAAAAACACGAAAATAGATGAAAGTGAAGAAAATACCTACAACTCCAACGCGTCAACTCTACGTCTTACCATCACACGCTCGTCCTCAAAGTTTGTTCCCCGGGAACGGCGCCAAAATTTGGTGTAGCTCAGTGATGAGTAGCACCTCCTTTAATGTCAATCCGGGAAGACGTGAGGATGGTATGAAGACCTCGAGCAAGTGGAGGCACAAGTGCGTGAGTGAGAAGCACACAAACATGCACACACATACACACACGCGCGCACACACGGCAAGACAAAGAGGGAGAAGCAATGGAGTTCTTAGATTACTTTCAAAAAGCTCTTACTAGTTCATTTCAATTACAATCCAACCTCAAAAATGAGCTCTCTAGCTCCTTTTATAGTTTTTGACTAGCTTTGGCCCTGTTCAGACCTAGTGTCCGGCCTAGTTAAAAATTAGGTTCCAGGGCTTATTAGAGGGCTCAAACGAGATCTAAAAAATATGAAAATTGGCAGGTAGATACTTCTAAAGCTCCTCAAGCTCAAGGACTCCTTGGCTTGCACAAAATGGAGCTACAAAAAGGTGAACATGGTATTTACAGGGGTTATTAGTGATGAGAATCACTTTTAATTGGTGTAAAGGTTTTGAAAAATTAAAGGTTGCCTTAGTGCTAGATCTGCGTGAATGCTCGTACTTGCTTCTTCATGAGGAAAATTATAGGCCTACTTGCCAGATCTTCTTTGACTGCCATGTATGCTTGTGTTGTCCCTTCGCTCTGACTCTCTTCGTCTTGTGGCTCCTTCGGTTCCCTGACTGCTGCCAACACTGTCAGTGAAGATGGTGGTGGCAGAAGACTGACCAACACCCAAATCAGCCATAAGGCGTCTGAGCCACACACACTCAATAGTCGCTGTGAAAGCTACCCTATACTCAGCCTCACAACTGGAAGTGGCCACAGTAGGCTGCTTCTTGCTCGACCAAGATATACATGAGCTACCAAGCATGAAGCAAAAACCACTGGTGGACACACGAGTGTCATAGCAACCAGCCCAATCTGAGTCAGAAAAAGCATGCAAATCTGGCGGTAGTGATCCCCCCTTGGGATAAAACAACCCAAGTAGCCGAGTACCACTCAAGTAGCGAAAGATGCGCTTAACCGCTTTCCAATGCGTGACTCCTGGGCAATGCATAAACCTGCTCATCTGTGAGACAGCAAACTGAATATCTGGCCGAGTAATGCATAAGTAAATCAAGCATCCAACAGCCTGCTGATAGAGAACAGCATCAAATGCATCTCCAGCATCATGAAGACTCAATTGTAAACCTGTCTCCATAGGAGTGGCAATAGGCTTACAGTCTTCAAGGCCAAAACGTTGCAATAATGTGTCAATATATTTCGTTTGACACAAAGCCATTCCACCATCAACGTGCATAAACTGAATGCCCAAATAGTGATGCAAATGCCCCAAATCAGACATCTCAAATGAGGCATGCAAATCAGCCTTAAAATCAGCAATATGTGTCTCAATAGGACCAGTGAGCAGCATGTCATCAACATAGACAACAATGATCAGAAGCACATCATTAGCACGCTTAACATATAAGGTGCTTTCAGTTGGACTATTCTCAAAACCATGTGCAATCAGATAGGCATGTATCTTCTCATACCAAGCACGTGGTGCTTGCTTTAAACCATATAATGCCTTCTTTAACCTGCAAACCTGGTTTTCATGCCCTTTCTGCACAAAGCCACGGGGCTGAAAAAGATACACTTCTTCATGCAAGTCACCATTCAGAAATGCTGTTTTAATGTCCAACTGATGTACATTCCAACCATGATGGGCTGCAAGTGCACAAATGCTGCGAACAGTAGTCATACGGCATGTAGGTGCAAAGGTCTCATCAAAATCAATGCCTCTTTCCTGTGCATAACCCTTTGCAACAAGCCTAGCCTTATACCTGTCAATTGTACCATCAGGTTTACGCTTCAGCTTGTATACCCACTTAGTGCCAATGGCTTTCTTGCCAGGAGGCAAGTCACATAAAGACCATGTACCATTCTTCATTATAGCATCATATTCAGATTGCATAACAGCCATCCAATTTTCTGAATTTTGTGCTTCATCAAAAGAAACAGGCTCATTCTCATCACAGAGACTAGATGCAGCCATAGCATAGCAATCTGATGCAAAGGAGGCACTATGAGAGCTTGAACGAGTACGATATGACAAAGGTGCATCTAATTTGCTGTCACGCAAAGTCTGCACCAGCCATTTTGGCATAGTTTTTGCCTGCTCAATATCAGCTCTCTCATCAACAAGTGCATCATGTAAATCTGCATCAGAAATGGAATGATCTGCATCATCATATGAAACTTCCAAAGGCTGAGAAGTTGCCTCATTAGGACCAGCACTAGCCTGTCCACCTGTAAAAAGAGGCATCAAAGTATCATACATGTAATAAAGTAAGTCTATGATCCAAGGGTCTGGCCGGTTCAGACAGATCTGAAATCGGACACCGTTTGGTCATCCGTGTGTATGACCAAAGATCTCGAGTTTAGACTTACTAGGAGGTCTTGTGCTCTTGTGAACAAGTGAACCACTTAGCTTAGTGGTTAAGTCTCAAGGATGTGAAGGACGAGGTCTTGGGTTCAATCCCCATGAGGTACATGGGAAGAGTATTTTGCCCAAAAGAGCTCTAGAACCTTCTAGAAGCATCCACTGGACACTTGGCGCACATGTAGTTACATGGCTGACACTTGGCTGGTTAGTATCCACCTGCCCAAGAAGGTAGTCCCCTGGAGAGAGCTATATATAGAGGCATTTGGTTGGGAGGAGAGTCATCTCTCTAGTATGTGGTGGTCGTAATCCTTGTTCTCTTGCATTGGTATCAGAGCTCTAGGCAAGCTTTCATGGTGACCTTGCTAGGCTCATCATCTTCCTCATGCTTCCATGGAGACCTTGAAAGATTTCATCATCTTCATGCTCTCCATATGTAGATCTTTATTTCACCAATCATCCACTCTCGTTCGTCATTTAAATTTTGTAGGCAATCATTCTTGCCGCTTGCGGGTGTGCAGAAGGTGGTCCCAAATTCGTTTGGCTGATCTACCTCGAGATAGAGGTTGCAAAATGAGTAGAAGGACTCATATTGGTGGGGTAATAGAGGGACGGCCTGTGAGACTCGAACCCGCAACCATCCATTAAAGAGTTCTACGTCTTATCCAACTCAGCAAGCGACGTCGTATGCTTCTGTCTCGGCGGATCCACTGATAAATCTTTATTTTGCGGATGAAAGCCTCCTCAGTGCAAGTCAAAAAAGGTGATGAGGAAGCATGGCGGCAGCCCGGATTCGAACTCCCACCCCTCCGTTTGGAGCGTGTTGCTCTAACCACAAGAGCACATCGACCGCGTGGGATTATACCCGCAGCACAGCAAATTGATCAGAGCCGGCGCTGAAGTAGATCTTAATTTATAGATCTAAAAGTGATATTCTCTGGTGAAGCATAGGGGATTCGAACCCCCAACCCCCCAACTAGACGATTGCCGCCTATCCATCACGTCGACGGGCGTTCACGCTCCAAACATCTGCAGAGATTCATCTTGTGTTGTAACCGAGCGTTGCAGAAGATTTTCGAAAGGAACAAAACAGAACGTAGCTTTCTGTGCCCGCTGCATCTGCTAGGGATCGAACTCAGACGGGTTCTTTGGGAGGAGGCTCACGTAGCCACGCACCCAGCCGGATTTGCTTGTTCTGTAGTGTAGAGCAGAGTCTCCTAAAGCAGTAAGCAGAGCTGAAGTGCAAGCCCAACTCTCATCCATCCAAGAAGAATCAAAGATTGAGCAAAGCTTGAAGGAATTGGAGCTGTGAAGTGAAGATCCGGAGGCCGAAGTTAGTCGACCACGACGGACCAAGTCATCCAAGACTATTTCTTGATGAGGAAGCTTCAAGAATGGTGAATAGCTCCTCGCAAGGATCAAGAGGATGAATCACTCTTCCAAAGGATCAAGGGATGGACAAAGCTTTGATCAAAGCTAAGTATTTTCCAGTTTCTGCTTGGCCTTAATGCTTGATTTATCTTGTTTTCATTATTCTACACTTAATCATAGATGCACATTGAAATAGCCAAGATTTCAATTGATTAAGTCTAGATTAGAATAATGAATTAATCCATTTCTTATTTCAAGCATTAGTTTGCATTAAGGAAAGACTTGATTTCAAAAAGATCCTTGTGCATCAAAGAATGTATTTTGGTAGTTTAAATACATATTTCCTTTCCATTGAGTAAGTTTTCTATTGCACTTCAAGGGTATGTTTTTATATCATAGTGCATTAGGACAAAGGAAAGGATATTCATGCATCAGGATTGCATGATATACATTCTTAGTACAAGGAAAAAATCGTGCATCAAGTTTATGCATGATTATTGTATTATTTTTTGAGAATGCAAGAGAACAAGGATTACGACCACCACATACTAGAGAGATGACTCTCCTCCCAACCAAATGCCTCTATATATAGCTCTCTCCAGGGGACTACCTTCTTGGGCAGGTGGATACTAACCAGCCAAGTGTCAGCCATGTAACTACATGTGCACCAAGTGTCCAGTGGATGCTTCTAGAAGGTTCTAGAGCTCTTTTGGGCAAAATACTCTTCCCATGTACCTCATGGGGATTGAACCCAAGACCTCGTCCTTCACATCCTTGAGACTTAACCACTAAGCTAAGTGGTTCACTTGTTCACAAGAGCACAAGACCTCCTAGTAAGTCTAAACTCGAGATCTTTGGTCATACACACGGATGACCAAACGGTGTCCGATTTCAGATCTGTCTGAACCGGCCAGACCCTTGGATCATAGACTTACTTTATTACATTCTTCCCCCCTTGGAAGAACATGCATGCATACGCATGTGAACATATGCTTTTGCATGTAGACACATGCATTTGCATGATAGAATGGAATGCTGTTTGCAAGTAGATATGAGAATGTACTCTCTTAGTATTTAGCTTACTTTATAAAGCTCGCAGTTTGACATTAGGGAAGACCAAGGACTAGTTAGTTGCAAAGACATACTAGTTCTAGTATTGCAACTCAAGTAATTAGTCGATTTCTTCCCAAGTCGATACTCTTCTATCAAAGACAAATACTTAATGACAATTAAGTATGATAGATGTCTTGCTAGGTATAAGTAAGCACTAAGAGAAAGTTAAGTAATAAATTTCCTTGATGACCAAGAAAATTTAATTACTTGCAAACTCTTTTGTGATATATGATGACTCTAAGTCCTGGATGTACTTAGAAAGTCATGCGGATAAAGCTTTAGTTGATTAGTTATATATTTTATATAACTTCTCAAGCATCCCAAGGTTGGATGAGAGCATCAACTATATTTCCAAAGTTCCATGACCACTCTTCTATTTAGAAGATTTCGAAAGTTTTAAAGAAGTTTCTTGTGGTTTCAAGATTTATATCTCATGATGAAACCTCGGTAAGTGACTTTTTGAAATAGAGATAGTCAAGCCTTCTATTTCATGTGAGATCATTCTCCTACTATGTTCAAGATGAATTTAGTTTTGGGAAGGAAGATGTTCCAAGTAGAGGATCTTAAATGATTCATGAACTCTTCCCAAAAATACACATAAATTCATATTATATGATAGGTCCAAGGAATGATGCAGGCAAAACCTCTTTAGGATATAAATGTTTTGCCAAGATATAAAGGTACCAATCTTTTATAAATTTTCATTTGATTTCATCCTAAGGGGTGATGGAAATCAAAGGTTAAACCTCAACATCAATTGATCCTTGATATCAATAAAAGGATGTTAGGTTCTATAGTTGCATCTCTGGTAAATGATGCAACTAGCTAAGCAGTCTTTAAGAAATAATATAAGTTCCTAAAGACTTGAAGCAAGTGTGAACTTTTTATTTAGGAGTAGAAAGTTCCAAGAAATGGATCTTGAATCCATGAACTTCTCCTAAACAAGTTATAAAGTTCAAAGTTGTGTTCACAGTAACATTACTATTGGATCAATCATCAATAGATGCTTGGACTTTAAACATAATTTTGATTGGTGAAATATGTTTAAAGGACTCTAGTAACATCTGAAGATTGACCAATAATAATGAGTTTTGTATCAAACTCAAGAATAGAAGTCGATATCACATAAATGAAAGTTCAACTTAAACTTTCATAGTGGCATGGGAAACCATATCCAAAATGTGATATTTTGTCTCTAGTTTGATACACAGGAAATGAATACAATTGAATCAGTAAATTTTTTGGATATTATTTGAAAGAAGTTCTTTCAAATGTTCTTTTTACAAACGATTCCAAGATGAATCATTAGACTGGAAAGCAAAAAATTCCAAGATGAATCATTTGCTTCAAATTATAGCCTAGTATTACTTGATAGGAATAAAAAAGTTCTTGAAAGAAAAATCTCCCCAGACGTGAGACTAGCATCTTTCAAGAAAAGTTATATAGTAAGTAGTTCCCAGTAAATCCCTAACCACCAGTTTTGGTATTTAAGTCTAAATAAGTGATATAACCTAAAGGTATATCAAAGATTCTTAGCTTTGGAATCTGAGAGGCATAAGTGTATGCTTGGACTTGTGTAAAGGGAAAGATCTCTAAAATCCTGCAGGTAAGCAAAGAAGCTTAAAGATAGTTAAAGAGATCTTAAAGATAAAGACTAAGTCTTTATTTTTATCGCAAGATCAACCAGACTTGATCAATCTTGGCCATGATTGTCCAAGTAATGTGCGATTAGAACTACTTTGTAGATTGCCCAAGTATTGGCAATAAAATTCCTTTTGGGAATTATTCACTCAAGTTCCATTTATTCGACGGAAAACTGTGAAAAAAAAGTAAGTTGTTCCAAGTCTGAACAGAGTGAAGTAATTCCAAGTATGTAGTCTGCAACCGTGAAGACGGTACTTAAGTCTGTGGAAGGTAAAACATAAGTGTTTGCCTATCCTTAAAGGGATTTTGGTACAAATCCAAAAAGCATGAGCGGATGCTTAGACTAAGGCAGTAGAGAGATTCCTGTAAAAGCCCCGGCCGGGATAGGTACCTAAAAGCACCAGTATAGAAAGGAATCTAAAGACAAGAAGTCATAAACTCTTGTCGCTACAAAATTGGTCAAGAATAACCAATTGAACTTGAATTTGAGAAATTCAAGAAACTTGGAATTCTGATTGGTTTTCATTTGAAAACCCCAGTAAACAAGAATTGATATTCTGTTAAGAGGTTTTCAAGTTCCCAAGGTAAAGCACATGATTGTGAGACGATCATGTGAAGGAATCAAAACCTAGAAAATCTAGTTAGAGGTAATGCCTGAAACTTCCAATTTTTGTAAAAGAATTGAGGTACTCTATCAAGAGATGTTTAGACTTTAGGATAAGAATCACCCACACATTAATATGAATATAAAATAGGGTGGTATGGGACACCAGATTTTATACTCAGATTGATGTAGGAAAGATGGAATGGGACATCGGACCGTGGGATGATGATTATCTTTTAGTCCTAGTTTGGATTTTGAAGTTAGGTTTCATCCTCAAGGGAATTAAGACTTCAAGGAAAAGTTTAATTCGTAAAGGATAAAAGTAGTAAGTATCTTATGATACTTCAAGATGACTTCAAGATCAAGGAAATTGAAGATATGAAGTAAGGAACTTCCAAGATCTTCTTAGAACACTTCAAGCTTAAGTGTTATTGATCAGAAATATTTGATAAATTTCTGAAAGAAGTTGGACTTTTACTTTGAGTTGATCTTTTCAACTAAAGATTCAATTGACTAAGTCAAGTATCAAGTTCCTAGTGTAACTTGATAAATTCACTCTTTTAGACTCAAAGAAATGCACAAGAATTGCATTCACGGAGTCAAAAAGATTGAATGTGACCTGAACTTAGTCTCAAGTGAAGCATTATTTGAATACAAAACTCATCAGCGTAACCTCAGTGGGTCGACACACTGATGTTGGTTACCACACTAGTATCTTGTGGTTGGATGATGTTTTTGATTTTCTTTGAATCTTTTTGAGAATCCAGCTTATTTCTCTTAAAGATAAAGTAAATGCTTCAAATCCCTATTGAAATAGATCTTTGAAAAGTAAAAAGTCCTGAGTCATCTAGTCTTTGACTCATAGCAAGTTTATGTATATTCGAAGTTTGAATTGGTTGTACAGAGTCTTAGTTATTTCTTTCCGCTTTCCAAATCTTTTGAAATTGACTCAGATATGGTATCTGATTCCTTTTGCAAAAGACCAGGGTTAGCCGGTTAGAATAAAATAACTAACTTGAACATCCTAGATAGATGTTATGTACAAGAACCTTTTCAATCTTCAAAAGATGATAAGTCTAAGTGGACTTATTCATTTGAGCTTGCTTCAAGTTATAGCATAAATGATTTCGTGGAGTCCAGTATATCTAGAATAGGGAAGTTAGGAATTGCTCATCAGATTGACAATTCCCAAGAACTTTCAGTTAAAAGTCTTTGAAAAAAGTCCTAAGTTGGACAATTTTCATTTTGAATTTGAATTGGTGAAGTTAGTATGGTTGATTCCACCGAAATGGTAAACTTTCTCCTACAGTTTACAAAGGATTTTTAAACTCATAAGGACAAAGTAGTCCTCTAGTCGAGTGAAAAAATCAAGTAACTGTTAGATAAAAGTAAACCATCATACAGACATCTAAAGTTAGATGTATGGGACAACCAAACTTCAAGTTCTCCAAAACAAATTCAAGTGAATCAAGAATTCTCAAAGTCTTGCGAGGGATAAGAATCCCACTTTCATTACTAAGCCCATGCACCAGTTATGCCTAGAAATGGACTAGTAATTTGAATCCACCTAGTTCACATGTTTGTGCCTAGATCGCACATCCAGAAACTGTGAATTAGCCAGGGATGTCATTAGATCCACCCTTATTATTCTTCACTAGTTTGTACTTTGTCCCGTTTATCAAAGTGCAAACCTGGATAGTGTTTTCAATCATTTGGGCAGGGATGCCACCACAGAGATGAGACATGTTCTTCCAGTTCTAGAACATGACCATGTTCTTCCAGTTTTAGAACATGAGGCTCGGGGGTTGCCTACAGTATGTATATAGCTCTATTTTCGAGGACGAAAAAATTTTCCAAGGGGGGAAGAATGTAATAAAGTAAGTCTATGATCCAAGGGTCTGGCCGGTTCAGATAGATCTGAAATCAGACACCGTTTGGTCATCCGTGTGTATGACCAAAGATCTCGAGTTTAGACTTACTAGGAGGTCTTGTGCTCTTGTGAACAAGTGAACCACTTAGCTTAGTGGTTAAGTCTCAAGGATGTGAAGGACGAGGTCTTGGGTTCAATCCCCATGAGGTACATGGGAAGAGTATTTTGCCCAAAAGAGCTCTAGAACCTTCTAGAAGCATCCACTGGACACTTGGCGCACATGTAGTTACATGGCTGACACTTGGCTGGTTAGTATCCCCTGGAGAGAGCTATATATAGAGGCATTTGGTTGGGAGGAGAGTCATCTCTCTAGTATGTGGTAGTCGTAATCCTTGTTCTCTTGCAATACATGTCTTTGGAGCTAACAGATGTCTCCTTAGTACATGAAAGCAATGGCTGAATAGCATCTTCCACAAAGACAACATCACGGCTAACCAGAATGCATTTAGTCTGTGGATGATACAGACGATAGCCTTTACTTTCAGAACTGTACCCAACAAAAATACATTTTACTGCCTTATCATCTAATTTTCTGCGATGTTGTTCAGGCACTAATGCATATGCCAAACAACCAAAAACACGCAGATGAGCAACAGATGGCTTGCGGTCATGCCAAGCCTCATATGGAGTGATAGACTGCAACGCTTTAGTGGGACACATGTTCAGTACATATGCTGCACACATGACAGCCTCAAGCCAGAAACTATGTGGTAAAGCCTGACTTTTGACCATGCACCTCGCCATCTCCATGAGTGACCTGTTCTTTCGTTCAGCAACTCCATTCTGTTGAGGTGTATACGGCACTGTACACTGGTGTTTTATCCCACGTTCAGCCAGAAATGCATTAAAATCTGAAGACATATATTCCCCCCCTCGATCAGAACGGAGGGTGCCCATTTTACATGCTGACAGATTTTCAGCTAAAACCAAAAACTGTTTGAAGCACATGAACACTTCGGACTTTGCTTTGAGTGGATATACCCATGCATGCCTGGAAAAATCATCAATGAAAGTCACGAAGTAAAGGTAATTTCCAAAAGAGGGTGTCTGCATAGGACCACAGACATCACTATGTACAAGCTGCAATTTCTGCGTAGCTCGAACTGAACCATCTTTTGGAAAGGAAGAACGCTGCATTTTGCCCAAAATACAGCCTTCACAAACATGTTTTCCAGGTGTCTCAAGTTTGGGCAAAGAGGACACCATTTCAGATTTCTGCAGGCGTAACAAACTAGCAAAATTCAGATGACCAAAGCGTGCATGCCAAAGCTTTGCATCTGACATAGCCTGAGAATCATGAACTGCACATGCCGAATCATTCACAGATCTTTCATAGTCTATGAGCTTATACAACCCACGACATAAAATGCCAGAAGCAATAATCACATCGCCATTTGAGAGATCATGAACTGTACACCTGTCATCAACAAATTTCACAACCAAGCCAATCTTGGCTAATGCAGAAACTGATAACAGGTTCTTTTTGATCCCTGGCACAAATAAAGCATCTGATAAAGTGAAAGAACTACCATCAGCAGTAGTCAGAATGATCTTACCAACTCCCATAACAGGATAAGAGGAGTTATTGGCGCATGTGACAGTATTCCATGTAGGGGCAGGCTCGAGTGAAGAGAAGAAACTACGCTGCGAGGTAATATGTTTGGTCGCCCCACTGTCAAAGTACCAAACATCTGAGTCTACTGCAGACATGCACTGATCATGTGAAGATGGGTCAAAACTGCAGACAGTAGTAAACGCCCATTCTTCTTCCTGCACAAGATTTGCAGACTCTGTTTTTGGTGTAGAGGCCTCTGCAACAACCATTCCAGCCTCTTTCTTCTTTGCCTCTTTAGCAGCCAGTTTTGGACAGTTCTTTATAATATGATCATTTCGTTTACAGTACTTGCAGAACAATTTCTGCTTTTCTGATTTCTTTTCATCTTTATCCTGGTTCTTCGATTGTGCAGCATTTGCAGATTTTTGCTTACTAGTAGAAGAGCTCCATTTTCCTTTGCCCTTCTGACTAGCCAGGAAAGCTTAATCTGCAACACGCATAATGGACCTGTTATGCCTGGACTGATCTTCCTCCAACAGAATAGAGACTAATTCCTCAAACGACAAGGCATTTGGATTGCCTTTCATCATCAACCGAAGAGTAGAGGCAAAACTTTGATATGAATCAGGAAGACCATTCAGAACGGTCTGCACAAGTGAGCTATCTGGTATAACCTCGTCAGCAGAAATCAATTGTTCCTTCAGGTCTTTGATCTTTGTAAGAAAACTGTCCATAGAATCACCTTCATTCATGTGCTCACTCTCCAACTGTTTTCGGAGGTAAGCAACACGAGCCTCATTCCTAGCCTCGTACAAAGTGGTAAGTGTATCCCAAGCATCCTTTGCTGTTCTGCAAGAGCGAATGTGAGGAATAATGGCACGTTTGACAGACAAGGCTATCAATGCATGTGCCTGGGCATCTCTGCCATCCCAACGAATCTGCTCTGCAATAGGTGCAACAGAAACAGTAGCACGAACAGGAATCTGCGGAATATCATCTTCGACACCATCTTCATCAGCTCCAACACCTGTATTTGCAGTACCTGTCGTTACAGGTGTAACAGGACGTCTTTCAACACCCTGCACAATGTTCCACAATCCTTTTGCAACCAGTACATGTCGCATCATATAAGCCCATAATGGGTAGTTGGTACCATCCAACTTATCCTCAACAGCCAACATACGAAATACGTCACTGCTTTCAGCCATGGCCAGTGACTAAAATACCTTGATGCAGAAAATTGACTGTATCTCAAAAAGTTGAACAGAACTGCCCAGACGAGTTCTGCTAGACCTGTAGCAGACTTCGAGACGCTTAAACTGGCGAACAGAAACTGGTATATACCTTTGGCACAAAAGGACGAAATAGCCTGCATAAGCACTGCGATAGTGCGTTCGGAGGCTGAAACGAGCTCAGATTGCGATTTCGGCACAACAAAGCAAAGTTGTTTTGATCTCGAAAACACCCTGAGTATGCTCACCAAATTTCGTGCGAATTTGAGACTGCAAACGGAGGAGTGTCGACGACACCCTAGAAGAAGCGACAACCTGCTCTGATACCAATTGTTGGAGATAGACGTCTGCGGAAGCACGCGAACAACACAAGGAAGAAGAAGAAGCTTGGAGCACAACACACAAGACTAAATGTATTACTAGAGAATGTACAAAGATAAGTAGCCCATTAGGGCAATAGGCGTATATACAAGCCGGGGGAAAAAAACCTCCTAAAGAGGGAAAAAAGTGCCCCGGCGGTCCTAGACTGTTCACACACATCACTACCTAAATATATCAACAAAAGCATGTTAATGTGAACACTTTTTAGGAGTGTTTATCACTATTGTTTTAGCTATTTCAAAATATTTTTAAATAGCGAAAAATAAATTAATAAAATATCAATTTGCTAGACGTACGATCACTACTCATGTGGCAGCCCGCGGGGTATCATGGCTGGAACATCGATAGTAAATGTCATTATTCTCTCACATAATCCACAAGGTGGCGAGTCTATGGAGTCTGCGCCAATGGAGCACAGAAGGTCCACACGACTTTGTGAGTCACGAGAGAAAGCTACCATCAACAAAGTTGTTCCGTCAAACGACGAAGGTGAAACACAATCTCTGAGAACGAGTATGAGCATGTATGGAGTCTAGCATCCATGCATGCAACATTTAGGTGCTCACATGGCTAGGAGTAATTTCTATGGTTCTAATGTAAGAGCCACTATTTTCGGCCGAGGAGAGGCACCATCCGTTAAGATTCCATCATTGAAGCGGAAGCAATGGACAAGGTAAGCTCCAAATCGGTGTGTCTAATGCTGTGTAATTTAATAGGATAGTTTTATAGCCAGTTAAAGGGCAAGTAGCACCTAGTTCTCCAAGAAGCAGACAGCACTTGCATTGTCATCAACAGAAGCTAAATTTGTGGCCTTAGCTCTCACGGCAAAAGAAGGCCTCTAGATCTAAATGGTCATGCAAGAGCTCTTATCAACGACATCAATTCCCTTGCAGATTATGTGTGATAACCAATCATGCATACATTTGGCTAGCAACCCCAAACACTCAGAGAAAACAAAACATGTTGATTTAAAGTTTCATTTTATATGTGATCTTGTAGAGCAGAAAAAAATTCATCTCGCATATGTATCAACTCATCTAATGTGGGCTGATATGCTTACGAAGCCTGTGGGAGTAGATAAGTTCATCCTCTACACAAAACATCTTGGAATCGTTGAAATCAAGTAACATCTATGCCACATTCTAGTACTCTAGTTACAGCCTGTGGGAGCAGATAAGTTCATCCTCTGCACGAAACATCTTGGAATCGTTGAAATCAAGTAACATGTGTGTCACATTCTAGTACTCTAGGGGAGTGTTGAAGGGGCTTAACTATGATTACGTGGATGTGCCACATATGAACCATGTGGCCAAACTCCATGTCCCAAAAATAATGGTTTAAAAGCCACGACTCACTCATGTGTCGCATGATGTAACAATTTGCATGTATGTAATTGCTATATTGAATCATTAATACATATAGAAGTTCTTGCATGTATCTATAGATTATCTACAAGCCTGTGTAGGACCCTTCTTTTCTACATCCATGAACCACAAAGATATAGGGACTCTACACTTAATCTTTGGTGCTACTGCTAGAATAATGGGCATGCATCTATGAAACAATTTGCCTTGTTGATGCAGGTGGATATATCCAGCATATCCAAAAGTGTTAGACCACAGCATATTCTACTAGAAAAAAGAGGATTCCCACACCGTTTATGGCATGTCTATCGTTGGTATAGATCGAGGTACTATATCAAAAAAATTGGTTAGTGAGGCAGATTGGTTATCTGTCTTCAAGGTAACTCGACTCAAGGGGAAGATGAAAGTTAACTATGTCAGGCAAGAGTTCTATGACACATTGATGGTGTTACATCAGAAGGTCTACCAAGAGCTACCAACAAACTACGAATTGTCTATACAATTCGCTAGAGCCTTTGCATTTGAAAACTATACCTCTCCTCAAACATCAAAAAATCCAGCTATGTACCAAGTGGCATGGGCTATAGCTACAGAAGCTTCTATTGAAAGATGCAGGAAGATGGGTACATTGCAGTCGAAGATGCAAAGGTTTTACAGTTGTTTAAACGATGATGCTTCACCACTTTTAGAGCCTTTGGATGCGAACTTTTAGGAACTGAAAGAAGATGTTGAGTTATATGCTCGACAAGGTAAGGTACTTGCTGCCATAAGGGGAGTGGAGGGTACTAAGGTTATACATACTTTAGTATCGTTAATTGATAGTGAATAGAATAAGTTGGATAGGGTCAAGCTTGATTTGGATCAATCCAAGCTATCAAAGGCTGCTGAGTCTAAGGTGACTACATCAGTCATTGAGATGAGAAAAAATTTACAAGTATCCATAGATGAAGTGAAATGTGATGTGGGAAAGTCTCCTGATAGGAGGATTCAGTTGGAGATGCAAATTCAGATATGTACTGTTAATCTAGAGCTATTAGGGGTTAAGCCAGATGAGAATGACAAGGTGCCTGAATTGGAGGTAACATTTAGCTTTATTGACATTGGTTGGAACATTTTTCTAAGTTTCAATACTGATCGTTTGGATTGTTACATACACAAGCTGAATATAAGTTGCATGAGAATAGATTGAAGAGTGCAAATCCACATCTATCCTTTGTAAAGAACATGTTAAGCATAATGGATTCAAATGAATTGTCACCATTATTGCCATTACCTCAAATGGTTATAATACAAAAATAGAGTGTCCAAATCGAAAAAATTTTGGGGCCCATCTTTTTCTCTGCCTTATGCTCTTCTTAGCTCTACAACACTCTCCCTCTCTTCGTCTCTATCGTCCCTTGACAGGCTTTGCTTTTTGTCTGCACCTTGTCTAAGCCTCTTTCGTATGTCGGGTTGGCTGTGTTAAGTCGGGCTGCCACGCACGCCACGAGTGGCTAAGAATGTGCTGTTCTTAGTTACCCTCTTCAACTTTTCAGCCTCTACCTCTTTCTAACTTTTGGTCTTCTGATTTGTCTTTGTTGTCACATATCTGACCTGTTGTATTGCTCTGAGCCTGTTTACTTTGTTGACAACGCACGCTATCAGCAGGAGGATTATTACCTGCCAAGTATTATCTTGCACTTCTTCATGGATACTTCCTGGCCTTGGTTCCTCCTTCCCACCTACGTGCTTTTCCTTGATGTGTGCCCCTGCGGGGCTCTGTGCAGATGGGTGTTGCGCCCTTGCGTGGCTTCTTGCAGAGGTATATCTTCCAATATGATCTTTTAGTGAAGCTTCTTTCTTTGTCTTCTCCTTTTCTTCTTTTTGCTTGACTCTCCCTCAACACTCTTCTTGAATCTTTTCCAAATAAACATCATTGTAGGTCTATGTGCATTTTTTTTAAGGTTTTGCATCAGTTGTCATTGGGATTCTATGGGAGCAAATGGATGGATCTACTCCCTTGATATCTTTGTAGGTCCATGCAAATACATCCCGATATTCTCAGATTAGTGCTATCAGTTCTTCTTCCTCTTCAAGTGATACATCTTTTCCAATATACGTACATCTCTCTTCTCCTTCTTCCATGGCCACTATCACTTTCTTAGTTTCTTCCTTATTATTGTAAGCTTCTCCTTCTCTGGCTTCTCGTTTGGGCATCTAAATAGCTATCTTCTACTCTTCTACTTCATATCTTTTGAAGTGCTTTGGGACTTCAAAAAGATCTGGTGGTTGCTATGCCTTATCTAATGTGTCCTCGTTGTCTTGTCTTGTTGGGACTGATTCTACTATGACAGTTTTGGAATCTTCTTTTCCTTTTTTGCCTCAATTTCTTCTAAATATTGCTCCTCTAAATCGAATTTTGGTTCCATCTCTATGCTTTTGTACTCCTCCTTCCATTCCTTTTCTAGTAATTTTCTTGCCTCCACTTCTTGAAGTATTACCATGTAAAAACTTACATCATAACCTTCTTCATCCACACATTCATTCATAGTTAATACTTCTTCATTAACACATACATCTAGGGTCACTAAGATCTCCATCCATTCGTGTGGTTCAAAAGCCTCATGAGGGAAAATTTGCAGCATATACATTGGATCATCTATGGGTTGGTAATTTTGATGTCCAATAGGCCATAGTCAAGTTTTATTTTCTTCTCGTTTTGCCTCTTTACACATCCATAACTAGGCATCTTTGTGCATCCCTGATTGGTCACTTCATCCTGCACTATGAATGGACAAATCATCTTTTTCTCTATGTATGGGATTCCATTGTAGTGGGGGCACATCCCTATATGAAAAGGTATGTAAACTTATCTTTGTGATTGTCCCTTGATGTTGCAAGTATAATGTGTCTCTTCCCCAATCTTGCACTACCTTGAGTTGCCTCATAAAAGGTCATCCTAATATCATTTCGTAATTATTGGCCTTTCCAAATTGACATATAGCGACACTATGTTCAAATTCTACTCTGTAGGTAGTCAGTTTAATTTTCTCCAATATTCATAGGGGTCTTTCCATGTGGTCGTTTGCTAGTTGAAGCTTCATGTGTGTTGGTCGTAAGACTGATTTTCCCCATTTCTCCCAAATTTCTTTCATAGCTATGCCTATGCCAACTCTTGTGTCTAAGATGGATTTAGTCATATATCCATTAAAAGTAATGGGTAGAAAACTATTTCGTTCATCTCTCTCACTCAATTCTCCAACTTTATCAATTGGGATTTGAATGGTAGATGGAACTTTAATCCTTGTAAAAAGACTCTTTCTGCACCTCAAGCTGCTAAGTTATTTATTAAATGTATTTTTCTACATCATGGTTTTCCAAAAGTTATTCTTTCAGATTGATATGTTCGTTTTTATTATCACTTTTGGGTTGCATTATTTCAAAATTTAGGTTCCAAAATAGACTTTAACTCTACATTTCATCCTGAAAGTAATGGGAAAAGTGAAGCTATGAATAGTACTATTTTAGATATGTTACATTGTTATTCGTTAGATAATCCAAGTAATTGGGATGAGAAACTCCCTTTACTACAATTAGCATATAATAACACAACACATACCACTATTGGACATGTACCATGTTGGAGTTAGACGTCTGTAGAAGCACACGAACAACACAAGGAAGAAGAAGAAGCCTGGAGCACAACACACAATATTGAATGAATTACCACTAGAATGTACAAAGATAAATAACCTGGTAGGGCTAGATGCATATATACAAGCTAGGGAAAAAAGCCTCCTAAAGAGGGAAAAAAGTGCCTCGGCATTCCTAGTGTGTTCACACACATCACTACCTAAATATATTAACAAATTGCCCCTGGGAGTGATGCGGTGAATAGGGAGTTGGCACTCATATATAAGGAAGTGCCAAGCTATGTCGAATCAATCCACAAAAGGAAGTAAGCCCAAAGCTTTGCGGAAAGCTTCAAACTTCTCCCTAAGTAGGGCCTCCGTGAAAAGAGTCTCCAATGTTCTCCTACATGGGCACATATGACAAGTTGATTGCTCCAGCAGAGAACCTCTCCCTCACATAATGATAATGCACCTCAATTTGCTTAGTGCAAGCATGAAACATAGGGTTCCTCGCAACTGTCAATGCACTCTATCTATCAATGAAGATGGTGGTGGAAGAAGACTGACGAACACCCAAATCATCCATAAGGTGTTTGAGCCACACACACTCAATAGTCTTTGTGAAAGTTGGCGTATACTCAGCCTCACAACTGGACATGGCCACAGTAGGCTGCTTCTTGCTTAGCGAAGATATGCATGAGCTACCAAGCATGAAGCAAAAACCACTAGTGGACACCCAAATGTCACAGCAACCAGCCAAGTCAGAGTCAAAAAAAGCATGCAAATCTGGTGATAGTGATCCCCCTGGGGACAAAACAACCCAAGTAGTCGGGTACCACTCAAGTAGAGAAAGATGTGCTTAACCACCTGCCAATGCTTGACACCTGGGAAATGCATAAACTTGCTCATCTATGAGACAAAAAATTGAATATGTCACCGAATAATGCATAAGTAAATCAAGCATCCGATAGGCTACTGATAGAGAACAACATCAAATGCATCTCCACCATCATGAAGTCTCAATCATAAACTTGTCTCCATAGGAGTGGCAATAGGTTTACAGTCTTCAAGGCCAAAATGCTACAATAATGTGTCAATATATTTTGTTTGATGTAAAGCCATTCCAACATCAATATGCATAAACTAAATGCCCAAATAATGATGCAAATGCCCCAAAATAGACATCTCAAATGGGACATGCAAATCAACCTTAAAATCAGAAATATGCTTCTCATGAGGACTAGTGAGTAGCATGTCATCAATATACACAACAATGATCAGAAGTACATCATTAGCATGCTTAACATGTAAGGTGCTTTCAGTTGGACTATCTTAAAAACCATGTGCAATCAGATAGGCATGTATCTTTTCATTGCTTTAAACCATATAATTCCTTCTTTAACCTGCACACCTGGTTTTCATGCCCTTCCTACACAAAGCCACGGGGCTGAAAAACATACACTTCTTCATGAAAGTCCCCATTCACAAATGCTCTTTTAATGTCCAATTGATGTACATTCCAACCATGATGAGTTGCAAGTGCACAGATGCTATGAATAGTAGTCATTTGGCATACAGGTGCAAAGGTTTCATCATAATCAATGCCTCTTTCCTGTGCATAACCCTTTGCAACAAGCCTAGCCTTATACATGTGAACTGTTCCATCAGCTTTACACTTCAGCATGTATACCCACTTAGTGCCAATGGCCTTGTTGCTAGGAGGCAAGTGACATAAAGGACACATACCATTTTTCATGATAGCATCATATTCAGATTGCATTGCAACCATCCAATGTTCAGAATTTTGTGCTTCATCAAACGAAACAAGTTCAGTCTCATCATTAGGCAGCCATAGCATAGCAATCTAATGCAAAAGAGACACTATGAGAGGTTGAACGAGTACGGTATGATAGAGGTGCACCTAATTTGCTATCACACAAAGTTTGCACTAGCCATTTTGGCATTGATGGAAGTCAAGGGCTAACTCGTCAAGGAAGTACGTGCCAAGGTGAAGAGACAAGAAGCACAAGCTGACAACGGAGCCAACGAAGAAAAGACTGATGGAAATCTATGTCAAAATTCTCAAGATAAACCTTTAAAATAGTGATTTTCATCACTAGCACTCATTGTAAATACCATTTCCTATTTTTGTAGCTCGATTTTGTGCAAGCCAAGGAGTCCTTGAGCTTGAGGAGCATCAGAAGTACCTATCTATCAATTTTCATATTTTAGACTCCGTTTGAGCCCTCAAATAGGCCCTAGAACCTAATTTTAACTAGGGCGGACACTAGCTCTGAACAGGGTGAAAGCTAGTGAAAAACTATAAAAAGGACTAGAAGGCTCATTTTTGGGGGGAGCAAGTTAAAGAATGAACTAAATCTAAAGCAATTGTAACCTTTTTTGAGTAATCAAAGCTTCCATTGTGACACTCTTTGTTCTACCTATGTGCAGGTGTGTGTGTGTGAGTGCATGTGAGTGTGCTTCTCTTCCACCACTTGTGCATCACTTGTTGGAGGTCTTCATACCATCCTTATTTATTCCTGGATTGACAAGTAAAGGAGGTGATGCCTACACTTGAGCTACACCAAATTTTGGCGTTGTTGTCAGGGATTGAGCTTTGAGGATGAGCGTGTGATGGTAAGACATAGAGTAGAGACGTTGGAAGCATATGTAAGCTTTTCTTTTATTTGTTTTCATCTTCTTCTTCACTTCTACACTCCATAGCCATCCATCATCATCTTCACCATTGCAACCATATACCTCCATTTCCATTCACCTCCTCATTTCATTTGAGTGCGAGAGAGAGAGAGAGAGCGACTTGTGTGCGATTGTGTATTGTGTGTTTTTTGAGATTCTTTGTAGGAATCAGTATCTCCAGGAGTTACCAGCTCGAGCAGGTAAACAATTTGACTGTGCAGGTCCCAAGGCATTGACTTCTGTCAATCACGATTGATAGAAAAGTTGTCCATTTTACAAAACTAAGTGCATAACCATGATCCTTAAGCCTAGGGTATCATAAATGTGTGATCACATTTTTCAAGTTCCACATATTTTTATCAATCGTGATTGACGAGTCAATCAGGACTAACAAGCGACGACAGATAGATCTCGATGGACCAGCCAATCGTGACCAACATGTTGATCGTGACTTATAGGGTCCATGATCGATTGACCACGATTGAGAGAGCCATCACGTTCCAGATGTCAATCACAACCAAACCATCGATCGAGATTGACAACCTCGACGGACATGTCCATCGCGATGAACATGATCCATGACTGTTTGACCCACGAATGACTGAGTCTATCGATGGACCCAAATTTTTGTCCAAAATTTGGGAAAATTAAGGGTCATTAGAGCATAAAGAAACCTTAGAAAACACTGTGATCTATCCCTGAGAACCTGTTTCACCTGTTTCCACTCTCGAGTGCCTAACTAGCCATAACTTCTTCATACGAACTCCATTTGCTACAATTTTGGTCCCCTTGGAAAGCTCATTGAGAATCCTATGTGGAACATCAGTCGGTACTAGGGAGTGAGAATAGTTTTTAGGGAAAAAAGGAAGCAAGGATCCATACTTTTCAGTGTATGTTGAAGGTTGTTTTTGTCTGTCAATACATTGTGGTCAAGTCCATTTATAACTGGTAAAATTTCACAAGTTTGTGGTGTGCAAGCAAGGATTTCAAGAAACTTTAGCAAGGTGATCATGGAGCTTGGGCGAGTGCATCTTGGGCTCGACTAGCAATCAAAAAGCAAAGGACTTGAGGTTGGAAATTCTCTTGAAACCCCCTCGGTCAATTCTTAGCTTAGGCTAAGAACGCATAGTATTAGGAGTAAGTTAGGGCAACGATAGACATGAGACAAGTTGAAGACTACTAAGTAATCAATTTCAAATCAAAAGATAATCTGTGTGTGTGACGATAACCCCAAGGGAAAGAACTAATTCTGCTACGATCAACTTCAAGTGCGAAAAAAAAATCACTTAAGTATTCTTGACGATGCAAAATCAGACAAGATCATAAACATGATAACAAAATAAAAAGAATCCAGTGGTTGATAAAAAAGAATCAGCAACGAGGTTGTACTTTGGGTAAAATTGGGGTTGCTCAATTAGGCATATGAACCTTAGATCAAGACGACATCTAGGGAGAGATAGACAAATCCTTAGGTCTTCAGAGGCTAGTGTCAATCACACTGCTAGGTCTTGGGCCTAGCAATTGAGCAATTACCCGCACTACCTTAGCTCTAAAACTAGTGAATCAGAGATGTCCTATGGTATGGAGAGACCCACAGGAAGTTCACATGTGGCTTACTTAGAGAAACCTGAAGGCCCATACAAAACTCAACTTGAATACATCAGGACCAACCCATTATGTGCTCGTATCTATGAGAACGGTCTGAGAAGATATGTTGTCTAGATTAAAAACTCTGATCAACCCTTTAAACTAGAACACCCAATTGTCAAATTTGAGAATGGTGCATACCTAGATGAGGAAGGAACAATGTACATAGTGACCAACCAACCAGATAGAATAGACGAATTTGGTAATGTGATTCCAGAGACAGACATAGATGGCATAGAGCAAGGGAACTTTGGAAGAGAGCCCATAACTCCCCGAGGCAAATCAGTCCTAACTAGAATCATCACTCTTAAACCGAGAGGCGGACGAAGATTTTTGGAGGTATAAGCATGACTACCCTAATGAAGTAGGAATGCTCACAATCTATGAGTTTAAAAATCTGAATAGCCCAGGCAAAGTAACCTATTTATACAATACTTCAGAGAGGATCTTTGTGGTTACAGAGCATGGTAGGCATGCCTACACTTGGAAGGGTGAATTTGTTTTCCCACAACCAAGATCTAATGTCTCTTATGGTCCCGAAGGAGCTGGAACATCTCAAGCTCATGGAAATCAAAGGGACAAGAGTAGAGGTAGATCTGAGCTGAGCTTTGCTAACTCAATAGGAAGAGAATGAACGAGAACCGAGACTAATAGAATGGCAACCAAAAGGCCCATACGATCATGTGGCACAATTTAGGCAAGTCTTAAGAGCTGAGCAAGTTGATGACTTGTTCACTCAGTACAATGCATTTGGTCTAACTCTCAAGAACACCACACTAACTTGGTTTCAACCGCTTCACCAAGGTCAGTTCAAGAACATAGACCAACTTCTAGAAGCCTTCATCACAGAATTTTCTAACAGTGGCGTATGACACAATACTTCCTCACTGATACATAGCTTCAAGTAGACACCTCAAGAGACAGTTAGACTTGCAAGAAGAAGATTTAGGCAACACCTAGAGAGATGCCCTGTTCGTGAGTTACCCACACCAACCAAACAAGTGGCTTTATTCTTGGACGGATTGCTAAGTACCAAGTTGAGATCTTATGTGTATTGAAGGACCCTAGAACCGGTGAGAAAGTAGCTCATAAATTAGGAGTCTCTAGAAAACAGGTACCCAGATTTGCCCCAATTAAACAATGCTATACTTGTGGAGGAGACCATATGGCAAATGTACGTCCCATTATGGCTCAACCCCAAGAAAACCCTAGCAGCCTATACTGCACCATAGAGTGGAAATATACCAACCACACTACACAAGACTTTCCCTATAACAAACAAAGTGTTAGAAAAAATTATCCTCAGCCATATCCATAATAGGGAAGATACAAGAACCAATACCCACCACAACAATATAGCCAACCATAGCAACCCTATCAACCATCCTATCAAGGCAGCAAAGATCCCAACCAATTCTAGCACAGAAGCCCCCTTGTCTAGCCAATGTGATTCCAGTAAAGTACGCAGTTGCAAAAGAAAATCTGAATAGATCCTTAGTGCCTGTGACACCATTGCTTTCAGAAAGTGACCCAAGTGATCATAGTTTTGACTCTACTCATATTGATAGCCCACATGCTTACTACATGCAATCACCTGAGCATAATGAGTCATGTTATTATGAAGACCCGATTGAATCTAGTTGGGAGCCAGAGTATGCAAATGTCATGTATGCAAACCCCAACTCTAGACCCCAACCTAGGCAGATAAGACCCCCATTTCCTAGAGGACCTTGCTACCTATGTCCGGGAGATCACCTCATTCGTGATTGCCCTATGCCTGCACCTAAACAAACCCAATCCGCGAAAACTCAAGACTTCTATCTAGATTGTGAGAAGGAGCACTTGCTATGAGATTGTCTTGAGAACCCCAACAATATGCCAAAAATCACCCCTATCAACATCATTGGACTAGTGGTAGACTCCATGGGAAAAGCGGTCACTCGAGCTCAGGCATTACAACAAAACCAAGGGTTAGGCCAAGAAAAGAGTTCCGAGGTTAGAGAGACTGAGAACCTAACTAAGAAAAGGACCAGAGCTTGGAGGGATAGTCGAGAGAGAATGAAATGGCAATGGGCAAAGAAGATGAGCGAACTTGAGGAAATCTTGAGAGAAAAAAAAGCCAAGATAATTGAACTCACATCTCAAACTCACTCTCACACTACTCAACCACCACCATTCCCATCTCCCTCCAATCCACCACCTTCCAACCAACCTCACACAATCCCACCACCCCTTAGAGTAGGATCAACCTTAGCAGATCCCACTCCCGAGGACCTAGACATGATGCTTAGGGCATATCAAGCCAGACTCCAAGAAGGTCCAAACATAACGGAACATGAAAAGTGTTACCCTAGAGTTGAACTAGAGCTCGAACGAACTAAAATTTGTATTAAGATGGCGGAATTTGCTCAAACCATGTTTGAAGCTAGTCGCCTCTTTAACTTCTCTAGTTTAGCTAAGACACAGTTGCACTTTGATGGACATTTAGAAAGATTGGAGAGCTTAATTGCAAGATCTCGAAAGGAAGCCACCTCCCAAGGAAAGGACAAGGCAAGTGGGAGAATGAGCTTTTACTAACTAGTTATTACTAATTAGCGATTACTAATTAGGTATTATTAATTCGCTATTACGAATTATCCCTTACTAATTATCTTGTTACTAAGTAGCTATTGCGAAGTAGCTAGTTCTTGGTTAATTGTTTGTAATGATCTATTAGTAATTAGCTTGTTACTAATTAGCTATTACTATGTAACTGATTGTTCGATAGTTGTTAGTAGTTAGCTATTACTACTTAGCTTTTTACTAATTTGCAATTATTAATAAGCTATCGGATTAGCTTAGGTAACAATTATCAACAATGCTAATGTTGCATAGGATAGGGAGCTTGGGAAAAGTGAGAATGTTGGGCGTACACCATTTGTTGAAAGTAAGACTTATGCCCAATCTTCATCATCGAAAGAGAAATAAAATATTTTATCCTTCCTCCAAAAACCATCTGCAATCGGTGCTAGTGTGGATCCTTGTCCAATTGACAACACGCATGATGCGGAGTCCACACGCATTGAATTTCATAGTGGTCTAGATGGAATGATTGAGAATGTTCTTGATCCATTTAGCAGCTCAGATATTCATCTAGCTAGTCATAAATCTGTAGTTGATAATGATCCCATTGTTTGTTCAAACAAAGGTTATCTGCAAAATCCAACATTTGATCTTAATCAGAGTCCAACTAGTGATGTTCTTCAAACGAATGCTACAAATGAAACTTCCTTGAAGCAAAACTATTGTAACCCAGCCTTAGTTTCTGACATGTGTGGATCCCCAACAAAGGTTGTAGGTGTTCATGTACAAAAGGATGCCACTCTAGTGCAGTTTACGGCAAATGCAAAAAGAAATTTGCAAGCACCTGTGAAACGACAGAAGAAGCCAAACCATTTGCACCCAATTACAAGGCGACAAACTACTCGGTCACACTTCAATAGAGGCGCTGTACTTGATATAGGATCTTTTGAAAGAATAGTACTAGTGTTCACCCTCTTACATCATTGTCCTTTGTAATGGTTACTATTCGCACATGTGGCATCATCCAAATCTAATAGCTATCATCACCGTTTGTGATCATCCTATTTTGTATCGATGTTATTAAAATATTTTGTTGTCTCTACCTCGTATTATGTACACTGTACATATTTGATAGCTCAATTGTGTCATTGATTGTAATGATGTAAACAATTCTTCTTTTGGTACTATATGGGCAAAATGGCATTTGTCCATAACTTAAGCACCAATTGGGAAATAATTTGAAGTCTTAATGCCATCATAAACAGTAGGAATGCATTTGTATGAATTTTACAATCGTTCCTCTCATGATGCCTTTTCACAATGATATGATTTGGATAGTAGTAAATAGTTTCAAAGTGAGGAAACTGATTTTACTATTTAGTTCTACTGTTCACCTTCTTACAGCACCTCTTTGTAATGGTTACTATCCACACATGACATTGTCCAAATCGATTAGCTCTCATAGGATTTTGTATTTAGCCTATTTTGTAATGATGTTACTGATTGTATTTATCCTATTCTATACAATTTTTGATAGACTAACAGTGTCATGGATTGTAAGTTGTAATGATGTTTTGCTTATAGGCCAGATAAAGAACAAAGTTCCATCCAAAGCTACCGCAAAAGACAGCCTTACATCCTCAGCAAGTCAATGTCAGGCTGCAACACAAGTTGAGCACAAAGATGCCCAAAAAGAAAAAAAAACTAAATAAAGTATCAGTTTCAACTCAAACTGAGCCTATTGCAACTCAAACATGTCCTATTTCAACTCAAACTGATCTTATTGCAATAGCAATTGAGCAGAAAGCATCAGTTTCAACTCAAACTAATCATGTACTAGTGTTCACACCAAAAGGCAATCAAGAGCCTAAACAAATACTAGGCAAGTCAAAAAAATGAAAGAGGTTGGATCATGTGATAAGGGAACCAGAATTTATTGAGATAGAAAGGGACCCTCCAAAGATTCAATGTGGCCTCAAAAAGGAGGAGATATAGGAATTGAAACGTATTCACAAGGATTTACAACCTAGGTCTCTGATTCTGGAAGTTGAAGTATTTATGAATATCCGAAGTAAGAAGGCCTTTCTTGACAGTAATGCTTTTCTTTAATGGTGCCTTGAACATTTCAATGTCTGGTTTTGGAGTGCCTATGATCTAGACGAGGTTAACAAATGTATTGATACAATCTTCCCAGAGTTCAAGAGGAAATTTATGGATATTGGGGGGAGGGATTAGTGTTTTTGGAATTTTTCAATCCATTTCAAGAAACTAGCTCATTTTTGGGACAAGAATGTGGAGTACGGGCCTGACAATAAATTGATAATTGATCCTACTGCTTATAGGTTATTTTATAACATTAGAAGATGTTGTCTAATGTTACCAAAGATGACAATCAGTGAAAGACTTAACTATCTCTCATGAACCCTTTGTGATCAACTTTGGAAATGGTTAATAGCCCCAAATCGTATTGAGTATGTAGATATTATTTCCAGATTAATTCCTCTTGATGAAGAGAGTTTTTCTATATATCATGGAATACATCGAGACCATAATTGAGATTACAGACATAACCGAGATTACATAAATAATCAGGATTACAAACAAAAACACTAAGTAATGCCAACTCTAGGGTGGCTATGAGTGGTTCTGTTTTTGAACCCTTCAATATTTATAGATCTATCACACACGGTTGTCCCCTTGCTCCTCTTCTGTTTGCTATTTCTAGTGATGCTTTGGGATGGTTAGTCAAATATAAAATTGAACAAGGAATTATTAGAGGTATTTCTATGTCTGGATGAAAGTTAAAGAGGGTTATACCTTAAATCCAGTGTTTGCTTCCAATCTTTGGTTTTTGTCATAGGACTCATTATGGACTGGATGGGTGAATGCTGAAGAAGCTTCTCCTTTGCCTATTAAGATGAATAAGTGCAGGAAAAAATGCTTTAACTCATGGAATAGCCTTATGTCTGGGTAGGATATTATGGATCCTTTCTTCATTAATGACATTGTTGATTTATCTCTTGGTTGTAAATAGGTGCTTATGGATCAGAGGGAGATGCTCTTGAAAGGCACGAAAAAGTGCAACCACTACAAAGAGCTTGAGCTACATATGATTGCTATGGATATGTTCCAAAATTTCAAGAAAAAAACAAGTTGCTTTCCCAAGTTGGTTAGGAGCCTGAATCAAAAGTGGAATCTCCAGTCAATAGTCCTACAGATTTCAGGTCATTTGGGCCCTTCCTCCTGTGAATAAGCACTCCATGTTATTGTGGCTTATCATTCAACAGGGCCTATGGACAGGGAGCAGAGCTTGTTAATTAAATTTGGGGAATGGCAATTGTAATAGATGTGGTAGGTTGGAGGATCTTTCTCACCTATTCATGGAATGATTTCATGCTCAGAAAATATGGTCCCCTCTTAATAATCTCTACCTCACCCTTGGCAGACCAATAATGGGTTGTATCCCTTGCTTTGGCATACATGGAGAGCACAAATATTATAGAACATTTGGGTTGAAAGAAATAAAAGATGCTTTGGAGATGGTAGTAGGAATCAAAGTTAGAACTGTTGGAAAGAAATGAAGTTTGCTGGACAGGCCTACCTTTCTAGTATCTCTCATGCTCCTATGCATCAAGCCATGTATTCAAAAATCATATGTAATGTTAGAGACCAACAGTGGAGAGTCACTCTCTCTAAGATGTATTGTCCCAAAGAGGGTGTGCCCCCTCCATAGTTGTACAATATTTCCTAAATTTAATTTAATCTCTATTTTCCATCCAAAAAAAATAACTTTTAAGTCTATGGGTGGATTCAAACTATTCCAATGATAGATAAATGACATTTCCTTCCAAAATCATGCTTCCACCCGCACATCAATTCATCTGTTTTAGGGGTGCATGTTTTGTTCTGAGGGGGGTAAGCTGTCACTCTTTTCTTTTCCTTTTGAAATGGAGGTTTAGCCAAAGCCTAATCCCCCAGACTTTAATTTTGAAATCGCAAATATACAAGTGAATGGGCATAGTACCCATGGGACCCCCCGTATCCCACAAAGCAAGGTAAGACGAGTTACATAGTGTCTTTCTGTAGCCAGGGATTGAACCCCCGCCCCCCCTGAAGAGGCAAAGAGCCAATCCAAGTGAACTAAGCCACACTCTTTTTTTGAGAGAACAAAAAAAAAGAATATTAATTTATAGAAGAGTTACAAATTCTACTAGGGGCAAACCCTCACCAAATAGAGATAAGCACTCCACCTTTTTTTGTTAAGACAACAAGAAGATTATATTAATGATGGTATGTGTAAGTGTACAGAGGGCAGGATCCCACACAAGGGTCCAGATTATAATCAATACTCAACAAATACTATTGGAGCAGGGGACATACATCTCGATAGGATACAAGTCAGAGAGATACAAAGGTTCATGATACACAGGCTCATGTACATAAGAAAATCATGTCAAATATGGAACTAGAGTACAACTTAAGTAATGAATATCTCCACTGGTTGGGGATGTGTTATACAGATGTTTGGATAGTTGAAAATGCTTAGAAGGGGTTGTCTTGATAGCAAGAAGACACCTCATTGAAATGTCTTTGAACCCTCTATAGCTCCTGAATTTTTGCAACATGTATCTTGCAACATTAGCAAGGTGAAGAGGCCTGTGGGAAGTGCATTGAAGAAGCCTCTCCTGTAGCACCTTTTTGTGCAATAGCAATACTTGAAGACAAGCAGGAGATAAGTTAGTGATATCCATTATAGTGGAGCCCTGAATGAGCCCACCATTGACATTGAGGTCATTCCAGCTAGAGTATCCCTTCTTGCAACACTTGTGCTCTTTGATTCCCATTTTGCAATTGTTCCACAGAGATAGCCATCCAATCGAGATGCTTTCCTGAAGAAAAAATTCAGAATGAGTAAAGTACTTCCCATTAGGGAAACATGCCTTTTTAACCTCCATCCACACCTTCCATAATCAACAAAGGGAACTGCGCACAACAACAAAAGAGTGAGGAGAAACAATAAATCCCATAAAGAATGATCTTGCCAGGATTTATAGTTTTCTATATAAAAATGTTTAGTGTTTCTTTTTATGAGGTTAGCCCATATGTCATAAGAATCCAGGGATCTAGCTATCCATTTAGCAACTTTATTAGGGAGGCAGCAAATGTTCCACTTGATTGAACTTCTCAACACAGAAATGGTTACTAAACAAACTAGTTTATAATTAACTAGTCAAATCATGTACTACATAGTGCCAGGCAAAAAAGTTGTCCAACATCACATGGGTATTACAAATTCCAAGGCATACTATTATAAACAACCACATACACATCACCATTTATGGTAAACATGTCTGTACAATCGTGGACTGGTGACATGGGTATTTTAATGCATCTTACAAGATGGGAATACATATAAGCTGGTGGTCTTTTTTCTAACAACCTATAGACATTTTCTTCTAGTCTCTCATAAAATAAACCCACCATATAATATGTTCCTGAAGCTATCAGGTTGTTCCACGCACCCATTACATTCTTTGGACTAAATTGTTTTCCTTTTGTGCACTTTAATAAATAGAAATATGCACCTTTATCATTGTCCTCTTCTGCATTGACTATAAAGTTCTCACCCACTGCTAATGCATATGATATCTAGGTAGTTGCCATCACCTTCAAATGTAAAATTGGAAAAGGATGAGTCTTTTGCTTCATCTGAGTCATTGATAGGAGTCAAAGTATGGTACGCCCAATTTTGAATGTTGTTGATGCATCTTTTCCATTGACCATGGATACAATGAAAGCAATAACATGTTAGTTATGTGAAACCAATGCAATGTCTTCCTAACATTGAATAACCATGAATCGAATGCAAGGATCAAACTTGAGATATCCCCTTACAATCCCAAGCCTTCTCCCTATTCACTTCGTCAATCTTCACTTCCTAGAAGACCTGTGTGACATCTCTCCGTTCTGACTCTAACAAATGTCCCTTGAGAAGCAACATTTGTAGCACACTTCAACATTGCACCTTCAGGTTTAAGTTGTTCATGGGTTAGTGCCCTTTTCACAACTGCACCTGCACCATCATGTTCTCCCTTCCCATGCCTTGACTCAAAGAAGCTACATATCATAGTCATGCATGTTAGTTGGATATCTTCCTATGAAGTAAAATGGATGTTTAGCTTTAAATTGAGAAGCTCCACCATCTGACCATATCCAATGTTGGCTTAATTGAAGGTTTAGCTCTCTCAACCATTGCCAATGTAATTGGAAACAATATTGCACAAAAAGGGTGTCATGATTCTTGTCATCCGATAGGAAGAAGTGGATTACGTTTTTAGGTATACCCTCCAAACGGAAATATGTGATATGCACAAAAATAGTTACCTGTAAAGACCACCAATGCATAGATTGTATTTCATTCTGCTCGCAGAATGTATAGTTTTCTGCAAAATCAACCACTAAAACCACTAATTAGCTATTACTAATTAGCTCGTTATTAATTAGCTTGTTACTAATTAGCTTGTTACTAATTAGCTTGTTACTCATTATCTTGTTACTAATCAGCTATTACTAATTAGCTTTTTAGTAATTAGCTATTACTAAGTAGCTTGTTCTTGGTTAGTTACTTGTAATTAGCTATTACTAATTAGCTTGTTACTAATTAGCTATTACTAACTAGCTTGTTTGTAATTAGCTTGTTACTAACTAGCTTATCATTAGCTTGTTACTAATTAGCTATTACTAATTAGCTTGTTAGTAATTAGTTATTACTAAGTATCTGGTTCTTGATTAGCTCTTTGTAATTAGCTATTACTAGTTAGCTTGTTACTAATTAGCTTGTTACTCATTAGCTTGTTACTAATTAGCTTGTTAGTAATTAGCTATTACTAAGTAGTAGGTTCTCGATTAGCTGTTTTTAATTAGCTTCTACTAATAAGCTATTACTAAGTAGCTTGTTACTAATTAGCTTGTTAGAAATTAGCTATTAGTAGCTGGTTATTGGTTAGTTGTTTGTAATTAGCTACTACTAATTAGCTTGTTACTAATTAGGTATTACGAAGTACTTGGTTCTTGGTTAGTTTTTTGTAATTAGCTATTGCTAATTAACTTGTTACTAATTAGCTATTACTAAGTAGCTTGTTAGTAATAAGCTATTACTAAGTAGCTGGTTCTTGGATAGTCGTTTGTAATTAGCTATTACTAATTAACTTGCTACTAGTAACCTATTACTAAGTAGCTGGTTCTTAGTTAGTTCTCAATAATTAGTTACTACTATTTAGCTTGTTAGCAATTAGTTATTATTAAGTAGCTAGTTGTTGGTTAATTTTTTGTAATTAATTATTACTAATAATCTATTACTAATTAGCTTGTTACCAATTAGCTATAACTAAGTAGCTAGTTCTTAGTTAGTCGTTAGTAATTATCTACTACTAATTAGCTTGTTAGTAATTAAATATTACTAAGTAGCTAGTTCTTGGTTAGCTATTTGTAATTAGCTATTACTAATTAGCTTCTACTTATTAGCTATTACTAAGAATATGAGGGGCATACCGACGCTACCTATACCGACGGTCACTCTCGGCGTCGGTATAAACGTTGGAAAAGTCCACTTGAAGATACCGACGGTCAAGTGATCGTCGGTATGACCATTTAAAATGGATCATCGGGGTGTCCCCCAACTGTCAGTATGGACCTCGGTATGAGCGTCGATATGAGCATCGGTATGAGCGTCGGTAATTTACTAGAGGTTACTGATGCCCATATCGATGCTAATACCGACGCTCATACGGAGGCCATGTTTTAAACATACCAGGAACCCGAGAGCAAAACTGAACATTTTTTCACATGTTTGAGTAATAGTTGTCTTCTGTCGAACTTGCACGCACGAACTGAATTGCGACCTGCATTGTCTTGTGCACATACACACACACACAGATCTCTCTCTCCCTACACACATGCAATCTCTCTCTGTTTAGATCTCACATCTTGGTAAGTGGTCCGTGTACTCTTAGCCTTTGTCTTTTTCATTATAACCCATGCATTGATTATCATACACACACCATGAGTTTTAATTTTAACAATCAAGATATTTGTTTGTCTACAATGCATGACTTCCAACCATTTCTATTAATTAGTCGTACTCAAGTAAAACATGCATTTAGGAAAGGATACAATTCATGTATTGTTTTTTGTCAATAACATAGTTGATTATACACATACACTTCCCGATGCACATAAATCATTTATGGATTCCTATAAGGATTGTTTTATGGATGATTCTCCTTCTAAACTACGAACTTCTAGGGGATCTCTTGACCATAGTATAGACTTAATTCCTAGTATTTCTCCTCCCCATAAAGCACCTTATAGGCGTGTGTGTACGTAAGTCGTAAATTCTTAGGGAATTGTGTCGATGCGACTGTACCTCAATCACCTTGCAAATGCATATAGTGGTGGATAATACACATTTAATTATCAATCCGAGAGATTAGACATATCAAGTGTATGAAAACATGTGCACATGTGATGGTAGTGAAGTACCAATGCTACAATGCATGTGGCTTATCTTAACTACCTCTCCAACTCACTAACTCTCAAGAAATGCATGTTGTGAGACCATTTACAACAGTAAGCACAAATTTGATATCAACGAGACACATCTAATAGTGATATTTTCAAACGAATTTGATAAACCTACTTCAAGTTATGAGCAAAATAGTGAATGGCGAGAAACACCAATACCTGCTCCACAACTCCTCAAGGCACACACACGCGTTACAGTAGTTCAAAAGTGATGGGAATGGGTAGACAATGGTCTTGCACACGCATTTCAAGCATAAAACACACACAAGAGCTCTTGGAGAAGACGATAATCAACAAGCAAGAGGCAAATTCAAAATTCTGCTTCAATTCTTATTTTGGCCTCTTTAGAAGAGTCATCAAGTGACTTATATACATGTGCCCTAAAATTGGTCCTTTCACACAAGAGACCGGCACTTTTATTGAAGAAACACTAATTTCCTACTATGTTACCATGATAATATTACAATGACTAGGGTTTATGCATCTAGAGGACTCCTCTAGTGCATTTACATGGCTTCATGAGGTTTCTATAGGAATTTGAAGAAGAAAATTTGTGCCCATAATCTAAAAATTTTTGGGGCTCCCTTTTCTGTACTTCTTTACTCTACAACACTCTCCCCCTCTTTGTCTTTGTCATCCCTTGATAGGCTTTGCTTCTTGTTTGCAACTTGCTCATAGTTTTTTAGTACACACACCCTGTGGTTGAAGAAGCGGTTAGGACTGTCAGTGAATTTGTTACCTTATTAGAGCCTTAGTCCTATGCTTTTGTTCTCCCCTTAGTATTCCTTACATCATAACTTTGAGTTGCGGTGATAATTTGGGCTGCCATACATGCATCTAACAGCTAAGAATGTGATATTCTTAGTCACTCTTTTCTGCTTTTTCACCATCTACCCCTTTCTAACTTTTGGCCTTCGTCTTTGTTCTCACACATCTGGCCCTATTGTATTGTTGGAGCCTGTTTACTTCTTTTTGTTGCCTGCATCATTTGGTCAACATTGCATCGGTCTCTGTCTTTTGGTTAATGCTTCAAAGGTTTTGTCTTTAAATCTTCTTTCACATCCTTCATGACCTGATGCTTTTCTTTAGCCTGTTCCTTTCTTTCCATCGGACCCACCTAGTGGACGAGGAGACATGAGTTTTCCAATCTCTTGATTTGCTACCAGTCAGGCTGTTTTTGGATCCATATGCGTTGCTGAGATTTTTGGGCTTCTACTAATGAATTTGGAAGCCATACACAAAGAAGTCTTGGTTTATCCATTTTCAATTGTGAATAGTGGTTGTTTCATGGTGTTTCTACTGGATGGCTGATGTGCTCTTGTGTTGTGTTGACTTGTTGAGTCATTCGATCCTTACATACCCATTGTAGACGAGTATTGCATGGATGTGGTGTTCTGACCATTGACATCTAGGTAGGTTTTCTTCTTATCATGTAGATAGGTTGAGAAGAAATGTCCTCACGATCTCTCTTAGGCTCATGTCTCAAGGGAGAAGTGGTCACATATTCATTCAGTATATCCCTATTGGTAGGTAATTTGAGAATGGGGTAGTCCTGAGATGCCTTTTTTTCTAAATCCTCTTATATTTCCTTCCTTGAGTTATTTTCCTTGCGAATGATGACATTATGACTTTGTGGCGGCCTATCTTCCAATAAACTAAAGACTTCTTTATGCCCTACCTTGGAGGATATGTATCCTTGTGCAAGATGTATGCTACCTTCATTCTCAAAGATCCAATCTTGTCCCAACATCAGATTTTTGATAAGGTCTTCATCATGGCATACCAATAGTCTTTGCTCCATCGAGGACTTTCCTAGATGAAGGGACATTAGGGCGTCTCCTACACATTCGACGGTTTTACTGCCAATTCCTATCATGCATGCCTTAGTGGGACTTATGGTTGTTCTGAGAGGAGTGGTTAAGGACATTCGTATGCAACTAAGTGCAGCTCCTATGTCGATCAGTGCATCCACTAATTGATATGCCATGTTTCTGATTCCTAGGTTTAGGTATGGTCGGGAGATGCTATAGCTTGCATTGCTTGTATCATTGACTTGGTAGTTGGCCATGGGTATAGGTTCCTCTCCCTGTAGATATCGTTATTGTTCATCCCTTTGCCACATCCACTCTTTCACGATTCTTGATATTCTCTAAGGCTTCCTTTTGTGATTCTTCTCTAATCCTTTCTTCTTCCTTCTTTTGATTCTGTGCTCCCAAAAGTCGTACTAACATTTGGTCTGTTAATGGTTCCATATATCTTTTCACTCTACAGCTGCTAATGTAGTTGGGTAGCGCATCTCTATCTAGTGTAGCTAGATTCACTTCTCCACTTGTGAAGATTCGGTTCATCAATAAGGGTCATATCCTCACTATTGCAGGTTCTTGGCATGTTGTTTCAACGTGTAGACTAATACCAAATCTCCTTTCTTTAATCCTTTATCTTTGATATGTGCATCATAATATGCTTTTTGCCTCCTTTTTGCTGTATAAATTGGTGCTACTACTTGTAGTCTTGTTTCGTGGAGCTTTTCAATCTGATATAATTGCTTGGATAGTTCATGGCTTGTCCACTCATACTATTGTGCTACATGTAGGGTAGGTACTAAAAATTCAATTGGTAAGATCGCGTTCTGTCCGTATACCAAGTTAAAAGGAGTAGTTCCTATGGCTGTCTTGTAAGCCACACAAAAGGCCCAAATTGCATGATGCAATTGTTTGTCCCAATCTAACCTTCCATTGTTGACTATCTTGGTCAACACTGTGCATAACACTTTATTGGAACTCTCTGCTTGACCATTAGCTTGAGGGTGATAGGGGGCTGATTTTCTGTGAATCACCAAAAAATCATTCATTAGGGATTCTATTACTTCGTTGATGAAGTGTGTTCCCCTATCTCTCACTATCTCTATCGGCAATCCAAAACGAGTAAAGACATTCTCGAAGAGAAACTTAGCTGCAGTCTGTGCATCATTCTTTCTTGTTTCTTTTGCTTCCACCCATTTTGTTAGATAGTCCGTTGCCACTGTTATGTATTCAGCATGTGATCCTTTGGCTGGAAGATTTATAGGTCCTATGAAATCAATGCCCCAATTTGAAAATGCTCTCACACAAATCATGGGTCTTAGAGGCATATTATCTCTCCTAATAGGATACTTGGATCTTTGGCACACCTCACAACTTCGTACATAAGTGCCAACATCCATATGTAGAATTGGCTACCACAAACTTGCAAAGAGAATCATTTTTACAGTTCTTTCAATTGAAAAATGTCTTCGTGTGGCACGTGCATGTGCCATCTCAAAGATAGGTAAATATTCTCATTTGTGGATGCTCCTTTGTGGATGCATAGTTGTAGCTGATTGTCCTTTCCTCTTTTGAATAATTGCTTTCCCATTATAGTATAATCCTTGCTCATTTTTTCTAGGGATCACTTCTGTGCTAGATTCGCTCCTTCCTCATGCTCGTTTGTTTTCAAGAACTTAACTGATGCCCTACTCCAGTTTGGTTCTATTGTAGAAAATTGTAATGATGCGTGGTCTTTTAGAGTATTTTCCTAGCATTCATGGCAACTGTTAATGTGTTTATGTACGTCCTTTGGCATATCTGGCCAATATACTCCCAATCTTCTGAATTCCCTTATTGTTCCATGGTCTCCTTTATGAATTTTCCATTTATTTACGTGAGCTTGCTCAATAGGTCCTTTTGTTTGGTCTCTTCTACACATCTCAGTTATACGACACTTGGCTCTTTATAGTACACACTTCCTACCACAATGTGCAATATAAGTGATTGCAAAAAATCCTCTTTGTTGATTCTATGATGTGGTCCATGTGTGAGTGTTGGAATCAACTTTTCTGCCCACTTCGAACATACTTTTAGGTTGAATAAGTATGTGTCTGGGATACCATTAGCCACTCTGTTGGGTGGTTCTCCATGTGTCATCCGAGACAGATGATCTGCTCTTACGTGAGTATTTCCTTTTTTGACCACTACTTCAAAATCAAATTCCATCAGCAATAGAAACCATTTCACTAGCCTTCCCATTTTGCAGGGCTTATTGACCAGATACAACAAATCCTGATGGTCGATAAAGAATTTGAATTTGTTAGCTAGGAGGTAATGTCAAAATTTCTTGACTGCATACACCATTCCTAAATCTTCTCATTCTGTGGTGGTATGATTTCTTTCTGCCTAGTTGAGTTGTTGACTCGCATATGTGATATGATGATCTAACTTTCCTTCATCTATTGGTTGAGCTAATATGCATCCTATGGCATAATTAGACACATCTATATGGATATGGAATGGTTTATTCCAATTGGGTATCTTCAATATAGGTGTTGTACTTAATTGTTGTTTCAGTTCATTAAATGCTTTTTCACATTCATCCATCCAACTGAATTGAGTTAATAACCCATAAAGAGGTTTAGCAATTATGGCATACATGTGGATAAATCTATAATAGTATCCACAATGACCCATAAAGGTTTGTACTTCCTTGGCATTTTTTGGTTTGGGTAAGTCTAGGATTAACTTAATCTTATCTTCATCCGTGGAAATTCCGTTCTTTGATACAATATGTGCTAGGATTTTTCCTTGTCTTACCATAAAGACACATTCTTCTGGGTTCAAGCATACTCGATATTGTTGACATTTTTCGAATATCCTTCGTAATTTTGAAATGTGTTCACTCTCTCACCTGAATTGGTGCATAAATCATCTACGTATACTTCCATACTCTTCCTTAAAAATTCATTGAACACATGACACATCAACCTTTGGAAGGTAGCGGGGGCATTGGTGAGCCCGAATGGCATCACTCAAAAAGCATATACTCCCCATTCAGTAGCAAAAAGCCATCTTATGTTGGTCCTCACTTGCGATGGCTACTTGATTATACCCTAAAAACCCATCTAGGAAGCTGTCGACTTCCTTGCTTGCGACTCTTTCCAAGAGATCGTTAGTGATTGATAATGGGTAGCTATCACAGATAGAAGCTGCATTTACTTTCTTTAGGTTAATAAAAACTCTCAGTTGTCCATTCTTCTTTGGTACTACCACTAAAGGTGACACCCATTTTGTGTGCTCTATCTCATAAATGAATCTGACTACTAACAATTTGTCTATCTGTTTGTATACCTAAGTACTAACCTAGGGACTTGTGGAGAAAGAGACTATACCTCAATCCCCCTCAAGTGCATATAGTGGGGATTCACGCTTTATTTAACAATCCAAGGAGTATCAAAACCGAGCCGAGTGTATGAAGACATGCATTCAAGTGATGATCAATGCAAACGAGCTTCCCAAAGAGTGCAAACAAGGCTAAGACTATTCCAAACAAGCTTCCACTGTCAGTTATGGTGTCGTGATACTTGGAGCAGCAGCCAACAGTAAATTGAGTTTTTCTCTCAGCTCCGAACTCCGAATATAGCGAATAGCATATGCTTTTCGAAGCTCTCACAAAGACGCATCCAATGGTGTATTTTCACTCAATTCTGACACTTTTGCTTCAAGTTATGAGCAAAATATTGAGTCATGGGAATGACCTTCCTACACTTCAGCATTTCCTACACTTCACACACACCTTGACAACAGCAAACAAACACTTTCATGGATAGACAACACTTCCTAACACTCTTTTCAAGCAACACGCAAGCACACAAGCTCACAAAGAAGATGATACATAGAGGAGAAGACACAAATTCGAAATTCTGTGCTCTTGATTCTCACAATGGCAAAAAGTCCTTACAAAGAGTCACAAATTGACTTATATACATGTGCCTTAAAAATGGTCCTTTCACACAAGAGACCGGCACTTTATTCACTAAAAGGTTAATTTCCTACTAATTTACATGGGTAAGCTACTAATCTCCATGGGTATGCATCTAGAGGACTCCTCTAGTGCATTTACAATGGAAAATATGTTACAAAAATGGTTATAATGCAAAAATAGAGTGTCCAAATCGAAAAAATTTTGGGGCCCATCTTTTTCTCTTCCTTATGCTCTTCTTAGCTCCGCAACACTCTCCCCCTCTTTGTCTTTGTCGTCCCTTGACAGGCTTTGCTTTTTGTCTGCACCTTGTCTAAGGCTCTTTCGTATGTCGGGTTGGTTGTGTTAAGTCGGGCTGCCACGTATGCCACCAGTGGCTAAGAATGTGTTGTTCTTAGTTACCCTCTTCAACTTTTTAGCCTCTACCTCTTTCTAACTTTTGGTCTTCTGATTTGTCTTTGTCTTCACATATCTGACCTGTTGTATTGCTCTGAGCATGTTTACTTTGTTGACAACGCATGCTATCAGTGGGAGGATTATTACCTGCCAAGTATTGTCTTGCACTTCTTCATGGATACTTCTTGGCCTTGGTTCCTTCTTCCCACTGTTGGCAGTAACCAGAGGCATAGAAGACACGGAAGCATGTAAAGACAGAGCATAATGAAGTAGCAGAGAGTCAGTCAAATCAATTTTTTAATGACTTATGTTTTATAAATACTTTTCAAAACCTCCAACAGTGATTTTCATCACTTTTGTACCATATGTAACATAGAAAAACCCTTTTTGTAATTATAGCTCCATTTTGTGCAAGCCAAGGAGTCCTCGAGCTTGAGGAGCTTAGGTAGAATGAGCGTACCAATTCTGGTTATTTTTAGACATCGTTTACCCTTTCAAATAGCATCTAGAGCCTATTTTTTAACTATGCTGGTCACTAGATATGAAACCGGTCAAAACTAGTCTAGAATCTATAAAAAGAGCTAGAGAGCTCATTTTTGAGGTTAGCTAGTGTAGACTTGTATGAGCTAGAGTGAGCTTGAGCTTGTAAGAGTGTTCTTGAGTAATAGATTTGATTTCCTACCTTCCATTGTGTCTTGCTTGTCTCTTCATTGTGTGTGTGTATGTGTGTGTGCATCTCTATGCTTCTCACCTTCACTCTCACTTCATCTCACATTCACGATCTTCATATCACTCCTATCTCTTCCGCGGATTGACATTAATGAGGTGGAGCTTCTTAATGTGGTTCTCACCATTGTGCTAGACCAACACCAAATTTTGCGCCATTGCCGGTGATCGAGTCTAGGACGAATGTGTGATGGTAAGAGTATAGCAAGAAGTGGCGTTGGAAGGTAAAAATTTCAGTTTTTGTTGTTGTTTTTACTTAGTTTTTAGTGTTTTTCACCTCCCCCACACTCCATCTTCATCACCGCATCATCATCTTCAACACCAAAAAAATCAGAAAATTCACCATATCCACCCATTCTCCTCATTTCCCCTCATT
The DNA here is from genome assembly GCA_020310875.1 of Ceratopteris richardii. Classification (NCBI taxonomy): domain Eukaryota; kingdom Viridiplantae; phylum Streptophyta; class Polypodiopsida; order Polypodiales; family Pteridaceae; genus Ceratopteris; species Ceratopteris richardii. The sequence continues at coordinate 137,855,631 of CM035407.1, forward strand.
TGTGCATGCGAGAGAGAGAGAGAGAGAGCTTTTGCGCTTGCATGTGCTATTGTGTTTTTGAGTTTTCTTGCAGGTAAAGTGCTCTAGTGCATCAGGAAAGCTTGCAAAAGGTAAAATTTCACTTTCTGTCAGAAATCTGCCGTGTGTGTCAGACCATCGTGATGGTCTGCCAAGTTCGGCATTTTTGGTATGTGAGTTCACGAAGAGGTAGGCGACACTAGCACTTGCACGGATCCACAAACGCATTTGGCTCACACCATCGCGACAGCTCGACCGGACCATCGCGACGGCTCACTTGAGCCATTGCAACTGTTCACTTGGACCATCGCGACGATCCCGTCGACCCCATGCCATCGGGATTGGCTCATGCCATCACACCGATGCTTCCACGTGGCAAACTAGACCATCGCGACGATACCCTCAGACCATCGTGACGCCTCGACATTTGAACCATCGCGATTGGCTCACGCCATCGTGCTTTGTGACCATCGCGACGGGCTCAGGCCATCGCGATTGTCCCGTTGACCATAGACCAATGCCATCGCGATTGCTCGACGATTAGACCATCACGATATTGCTCATATTTATGCCATCGCGATCATTCATTTTCGGACCATCGCGATCCTTCATTTCAGACCATCGCGACAGTTCACTCCTTCGGACCATCGCGATTGTGCCATGCCATCAGGACGGTTCAGCTGGACCATCGCGACAGTCCTAGACCATCACAATTGTCTCAGACCATCGCGATTGTCTCAGACCATCACGATTGTCCACCCCAAACGCAATTTTTAGGGTTTGAATTTTTGACCAAATTTGGGGCTAGTTTTGGAAAATTTTTGGGTGATTAGACTCATAGGAGAACCCTTAGCTCATATTTGGAGAAAAACCTGTTTGTCAGTTTTTACCCCCAAGGGCTTGAACGCTCATATCTTTTTCATCCGAAGTCCGTTTTTTGAGCTTTACAGCTCATTAGAAAGCTCTTTATGAGTACTACGTGACCGGAACTGTTTTTTCATAAAGAATACGTTGATTTTTAGATAATCTAATTTGAGGTTAACATTGTTGGGACTAGAAAGCCAAGGGGCATTGAAATTTTGGGCCAAGGAGAAAGGACCTTTAAACATGTATATACTCAAGTGCGTGATCATCCATTTGAGGATTGGTCTAATATTGAATTTTACAGGTCTAGCAAGGGCAATCAAGGGCAACCAAAGCAAGGCAGTGAAGAACGCAGGGCTTGGGAAGCGCAGCTTCTTGGGCGTCAGAGCAACCAACAAAGCTGACTTGAGGTTGGAAGATTACTCAACCCCCTCAGTCAATTCTTAGCTTAGGATAAACGTTAGCATTGTGGATTAGCTTAACGACGATAGGAACGCCTCAAGTTCAAGAGACTTAATTTGTCAAGTCTAAGACTAAAATTAAAGGTGTGTGATACGAAAACCTAAAGGGAAAGGACTTAAGTCTGACGAAACGAGAACTCAAAAGTACCACGGAAAGTAGATTCCTGACGCTTACAGTAAGATCAGACAAGAACTTAAATACATTTAAAAAAAACAAGCAAATCAATAGCAAAGAATCTTTGACGATCAGAGAAGTGTGCAAGGAAGTAAATTCATGAACCTTAGATCGGGCAAACATATAGGTAAATCAGACCGACGAAGCCTTAGATCATCAGAAGAAAGTGTAGGAACTACTGCACGATCGTGGGCACAACAATTGAATAATAGTTATCCCTACGATTTGAGCTCAAACACGAGTGAATCAGAAATGGCTTTTAGCACAGAAAGACCAGAAGGAGGGTCAAATGTAGCATATTTAGAAAAACCTGAAGGTCCCTATAGAACTCAATTAGAATTTCTCTGAACCAACCGCTTAGGTGCTCGCATCTATGAGGATGGTTTGCGAAGACAAGTGGTGCAAATGCACAATCGTGATCAACCCATTGGATTGGAACGTCCAGTGGTGAAATTTGAGCGAGACGCATACATAGACAAAGAAGGAATGATGTACATCCTAAGTATGCAGCCAAACAATACCAATGAGTTTGGTGTAATTCAGTTAGAGATGGATGCGAGAGCCCAAGGAAAAGAACCATTAGAAGAACCTAGAACACCTAGAGGGAAATCTGTACTGACAAGAGTACTATCTCTAGATTGGACCCCTCAGGATAACAAAAGCATAGAATTATTCGTAAATAAAGAGACTGATGAAGCATTTTGGAGGTACATAATGGAACAACCTAGTGAGGTAGGCTCCATTATAATCTACGAATTTAAGGACCCGGATACACCTGGAAAGGTTGTATACCTGGATGAAACTTCAGAAAGAGTATTTGTGGTACCTGACCATGCTAGAAACACATATACATGGAGAGGTGATTTGGTCTTCCCTCCATCTCGAGCAAATGTAAACACAAGCCATCAGGGGGCAGGAACATCCTCAGCCCATGCTAATCAAAGAGACAAGAACAAAGAGAAATCGGAAGTAAGTTTGAATCATCCCATAGGGAGAGATAGAACCACCATAGACACGGACAGAGTGGATAGACAAAGAGAACCTAGAATACCAGGTGGTAGAGATGATTTTCCTCTACCCAGACCACGTGAACACGCGAGAGTATTAAGACCCACTCAGCTAGTAAAATCCATGAAAAACTACTTTGATGGGACAGGAGATCCCTATGACCATGTTGTGGAATTTAAGCAAGTGCTAAGAGCAGAGCAAGTTGAAGATATGTTCATGCAATATAATGCATTTGGACTAACGTTAAAGAACACTGCTTTAACTTGGTTCCAACCATTGCAACAAAGGCAATTTAGAGACATCCATCACTTTTTAGAGTCATCCATCACTGAATTCTCTAAAAGTGGGATCAGACATTACACGTCTTCGTTGATTCATAGTTTGAAACAGACCCCTCAGGAAACAGTTAGACTGGCAGTACGTAGGTTTAGACAATATGTTGAAAGATGCCCAATGCAAGAGCTACCCTCATAGGCCAAGCAAGTGTCATTGTTTTTAGATGGCTTATTGAGCTCTAAACTATGCTCCTCTGTATACTTGAAGGAACCCAGAACGCTAGAGCAGTGCGTAAGAATTTGTATAGACATTGAGGACAACTTAGGAGACGAGTTGGAACTCTCAAAGGTCTATAAGGACTCAGATTGTTCCTCTCTAGCATCCACAAAAGTGTCTAGCTCAATAGAAGACCTAACAGAGAAAGTGGCCCAGAAACTAGGAGTTTCTAGTAAATAGATGCCTAGGTTAACAACAAACAAGCGTTGTTACACCTGTGGTGGTGATCATATGGCAAATGTGTGTCCCAATGTAACACAACCACAAGCCAACCCTAGTGGCCAATACTGTACGATTGAGAGAAGATACACAAATCATACAGCACAGGACTGCCCATACAACAAACATGTAGTGAGACAAAACTACGCGCAAGCATATGCGCAACCAAGTAGGTATCAAGGCCAATACAATACTCAGCCTCATTACTATAGGCCTCGTGAGAAATACCCATATCAGGCTCAACAGAGACCTCAACCCGTCTTAGCACAGCAACCACCCCCACGAGCTAATGTCATCTCAGTTAAATATGCTGCTGCAGAAGAGAACCTCAATAGGGCGTTAGTTCCCATTTCACCCTTAATTACCGATAGTGATCTGAACTCCAACAACTTTGACTCTACTCATGTAGATAGTCCACCCACGTATTACACAGAGTCACCAGAACACGTGGAAACATATCATTACGATAGTCCACCATTGGAACCTAGTTGGGAGACTGATTACACTAATGTGATGTACACAAACCCGAATCCATGGCCCCAATTGAGACAGCAAAGACCACAGGGCCCGAGAGGACCATGCTTTAGGTGCCAAGGAGATCATTTCATAAAGGATTGTCCACATCCTCCAATAGCCGGACAATCTCAATATTATAACATACAAGGCTTTTGTGTCAATTATGGTAAAGAGCACATCATAAAAGATTGTCCTAAGAACCTTGATAATGCTTCAAATGTGACACTGATCAACATGATAGGTATTGTAAACAATGCAGATGGATCCAACCCTACATACGTGCCTATCCAAGCTATAACAAGAGCCCAGGCGTGCATCAGTGCTAGGTTCACATTCTTCTATAACTGAATCATACATGATTGGCTCTATCGTGAAAACAGAAATGTCATAGCCATCCTCATCACAGTGGGGTGTCCATTGTTCTTCATTGATGGCTACATCCATGGTTGCTAGGATTTCTGCCCAACCATGAGGTTTGAATTCTTCATCTGGAAATACTACAGGTGCGTAAGTTGGGTCTTAAAGGGCTCGTGGATGTTGTTCTGCACCTAAAGTCCTGGTTGCTAATCGTTCTTCCTCTTGTTTGGCTACTTTACACATCCATAAATGAGTATCCTCATGTAACCATGAGGGTTCTGACTCTAATGAGTGTACTGACTCCGTTTCCTCTTGTGTCTTATGGATGGTATTCCATTGTATTGGGGGTACATCTCTATGGGAATAGTCTTTAAGATTGACGTTAGTAGTCACTCCTAAATGTTGGAAGTACAAAGAATTAGTTCCCCAATCTTGTACAATTTGCAACTCACGCATGAATGGTCGTCCTAAAATCATCTCATAAGCATGATTTTTCGCAAAATCACAAATGGAAAAAGTATGCTCAAACTCCACACCACAAGAGTGGTGAGAGATATGCCTTCTAGTAAGCCTAATGGTTTTTCTATGTGTCCATCAGCCATTTGTAGCTTCATCCTGGTAGGTCTTAGTGTTGGCTTACCCCAACGTTTCCATAAAGCGGTGGTAGCGATGGCTACTCCGACTCCTGAATCTAAGATGGCTTTGGTGGTGTAGCCCTGATGGGTTATTGGAAGATAAGTGTTACCTTCCTCTCCTTCGCTTACATCTCCGATCTTTTCTACTGGTATCTCTGGTACTTTCTTGTGTGTTCCTATCTGTGAGGGAGTAGTAGCAAGCTCGGGGAATTGATTTGCTACATGTTTCCACAATTCTAGTTTAATCTTCAACAGCTCCTCTAGAGTGAGATTACATTGTACTTTGGTATTCTTGATCACTTCAGTGTTTCTAGGGATTACTGATTCTTCATTCCTCACTATTATCATGGGTGCTCTCATACTAATAGACTTTGCTTCCCAAGGTCCTGTGAACTGAGGTAATTCTTGTAAAGAATTGGATTCAAAACCTGTGTGTTCACTCAGTTGTTCTTCCTCTACATCATCGTAGATAGAGGGGATGTCTTGGGGAAATTGCTCCTGCAAGTCGTCTATTTCTTGAATAGGAGGATGGGTACCTTGTTCTTTTCTCCACTTCTCTTCTTGGATTTCTCTTAGAAATTCATGTGAATATTTATGTATGGAAGACAGGTTGTCTTCACCTTCTGCATTTGGTACTTGGGACAGGGATGGTGCATTCCTTTCCTGTGTCTCTGGGACAAGGTTCCTATGCTGATCCTTTTTCTCTTTGCTTTCTATCAATTATTCTAGCCTCTCCATTAGTCCTTGAAAGTGTAATTCAGGTTTTGCCATGTTATTCCAGTTAAGATGTCTAGAGGCTTCAAACATAGCTTGTGCTAATTCTACCATCTTCATGCAAAGTTTTTTTCTCTCGATTTCTAAGTCTGCTCGAGGGTAATTCTTTCTCATTTCAGCTACTTGAGGTCCTTCTTTTAATCTTGCTTGATACGCACGAAACATCATGTCTAGATTTTCTGGTATGGGTTCCACTAAAACTGATCCTGATTTCTGAGCAAGGTTCTCTTGATTCAATTCTTGTGAAGTCAATCCTAGGATTTTGGCTCTGGATTCCTTCAAACTTCCTTCCAAATCAGTTATTTTTTTACTCCATTTTCTCTTTATCCTTTCTCTAGAGTCTTTCCAAGATTTCGTCTTTTTGTTACTAGACTCTCCAACTTCACTAGTTCCGGCTATTTTCTCCTCATTAAGCTGTTGGTTCTTGTAATAACTCATTCACGACTTAACCTTGTACACATCCACACACTATAACCCAACATCACTTGTAATAACACCTCATCAAGAAATGTATGCATCATCTGAAGCATGTAGGTGTCTAGAGACCTGCATTAGTTTTGCAACATCATTCCATAAACCAAATCACAACACTCGACTACACGGTTTACACATCGGTTATGGAAAGGGATTGTGGTCTCACTTTAATGGGATCATGATTAATTTCCATACTAATGTGTTAATCTTTTGTAGCAGATCTGCTACACACTCGCATCATTCATCATGCAGGCAGAAGGACCATCAGAAGCTGGCCCCAGTGTACCCATGGCCAATATTGGTGAACTACTTGCGGAGCCCCATCCTACGGCTCAACCCCCAGAATTTCAAGGATTTCCAGGACCCATGTCGATCGACGACCCTCCTAGGGGTTTTACTGAAAAGATTCATTGCAATTCTCACTGATTTAAAGGTCTAGCAGGACCGTTAGCAGATGAAGATTTCATTTTTGAGGCCAATTTGGCGTTTGATCACCGTACATGGGCCAAGTACCAATTTTTCTCAAGAGAGTTCGAAGGATTACAGAACACAGAAGACTTAACGCATGTTTGGGCAAGAGCAGGCTTCACAGAATATTTCAGTGATCCTTTGCCTAAACCAGATTTCTACAGATGCTACTACTTGGTAACAACATTGACAGCTTCGGAGAACAAAGATTTGCTAGGAACATTCATTTTGCAATCTTTGGTAAATGATCCACCATATAAGAAGTTTTATCTGTCTAAAGATTTGATTAGAGCTGTTATTAAGATACATGGAATGCATACGCCGACAGAATGAGAAAGGTTGATTCCAAAGCCTATGAAACGTGGAGATGTTACTAAATGGGAAGATATTTCGACGATCACACCTGAGCTCTCTAAACCGTTGAGGATATGTATGCAGCACTTTGCTTTCCCCGCTCACGATAGATTCACCATGCCCCATAAACGCATCTGGTTTGGTTTATATTTAGCATGTACGGGACCACAAACAGTTGACCTAGCCAATTGGATAATTGATCAGTTGTACTTAGCACAACACAGATGGGAAAGAAAGAACGTAATCAATGGATGTTGCGCTCTTACGAGGATTGTATATATGTGTTTGGCATACGACTTGCCAATCGAGCATGCAATGACAAGCGAGGAGCTGAAAGCATTCAAGGGGACAGCAAAGAAAGCTAGGAAGGCTAGCAAAGGACGAGCCGGAAAGCGCATGAGAGGAACCATTCCATGCCTACAGGTCCTAGAATCACCCTCACCGCAACCCTCGCCAGAACAGTCTCCAATAGAGGCCCCTAAAACCGTTCAACCCATTCGCATACAGTTATCAAGACCAGTTCTAACGGAGGGCACTACCAGCACAGTCGCTCCTCAAGTAGCCATAGCCCCAGGACCTCCCACCACGATAGCAGAAGTTCCCACCACTATTGGTGCGGAAGCTTTTTCTTTTCCGATACCTAACTTGGAAGCAGAACCCATAGATACACCATTTGATTTCGAAATGCAAGATGCTTTCTCAAATGAATTTTAGTTTTTTGAAGGTCAAATCTTTTCTCAAGAATACAAACGTCCAAGCTACCCGACCACTCCCCCCAACCAACCACAAGGACAAGTAGTATCTAGATCCGAGGAAGAAAGAACAGAGACAGATGAAGATGACGGAGATGATGAAGCCAGCCAGGGCACTCATGAATCACAAGAGCATGTACAAACAGATGAACAAGGACAGCAAACCGACACCCAAGGTGATACCAGTACGCATGAAGATGAAAGCAGCAGCTTATACGCTAGCCATCAAGAAGTTATATCGTACTATGGAAAAAGTTTGGGCACGTAAGAACTTAACTGAAGAAGAGAGCCAAGCACTTATAGAACAGGAACTTGTCTCAGGCGATTTCGAAGAAGTATACATCAGAGGCTTCAGGGAACTTGTCAAATCAGTGGGATCCAATGAAGCCTTAAGATATTTGCAGAGGAAATCGTTACTGCAGTATGACCCTCGCAGAGTTCGCTTACTAACCAAACCTGGTGAATACATTCATGTACCGACAGGATCACAATGTTGAGAATAGGCCAGGGAAGCACGTCTGATCCCTGAAGGCTCATTGGCAGAAGACACCATTATCATCAACTCCCCACCCCAACTACTACTGTACATACCACTGTAACTGAAGTACCCGCCACCCCAACCGCTCCTCTTTCACATCCCGTATCTCCAATATCCCCTGTACATCTGATCTCTCCCAGACCATCCACATCTTCGGATAGTGCTGTAGCAAAAGCCTTCCTAACTTCCATTCACCCGACAATTCCCGCACCCACCCAACCTAGTTTTCCCCCTCAAACATCCACCTTTCTATCAAGTCCAACTTTCCCTCCATCCTTCCTGTCCTTCCCCACACCTCCAAGACCCCTTTTCCCATTCCCACCTCCATTAACCTTCTCCCAGTCTCTCCCCCTCGACCCACCGTAATTCCGCTTTCCCCTTTCCACCAAGCAAGTACAAGAAAACCCCTCTATAAATTACTCTTCAACTTTTGTAAATCCTGTATTTACACCCACGCACGCACCCACTCTCACGCCATTATTCACAGTCACCACACTTGATACCACATCGAACGACATGGATATATCACCGCCCACCGCACCACCACTCACATCTTCCATTGTACCACCATATTTAGGCACTTCACTTTTTTGCACAATAACCACGGCATCTACATTCCCATCCCAGTTTCCCTTTCCCTTTGCATCGACACCCACACACACCGCAACTGCATTCACTCCGTCACTAATATTATCACCCACCATAGACACAACACTTCGACAGATGTTCACGTGTATGACTCAAGTAAGAGATGAGTTCACATCACTTGGAACTAATTATCAGCAGCTGCAAAAGACAACGAATGATCTACAATCGGAGCTCAATTCACTATCCATCGAGAATGCCTCATTGAACACCCGCTACCAAGAACTACGAGAGGCATATCACAAACTTGAACTAGAACGTGAAGAAAAGACGAAAGAAGCTGTCACGGATATCGATAACTTGTTAAGGGCACAGACTATTCGCAATGCAACGCTCACTAGGAACATGGGCTTACTCAGAAGACACCTGGCAGCAGCGAAAGAAGAGAACCAGCGCTTACAAGAACAGAACAGAGAGAATTTAGAAGCTACTCTAGATCAGCCAGACCAACCATTGAGCCCTAGTCGCTTCAAGGCCGTGCCCTCAGAATCTATGAAAATGTTGCTAGATGATCATGTCAGATTGTTAGATGAGTATGACAACATGAACGAGGAGTTTCAAAAGCTCAAGGGGGAACACAAGACATTGCAACTAAGAGCACCAATACCACAAGGACTACCAGCTCCTGCAGACCCATCTCCTGACATCCTAGAGGAACTTAACACAATACGGGCCCAGATATCAACTCTTCAATCACAGATAGCCGTATATGAAGCACCCCCAGGCCAGACTCCCCACCAGAACTACCAACAGAGGAAGAAATAGTCACTATTCCGGTGGAGGAAACTTTTGAAGAAGCATATGAACCCCAATCCATCCCAGGTGGACGCGTCACGGTCGAAGGCCAGACGACTTTCGAGCTTCCAACTCCCGCATGGATGAAGACGATTGAAGAACTTGGAACAACCCACTCAGCACGGATAGAGGTGCAGTTACACGCCATGGCAATGATTGAAGAAAGAATTTTACAGTCTCCTTATTTTGCTCATTTGGCCCCTCGCAGATACATATCAGGGCATGAGCTATAGTATAAACCCTATTTTATGTTAATGGCAGAATATCAGTTGGCCATAGAGAAAGAAACATGCAAGAAACCCTCTCACGCTACTTAGTTTGAGCCTGACGATTTGCCAACAGACGCGCAACAAGGAGAAATCTATCAACCAGATTGGCGCAAGGATCTCTTACAGAATTATCCAGAGATGATGAGTACTTGGGTTAAGGCACCTCTACACTTGAAGTACAACCCATGTTGGGGACCAGTGCCACATCGCCGCTCTTGGAAGGCCTTTGCCATTAAAGTACAGAACAACAAGCAATGCCAGGATTGGCTAAATTATCCATATTTCAAGCCACCCATAGAACTACCAACAGTTGGATACATGATGGCCATGATTCACCACTGGCTTCCTCGCTTAAAACATATGGATGATATAGTAGTGCACATGACTGTCAAGATATTTGACATGATGCAGATGGTATTCAAAGTCTTCCGTCGCGTCAAGGCACCCCATGTGAACACCTCGGGTTTCGAGCATGGCAATCTAGATCTTGCATATGATATGAGTACAATGCCTTCGCTCTAGGTGTGTTATGCCTGGAATTGTAGAATCAAATTCCTACCGGCATGCTACAAGCAAACCTTCGAAGAAATGTTCACAACCGATTTCTGGGAATACCATTCGGAAGTGTTCATTAGCAGGCCTACGCATTTACTTCAATTATTTGCCTGTGAACAGATGATATATTCCATGCATTATTGACTCCCTCCATCAGATGAACCGTAGCCCATTGATTGGGAGAAACTCGAGGCAAATTTGGCCCGAGGCATTCGAATATCAGAACACACCCTTGCTCAGGAACTACTCCAGAATTACATCCGACAGACTTCACAACAAGGTTCTGTCGAGGACGACAGAAGCAAGAGGGAGGGGGGTGTTGGCAGTAGCCAGAGGCATAGAAGATGCGGAAGCATGTAAAGACAGAGCATAATGAAGTAGCAGGGAGTTAGTCGAATCAATTTTTTAAAGACTTATGTTTTATAAATACTTTTCAAAACCTCCAACAGTGATTTTCATCACTTTTGTACCATATGTAACATAGAAAAACCCTTTTTGTAATTTATAGCTCCATTTTGTGCAAGCCGAGGAGTCCTCAAGCTTGAGGAGCTTAGGTAGAATGAGTGTACCAATTTTGGTTATTTTTAGACCCTTTCAAATAGCATCTAGAACCTATTTTTTAACTATGCCGATCACTAGATGTGAAACCGGTCAAAACTAGTCTAGAATCTATAAAAAGAGCTAGAGAGCTCATTTTTTAGGTTAGCTAGTGTAGACTTGTATGAGCTAGAGTGATCTTGAGCTTGTAAGAGTGTTCTTGAGTAATAGAGTTGATTTCCTACCTTCCATTGTGTCTTGCTTGTCTCTTTGTTGTGTGTGTGTATGTGTGTGTGCATCTCTATGCTTCTCACCTTCACTCTCACTTCATCTCACATTCACGATCTTCATATCACTCCTATCTCTTTCGCGGATTGACATTAAGGAGGTGGAGCTTCTTAACGTGGTTCTCACCATTGTGCTAGAGGAACACCCACCTACGTGCTTTTCCTTGATGTGTGCCCTTGCGGGGCTCTGTGGAGAGATGGGTGTTGCACCCTTGCGGGGCTTCTTGCAGAGGTATATCTTCAAATATGATCTTTTAGTGAAGCTTCTTTCTTTGTCTTCTCCTTTTCTTCTTTTTGCTTGACTGTCGCTCAACGCTGCCCCCCTCCTGAACTCTGTCGTCCCCGACAGGCTTTGGAAGTGGACGGGAGTATGTTCTGTACACTTTTTGCTATGTATCCTTAATCAGATTAGCTTGACGTATCATGAGTTGCTTCCACTATTCTGCTTTCACACCATCATGTGGTGGCTGTCTGTGATCAGCGAAGAAGCTTAGCTCATATGCCAATAATCGGGCATTCAAGTTGGATGACATCTTTAAGAAAATTTTTGAATCGATCTCAAAAAACCCTGTGAAAAAGGCTTCTTTGAATGTTTGCATATATGTACTTGGTAAAAACACGAGCCTAGAATAATAGGCCATTATTGTAGGTTGGCAAGGCATAACAGACCAATAAAAAATGAGGATATTTGTTCCTTGATTAATATCAATGAAATTCAAAAATGTATACGCTGCGTGCTTGAACACCTTCAATACTGTAAGTAGCATGCTGAGGATTTTATTTGTCATCTTGATGGTTAAATCGAGGACTGTTGCGTAACAGTGTAGTTGCTTATCTAAATGAGTTTGATGCTATATTCTCCCAGTTACAGGCTCAAAAAATGGATATGGATAATGAAATAAAAGTAGTATTGTTGTTATGCACCCTGCCATCATCATGGGATACGTTTTGCAAAGCTATTAGCAATAGTGCACCTGGTGGTAAACTCGTCTATGATGACATATGTGGAGCACTCTTGCGCGAGGAGATTCTTAGAAAATCTATGGTTGGCACTCAGAGTGGAGATGCATATAATGTTTGTGATTCTTACCAAGGAAAGAATCAGCAACATGGCAGGAGCAAGAACAAGGAAAAGAATGGTCAATGGAATAAGAGTAGAAGTAAATCAAGGAAGAGGGATATCGAATTCCATTATTATCATAAGAAAGGACACATGAAGAAAGATTGTTATGCATTAAAGAATGCTAAAGGTAAAGGACAGAATGTTGATGGGCATGTTAAACAGTTACCTGCACCATCTACTTCGACTGTGAAGATTGAGGAAATTAATGCTATTTCTGATGATGCTGATGTGTTGACACTTGATAGTATTGTGCCATCTGAGGCACTTATGGCTGATTCTCTTTCCCACACCTGGCTGCTAGATTCTGGTGCTTCTTTCCATGTGATACCACATAGAGAATGGTTCTCTACTTATGCAGCAAAGTCTCTTGGTACCGTGAGACTTGGTGACTCTTACCAGTGTGATGTTGTGGGGATTGGAGATGTGGTTGTGCAGTTCAATGATGGTTCAAAATTTACTATGCATAATGTACGTCATGTACGTCAGTTATCATGCAGTTTGATGTCAGTTGGTCAACTTGATGACCTTGGGTACAAGGTGGTCTTCTATGCTTAGTCCTTTCGTATATCAAAGGGCAATTTGGTTATTGCAAAAGGAAGCAAAGTTGGCTCACTTTATCCTTTATTTGTATCACAGAAAGAACACTTGTTAGCTATTACTGAATAGCCTATGGCTTGTATTTGGCATGGTCGTTTGGGCCATATATCTCCTAGTGAAATGGAAAATCTTTCTTGTTCTAGCTACTTATAGGTGTTATCTTTCTCTTATTTTTCATTTTTTGAGCATTGTCAATATGGAAAGCAAACCAGAAATGTGCATAGAACTCACATTGACTCTTGAATTCAGCCTTTAGATCTCATTCATACAGATGTGTGTGGTCCTATGCCCACTAGGTCCTTAGGTGGTTCTCTTTACTTCATCACTTTTATAGATGATGCTACTAGAGAAGTCTGGGTATATCCTATAAAATCAAAGGATGATGTATTCCCTACTTTCAGAAAATGGCTTGCTTCAGTTGAGACTAAAAAAGGAACTAACCTTAAGGCTTTACGTTTAAATAATGGGGTTGAGTATACCTCACATGAATTCAGCCTTTTCTATCAGTCTAGAGGGATTCGTAGAGAGTTTACAGCTCCTTATACCCTAGTACAGAATTGTGTAGTTGAGAGGATGAATAGAACTATTCAAGATAGAGTAGTCTCTATGTTGCATCATGCAAACCTCTCACAAGGTTTTTGGGCAGAAGCAGTATTGACTGCAGTTCATGTGATTAACCTTTCACCTAGTACTGTCAAAGGTTTGAAAGTGACACAAGAGTTATGGACAGGGAAAACAGCATATTATGATCATCTTCGAGTTTTTGGGTGTGAAGCATATGTTCATATACCCAAGAATTTTAGACAAAAGTTGGACCATAAGTCAAAGAAATGCATTTTTCTTGGATATGGTCGAGAAGGACAATTCGGATATCGCTTATGGGATCCTAAAACACAGTCAATGATCAAAAGTAGTGATGTCATTTTTAATGAGTCTAAGATGCATAAACAGCCCATTAAAGAGGTTGAAGTGAGAAGAGTGGTGTTTGAGGATACTATTCCTCCGGTTAGCACGCATAAGAATGCTGCATATAGGGATGTTCAAGAGAATGTCCATTCATATCAATCTGCACATGTTCCTATTCAGCAACCATTGAGACGTTCTGCATGTGTCTCACATCCACCTGATAGATATGTTCCAGGTTTAGATTTTGTTATGCTAACAGATGCCGGTGAGCCTTCTTGCTACAAAGAGGCTATGCAGAAAGAGGATCATGTCAAGTGGTAGCATGCCATGAAGAGTGAGTTGGATTCTATTCATAAGAATAGTACTTGGGACTTAGTAACTTTGCCAAAGGGCAGGAAAGCTTTACCATGTAAATGGGTATATAAGGTGAAATTCACATCAGATAGTGCTTCTCCAAAATATAAAGCACGACTTGTTGCAAATGGTTTTAAGCAACAACATGGTGTTGATTTTGAGGAAATCTTCTCTTTAGTGGTCAAGATGACTACTTTGTGCATGTTTCTTGGATTCGTTGCAATGGAGGACTTAGAGCTAGTCCAAATGGATGTGAAAACAACTTTCTTGCATGGAGATCTTACAGATGAGAGCTATATGGAACAACCAGAGGGTTATGTAGTTCCTGGCAGGAAAGTCTAGTTTGTAAGCTCAAGAAGAGCTTGTATGGACTTAAACAGTCTTCTAGACAATGGTACCAAAAGTTTGATGCTTTTATGAAGTCCCAAGGCTATTCTCGGAGCAATGAGGATCATTGTCTCTACACAAAGAGATGCTCTGATGGTAGCTTGATATGCTTGATACTTTACGTCGATGATATGTTGATTGCTGGGAAGTCCTCTTATGATTTGTCAATTCTCAAAAAGAAGTTGAGTTAGACATTTGATATGAAGGATTTGGGGGATGCCAAAAATATTCTTGGCATGCGCATTACTCGTGATAAGAGTAAAAGATGCATATACTTGTCTCAAAGTGAGTACATATTGAAAGTACTTCACTAGTTCAACATGCAGGGTGGAAAGACATTGAGTACACCTTTACCCATACATGTGAAATTTAGCAAGGATGACTGCCCCAAATCAAATGAGGAAAAGGAACTCATGACCAAAATTCCGTATCAGTCTCTTGTTGGTAGTCTCATGTACGCTATGGTAGCTACGAGACCAGAAATTGCATTTGCAGTGGGAGTTGTGAGCATATATATGTATAATCCTGGAAAGAAACATTGGGAAGCGGTCAAGATGATTTTGAGATATCTGAGTGGCACTAAGGACAAGTGTCTATGCTTAGGTAGAGGGAAAGCATCCATTATTGGTTACACAGATTCTGACTATGCTAGTTGTGTAGACAATCTTAAGTCTACATCAGGGTACATTTTTCATTTTGCTAGAGGTGCTATCTCTTGGAGATCTCATCTTTAAGAATGTAGAGTTGTTTCCACCACAAAAGAAGAGTATGTTGCAACAAGTGAGGCATGTAAGGAAGCATTGTGTCTTTCTCGTCTTACTTGTGATATGGGTTTATCTCAGCATGTACCTCGCTTGCTTAGTGATAGTCAGAGTGCCATTGCTTTGGCTAAGAATCTGGTCTGTCATGCAAAGACTAGGCACATTGAGGTGAGGTATCACTTCATTAGAGATTGCTTAGCCACTGAGAGCATTATTCTTGAGAAGTTTCACACTCGAGATAATGTTGCAGATGCTTTGACTAAAGCTCTACCACATGATAACTTTTGACATTGTTGTCACTTGATGGGGGTTACTTGATTCTCGATCTTACGCAGTCACTTGTATACTGTGTAACATGCCCATTAGGTGGGAGGTATAGTTTGTATACTTAAACTCAGGTATAGTTTGTATACTTACACTCAGGTATTCTTTATCATTCTTTATTTTTCTCCCATAGTTACTCTGGCCATATTGGCCTTTAGTGGGAGATTGTTACTGTTAGTGTCCATGTGAAAGGCCAAATGGCCACCGGTCACTTCTTTGTATATGTTATTTAATAAAACATATAGTGGACTGGTCAGTCACAGACTGTAAGTTCGACCGCATTTGTAAGACATAAGAAGTCTGTCTCCGTGCTCCCTGTGTACTGTGTTTTCTGTGTATTCTACAACCTCTGTGCGGAGTACTGCGTGTGGCCTTAGGAGATCGGTTTCCTACTCCAAGCATATCATCATGGAGCTCTCGAGAAGGAGAGCACAATGTAGTGCATCACCATCGAAATACTTCAACTAACACTAACCCTATTTGTAGGCCACCTTATAGGCTTAGTGTTTCTCAGCATGAGGAAGTTGAGAGGCAATTGCAGGATTATTTAGATAAGGGCTTCATTAAACCTAGTAACTCACCTTGGGCATCGCCAATGCTCCTAGTTAAAAAGAAAGATGGCTCTATGAGACTCTGCATAGACTATAGAGCACTTAATAAGGTAACTATCAAAAATAGGTTTCCAATGTGTAGATTGGAAGATCCATTTGATCAATTACATCAAGCTAGGTATTTTACCAAGCTTGACCTTAGATCAAGATATCATCAAATCAGGATTAGGGCAGAGGATGTCCCTAAGACTGCATTTAGGCCTAGATATTGATGGAGACTGTTAATCTCGAAAAGAACAAGTTATTCTTGTATTTAGAGCACCTCTATAACAAGAATAACTCAAACCTTCTCCAATTTTAGAAGATCAATACTCAATTATCAAGATTTTGAAAAATCTGTGAAGATGATGACTCTACAGAAAGTCTACTGCACTTATCTTTCTCATTGACCTGTCAATTGTGTAAAGTTTTTTATCAAACTTTGCACAAGGTGTCGTCTATAGATTGTGCACCTTCTCCAAGTTGAACTACTCCAAAAGATTCAGTATAACTTGAGAAATGAACTCAACAAGTTACCTATGTCTAAAATTGTCACCCTGTAGAGTCGACTTTGACACCTGCAACTTCTAAGACATGGTTCTTTAAGACTAGAACCCGTTTAAGCAAATGCTTTTAGCCACAAGTAGCTTACCTTCCAACTTAAAGATTGAATGCTTTCTTGCTCAAAACTTTAAACTATAGAAGGAGAACTGATCAAAACATTGACTTCAAATTTTGCGCCTCCTACAACCTCTCTTCTTCCATTTACACATGTAAATGTTCCTACACTCAATTCTCTCAGCCTGATCACAATTAGAAGCTGAAAATTTGTACAGAGGTCAATCACCTATATACTTAGACTTGTACAAAAGCATTTCACAAAAGATCTAGCACAGAAGGAGAAAATGCAGAAACATTGGGCACAAATTTCTTTCATTTCTGGAGGAGTTTACAACTGAATGATGAGAGAGAGTTCAACTAACTTCTAAGATGTCTAATAACTCTTACAACTCTTTATTACTCTATTCTCATGCTCTCTCATACTTGTCCCGACATTCTCCATGGTATTTATAAGCAAATATTTACAAACTTATGACTATTCAAAAGTATAAGTGACCTATATCTGAACGAATGTACATATGTGTACATATCTTTCAATTCATGAATGTAAACTTCTTCTATGCTTCAAAACTTGATCTTGTCTTCATTCTTTAACTTCCAAAACTTCAATGGTTGATTGCTCTGCACCAACAGCTCCCTCTCAATCATCAATTGAGGTTTTCTCTATCTTCTTTATGCCTGCCATGTCTTTGAATCTCTTTAGCTTTGGTCCATCCAAGCTTTTGGTAAGCATATCAGCTATCTGATCTTTAGTTGAAGTATGTATGACTTCAATCTCTTTGTCCATCACCTTCTCTCTTAGAAAGTGATACTGAATCTCAATGTGTTTGGTTCTGGCATGAAAAATAGGGTTAGTAGCTAGATACAATGAACTCATGTTATCTCCATGAATAGTAGGAGTACTCTGAATGATATCAAAACTCTTCATTAGAGTCTTAAGCCATATCACTTCCTTTGCAGCTTCAACCATGCCTTTGTACTCAGCTTCTGTAGATGATAAAGCAACTGTGTGTTGCTTCTTTGAACACCAAGATATTAATTTATCTCCCACATAACACAAGTATCCATATGTTGATCTCCTATCATTAGGATTACCTGCCCAATTTGCATCACTATAAATCTTGATATTTGTATCTGATGTAAAACCATAATACAAACCTTCCTTGAGTGTACCCTTAATGTACCTCAATACTCTTTGACCTGCAATCCAATGTTCTTTCCTAGGACAAATCATGAATTGAGACAAAACCCCAACTGCATATGACAAGTCAGGTCTAGTTAATGTAGTATAGATAAGACTACCAACCAAACTCTCATATTGTTTCATATCCTTGAACTCTTCACCTCCATATCTCCTTAATTTGTGATTCACCTCCATTGGAGTAGGTGCTACCCTGCAATCATTCATTTTAAACTTGATTAACAGGTTTCTCAAATACCTTTCTTGAGTCACATACACTCCATGTTGAGTATATGAAATCTCCATGCCCAAGAAATATGACAAGTCTCCCAAATCACTGATTTTGAATTCTTTCTCCATTTGCTTCTTTAGGCTTTCAATGCCTTTCTCATCTGTATCTGTAAGAATTATATCATCAACATATATGCACATGTATATGAATCCATCATCACTTGCTTTGACAAGCAAACTACTATCTACTTTTGATACTTGAAATCCAAGTTCTTTCAAGAACTTTACAAGTCTATAGTTCCATGCCCTTGGGGCCTGCTTCAAGCCATACAAAGCTCTCTTGAGCTTACACACATGATCTGGATACCTTCCATCTCTGAATCCTTGAGGTTGCTCCATGAAAACATCATCTTAAATATAGCCATTCAAGAAAGCATTCTTCACATCTAATTGACATAATTTCCAACCTTTTACATGCAGCAATAGCTATGAGTGTCCTAATGGTTGTCATCTTTGCCACAGGACTATAAGTTTCATCATAATCAATACCATATGTTTGAGCGAACCCTTTCACAACAAGTCTAGCTTTGTACCTAGACACATTTCCATCTGCAAATCTCTTTGTCTTGTAGACCCATTTGCATCCAATGATCTTCTGGCTATTTGGTTTAGGAACCAATTCCCAAGTCTGATTCTCCATCAATGCATCATATTCTTCCTGCATAGCTTTCTCCCAATTTTCCTTACCTTTTTCCTCTTCATATGTAGAAGGGTCTTCATCTGCCTTTATCATGTAAGCATAATCTTTAGTAGCCCAAAAAGAAGTGTCATAGCTATACCTTGTAGGTTGCCACTTGTGTCTTGATGACCTTCTGAGTTCTCCACTCCTAGAGGTTTTTGGTTCATCACACTCAGGATCAAATCTTGGCATTTCTTCAACTTCAACCTGCACTTCATTGTTCTCCTCTTCATCAAATATCTAAACCTTTGATTTACCTTTCCTTTGACTCACAACTTCTTCATCACCTGTATTAATATTGATTGTACCTGCATACCAAGTACCTTGCTCATCAAATGTAACATCTTTTGATACAAGAAATTGTTTTGTAGATGGACTCCACAACCTATATCCCATTTGCTTATCATCATAACCAATGAACACATACTTTTCAGCTTTAGGTTCCAATTTGTGCCTTAATTGTGATGGCACATATGCATATGCCAAACATCCAAATACTTTGCAATGGTCTAATGTAGGTCTCTTACCCCACCATGCCTCATATGGTGTCATACCCTGCAAAGCTTTACATGGTAACCTATTAACCAAATAAGTTGTTGTATTTACAGCCTCAGCCCACAAATAATTAGGTCAATTTTTCTCCTTCATCATGGATCTTGCAAACTCAACAAGAGTTCTATTCCTCCTTTCTGCTACACCATTTTGTTGAGGAGAGTACCTACAAGTAATTTCCCTTTTTATACCTGCATTCCACAAGTAATCACTGAACTCATTAGAGAAATACTCTCCCCCTCCATCTGACCTTAGTCTCTTCAATTTATGACTTGTAATTCTTTCTGCATATGCATGATAGTGTTTAAATGTATTAAACACTTCTGACTTATCTTTGATCACATAGATAGTGATCCATCTGGTAGCATCATCAACATAAATCACATAGTACCTTGAACCATTGATACTGAAATCCTTTGATGGTCCCCACACATCTGTATGTACCAACTCAAGCTTCTCTGAATACATGAAACCATGCTTGGAGTAAGATTGCTTATGAGCCTTACCTAATTGACATGCCTCACATCTGTATGTCATATGTTGACTTGTAACATTAGGTAATCCAAGCACTGAACCATTGTTGATCATGTCTTTGATACCTCTTTCATTAAAGTGTCCAAGCCTCTTGTGCCAAAGATCTAACTCAGAGATCTTATGTCCTCCATAAGTGAACAAGGCATGACCAACATTACCTTGAATCTTCAATGTGAACAACCTTCCTTCTTTCTTCCCTGAAACAATTTGTTTATACCCATTGCTAGGGTCTTCCACAAACACTCCTTCATTAGTGAATCTAACTTCATAACCTTTTTCAATAATTTGTCCTACACTTATCAGATTCTTAGGAATTGTAAGAACATACAAGACCTTACTCAAGAGGGTGCTACCATCCTTGGCCTTCACTGATCCAATTGACTTCACATTGTGCTTTGTATTGTCACCTGTTTGAACAACATGATTAGTTACCTTATTTTCCAAATCAGTCATCAATGCTATGTTGCCACTCAGGTGATTGCTACACCCTGAGTCAATGTAGAAGACTCTTTGATCTTCACTTTGCCTTTCACAAGTTGCATTCATTATCAATGTTGAATCCTCCTTCTGATCTAAAGCATAATTGTAGTAAGTATTGTTGTATTGTTGACTTTGGAATCCTCTACCTGCATTTCTTCCAAAGTAACCTCTACCACCTCTTCCTCTAAAATTACCTCTTTGAGTTCTGCCACCTCTTCCTCTTGAATTAAAGTTGTGATTATATCCACCATTACTATGAGTATTATGCCAACAATCATTAGCTAAGTGATTTGCCTTACCACAAATCCAGCAAGCTTTGACTCTATCTTTATTATTCCTACCTCTTCCTCTACCTTTGCCACCTCCTCTTCCTCTTAGGAAGTTGGCTTGACTAGTTGTGCCTTCATCTTCATTTGCTTGTTGTTTCCCTTTGTTATTTTTCTTCTTGTCCTTTGAGTACATTGCATGACCTGTATTCTTGTCACCTTCACCTTTGACATCCTGCTCAAAGGTTAACATATGTCCTAGAAACTGATTTAAATCAAGAGTAAAATGATCAAGTGATAATATAGTAGATAGAATGAATGGCTTCCATTTGTCATCACCTCTCAAACCTGTGAGGATTTGCCTTACCAATTTATCCTCGTCAATGTCTTCATCAACAGCTCCTAATGCATCTACAATGTCCATTCTGGTTACATAATCTGAAATGGATTGAGAGGCTTTCTTCTTGAATGTAGTAAATTCTGCCCACAAAGATGCCTTCCTTGACTTTGTGGTGTTTTGGAAATGCTCCTCCAAAGCATTCCATATATCACTTGCACTTTCAAGACCTCTAATGTGAGGTAGCAAGTAATCATTGACTGCCATATAGATAATGCTCCTAGCTTGAGCATCTCTCTTCATCCAATTCTTCAAATCTAATAATTCCTCCCTAGTTGGAACACTAGGATCTCTGAATTGTGGCTTTTCTTCTTCACCTGTTATGTAGGCTATCAAGTCTTTGCTCATTAGATGAGATTCCATCCTCATTGACCATGCTGGATAGTTCTCTCTATTCAACTTCTCTATTTGAAGAGAATCTCCCATCCTTTCTTCACCTGTGTATTGAATTCTTCAAACTTTATCAATAATAGATGTACCTTTACTTCGAATGATACTCCTTTTGTCTTCCTTGGTGTTGTATGACCTCCTTCTCAAGCTTTTCTCTCAAGCTTTCATCTTTTGGACTTTCAGATGTTGAATTCTTTGTAGCTGCAGCAGTCGGGATCCTCCTTTCCTCAATTTTGATGTTTCCTGCTCAGATACCACAGATGGAGACTCTTAATCTCCAAAAGAACAAGTTATTCTTGTATTTAGAGCAACTCTATAACAAGAATAACTCAAAACTTCTCCAATCTTAGAAGATCAATACTCAATTATCAAGATTTTGAAAAATCTGTGAAGATGATGACTCTACAGAAAGTTTGCTGCACTTATCTTTCTCATTGACCTATCAATTGTGTAAAGTTTTTGATAAAACTTTGCACAAGGTGTCGTCTATAGATTGCACACCTTCTCCAAGTTGAATTACTCCAAAAGATTCAGTATAGCTTGAGAAATGAACTCAACAAGTTACCTATGTCTAAAACTGTCACCCTGTAGAGTCAACTTTGACACCTGCAACTTCTAAGACATGGTTCTCCAAGACTAGAACCTGTTTAAGCAAATGCTTTTAGCCACAAGTAGCTTACCTTCCAACTTAAAGATTGAATGCTTGCTTGCTCAAAACTTTAAACTATAGAAGGAGAACTGATCAAAACATTGACTTCAAATTTTGCGCCTCCTGCAACCTCTCTTCTTCCATTTACACATGTAAATGTTCGTACACTCAATTCTCTCAGCCTGATCACAATTAGAAGCTGAAAATTTGTACAGAGGTCAATCACCTATAGACTTAGACTTGTACAAAAGCACTTCATAAAAGATCTAGCACAGAAGGAGAAAACTCAGAAACATCGAGTGCAAATTTCTTTCATTTTTGGAGGAGTTTACAACTGAATGATGAGAGAGAGTTCAACTAACTTCTAAGATGTCTAATAACTCTTACAACTCTTGATTACTCTATTCTCATGCTCTCTCATACTTGTCCCAACATTCTCCATGGTATTTATAAGCAAATATTTACAAACTTATGACTATTCAAAAGTATAAGTGACCTATATCTGAACTAATGTACATATGTGTACATATCTTTCAATTCCTGAATGTAAACTTCTTCTATGCTTCAAAACTTGATCTTGTCTTCATTCTTTAACTTCCAAAACTTCAATTGTTGATTGCTCTGCACCAACAGATATGGGGACTATGAGTTTCTGGTGATGCCTTTTGGTCTCACCAATGCTCCTGCCCCTTTCATGAAGCTCATGAATAATGTTTTATGGCTTTATCTAGGAAACTTTGTGGTAGACTTTTTGGATGACATTCTGATCTATAGTACATCAAAATAGGAGCACTTGGAACACTTAAGAAAGGTATTTCAAGTGCTAAGGGAAAATTCACTCTTTTCTAAGGAGTCAAAGTGTGAATTTTTCAAAACAGAGGTTAGATACCTTGGCATATAGTCTCCCAAAATGGAATGTAGATGGATCCTAAAAAGTAAGGGTTATTATGGAATGGCCACATCCAAGGAACCTGGAAGAGCCACAGATCTTCTTAGGTTTATCTAGTTTCTATCAAAGATTCATTAAGAATTATGCCAAAATTGTTGTCTTGATGATGGAACAACTTAAAGGGAAAGGGAAAGCCTTTCATTGGGGAGACGAACAGAAGCAAAGTATGGAGAAATTGAAAGTAGAAATTGGTATAGCTCCACTTTGACATATAGCAGATCCCAACAAACCATTCGTGGTGGAGACCGATGTGAGTGATTTTGCCACAGGAGTGGTTCTAGTTCAGGATGGTTGACCAGTAGCTTTTGAGAGCAAGAAACTAGAATCACCTCAGAAGAATTACTCCATCTATGAGAAGGAGTTGTATGCAATTGTCCATGCTTTGAAGAAGTGGTATCATTATTTATATGGTGCCAAAGTTATGATAGTGTTTGATCAAGAGAGCATTAAGTGGCTCTCTAATCAAAGAGACCTTAAAGGTCGTAAGGCCCAATGGGTAGAGACCTTTCAGGAGTTTGATTGTGAGCTTAGGTATAGGAAGGGAAAGTTTAATGTAGTGGGTTGATTCACTTAGCCGCATGCCTATGCTCAATGGACTGAGTTTTACTCAAATCACTATTGAGCTACTTGAGTCCATTAGAGGAAAATGTAGGCTTGATTCTACATATTATGAGATTTGGGGAGCCATAGAGAATGGGGATCATGATATATGGGTTTCCAGTGGTGAAGGAGTATTGATGGGTACTTAAGAAGCATTCAAGTGGAAGAATTACAGTGTCCATGATGGATATCTATTATATAAAGCTAAGGTATGTGTCCATAGAGATCTTGAGATGAGACGGCATATTTTGTATGAGTGTCATGACACACCTAGTGCGGGACACCCGGGAGTTAACAAGACTTATGATCTTGTTAAGAGGCAGTTTTATTGGCATGGACTTCATAAGGATGTCCTAGAGTATGTGCTTAAGTGCACCAAATGCTAGGTCAACAAAGCTGAGAGATTGAGGATTGGAGGACTACTCCACCCATTGGATATTCCTAATGGGAAGTGGGAGAGTATATCCATGGACTTTATAGTCGGATTACCTAAGACATAGAGAGGGCACGACTAGGTCTGGGTAATTGTGGATAGGTCAACCAAAATGGCTAGGTTTATTCTGACACGTACTACAGTGAAGACACCAGAGTTGGCTAGAATTCTTGTAGAGAACCTATACCGATTATATGGTCTTCCCTTAGACATAGTTTTTGATTGGGATAGGAAGTTTACTAGCCACTTTTGGAGAGTGGTCTTCAAAAGGTTGGACACAGAACTTAGCATGAGTACGGCCGAGCATCCACAATCAGATGGGCAAACAGAGAGAGTTAACCAAATCCTAGAGGATATGCTTCGAGGATATGTGAATGAAAGGGAAACTAATTGGGAAGAGTACTTACCTATAGTAGAGTTTGCATATGATAGTGCCAAGCACTCTTCTGCTGGGCATAGTCCATAAATGCTTTTGTATGGGTTTCGACCAAGAGCTCCTTATGCAGTAGGCTTGTAGAATGAGAAGGTTCAAGCTACAAAAAACTTATTGGAAGAGATGAACGATATGCTTAGGCTTGCCAAGGACAGCATTAGGAGAGCTTAGGATAGAGCTAAAGCCTATGCTGAACCTCAAAGGAGAGATATCAACTTTGAGGTAGGAGAGCAGATCTATCTTAGAGTTCCATCTAGATCTGAAACCATGAAGACGGGACCCTATCCAAAACTATCTCCTAGGTATTGTGGACCTTTCCAAATACTTAAGAGAATCGGAAAGATGTCTTACCAGCTCCAACTTCTAGAGAATAGTCAAATCCATCCAGTTTTTCATGTTAGCCGACTTAAGAAAAGGTTTGATGAATCTGACTACCTCATTCTAGATAGTGAGGTAGTAGAGCCTATTTCTGTTCAATCTATTCCACACGAGCCTGAGATCATACTACACACTCGAGAAAAACGGACTAGAAGTCACTTATATAAAGAGTGTCTAGTAAAGTGGAAAGATAGTTTAGAAGATAGTGCTACATGGGAGTGGGTTAGCACCCTTTAGAGACCGTTTCCCATTTTTAGACTACCTTCCCAAGGGTCTTTTTAAGGGGAAGGATACGGGAAACAACACGGAGTTATGACCATGTACATGAGGTGCATGGGGATATAGTGGGAGTGTTGCTTTTATATATTCTCTCTTTCTCATAGACCTTTCAATACCATTTTTGAGGGCAAAAATGGAGTTAAGGGGAAGGAAATGTAACAAGAAGTACTACTCATTAGTTCTGAGTAAGAGGTGTGAACCACCTCTTAGATATATTGAGTAGGATACTCACATGAGTGCCAGGTGGCACTCATGTGAGAGGCCATGAGAAATTACCCCTTGTGGGTAATTAGTGAGAGAAGAATATATGAAATGCATACATGCGGCTGGGCGGCAAGAGAAGACTCAGAACTCCGTGTCTTAGAGGTTTGCTAGAGGACGAAAATCGTCTTCGATTCTGTGCAAGCTGAGAGCGACGTCAAAAATTGGGAGGGTCATCAGAGAATGGAGTACTACTCATTATTTCTTAGTAAGAGGTGTGAACCACCTCTTAGATATATTGAGTAGTACTCCATGTTACACTTGCCCCCTAAGTTTCATCTTTCAAATCCATTCTAAAGCTTCAGCCCGTGCCTCTTCTCTAATGCATTTCTCTTCTTCCTTTCATTTCTTTGTAGTGTTAAGTCTAGTGAGCATCTCCTTGGTGAGGGGTTCTTGGTATAGTTTCACTCTACACCCGCTAATGTAGTTGGGTAGGACATCTCCTTCTAATGTGGCTAATTGGACTCCTCCACTTGTAGGTATTCTGTTGATTATCATTGGTCCATAGCCACATTTTTCTAGCTTCCTGACATGCTACTTGAGTGTATAAACCAAGACTAAATCTCCTACTTTTAAGCCTTTGTCTTTCACATGGGCATCAAAGTAGGCTTTCTGTCCCTTCTTGGTGGGATAGATTCGTGCAGCATCTCTCAATCATGTCTCTCCTAATCACTCTAAGTCCAAGATACTTGAAGAGCGCTCATGACCCATCCATTGGTGCTCCTGTGCTACCTTTAATGTAGGGATCAAAACGTCTAATGGTAGCACTACGTTTTGTCCAAAAACCATCTGAAAGGGGGTGTCTTGGAGTACCATTTTATAGGCAACTCGATATGCCCAAACAACATGATGTAGCTATTTGTCCCAATAAGAGCATTTATTGTTTACTAACTTAGTTAACACAACGCATAGTATCTTGTTTGTGCTCTCAGCTTGACCATTAGCTTGTGGATGATATGGAGCCGAATTCTTGTGAATAATCAAGAACTCTTGAAGTAGATATTCAATAACTTCATTCAAGAAGTGCCTTCCACGGTCACTAACTAGTTCTATGGGCAAGCCATATTTAGTGAATACATTTTCAAACAAGAACTTAGCCGTGGTATGAGCATCATTCTTTTTTGTAGCTTTTACTTCTACCCATTTTGTCGGATAATCAGTGGCCACAATAATATATTCTGCATGGGAACCCTTAGCTGGGGGATTAATAGGACCAACAAAGTCTATTCCCCACTTAGAGAATGCCCTTCCTCCCATCATGGGTTTCAATGGCATCTCATCTTTCCCTATCGGATACTGAGTTCTTTGACAAATATCACATCTCTTCACATAGGGATCTGCATCCATGTGGAGAGTAGGCCATCAAAAACCTGCAAACAATATTTCTCTAATCACTCGATTAGGACCAAAATGTCCTCTTGTTACACTTCGGTGAGCAGTCTCTAGCACTTTAAATATTCACTTTCATGAATACACGACTGTAGATAGCCATCTCTACCTCTTCTATATAGATTATCACCTATGAGTGAGTAATCTAATGCTTCTTGTTCTAGGCTCCTTCTTCTGGCCAATCTCATCTCTTGAGGGAATGTCTTTGTTCTCAAATATTTTACTAATGGTTCACTCCAATCTGTATTAGAGATACATGATACAGAGTAGCATGTTCTATAGGAGGTCTAGTACCACAAATTTGGCATTCCTTGCATTGTCTATGGACATCTGCTTCCATAGTTGGCCAATGCACTCCGAGTCTCTTTAGCGTTTGTAATGTTCGTTGCTTTGAGTAGTGTTGCTCTAGTGCACCTACATGTGCTAATTGCAACCACTTTGCATACTCATCTTCCTTAACACAGCAAGCTAAAATCCCATGGTCTGTGTGCTTATACATACTTCTTGCCATAATGTGGTACTTTTGGGCTTTTACTACCTCCTTATCTTGAGTGTTTATGATTGGATATTTAGGCCCATATGTGAATATTGGCATTAATTTCTTGGCCCACTATGGTACAACTTCCAAATTAAACAACTAAGCATCAGAAAGATCATCTGATACTCCTTGGGGGGCCTCTCCGGATGTGAGCCTCGAGAGATGATCTGCTCTCAAGTGAGTTTACCTTTCCTCACCACTACCTCAAAAGTCATATTCCATTAGTAAGAGGAACCATCTTATAAGATCATCTGATACTCCTTGGGGGGCCTCTCCGGATGTGAGCCTCGAGAGATGATCTGCTCTCAAGTGAGTTTACCTTTCCTCACCACTACCTCAAAAGTCATATTCCATTAGTAAGAGGAACCATCTTACTAATCTACCTGTATTGCATGGCTTGTTTACCAAGTACAGTAGAGCTTGATGATCACTAAAAAATTTAAACTTATTTGCAAGCAAATAATGTCTAAACTTTTTTATAGCATATACCATGCCTAATCCTTCTCTTTGAGTCATGGTATAGTTTTGCTCAGCCTCATTTGAATATCTACTAGCATAGGCTATGGGGAGATCCATATTACCTTCGCCATTAGGTTGTGCAAGTACGCATCCAATGGCATAATTGGATGCATCCACATGAACATGGAATGGCTTGTTCCAATCTAGTGTAGTCAAGATTGGTGCAGAACACAATCTTCTCTTGAGCTCGTTAAAGGAATCCTCACATTCTTCAGTCCACTCAAAGTTAGTCAAAAGGGAGTATAGAAGCTTTGCAATGATCACATACATAAAAAGCTTGTACTTCCTTGACATTCTTTGGCCTAGGTAGCTTTGCAATAGCTCTAACTTCTCCTCGTCCGTGGACATGCCATTCTTTGACACATTGTGTCCTAGAATCTTGCCTTGCCTTACCATAAAAACACACTTTTTTGGGCTCAGGCAAACTTGATATTCTCTACAATTTTCAAAGATATCTCTCAACTCTAGGATATGTGTTTGTCTTATGTTGGAATGAGCACATAGATCATCAACATAGACTTCCAAATTTTTCCTCAAGAATTCTTTAAACACGTGGCACATCAGCCTTTGAAAGGTGACTCGCGCATTGGTAAGACCAAATGGCATTACTCAAAAGGCAAATATACCCCACTGTAGAAAAGGTTGTCTTATGCTGATCTTTTGGAGGTATGGCCACTTGATTGTAACCAGAGAAGCCATTCGCCTACCACTCTTTCTAAGAGATGCTCAGTGATAGGAAGCACATAACTATCTCTAATTATGGCCGCGTTAACTTTCTTCAAGTTAATGCATACACATAACTTTCCATTCTTCTTGGGAACCACTACGATGGGGGATACCCACTCAGTGTGCTCAATTTCGTAGATGAATCCAACTTCTACCAACCGATCTATCTCTTCCTTGATCTTGGCCGCATAGTTATTGTTGTATGTGTATGGCGTTTGCTTAGAGGGTTTGGCATCAGAGGTCATGGGTATCTTATGTGAGCATATGTTAGGGTCTACACCTTTTAAGTCTTTATAGCTCGATGCAAAAACATCTCTATATTCTCTTAGCAAGGCTACCAACTCTTGCTCCTCTTCCTCCATCAGGTCATGTCCTATGTAGGTGCATCTTTCTTCTCTTCTATGGTTACAACAATTTTCTTGGTGGTTTCTTTGTTGTCATAGGCCTCTCCTTCTTGTGCATCATGTTTAGGCATTCTCATCATGACTATCCTATCTTCTATCTTGTACTTCTTAAAGTTTTCTGTGACCTCAAACAAAGATTCTTCCTCCTCTCATGTGACTTCATTCTTCTTCCTCTTCTTGCCTTCATTCTTAGTGGTTACCTGTGTGGCTAATCTAACACCATCTCTAAGTTCTTCATGTCTCTAAGGGTGAGCTTCGACTTTGTAGGAATATTCCTCATCTGATGCAAAAGGTGGCTCCATAATGATTGATTCGAGATCGGAGTCACTTGCATTAGTATTAGGTTCACATTCTTCAATAACCGACTCACACATGATTGGCTCTATTGTGAAGACTAAAACATCATAGCCATCCTCGTCATAGTGGGGTGTCCATTGTTCTCCATTGTTGCTAAAATCTCCACCCAGTCATGAGGTTCAAATTCTTTGTCAAGAAATACTACAGGTGCGTAGGCTGGGTCTTGAATTGATCTATGAGTTTCCTTTGCACCTACCTCTCTGGCTTTTTCTTTCTTCTCTTCTTCTATGGCTACTCTGTACATCCATAGGTGGGTGTCTTCATGCATCCATGAGGATCCTGATCCTATGGAATGCACTAACTCCGTATCATCTTTAGCTCTATGGATGGGATTCCATTGAATAGGGGGTAAGTCTCTTTGAGAGTAATCCTTGAGATTGACTTTGGTTGTAACATCTAATTGTTGCAAATACAAAGAATTGGTTCCCTAATACTGTACCACTTGCAACTGCCCCATAAATGGTCTCCCCAAAATCATCTCATAGGCCTGATTCTTGCTAAAGTCACATATGGCAAAAGTATTCTCGAACTCGACACCACAAGTAGTGAGAGTTATTCCTTCTAGCAGTCCTGAAGGTCTTTCTATATGAACATCGGCCATCTGCAATTTCATTCTCGTGGTCGTGAGTGCTGGGTTGCCCCAATGCATCCAGAGGGAAGTGTGCACTTTAGTGTTTTTCACTACCTCTGTGTTCCTAGGTATAACTGAGTCTTTATTTCTTATCATGACTGTGGGTGCTCTCATACAAGTGGACTTTGCTTCCCATGGGACTGTGAAATGGGGTAGTCCCTGCAAGGAATTAGACTTGAAGTCTAATCTCTCATGAGATTGGGCACTCTCCTGCTCATAAATGGAAGGAATGTCTTGTGGGAATTGATCATGCACGTCATCCACAAGCTCAATTGGAGGAGGATTTTCACTTTCTTTAGTCCATTTCTCGTCTTGAATCTCTCTTAGAAATTCTGGGGAATATCGATTCATAGAAGAAGATGTGTTTGGTTCTGTGGAGTTAGGAACATAAGCTTCCTAGGGATCTTTGGGAAGCTCGTTTGCATTGATCATCACTTGAATGCATGTCTTCATACCCTCGGCTCGGTTTTGATACTCCTTGGATTGATAAATAAAGCGTGAATCCCCACTATATGCACTTGAGGGGGATTGAGGTATAGTCTCTTTCTCCACAAGTTCCTAGGTTAGTACTTAAGTATACACATTTTTGGCACCGTAGCCGGGGAATCGAATCAAACCGAGGCATTCATGTGATGGTAAGAAGCTCATAGCATTGAAGTGAGTTGAGGAGTTGAAGCTAGGAGTGGTTGAAACGAGAAGAGAATTTTTAAGTGAATGAACCTAAGGTTTGGGAGAACCCTAGGAAGCCAAAGAAGTGTGATTTCTTCTGTAGGAAGTGTAGCCAAACAAAGTAGCCGTTCACATTACTCTGAAACCTCGAGTGAGTCTAAAGAAGAAACTCCCATGGCTTCCGAGGATATGCAGAGTTCTGTGCCAATAACTAGCATGATGTCAATTATTGAGGGTGAATATCGGACATCTTTGGAATATGTGAACACTAACCAACATGGGATACCTATCTTCTTAGATGGTCTAAACCGATCAGTGGCCAGACTAAAGAAAGCTACAGACGCTTACATAGTACCTAGGCCAGTAGTTAAGTATGCAGGAGGGTTTTATATGGACAAAAGAGAGATTCAGTATGTTGTTACCGAATACCCTGGAAGCATCAATGAACAAGGGGGAAGAAGGTAATGCTAATTACCTTAATGAAGAGGGACATGAAGAGCAAGTGGCCACCCCTAGAGGGAGATCCACTGTTGTTAGGGTTTGGGGAGGAGACTTAGTTCCCCAAGATGATTCCCTAATGGATGTGTATTTGATCAATGGAATGGAGCATCTCCTCAGAGCCCACTCTTCATTATGGGAAGTGGCTACTAGCCCAGTCACTATCTATGAGTTACAAGATCCTGAACTCCCCACCATTATCACATATTTGGACAAAAACCAAAGGAGGTACTAGCCTCTAACGGAGTTAGAAAGAGCATGGTTGAAATATCAAAACATTCCAGTGTTCCCTCCTAGAGATCAAGCTACTACTTCTCAGAACCCTCAAGGAACTTTTCAAGATAATTCATATCAGCATTCTGGATAGATGCAACAAATGCATATACCTGTCAGACCACATGTGCAGTTTGCTATGCCGGCCAATAACCCTAACTATTGGCCTCAACCACCTGTTGAACCAAGGAATAGAATCCCGGTCCCAGATAGACCACCTGTAGTAAGAGGACCTGGTATACCCATAGGAAGACTAGTTTTCCCTGTGATGCCTAGACCACCTGAAGCAGGAAGAAGACTAAGACCAATTTAAATTGCTAAATGCATGAGAAACCATTATGATGGCTCTAGCGAACCTTACAATCATATAGCTGAATTCAAGTAAGTAATTAGAGCCGAACAAGTGGTAGATTTCTTGATCCAATATGAATCTTTTGGTCTAACTTTGACAGACACAGCTTTAGCTTGGTTCCAACCATTAGATCCTAATAATTTTCAAAACATGGAACAAGTCTATCAAGAATTGATTGAAGAATTCACCAAATCTGGAATTAAAAACAAATCTTCCTCATTGATCCATAGTTTTAAGCAAGCTCCTACGGAATCAGTGAGATTGGTAGCAAGAAGATTCAAGCAGTATGTGGATAGATGTCCGGTAGAAGAGAGACCCACTCAAAACAAAATGGTGTCATTTTTTTTGGTAGGATTAGTGAATGGATCATTAAGATCTCTAGTATATGTGAAAAGAGTTCAAACATTGCAAGAATGTATGAAAGAATGTATTGACCTAGAGGACAATCTAGCAGAAGACCTCAAGATACCTCAAGGTAGCGTAAAAAGTGAAGATTCCGCCAATAGCACATCAAACTCAAAGAACAATGTAGAGGAAATAGCCGACTTAGTAGCAAAGAAACTGAATGTTCAAGGATAGAGGAACTACCCCAACAACCCAATGAGAGTACCCATGCTTAGAAGATGTATGCATTGCAGAGGTGATCATCCTTCTCATTTGTGCACTAGGGGAGTAGTCCCACCACCTTCTTATGCTTACAATAGACCACTCGTCCCGGGCCCTATGCATTATTGCAGCATAGAGCAAAAATACACAAATCACAACACAAAAAAATTTCCTTACAGTAGACCGTCAAGGCCAGTACAACCACCAGTAAGACCGTATGGATACCCTCAGAGAGATCTAGGAAGCCTTGAGATATCCCACATATCAGCAGCAAGCACCCGTACCATGACCTTACGCTTATCAAGGCTATGCTCAACCACAACCGGTGTTAGGTCAACAACCTCCCCATCCTCAGAATGTTGTCCTAGTGAAAATGGCTCTTCTTGAAGAAAACTTAGAGAGAGCAATAGTTCCAGCCATGCCCTTGGCTAGTAACGAATTGCATGACTCATCGTATGACCATAATTAAGGAAATTACTCCGCTTATGAGAGCTCTATAATTGAATATGGACAAATGTACGAGCCATATGTCTATGGTATGGAAGGGCCCGATAGTTCTTACAGATATAAGAAGGACTATGTGTCATTAATGTACACAGCTCCTAGAGCACCCATACCCCCCCCCCCCGACCTATGAACAAACTACCTATACCTAGAGGACCATGTTATAGATGCGGAGGTGATCATTTTATCAGAGAATGTACATTACCAAACCCACCACCACCACAGCGAGTCTGGGAAGGATACTGTAGTGATTGTTGTAAAGAACACCTTTTCATAGATTGCCCCAAGAACCCCAACAAAGTTAACTCGAACGTGCAGATCAATGTGATAGAAGTGATAGAGTCGTCAGGGAGCGATAAGGAGTACATTGTACCATTGAAAGCAATAACAAGAGCAAAAGCTAGAGAGACACCAGAAAAAACTGGAGAGAATGATCAAGGCGACAGAGAAATGAATATACCTAAAACCCAAATAGTTGAAGACTCGAAAGAGCCTGGGAAAAGTTTCACAGGTAAACGAACACAAAGATGGAAGAACCGTAGAGACAAGATAAAGGAAAAGAAATTACAACAAGAGAAGGAGAATGAAAACAATGAACAAGGACAAGAAGAAAAACAGAAATGGGAGGGAGAAAATCAGGAAGGAAAGGATAAAAAAGAAGAGGTAGGATCAATTTTGGCAGACCCCATGCCGGAAGAGTTAGCCATGTGGATTCAGGCGTACCAAGCACGAATAAGAGCAGGACCGACCATTGAACAACATGAAAAAGAATATCCTAGAGGTGACTTAGAGAAACAAAGGTTGGAGATATGCAAAAAATTAATCCAAGTAGCACAACAGACCCTAGAAAAACATGTTCTTCGACTACCCAACTCACGAATTCCCAAAAAGGAATTCCAAGAGTGTGTCATCCCTAATGATCCCGAGAAAGGAAAAGAAGGTGAGACACGTGATGGAAATTACTGCGAGGATAAAAGAGAAGGATCCGTTGTCCCCGAAGTAGATGGGGAATGGCCTAAAGACTTGTGGGCAAGAGTCCAAGAAGACAGATGGAAGAAAGTGGGAGGAATTGAACCACCCTTTGAGGAGCTAGAAGCAGGAGGTGAATCGGAACACTCAATGCCAGAGCTGAACTCGGAAGAATTAGTACAATTTGATAAGAGCGACAAGGAGAATGACAGTGTGAAGGTTTTGCCAAATTATACCGGGGAGTATGAACATAATTCGGAATTATACTACATTTTGTCAATAAGGAAAAAAGAGCAGAACCCATCAATCCAAACATCGGACATCATACAACATCTTAGAAAGGTCAAAATACCTTGTACCCTGACATTGGAAGAACTTTTGAAGATAAAACCACATTTGAAGGAGAAGCTAACTAGTCAATGGGAGACAGAAGAGAAGGTGATGCCTGATGAAGTGACAACAGTCAAAATCCCAGTCGATAAAGTTGGAGATTTCAGCAAGGGAGATGAAAGAAACACATGCCTTCCAATTACTTATAGGGGTTACACCACTAAAGCTATCTTAGATTTTGGAGCTGGAGTAGGAATTGCATCTAAAGGAATATGGGAGAAATGGGGAAAGCCAACGTTAAGACCAACTCGCATGAAGATACAAATGGCAGATGGACACACTAAACGACCCTTGGGATTATTGGAAAGAGTAACTTTTACTACCTGCGGAATTGAATTCGAGCACACCTTAGCGATCTGTCAATTTGAAAGGGCTAGCAATTATGAGATGATACTTGGAAGACCCTTCATGAGATAGCTGAAGGTAGTGCAAGATTGGGGAAAAGACGCGGTATACTTACAGCATGAAGGAACCACAACAAGAATAAATCTCCACACATACACGTATCAAGATGTTCCCCTCTTCCAATGGAACCAGATTCATAAGGAGGAAGACGATCAATCTATTCATAGTATAGGTTCAAGTGACCAATCATGGATGAACAAAGACACCCATCTATGGATATGACAAGCTGCGAAAAAGGAAGAGGATAGAAGGAAAGGATGGCAGCAAAGGCAATGAGTTGCTAGGTCTCTACAAGATCCAGCTTACATGCCTCAAATATTCCTAGATGAAGAATTGGAACCTCATGGTTGGATGGAGATTTTAGCTACTCTAGATGGGTCTGTAAACGAAGAAGTGATAACCATGAATGAATGCATTGACGAGGAAGGATATGACGTTAGTCTATACGTGGCAGTTCTTCAAGAGGCTGAAGAAGGGGAAGCAATTGAAAGAGAATGGAAGCAGGATTATGAGAGCATTGAAATGGAGCATGAACAAATGGAGACAGAAAGTGGAAATCAAAGAGTAAGTGTCATAACCAATGAATTAAATCTAGAAATGACACATGAGGAAGAGCTTGGAATAGATAAAGAAAAAGATGACGGAGAAAACAAGCCTCAAGATCAATTTGAAGTGCCCGCTCACTTCAAAAAATACGAAGTAGAAGAGAGGAAAATTGCTATTCAAATGCCAAAACGAGAAGCACGACCAGGAATAGCATATGACAACAAAGAACAAACCAAGAAAATAGTTGTAACATCAGAGGAAGGAGAAGAACGATGACTTTTATAGGACAAGACGTCTCAATGGAAGAAGATCAAGAGTTAATATGACTCATAAGAGAATATAGGGATGTCTTTGCTTGGACATATAAGGATTTGAAAGGAGTGGATCCTTCTATTTGTGCCCATAGAATCCCTATGACATCTGAAGCTAAACCTTCCAACAAAGACCATACACGTATAACGATGTTTACTCAGCAAAATTCAAGGAAGAGATAGATAAGTTGTTAGATGCTGGGTTCATTTATGAGATCGAACACACGGAATGGGTATCACCTTTGGTGGTCGTGCTGAAAAAGAATGGCAAATTAAGGGTGTGCATTAATTTGAAAAAAGTAAATGCTGCCACCCTAAGAGATAGTTACCCATTACCCATCATGGATCATCTTTTGGAAAGAGTGGCAGGAAAGGAAGTTATGGTTTGTTGGACGGCTTTTGAGGGTATAATGACGTAGCGATTGCTCCTGAGCACCAACATAAAACAGCCTTTGCAACTGAATGGGGAGTATAAGCTTTTAGGGTTATGCCTTTTGGTCTAACCAATGCCCCAGCCACTTTCCAAAGATTGATGTGTCATGTATTCAAGGAGTTCTTGAGGAAAAGCATGGAGGTATACATTGACGATTTATGCACTTATTCAGCTATATAACATATCCCTGAACTAGGAAAGATTTTTGCCAAATGTCGACAATATAGAGTATGCCTCAATCCAGAAAAGTGTGTCTTCATGGTTCGACAAGGAAAGATATTAGGACACATTGTCTCTAAAAATGGAATTTCCACAGAGAAGACAAAATCAAATTAATTTTGGATTTGCCGAGACCAAAGAATGCGAAAGAAGTGCAAGCATTTATGGGACATTGTGGGTACTACCGAAGATTTATACACATGTATGCCATAATTGCTAGACCTCTTTATGCATTATTGTCTCAGTTTAATTGGACAGAAGAATGTGAAAGAGCCTTTAATGAATTAAAGAGTCGATTGATTTCAACACCAATCCTTTGAGTACCAAATTGGAACAAACCATTTCACATTCATGTAGATGCTTCCAAGTTTGCCATTGGTTGCATCTTAGCTCAACCGGCGGACACAGGGAAGTTAGACCACCCTATAGCCTATGCCAGTAGACAATTGAATCAAGTGGAGCGCAATTATACCACAACTGAGAGAGAAGGCCTAGGGATGGTGTACAATGTGAATAAGTTTCAACACTACTTATTGGCAAACAAATTCAAATTCTTCATCAATCATCAAGCTCTACTGTACTCAGTCAATAAGCCTTGTAATACGGGATGACTAGTACGATGGTTTCTATTGTTGATGGAATTTGATTTTGAAGTAGTAGTCAAAAAAGGGAATATGCACATTAGAGCAGATCACTTGTCAAGAATGACACATGGAGAACCCCCCACAGGAGTACCTGATGATTTGCTAGACACTTACCTGTTTAATCTTGAAGTATGTCCTCAATGGGCAGAAAAGTTGATCCCAATACTCACATATGGACCTAAACATGGGATCTCACCAAACAGAAACCAAGACTTATGGAAGACTAAAAACCTTCATATCATTGCTGGAAGTTTGTATCACCAAGATTCAAGTGGATTACTCATGAGATGCGTAGAAGAAGAGGAACAAGAAATGTGGCTTCAAAAGGCACATGTAAATCAATGGAAAACTCATTTAAATGCGAATGGAACATGGAAAACTCTAAAGAGATTAGGCATATATTGGCCAACCATGCAGAGGGATACACATAACTATGTATCAGCCTACCCAACTTGTCAAGAACGAAATCCAGAAGAGAGCTCTACTCTATGCTATTCCACAGTGGCACCAAGATGGAGCATGCCTCTGGTAAAGTTCTTGAAGACCCAAGAGTACCCAGAAGGAGCCACTCTAGCAAGGAAACGTGCACTCACAGAACAAAGCAAGGACTATGCTCTCATAGGAAAACAACTTTTCAAGTGAGGAAGAGACGATCATTTACGAATGTGCATTCATGAAGACGAATATCTTGCTGTTTTAGAGATGGCACATACATGAGCTGGAGGAGGACATTTTTCTGCAGATAAGACTGCAAAAATGATTCTCTTTGCAGGAATGTGGTGGTCAACTCTACATCAAGATGCAGCTACATATGTTCAGTGATGTGATCCTTGTCAACGAACGAAATATCCAATTAGAAGGGATGAAATGCCATTGAAACCCATGATGAGTGCGAGAGTCTTTACTAAATGGGGAATAGAATTCATAGGACCTATTAGCCCACCAGCTAAAGGATCCCATGCCGAGTACATAATTGTGGCCACAAACTATTTGACCAAATGGGTTGAAGCCAGAGCCACCAAGAAGAACGACGCGAGGACTACAGCCAAGTTTCTTTTCGAGAACGTCTTCACTAGATTTGGATTGCCTATAGAAATTGTGAGTGATAGAGGCACACACTTTGTGAATGAAGTGATAGAAGCACTATTGAATGAATTCTTAGTAATCCATAAGAAATCATCCCCATATCACCCACAAGCCAATGGACAGACCGAAAGTTCAAATAAAATCTTGTGTACAATTCTCACAAAAATTCTCAACAATGGTAGATCGGATTGGGATAAACAATTACATCTTGCTTTATGGGCATTTCGAGTAGCCTACAAAATAGCCATAGGTACTACTCCTTTTAACTTGGTGTACGGACAGAATGCTATCTTGCCAATTGATTTCTTAATACCCACTCTCAAAGTAGCAACAACTTACGAGTGGACTGGACATGAATTGTCAGCACAATTGGATCAAATAGAAAAGTTACATGAAACTAGGTTACAAGCGGTAGCTGGGATTTACGCGACGAAAAAGCGACAGAAAGCCTATTTTGATGCTCATATTAAAGATAAAAACTTGAAGGAAGGAGGTTTAGTTTTGGTCTATACTTTGAAGCAATATGCGAAGAAACTGCAGAAAAGAGGATATGGCCCATTGATCATTAATTGTATATCTACCAGTGGAGCCATCAGTTTAACAACCCTAGATGGAGACGTATTACCAAACTATATCAATGGATGTCGAGTGAAAAAATATTTAGAGCCATTGACAGAAGAGATAATTTCACGACTAATAATGGGTAAAAATAGGCGCATAGAGGAAGAAAGAATACGAGAAGAAGCCAGACAAGAAGTGCTCGAACGTATCAGGAAACGAAAGGAGTGGATGAAAGAGAGAGACGAGAGATATCGACAAGGAGAGGCACTCATCCCAATGTCTAACTTTAGAGCCACCAAAAACCTAGGACAGCAAATGACGCAACCTTATTTGAATTTGGGTGCTGGAACAAAGGAATACTACTTGGTGGATGCTCTCATTGACACAGGAGTAGCCATAAGTTGTATCAAGTATTCATTGACTCAGAAACTCAAAGAAGAATTATGCCCATCTACGGCACAACTGATAGGAATCGGAGGAAAAATTACTCAATGTATAGGTGAGATTACCTTACCTCTACATCTCGGAAACAAAACGATGGAACAAAAACTCTTAGTATGTCATGATCAAGACTTATTAGAAGAGCTCGTGTTAGGCCAAGATTGGATATATGAATATGAAGTGACTATTCAATTGGCCCTAGGATACATCTCAGCCAAGATAGGACACTGTGAGGTATTCAGCATGTTGGATGAACGACCAGTCAAAGCTAAATATATAGACCCAATAGATCACTCAAACGAGCATGATGATGAATGTATATTCACTCACACTATGGGAGCCCCATCATCAAGTACTTCATGTGAGAATGCACCAAATCTCGCTGTCACACAACCTCCTAGCCCAGTAAACCACCGCATTAGTGTTTTATCCAATAAAAGCCTCAGTGAGGAACCAAGCCTAAAGAGGAATAGTCAGCACGACTGTCAAAAACCTGCACACATTAGAATATACCCCATTCCTTACACTAAACATGATTGGATCAGAAAAGATCAAGTGGCTGTATATCTTCAACAACAGAACCACTATCGACATCAGAGCGAACCACCGAACAAGCAGACAAATCACTTTGGACACCTAGGTCCACAAATAATTGCTAGAGTATGGATTCCGAAGAAAGTGGTAGCCGCCCAGCCGGCCAGAACGCAAATATGGATTCCCAAGTCATGTACCCAAGTGACAATCATCAAAAAGGACGAGCCAAAGCACAAGGAGAATCAGTATGATCTAAAGGCAAAACCACAGGAGATAAACCACTACAAGACAAAGCAGGAAACTCGACATGCAACAAAAATCATTCAAAGATTCGAAGAGAAGACGAAGCAAAAGTACTACATGAAAAGTACAACATTCTCCAGGAATGCTAGGGATACAGACTATCCCAAGGGAGTAAGGTAGATTTGGATCCCAAAAGGCAAGACAATCTGTATGCATCAACCAAGTAATTCAAGTTGCACACATTTGGAGTCACCAGAATCCAAAGTATGCATGATAGGGCCACATTACAAGGCCAAGCATTCGGCACATTCTTCTTCTACTTCTGGATAGTGAAGCACATTTCCCTCTCAAGAATTAGGAGAGCACTTGTAAAATAATCCAAAAGAAAATCACTAATGGTTCAATAACCGCTTCGGCTATGAACTAACTTTTCTATTTTCTTTCAGACACAAACATAAAAACAATATAAATAAGTGTGAAAAATCCCAGGTATTACCTTTCTCACACCCACGGGGAAGGGACAACACAAGTCACTTGGAGAGTTGCCAAATTCAAGAAGGATAGATGAAGGATGATTCTGGATACAAGCTTGCCACTAATTAGTGGTATATATTGAGTGCAGATGGCATCATCCAATTCCGAGGCTAAAAAAGAGGAAGAGGTCCTGCTTCTTCCCTTGGAATCAATCACGAAAGCAAGATGTCATTGGTTTCTTGATGATCAACCAGTGTCCGAGCTTCTTTTTATGGCCACCATCAAGATAATGGATAGAGACCACTACTTTCCTATCATGTCACAAGATTTCAAGACTATCATACAAGGATTACCACACATGAC
Source organism: Ceratopteris richardii (assembly GCA_020310875.1). Lineage (NCBI taxonomy): Eukaryota > Viridiplantae > Streptophyta > Polypodiopsida > Polypodiales > Pteridaceae > Ceratopteris > Ceratopteris richardii. The sequence continues at coordinate 137,896,383 of CM035407.1, forward strand.
TGACGTATGGACAAGAGCTGACATTGACGCATTCCTAAGACTTCCAATGTACCTGCCTGATTTTCAGATATGTACATAAGTGATGAATACACTCCAGTCGGCACCGAATAAGCCAGCAGTCCCAGAGGCAAGAGTACTTGACAAAGTTGGTACATGGAAAACAATTCAATTCACTCATGAGCTAATCAACAGAGCATTTGGATGGAATCAAGATGGTCTCACTAATGTCAAGGATGAATGTAACGATCCCAAAAAGAGAACGTTTTTAGAAATCAACAGAACAGATATTGAAGACTCGGTTCATTTAGTGCACCAACATTTTTTGTTTCTCGAGTATGCATAGATACACAACACCTCAAAAAATTGTTGTGCAATTACTCTCACATGCTATGAGACAAGTGGGAAATCAAGTAAACATGACTCCATATGTTCAAGACCACCTATTTGAAGCAAAGAAAAAGTGGGTTCAAAAAAAGTTCTTGATTGGAAGTTCAGCATTGACATTGCTCATCTACGAGGCACTTGAAATGAAGAATTGTTTACATTTGATGCCAAATTCCACAGAGATTGCAAAAAATATGCAAAGTCTGCAACGGTTCCAAAGAAAAAGAAAACAGTCATGTCTGTTGAAGAAGTGGGAACCAGTTCAAAGAAACCCATGAGAGGGACTAAACACATTAGAGAGGAATAAGCTCAAGAGACACCACAATCAAAGAGGACCCATACACTGCCCAAAATTCCTTTGACACAGCAACCGATCACAAAAAGGGACCTCTCTACAGCTCTAGAAGAGACGCATATGTACATGCAGGGACAAGTAAACTTGAACGTTCAAGGTCATCAATACAGACAAGCAAGAAAAGCCAAGTAGCAAAAGAATGAAGAATAGACCCCAGAACAAGCTGCCAGATATAAGGAACTGGGCCTGGAAGATTCGAGCTCTAATGAGGAATCCAGCCCAGAGAAAGACACTTTGGACACTGACATAAGAACAGAAATAAACAATGAGGAATGGACAGAGATAAATCAGGTCTAAATTACACCTGACAATCGACAGTCCCAAGCAAGAAACCCAGATGCACCCACTAAATCAGTACACATTATTCAATTGAACGATCAGTCCAAAATCAGCATCAAGGAAGCTTCCATCACTAATACAGATGTAGTGCCACCTATCAAAGAAGAAACACAAACATGCATGGATGAAGAAGAAAACTTCCCACAACATAAGGAACGAATTGTGATCGAAGTACCGAATGATACGCCACAGGGCAAGATTGACCACAAGGAGGCTGAGCCATGGATACAACTCCATATTCAGCAGCCCCATGATACTACACTACATGTTGCACAAGGGAAAGATGTTACAACAGGTGAAGAACCTAGCATCCCTACCACATGGTTAAATGTTGATGTTACTCAATTGAAACTTGTTGTCAAGCAAATGATACAAACAGGAATGGATACACAACAGCAAATGATGGAAACAGATGTGGATTACGACAAGGCAATGCGGGAAAAGAACCAATTTCAAGTAGTGAGTGAACAATTGTCCGCAAAGCTCATCAGGGCCCAACAAGAGGTTTCAACCAAAGAAACAGAGATAATTGCAGTCAAGGAACAATGTAATACATTGATGAAACAGCATCATCAGCTCCAGACACAACTGAAAAATTTACAAAGATAGCATGAAGCTAGTGAAGCAGACAAGGAGAGAATGAAAGCTAGAAGCAATCTGCTCAAAACACAACTTAAGGTATACATGGAGGAGAATGATAACTTATGAAGCAGAAATAAAGAATTGATGCAGGCATTACTGTATGACCAACCTATAGAAAAACCAAACACATCAGTCACTAACCAAAAGGAATTAAGAGATCAGATTGAGAAATATGCAGATCTGTTGAAACAAGAGCAAGCCCGAAAAGAAGAATGGGAAAGCAGGTACATCAATGAAACAAATGAACTTAAAACGCAACTGCAAAATGTGAACGTCAAACTTGTAAAGAGTTACAGTGAAAATGTAGACCAAGTAGCAGAGATTGGTAACGAGTTACTTGCGGCCAAAGAGGCACTCAGGGCAGCCATGCAAGAAGTTAAAGAAAAGACTGAATGCCTTGCACAATTAGAAACCAAAGCAGAAGAGAAAGTACCCATCGGGACACCAGTAGAGTCAAGACCAAAGAGTCCTACTGACGAGGTAGAGGTACATCCTCTATCTCCCCCGATTTATAATTCTCCAATAACAGAGCAGATGGCGGAACCATGTGATGATCATCCAATGCCATATACTGCAGAAATAGGTCAGAACGAATGGGCAGTATTGGTGTCCCGGTTGACAGAGAATTTTGAAAATCAAGTGACAAAGTAATGAAGGAAGCAAAAATAAAGGGCAACAACTTGGATACCATAATGAAGCCTTTCAACATTCCGTACGGATTATTGAAAGAGAAAACAAGGAAATACATAAAGAAGATCACACAGAGAAGTCTAGACGAGCAGCTCTACTTCAAAGACAATACATTCAGTTACACTCAAGAGGAATTTGAAGCTGCACAGCCGATATGGAGAAGAAAATTTTTGGAGAAAAATCCTACTCTGTGGGTGCACTGGCAAGCAGCACCGTATCTATTACAGGTAAACCCTTCATTTTTCCCAACACCCCGTCATAGAGAAGCAAGAAAATTTTTGGACATGCAAAAGAATGGTGTGATCAATAAACAGTGGCTGAATTATACGCTACTTCCTAGTCCACCTCATAATTATTTACCGACGGAGGATTATATGGTAAAAACCATATTATCGGTGTCCTTCATACAAAGGGCATATAATTTTCTCATCAGATACACTTTATTTGATGCCGTCTCTTTTTCATATGTATTGCATAACTTCTTCCAAAGCTCCTCTGCACTTTCACAATCTAATACTGTAAAGTAAACATTATCTGCCAGGTGCAAGCGCATGGTAGACCTGACCATTTCATCTAACTCATCCAAATCATCTTCATCCATGTCAGCAAGCTTCTTTGAAATCCCATTTACTGGTTTCCATTGCCTTCTTTGAATCAGCAAATATTTAATCTGATTCTTCCATAGAGCAAAGTTTGTGCCATCAAATTTTCGGATCTCAAAATTTTCTTTGCCCTGCAAGTTATAGCTCCTTCTCATAACACTAGCACTAGACCCCGATCCACCGGATGTGCCTGAGACCTCTGATGCCATGATGGTAGAGAACTGAATAGAATGATAATGGAGCTAGAAGGGTCCAAATGCCAACAAATAAGTGTATCAAGGAGTAAATCGACCACTGTATAGTTGACTAAACCAAAAATCTGGAAAAATTTTGCGAGAGTATCCTTTGCAAAATTAGCATATGACTAGTGTCAAAGTATCATAAAACTGCAAGTACTGACATGTCTACCTGCATAGTGAATCATTGACTCCGTTGCATATAATCAGTTACCCAATAGAAGCCAACTAGGCTTATCGAGCACCTATGAACAACTATCATACATCTCCTATGGCGAGGCTGGGTAAGTCTTCCACCTGCATCATCGAAGAGACCCCGACATCTGGGTGTCTCCCAGTTAAGAAAACCTCACCATGACCCTCTTTATCAATGTAAAAGGCTTTATGCAAAGAACATAACCGCTATATCAATGACCGCATGGACGTACATAAGTGTTGGTGTAAATCACAAGCCTACACATTTGGCTTGATAGATGCATTGAAGTTCAAACACATATGGAGAAGCATAGGAACCATTGCTAGTGGTTAATTACCACTTTATCTCCTTGTAAAAGTCAAATTGACTTGGAATATTTTGTAATCACCTACCAAAAAGGATTCATGGAAAAAGTTAGCTCTTTGATTGAAGGAATATCTCCTACGATATAGGAGCTTGATCATAGGGAGCCAAAAGTTTGAATTTGAATTCAAATTCGTACTCATTCCTTATAAAAATGGGCATGGAAAAGTCGCGGGCAGAACTCATCACTCCCGAGCTTCTCATTACTGATTTTGAGTGTGTGTGAGGCCGACACTCTAGCTCACACCTATCTACACCATTTGGCAATGACATTCATGCCAATGGATTTGTATACAAGTGTTCATTAATACATACTTTCTCATTGTTCATTTCTGAGTTTTCTGTCATACTACTCAAAAGTCTGTCAACTTGTGAAGTGCATATTGTTGGAGCAAGTCTATGACAAGCCTAAGTATTGGCTTGAGTCTCACAAAGTCTTAGAAGAAGCTTTAAAAAGAAGACTATGTAAAGTTCACTTGTGAACTACCTCTTGTAACTTTTGAAGAGTTTACTTAATGTAAAAGTAAGAGAATCTTAAGTGGTTGAGTCCACTTGATCAAGAATGGAAAGAGGAGCCACGAATTCGTGATTTGTGGTAGGTAGAGAATCAAATCAATCATTGATTGATTGGAGAGTGATTGAGGGAAGTTAGCCTCCCAAACTCAACTATAAATAGATGGCAGTTTTAGTCGTGGTTAGAGAGACCTATGTGAAGACCTCCAAGAGCTGAGCTTTATGCCATATCAAGGTGTGATTACAAGGCACACATATGTATCAGTAAGTCATTGTATTGTACAAGCAATATACTTTCATTTTCATGATTATTTGAGTTCATCTTTCCATGTTCTTGTGAAGTGTACTACTCACTGCCATTACTCTCAGTTTTTCTCAGTCAGCTTGCAGAGATGTTTTCTCTGAGCTTGGTGCATCATTTTCAGTGATTTAACTTGGTAACATTAGCCCTATATATCTACTATATGCTCATAAATTTTCATGTCATTTGGATGTTGCAATCTTCAGTTATGTTCATTTGAAGTCAACAGGGTCTGTTCATCTTCACCTCTCTGTCAGGTACCCGACTTTTTCACTCATCTTGTCAGAGCCATTGCTCAGTGGTTACTTACTCAAATTCAGTGATTTAAAGCTTGTTGGATTCAGCTTACTGTCTAGTATAAGCATACAAATTTTCATAATCATTGGATTCCTACATTTTGCGTTATGTTGATTTTTCTGCTCACTGGTCTATTTATGTAGCAGCCCGTGAAAATCGGGATGATGTCATCACTTGTTAAAACTCATTCTCAGTGTGTGGTTCATTATTTTTGATGAGATTACTCTTGAAAGTTAGCTCTTTAAGTTGCCTAGACTTCCCCAAGAGTAATTGAGCTAATTGCTGCTGTGATCAGAGAATTATGTAAAACACTGGACAGGTGTATGAACCAAGAATAGCAAGTTTTCACCTCTGAGCTAACTCCAACTTATCTGTTTTGATCTATCTTTTTGAGAGTGATCTTCCAAGGTACATAGGGTGTCTAATACATCCATTGGCAAGCTAAAAGGGCCCACCATATACTCGTGGAGTTCATTTGGCTGGTGTAGATCAAGGATTTTGCAACACCTCTTCATCTTCAAGCACATACCTATCCATCTCTTCACAGTGGTATCAGAGCAAGGTTGGACAACATGGCAGATGGATTTCCTTCATCAACTGACAAATTAGACAGAGGTAACTACTCAGCTTGGTCATTAAGAATGGAAGCCTATCTCCAAGGTAGAAGTTTATATGGTTATGTGGCTGGAGATGAAGTTATGCCAAGTTTCATGAACAAAAGTCAACCAACACAAGAAGAGCAAGAAAGATTGAGCACATGGTGCTCCAAGGATGCACTTGCAAGGTCTTATCTCCGCAACTCTATCTCAGATTTTTTGTTGCCTCACATTAGAAGTTGTAAGACATCTCAGGAAGTGTGGGATGCACTTGAAGCTTTCTTTTCTTCAAGTACCAAAGCTAGGAAGCATCAACTATGGCTGGAGTTCACAACTCTCAAGAAGGCTCCCAAACAAAATGTGACCGATTTTGTCACAAAGCTCAAGGACATAGCGGATCAGTTGGGAAGCATTGGAGAGGTAATAGATGAAGAGCAAATTGTAAGGCAGGTCATCAATGGCTTGAAGGCAGATGATAAGTGGGAAGCATTCACCACAGCTATGGATTTGTACATGGACATGCATGTACCTGATTTCAACACACTCATTGGACAACTACTTACTCAAGAGGCAAAGCTTATCAAAAATGGAGAAAGCTCTAAAGGTAATCAATCTTCAGCTTTATACACAGATAAAAGCAAGTCTAAAGATAACAAAGGAAAGGCAAAGAAAGTGGATGATGAAGCAAGTACATATCAAGCTAACTATGCAGGTAGAGGAAGACATGGCAGAGGTAGAGGAAGAGGAGGTAGACAAGGCAGGGGGAGATCCCAAGACTCCAACTCATGTTCTATTTGTGGATTAACTAATCATACAACTGAAAATTGCTTTAGGAATTCCAGGAATCAAAGAGGCAGAGGATACAATAGAGGAAGTTATGGCTACTCAAGAGGAAGGTTCAACAACTACCATGGCAACTACAACAACTACAATCATTCAAACTATCAAGGAGGCTACAAAGGAAGGAGAGACTACAATAACTACACAGAAGACTCAAACAAAGAGGATTCATTATTGATCATGAACATGGCTATGCCACAAGGTAAATCTGATGAGCATGTTTTCTACATAGATTCAGGTTGTTCAAATCATGTGGCAGGAAATGTGGCACTCCTATCAGATTTAGAAGATCCAAGGAATAAGCATGAGGTACAAACAGGAGATGATACAAAACATCCTGTGGAGAAAATAGGCAATGTCAAAGCACCTGATGGAAACATCAACCTACTCAGTAAGGTACTCTATGTCCCTACCATTACAAAGAATTTGATAAGTGTTGGGCAGATAGTAGAGAAAGGGTTGCAAGTCAGGTTCACAAAAGCAGGAGCATTTGTTGAAGATCCAAGTCAAGGATTCAGAAGAATTGCAAAAGGTGAAAAGACAGGTAGATTGTTCACATTTGAATTACAGGACACTAGAAACATTGCTCTCTTTAATTATGGTAGTCAGACACTCACAGAATTGGAAGTATGGCACAAAAGGTTAGCACATATTGGTGAAAGGTCATTAAAGCAAATCTGCAGGGACCAAAGTGTACTTGGACTTCCTAATTTGTCAAAACAACATATGATTTATAAGTGCAGTGCATGTCAATTTGGAAAGTCTCACAGGTTACCATTCATGAAGAAAGGTTATATGCATGGAATCTCTTGGAGTTGGTTCATACAGATGTATGGGGACCTAGCAAGGAAGCTTCAATATCTGGATCAAGGTATTATGTTTCCTTTATTGATGATTGCAGCAGATGGACTATCCTATTCTTTATGAAACACAAAGATGAAGTTTTTTCATGTTTCAAAAGATATTTGGCTCTTGTGGAGAATCAAACAGGTAAATCACTAAAAAGGCTAAGGTCAAATGGAGGGGGAGAATACTTCTCCCATGATTTTGATTCTTTTCTTCAAGAAAGAGGAATCAAAAGAGAGGTAACTACAAGGTACACCCCTGAGCAAAATGGAGTGGCAGAAAGGAGGAATAGGACAATTGTTGAAGCTGCAAGGTCTATGTTAAATGAAAAGCATTTACCTAATTACTTATGGGCTGAGGCTGTATCTACAGCCACTTACTTGATTAACAGGTTGCCTTCAAAATCCCTTGATGGGATGACTCCATATGAGGCTTGGAATGGAAGAAGACCAAGCTTAGATCATTGTAAAATTTTTGGATGTATTGCTTTTGCTCATGTTCCTTCACAGGTTAGAGGCAAGATGGATCCAAAGGCAGAAAGGTGTGTATTTATTGGATATGACAACAATCAAAAGGGCTACAGGTTATACAACCCTACCAACAAAGGATTCTTGGTAAGCAGAGATGTAGTTTTTGATGAGAAAAATTCATGGTATGAAGATTCATGCAGGAAGATCAATTTACCATATGATCTTGAAGAAGATTTTCCAAAGCTTGGTAGAGAACAATCCAAGATTGAAGAACAAGACACCTCAGAGGATGATGAAGAATCTCACATGGAAAAGATCAAAGCATGGAAGTCTAAAGGTAAAGCAAAATTGCAGGAACTTGGACATGAAGCAGAATCATCACATCATGGCCTAAGAAGATCTATGAGGGAAAAGAAAAAACCAGAAAGGTATGGGTTTGACACCTCATTAGTAACTAAACATTCTATCTACATAGCACAGGACATAAACCAAGAGGAGCCATCATCATTTGAAGAGGCCAAAGCAAAAAACAGAATGGAAGCATGCAATGAAGGAAGAGATTGAAGCACTTGAGGAAAACAACACTTGGGATTTGGTGCCCAAGACTTCATCCATGAAGGTAATAGGCTCAAGATGGGTCTATAAACTCAAGAAGAATTCTGATGGTTCAATTAACAAGTATAAGGCAAGGCTTGTGGCTAAAGGCTTTGCACAAACTCAGGGAATTGATTATGAGGAGACTTTCTCTCCTGTGGCAAAGATGCCTACTATTAGGGTTTTGCTTAGTATTGCCTCTTCCAAGAATTGGAAGATATAAAGAATGCATTCTTGAATGGTTGGATAACAGAAGAGGTATATATGGCACAACCACTTGCTTTTGAGAATCAAGTTTATCCTGATTATGTGTGTAAACTTAACAAAGCATTGTATGGTCTCAAGCAAGCTCCAAGAGCTTGGAATTTCAGGCTTGTTTCATTCTTGCAGGACAAAGGCTTTCAACCAAGCAAGGTAGATCCTTCACTCTTTATTAAAAAGAGTAATTCCGAGGTCATCTACCTATGTGTATATGTAGATGATATTATATTGACAGGAAATGATGCAGATGGTATGAAGAAGATCAAAGATCAGATGAGAGAAGAGTTCAAGATAAGTGATTTGGGTTCACTTACCTACTTCCTAGGTTTGGAAGTTGTCTACAAAGATCATGGTTTGTTTCTCACTCAAAGAAAGTACATTAAGGACATGTTGGCAAAATTCAAGATGCAAGATTGTAAGATTGCAGGTACTCCAATGGAGGTCAATCACAAATTGAGCTCACATGAAGGTGAACTCATAGAGGACATCACATCATATCAAAGTCTAGTGGGTAGTCTCAACTATGCCACATTGATAAGAGTAGATATATGTTACAGTGTGAGTGTGCTAAGCCAATTTATGCACACAGCAAGGAAACCACATATGGATGCTGCCAAAAGGATTCTCAAGTATCTCAAAGGAACCATAAATGAAGGACTTTATTATCCTTATGTATCTGATTTAGGTTTGAAGCTATTTTCTGATGCAGATTGGGCTGGTTCCAAGGAAGATAGAAGGAGCACTTCAGGTTATCTTACCTTTGTAGGTTCAAAGCTTATTTCATGGTCATCCAAGAAGCAACCCACAGTTGCTCTCTCTTCTACTGAAGCTGAATATAGAGGTCTTGCCATAGCTACACAAGAAGCTATGTGGATGAAGACATTATTCAAAGATCTTGGATTGGAGTTTGGAACTCCAACTATTTTTGGTGACAATATGAGTTCTATTCACTTCGCTGCTAATCCTATTTTTCATGCAAGGAATAAACATATTGAAGTTCATTATCACTATATACGAGAGAAGGTTCTAAGCAAAGAGATTCAAATATCATATGTGTCCACTCATCAACAATGTGCAGATATTCTAACCAAAGCATTGGATGGTACAAAGCTTTGCAAATTCAAGGCTATGATTGGTTTGCAGGTAATCTTGGAAGATTGAAGACCTCAAGCATACTTGGCTTGAGGGGGAGCTGTTGGAGCAAGTCTATGACAAGCCTAAGTATTGGCTTGAGTCTCACAAAGTCTTAGAAGAAGCTTTAAGAAGAAGACTATGTAAAGTTCACTTGTGAACTACCTCTTGTAACTTTTGAAGACTTTACTTAATGTAAAAGTAAGAGAATCTTAAGTGGTTGAGTCCACTTGATCAAGAATGGAAAGAGGAGCCACGAATTCGTGATTTGTGGTTGGTAGAGAATCAAATCAATCATTGATTGATTGGAGAGTGATTGAGGGAAGTTAGCCTCCCAAACTCAACTATAAATAGATGGCAGTTTTAATCGTGGTTAGAGAGACCTATGTGAAGAACTCCAAGAGCTGAGCTTTATGCCATATCAAGGTGTGATTACAAGGCACACATATGTATCAGTAAGTCATTGTATTGTACAAGCAATATACTTTCATTTTCATGATTATTTGAGTTCATCTTTCCATGTTCTTGTGAAGTGTACTACTCACTGCCATTACTCTCAGTTTTTCTCAGTCAGCTTGCAGAGATGTTTTCTCTGAGCTTGGTGCATTATTTTCAGTGATTTAACTTGGTAAAGTTAGCTCTATAAGTCTACTATATGCTCATAAATTTTCATGTCATTTGGATGTTGCAATCTTCAGTTATGTTCATTTGAAGTCAACAGGGTCTGTTCATCTTCACCTCTCTGTCAGGTACCCGACTTTTTCACTCATCTTGTCAGAGCCATTGCTCCGTGGTTACTTATTTAAATTCAGTGATTTAAAGCTTGTTGGATTCAACTTACTGTCTAGTATAAGCATACAAATTTTCATAATCATTGGATCCCTACATTTTGAGTTATGTTGATTTTTCTGCTCACTGGTCTATTTCTGTAGCAGCCCGTGAAAATCGGGATGATGTCATCACTTGTTAAAACTCATTCTCAGTGTGTGGTTCATTATTTTTTATGAGAATTACTCTTGAAAGTTAGCTCTTTAAGTTGCCTAGACTTTCCCAAGAGGAATTGAGCTAATTGCTGCTGTGATCAGAGAATTATGTAAAACACTGGACAGGTGTATGAACCAAGAATAGCAAGTTTTCACCTCTGAGCTAACTCCAACTTATCTGTTTTGATCTATCTTTTTGAGAGTGATCTTCCAAGGTACATAGGGTGTATAATACATCCATTGGCAAGCTAAAAGGGCCCACCATATACTCCTGGAGTTCATTTGGCTGGTGTAGATCAAGGATTTTGCAACACCTCTTCATCTTCAAGCACATACCTATCCATCTCTTCACACATATCTCAGTCATTTTTCCATCAAATTCAGTGATTCAAAGCTTGTTGGATTCAGCTGAAAGTTGTGTACATACTATCAAAGTTTGAAGGGATTCTATTCAGCCATTTCAGATAAATTTGCGTCGAGGTGATCACTGGTCAATATCTGCTACAATCCTAAAAAATCGGGGGTATAGCTTCATTTGCTAAATTGATTTCTCTTAGCATAGTTTATCTTTTTACATCATTCCACTTGGAATAGTTAGCTTGCTAAGCTAATTTAATACCCCTAAAAGGAATTTTTCCAATTCCTACTGTGTTGGTCATACTGAGCAAAAGATCCAGCTGGTGTCAAGACATAAATAGAAGGTTTTCTTGAGATTGTGAGTTTCAAAATTATCTGTTTTGGTTCAATCATTGCACACATTATTTAAAAAGTACATAGGCCATCTTATGGTGTCATTGGAAAGCTAAGAAGGTCCACGTATGAAGTCTGAAGCAAAAGAGGGCTGCTACAAAGCAGGTTTTGCCAGTACCTACTCAATCTCTTGGAGCATCCATCCATCTTTCCCAACAGTGGTATCAGAGCAAACTAAGGTAAAATGGGAGATGGTTTTCCTTCATTTATTGATAAATTGGACAGGAACAACTATCAAGCATGGTCTCTAAGGATGAAGACCTATTTACAAGGAGGGAGTCTCTATGGATACATCTCAGGAGATGAGGCATTGCCCTCATTCAAAACAAGAGGATTGCCAACAAAGGAAGAACATGAAAAACTCAACACATGGTGTGCTAAGGATGCATTGGCAAGGTCTTATTTACTCAACTCCATCTCTGATTTTCTTTTGCCACATATTAGAAATTTTAAGACATCCCAAGAGACTTGGGAAACCTTGTCATCTTATTTTTCCTCCAACACAAGGGCTAAGAAAAATCCGTTGTGGATTGAATTCACAACATTAAGGAAGCAACCTAAGCAAGCTGTTTCAAAATTTGTGACCAAGATTAAAGATGTAGCAGATCAGTTAGCAAGCATAGGAAAAGAGATTGAAGAAGAGCAGATTGTAAGGCAAGTGATCAATGGGATCAAGGCTGATGACAAATGGGAAAGCTTCACCACTGCCATGGACCTTTACATGGACATGCAAATTCCAGATCTTACAACTCTCATGGGACAATTGTTTAATCATGAAGCAAAACTCAACAAGAATGGAGATACATCCAAAGGTAATAACTCTTCTGCCCTATACACTGATAAGAAGTCTAAAGATAAAGGAAAGAGCAAGAAGGTGGAAGATGAAGGCTCTACCTCCCAAGCCAACTATGCAGGGAGAGGTAGATCATCAAGAGGAAGGGGTAGAGGAGGTAAGCAAGGTAGGGGGATATCCTATAACTCCTCACCATGCAACATTTGTGGTTTATCAAATCATACTACAGATGAGTGTTTCACGAAATACAAAAATCATAGAGGAAGAGGATACCAAAGAGGTGGATACTCACAGTCAAGAGGTAGATTCAACCATCACCAAGGTTACAACAACAATTACAACAACTACAATGGCAAGGAAGTTTCAAATCTAGAAAGGACTACAACAACTACACAGAGGAGGAGGATGACTCTCTTCTGATCATGAACATGACTTCAAAATCAGGTACAAATGATGACCACCTATTCTACATTGACTCAGGATGCTCAAATCATGTGGCTGGCAATGTAGCACTACTCTCTTATCTTGAGGAACCAAAAGGTAAGCATCAAGTCCAAACAAGTGATGACACCAAGCACTCAGTAGTTAAGGTTGGAAATGTTAAGACTTGTGATGGAAATCAGAATTTGTTGAGCAGGGTACTCTATGTACCAACCATTACCAAAAATCTGATGAGTGTTGGACAGATTGTGGAGAAAGGTTTGCAAGTTAGATTCAACCAATATGGAGCATTTGTGGTGGATCCAAGGCATGGGTTCAAGAGGATTGCTAAAGGAGAAAAATCATGTAGACTTTTCACTTTTGAGTTAGAAGACACAGAGAATATTGCACTATACAATTATAAGGATCAAACACTTTCAGAGCTTGAGATTTGGCACAAAAGATTAGGGCATATAGGAGAAAGAACTTTGAAGCAAATATGCAGGGATCAATGTGTGCTTGGAATACCTAATGTATCCAAGCAACATATGATTTGCAAGTGTGGTGCTTGTCAATTTGGAAAGTCTCATAGGTTACCCTTCTCAAGGAAAGGTTACATCCATGAAGATTACCTAGAGCTTGTCCACACAGATGTATGGGGACCAAGCAAAGACCTCTCAGTCTCAGGATCAAGGTACTATGTATCTTTTATTTATGATTGTAGCAGATGGTCTCTATTGTACTTCATGAAGCACAAGGATGAGGTGTTTAATTGCTTTAAAAAATATCTTGCACTTGTTGAAAATCAGATAGGAAAGAATTTGAAGAGGCTAAGATCAGATGGAGGAGGTGAGTACTTCTCCAATGAGTTTGAAAACTTCTTGTAGGACAGAGGCATCAAAAGAGAAATAACCACAAGGTATTCTTCTGAACAGAATGGGGTAGCTGAGAGGATAAATAGGTTGATTGTTGAGACAAATAGGTCTATGTTGAATGAAAAAAGGTTACCTAACTACCTATGGGCAGAGAGTGTTTCTACTGCCACTTATCTCATAAACAGGTTACCATCTAAGTCCCTTGATGGGATGACACCCTATGAAGCATGGCATGGTAAGAGACCCTCACTAGGCCATTGCAAGATATTTGGATGTGTAGCATATGTACACATTCCTTCTCAGATAAGAGGTAAGCTAGACCCTAAAGCTGAGAAGTGCATCTCTATTGGATATAATTTGAATAAAAAAGGATACAGGTTTTATAACCCTTCCAATAAGGGATTCATGGTGAGTAGAGATGTTGTCTTTGATGAAAATGATTCTTGGTATGAGAATGAATGCAGGAAGGTTAAACTACCCGATGATTTGGAAGAAGAATTTCCAAGTCTTGCAAAGAAGGAACCTACTCAGAATGAAGACTCAAGTTCAGATGATGAAGATACTATCAACCCTGAAGAGTTCAAGGCATGGAAGTCCAAGGGCAAAATGAAGATGAAGAAGCTTGAAGACATACCTGAATCTTCAACTCAATCAATCAGAAGATCACAAAGAGAAAGCAAAAAACCTATCAGATATGGGTATGATACATCTCTTGTTACTAAACATTCTGTTTATCTTGCCAAAGATTTGTCAATTGAAGAACCAGGATCATATGAAGAAGCCATAACCAAGAGAGAATGGAAAGAAGCTATGGATGAGGAGATTGAAGCACTCAAGGAGAGTGATACATGGGAGTTAGTACCAAAGAAGGACTCCATGAAGGTAATAGGATCCAGATGAATCTATAAGCTTAAAAGAAATTATGATGGTACAATTAATAGGTACAAAGCCAGATTGGTAGCCAAGGGTTTTGCACAAACCCAAGGCATTGACTATGAACAGACATTCTCTCCTGTGGCCAAGATGCCAGCTATCAGAGTGTTGGTAAGTGTGGCTGCATCAAAAAATTGGAACATGTACCAATTGGATGTCAAGAATGCTTTCTTGAATGGATGGATTTCAGAGAAGGTATATATGTCACAACCTCCTGGCTATGAGGACCCTAAGAAGGTAACATATGTTTGCAAATTAAAAAAGGCTTTATATGCATTGAAGCAGGCACCTCGGGCATGGAATTACAGGTTAACTACATACCTCCAAGACCAAGGTTTTGTTATGAGCAAGGCAGATACTTCTCTATTCATCAAGAGAAGTAATTCAGAGGTAATATACTTTTATGTTTATGTTGATAACATCATCATTACAGGTAATGATGTCAATGGAATCAGATATATCGAGAGCCAGATGATGGAGTTCAAGATCAATGATCTTGGTCTATTGAAGTATTTTCTTGGGCTTGAGTTAGTTTACACTAACTCAGGAATATACATTACCCAGAGAAAATACATACAGGATATGTTGAAGAAGTTTCACTTGCAGGATGCCAAAGTAGCAAGCACTCCAATGGAGGTAAACTTAAAATTAAGTGCCCATGAATGTGATGAAGTCAATGACATTACAAGTTATCAAAGTATGGTGGGTAGCTTGAACTATGCTACCTTAACAAGGATAGATATTGCATATGGAGTTAGTGTGCTAAGTCAGTTTATGCACAAGCCAAGGATACCTCACTTACAGGCTGCCAAGAGAATCTTGAAGTATCTCAAGGGTACACAGAACCATGGTTTGTATTCCCCTTACACTTCAGATATTGATATCAAAATTTATTCAGATGCAGATTGGGCAGGATGCAAGGATGATAGGAGGAGCACTTCTGGATACATTTCTTTTGTAGGTGATAAACCAATTTCATGGTCTTCAAAGAAGCAAGCTACTGTTGCTTTGTCCTCTACAGAGGTAGAGTATAGAGGGCTGGCTAATGCCACACAAGAAGCCATATGGAACAAGCTTTTGAAGTTCATACACATATGGAGAAGCATAGGAACCATTGCTAGTGGTTAATTTCCACTTTATCTCCTTGTAAAAGTCAAATTGACTTGGAATCTTTTGGAATCACCTACCAAAGGATTCATGGAAAAAGTTAGCTCTTTGATTGAAGGAATATCTCCTAGGATATAGGAGCTTGATCATAGGGAGCCAAAAGTTTGAATTTGGATTCAAATTCTTACACATTCCTTATAAAAATGGTCATGGAAAAGTCACGGGCAGAACTCATCACTCCCGAGCTTCGCATTACTGATTTTGAGTGTGTGTGAGACCTATACTCTAGCCCACACCTATCTACACCATTAGACAATGACATTCATGCCAATGGATTTGTATACAAGTGTTCATTAATACATACTTTCTCATTGTTCATTTCTGAGTTTTCTGTCATGCTACTCAAAAGTCTGTCAACTTGTGAAGTGCATATCTCAGTCATTTCTCCATCAAATTTAGTGATTCAAAGCTTGTTGAATTCAGCTCAATGTTTTGTACATAGTGTCAAAGTTTGAATAGATTCTATTCAGCCATTTCAGAGAAATTTGCGTCGAGGTGATCACTGGTCAATATCTGCTAGTCCTAAAAAATCGGAGGTATAGCTTCATTCGCTAAATTGATTTCACTTAGCATAGTTTATCTTTTTACATCCTTCCACTTGGAATAGTTAGCTTGCTAAGCTAATTTAAGACACCTAAAAGGAATTTTTCCAATTCCTATTGTGCTGGTCATAGTGAGCAAAAGATCCATCAGGTGTCAAGACATAAATAGAAGGTTTTCTTGAGATTGTGAGTTTCAAAGTTATCTGTTTGGTTCAATCATTGCACACATTATTTCCAAAGTACATAGGCCATCTTATGGTGTCATTGGAAAGCTAAGAAGGTCCACTTATCAACTCTGAAGCAAAAGAGGGCTGGTACAAAGCAGGTTTTGGCAGTACCTACTCAATCTCTTGGAGCATCCATCCATCTTTCCCAACAATAAGCGGTATCCACAGAAGCGTACTTGGTGTGTATGTGCTCAATATATGCAGTAAAATGACACTAAAAGGCTGAATACACAACCCAAAAACTAGCCAATAACACTTGCAAGTGTCTGTCAACTATGATGTTTTAGGCTTTAAAAAACTTGCATAAATTTGCAGCGGCTGCTCGCACCAAAACTGAAAACCTCTCGAGAAACTTGTAGTTTTACGAGTGTGTTTGAGAAGTACAAAGTACACTCTTCTTGATGTTCTTGGAACTATGTGAAGAGAACTATGTGTGAAAGTACTCCAAAATGGCTCCAAAAGACACCCCAAAAATGCTTCAGAAATAGGCTTTGAAAGCAAAGAATGAAGCTTTGAGGGACAAAAACTTTTTGAAGGTAATGTCAACCTTAGTCTTTCCCCTTCTTCAGACACCACAAGAGTGTAGCTTAGTGGCAAGAGATTGCCACGTTTAAGCGAGCTCTAGGGGGAACAGTATCAGGATGGGTGACCTCCAAGGAAGTATCGCGAACCTCTATATTCCTTGATCGTTGAGGTCCTCCCTCGCGCGCAGCCAGCGGTGCCAACGGTGACTTTGGTGACTCAGATGACAAGGTATGCCAAGGTCTATGCCTTGGTCGCCGCCTTAGTCGTAAGCCTTGGAGAAAGCCCTAATCCTGATTTGATGATATCCTAATCTAAGGTCAAGCTTGGTAAAATACCTAGCTTGATGTAACTGATCAAATAGATCTTCCAATCTATGAATTGGAAACCTATTTTTGATAGTTACCTTATTAAGTGCTCTATAGTCTATACATAGTCTCATAGAGCCATCTTTCTTTTTAACTAGGAAGGTTGGTGATGCCCAAGGTGAGTTACTAGGTTTAATGAAGCCCTTATCTAAATAATCGTGCAATTGCCTCTCAACTTCCTCATGCTGAGAAACACTAAGCCTATAAGGTGGCCTACAAATAGGGTTAGTGCTAGTTGAATTATTTCGATGGCGATGCACCACAGTGCGCTCTCCCTCTCGAGAGCTCCACAACGATATGCTCGGAGTAGAAAACCGAGCTCCTAAGGCCGCACACAGTACTCCGCAGAGAGGCTGCAAAATACGTAGAAAACACAGTACACAGGGAGCATGAAGACAGACTTCTTAGGTCTTACAAATGCGGTCGAACTTACAGTCTGTGACTGACCAGGCCACTATATGTTTTATTAAATACCATATACAAAGAAGTGTTCGATGGCCATTTGGCCTTTCACATGGACACTAACGATAACATTAGTAACTACCTCAATGGCATGGTCAATGTCCCCTCTCTCAGTTGGTAGCCCTCTAGGTAAATTAGTGGGAAAAACATCTCTATACTCAAACATAAGATCCTTAAAACTTTTAACCACACACTCTTGCAAAAAAGAATAGTAGAAAGTCCTGTCCATATTTACATTCCTAGAATGAAAATATACATCAGATGAACCGTCTGTACAATGCTCAATATCATGAGTATAGAATAAAAACATCTCCTGTACATGCTGAGAATAACAAAGACTATACAACTCTAATGATGAAATGAGAGGTGCACTAGGTACATCTCCATCTCCCTGAATACAAACTTTACTTCCATTCTTTTCAAATTCAAGTGTGTTGTTTTGATAGCTGCATTTAAGTGTGTCTCCCAACCCCCATAGCCACTCTCTTTCTAACACAAGGTATGTCCTCTCCATATTCATAATTTGGAAGTCCATATGATCTGCATAGTCTTGCATCTTCCAAATTGGATACCATAGTATTCCATATCCTCTTATCTTGCGCTTGCATTATAGATACTATGTATTTATGTGCATTGGGCTGTTGGGGAATCTTTAATTTCTTCACGAGAGCATAGTTTATAAAAATGAGTGGCAGAGTCATCTATCATGACTTGCACCCTGGTCCCGTATACACTACCATGGAGTTTAACTAGGTCATGTGGTCCAAACTGTGGTGACCACAATGACTGAGTCAAACAACAGGTGTGCTCTATATCCTCGTGCATCACCTCCACTCCCTTGCAGCTAGAACTGCCATGAATAGGAAAAGCCTACACTAGGTGGACCACCTTTTTGCCCTTTTTAGGGGCCGTACTAGTCTCTGGTCCTCTCTTCTTTTCTTCCCCCTTCTTGAGTGGATAGTTCCACTGTGAATGGCTAGGAGACAGACACCTAAAGCACGGGTTCTCTCTTTTGGCCCTCTCAAACTGATCTATAGGTAACCTAGGCCCTTGTGATCTTTGTTTTTTTATGCAAATTTTGTTTTTCCCAAATGGCAACTTCTTCTTGAATTTAGTCGTGCTAAGAGGATTGAGGGGCTGATCGGTCTCCATAGGAGTGTATTGAGGATGGTTATGGTCCTCATAGATCTGTGCATACTTGACTGCCTCCTCAAACATCTTAGAAGCATTCCTTCTGACTTCTCTCTTAATGGCTTTATCTAAGCCTCTAACAAACCCTCTGGTTTTTTGGAAATCATCTAAGCCATTAAGTTTCAAAATGATCTCTCTAGAGTGAGATATGTAGACCATAAGGGGCCTACGTCTCTAGGTAATTCTATCCCACTCATCCCAATTCCTCTCCTCCTCATTCTCACGAAGAAACTCTTTTAGAAAAAGAGTCTCAAACTGAGTCCAATTTGTAGGGATAGAGTTCCCCTCCTCAAGACTCATCCACCACTTGTAAGCACACGGGCCAAGCAAGAACTCGCCTCTAGTACACAGTACTCTGGTGGGATTCCCTTCAATTGATGCAAATCATGCCACTTTTGTAAAAAAGGTGTAGATTGCATCCTTGTTCCTATCTCGTTCATCCCCCGTAAAGGTAGGTGGCTTCAAGTATTTTAGGACAAGAGCTTCCCTCGAGCTCTCTCATTTGTGCTTACTAGGAAGAGAAGTATCTTTCCTAATCATCTCTAGAGGAAGAGCAGGGGTTTCTCTTTCCTTCCTAGCTAGGAAAGAGGTGATGTGAGTCTCAAGTGAGATCCTTTGAGACTTTAGTTGCTGAATGAGAGATGTGATGTCTCTCTAATTTAAGGGTTTGCTCTTTCAAGTCTACGAATTGATCATGAGTGACAAACGCTTCTAAAAGTTCCTCATATGTATATTCTTCTTGCTGAGGCTCTTTCTCTTCTAAGTTTTCCTCTACTTCTTGCCCCAATTCTACTTCTTCCATTCTAGAATCAAGATCCTCTAGTTGCTCTTTAGATGGAGAAGTGTGTTCAACTATTTGTTTCCCTTTAGATTCAATGTTTGCCTTCCCTTCCCCCATTTGCTAACTAGAGTATGTGAAAATGAATGGAAATAAACCTTGAATATGAAAGAAGAAGAGAAATATATCACAAGAGCACTTCCCTGGAACAAAATGAAGCTATGAAAGCGAAATCCAAGTGATCTTTGAAGCTTGAAGTTGTTGATTTTGAATCCTTTCCAGGCCCAAATAAAAATTGGAAATGTACGGTTGGTCGGGGGAGGTTCTAATCACCAAAAACCAACAAGAACAATGCCAAAACCATGTAGCAATAGCCCTAACCGAGAAAACTGAGTGAAACTGAAAAACTTTTGAGATTTGACAGTCCTCACTAGTCAAAGAAATATAGCCTAACACCTGTACTGTAAAGATATAAAGCTATCCCAAGTGAAAAAAGTGAATTTGGACACCAGATGATGAAAAACGAGGCCCGAAAGTGGTCGCCTAGTTCTTGCTGAAGCGCTGCAGAGAGATTTTGGTTAACCAAATCTTGTCAAAATCCAACATCAATGGCTTATCAACAAATCCTAGGAGTATAGCTTTGTAACGTGACAAGACTTTCTAAAATCGGATATCGTATGAGCAAGCTATGGTGCAGAGAAGCTGGGTACACCACAACTAGACTATGGGAAAGCAAATCTTCATGGAGTAGTGACTTTGAGAGCTCCCAACTCAGAAGCTAAAGCCTTTTTGAATGAACTCAAAACCCATAACCCATCTCCACAGCACATATTACATATATACATCATTAATTTCCCAAAATTTTGGTAGATAGCATTAATTTTGTCCTCCAAGATTCAAGAAAATTTTGAAAATCTTCCCCATCTTCAAGTTAAGCTTGACTACAGATTCGAAAAAAGGTTGAAATCACCATCGAGAGAGCTTGTTATCCCACATATGCTTGTACATGGCTTCTTTCTTGAGTATATAAAGAAAAATGTGCCTTCATAGTTTCCATCTCAGAGAGAAGGTGAGGAGAGAAGGGAGCTATGCTCCTTGCGTGAGTTGTTGGCCTTTTCTATCTCTATCCTTGCATTCGTTCACGCGTCGTGGCAGTGTTGTTCTCTGTTGATGACCACACGTGGCTTCGATACCAATGATTGGTTTCTCTGATGACCCTCCCAATTTTTTACGTCGCTCTCAGCTTGCACAAAATCCAAGATGGTTTTTGTCCTCTAGCGAACCTCTCACACACAGAGTTCCAAGTCTTCTCTTGCCGCCCAGCCATGTGTATGCATTTCATATATTCTTCCCTCACTAATTACCCAGAATGAGTAATTTCTCATGGCCTCTCACATGAGTGCAACTTGGCACTCATGTGAGTATCCTACTCAATATATCTAAGAGGTGGTTCACACCTCTTACTCAGAACTAATGAGTAGTACTCCATGTTACAACAAGGAAGAGAAAACCCAAGGGTAGGAGTCCATGACATACCTAGGTATCAAATGGCTATGTGTCAAATCTCTACTAAGAGTTCCTCACGAATTAGGGATAGAAGACCATTTGTCATGATAGAGGTAGGACACGGAGAGGATGCAAGGACTATTAGAGCCTTAACTCATTCTGGCTCTGCCACGAGTGCTATTAAGTTGTCCTATTGTCAGGATATGCAACTGAATGTCAATCCTATTGAGGCATACCTTATAGGATTAGGCAGTGTGGAAACCCCTTGCTTAGGTGAGGTGGAACTTCCCATCTACCTTCAAGAGGTTCTTATGAAAGTAAAGGTACTAGTGTGCCAAGATGAGGATCTCTTAGAGCTATCATCCTAGGACAGGATTGGATTTATAATAATGGAGTCAATCTCAACCTAAGAAGTGGACTTCTTCAGGTTTGGGTGCAAGATCAATATTTAACTATCGAATTGACCACTAGAGCACTCAAGGAAGTAGGAAAGGCACCAACTTCTGGTCCTTCCTAGAGCACATTGATGGAAAATGATGCTTTTCTTGTCCAACCCTTTGTGATGTAGAAAACCTCCACTCCAGGAAAGGTGGTGCAGGCGGAACTCCCTTCTTGTCCAAAGGAAGTCTCAGACCCAAAACGTGAAGTTAAGGAGACCGGAACGAAGCAAAGAAGTAGCTATCGTAGACCAAAGATCACCTCTGCCAAGGCATCTCGACCATCGAAGAAGATATGGGTACGGAAGGGCGAACTTTCCCAAGCAACTTTAGCTGAAGCCTCAACCAAACCCTACTCTAG
The DNA here is from genome assembly GCA_020310875.1 of Ceratopteris richardii. Taxonomy (NCBI): domain Eukaryota; kingdom Viridiplantae; phylum Streptophyta; class Polypodiopsida; order Polypodiales; family Pteridaceae; genus Ceratopteris; species Ceratopteris richardii. The sequence continues at coordinate 137,918,354 of CM035407.1, forward strand.
TGATCAGTGTAGGACGCCTAATAAAATGTTTCTCTGACAATCCTCCGCAAAAATAATTTCTATCCAGGTACCCAAGAAGTCGATGAAGGCCGACCCACAATCAAGAAAAATTTGGGTGCCTAAGGCTTGCTTGCGGGCTAGAGTAGCCACCCATAAGCTTCACGGGACAAAGCTCCATTCACACACAATCACAGATGCATCAATAGGCACTAACATGATCACTTCTAAATGGGTCGATAAAAAAGCCTCATTTAGTAGATACTCATGTAGAGTCCCCCATAGCCCATAGGCGTTCAACTTGTAAAGCCACACATTATGTTTGGCGACAGAAAGCTTGTAATAAACCCCCCGAGCCCCAATTTGTAAATTCACCACCACCTACTAACTGCATCATCCTCACACTGCACGATTCCACTTAGAACATAGAACTCTTCATTCACTAACTACACACATGATCACTGAGCACCAGCTGACTCACTAGCCTTATCACAGTGCCTCATGTTAATGTTGTAACATGGAAAAATGGTCATATCTTGTCCACTACAATGTTAACATGCGCTTCTCTATTATCATAGAATCAGCAACCAAGGCAGTAGCATGGCAGACGCAACAGGAACCAGTTCAAAGGAAGGGTCAAGCCCTCAAATAGTCGACATTGAAACCCTCCCCCTCGAGGGACAGCTGACAGAGAGACCCTAGGAACTCAGGGTGGTTCACGTACTTGCAATTCAGGACCCTCCATAGGGGCACACCTCACAGGTTGGCAAGCATGCCCATTGGTTCAGTGATGTTGCAGGACCACTAGGAGATGGTACCTACTTCTGGGAGGCTGAAGTAGAATTTAATGGCAAGTGGGGAAGATACCACTTCTTCACTCGCAAGTTTGAAAAGTACCAAAATGCAAAAAATATGAGATCAGTATGGACTAAATCCGACTTGGATAGTTACTTCAGAGCTATGTTGCCCAAACCCGATTTTCTACGCTGCTCATACATGATCAGTACTCTCACACCTACCAGAGACAAGGGAGGACATAGTACCTTTGTGCTTCCAGCATTAACACGAGGACATGAATTAAAGAGGTTTAAGCTCACCATCAACTTATTACGGAATGCCCTGGACATGAATGGCATGCATATTTCGATAGAGAAGGAAACCATGATTCTTGGACAAATGAAGCACAAGGACATCAACAAATTGAAGGATATGGTGGCCATGACTTCAACCATTGCTCTCCACTTACACAAATGTATGTAGCATTTTTCTTTCCCTACTCAAGAACGCTTTACCATGCCACCAAAGAAATTTTTGGTTAGTTTGTATTTGGCAAAAATAGGGAGGCTCACCATCAATATGCGCCATTGGATCATCGACCAAATCCACCTCGCGCATCAGCGATGGAACAAGAAATAAAAGAATTAATTCATGGATGTTGCACTCTTACTAGGATCATTTACAAGTGTTTGGCTTATGATGTACCCATCCAACGAGCATTGGTATGATCAAGAGTCTAGGATTTCTAGAGAAGAGCATCAACGGCAAGCCCACCATCAAAGAAAATGAGGGGAACCATTCAGATACCCTGTGCACAAGCAAGGGGTGCCACTCTCAGACCAGAGATGACACCGCCTCAACATAGATGTGTTTGCCCATTCACTATTCGATTACCTAGGCAGAGTATAGAGGGACCAAACCTCATCTTCCCTCCTATTCCTTTTGAATTGTAATTTCCAGAGGGCTATACTTTGGATGACTTAAACGATGAAGAAATTGCCAAAATGATCAATGAAGCGAATCTTGAGATTGAGGAAGACCAGAACAGAGTACAACACACAACTAGGGAGACTCCAACCCCTACCCGACCTGAAGTAGAAGAAGTGGACAAAGAGGAAGAAGAGACCAACGAAGAAGAATCAGATGAAGAGCATGACCAGGAGTAGGAGGTAATTCCAGAGCTTGTGGGAGCATCGGCCTACATGGCACAAATCAAGAGACTATATGAGACCATAAATAGAGTTCAGGAGCATCACCAATTATCATTAGACACAGGGAAATTACAGATGAGCCAAATGTTAGGAGAAGAAGGGGTGGATGAACAATTCATCAACTCTCTAAACTGATGCACTTGGACTTGATGAAGCCATTCACTTAGCCATGGCTCACGTTCGTCGCTTTGAACAATGAGTACCTACATGCCCCACTCGATCCGGAAAGGAGATTCATATAGATGTTTTAGCACCGATTGACACCACCCATACTGAAGAATACCACGACGCACCCTTGTCCCCACCCTTCAGACCCTCAGCTCCAAACCCACCCCCTTCACCTAACATTGCACAACAAACTCCTTCTCATGACACCACCACCATAATCACCACCACCACTGAACCCATTGTCATAACCCTCTCATCGTCATTATCACATTTGGAAACCACTGAAGTTCTAAACATGACTATGGGCTATTGTATTATTTCTGATGTTATAGGATTTCCCTTTCCCTCTGGCACCCAACTAGGAGGGGCTGCCACACCCACATTCACAACACTTTTCACAAACATCACGTCCATCGCACCTACTGTCCCTACATACATGGTAGCACACACTTTTGATCGTATAGACACATCACCACCCACTGCACCACTCCCTCCCTCCACACTACTACAATCTCCCCTTCCCCCTCCACCCACATCACCTCTTATTTCCACTACATTCACCACCCCTCTCCTCATTCCCATTCCCCCCTATATCATCCACCTTCCTAGCATCTATGCATGTAAATAATATTTTTTCTACGCTACATCAATGTATATATCAATTTCAAAATGAATATCATGCTTTAGAAGATCGTCACCACGATATGCTTGATGAACAACAACAATTACAGGAGGAGTTGAAAACCTTATAAGAAGAGAATGCAACACTCAATCAATGCTATACTACTCTAGAGCAAGCCCACCAAACCTTATTGGATAATCCTCAACAATCAGCTTCTCAAGACATTCAAAAGCTAGAAGCTTGAATTGAAGTTCATCAAGCCGATAATATCATATTACATCATAATCTGGCATTACTGCATAAGCATATGGCAACTGCTCTAGAGGAGAATAAATGACTTCAAAAGTAGAATGAAGAGAATATGGAAGCGGCAACGAAAGGCTCTCCTCAGGAGATAGATCCAGAAAAGTTAAAAGCTATTCCTTCGGACACAATGAGAACCATCCTCGATACATATGTTGATCTTCTTGAAGTGCATGATGCCTTCAAAAAAGAATGGGACACCCTCTGCCAATAGCTAAGGGCACTAGAAGAGCAAACGAGGGTCACAATTTCTATATCAACTACCAAAGAGGTGGACACTCTCAAAGCACAGGTTGCAGAATTGCAGAGTAGATAACTTCAATATGAATGACAACCCTCCCCCGTCATAGAACCGGAACCTGAAGAGTTGGTACCCATCAAAGTGGAAGAGTCATATGAGGAACCTTATGTACCTATGCCCATGCCAAGAGGTCAACAAATGGCTGAAGGATTAGACACACTCAAAGTCAAACTCCCGGAATGGTTGGAGAAGCTAGAAAAGATGGGCAACACACATGATGATAGAGTAATGGTTCAAATCCAATCAATGTCAAAGATTGAGGAGACCGTCATCAAGCTAGAATAATTCAGACTTATGTTCCATCATCGATGGATAGGAACAGCTGGTGGTCAATATGTGCCATACTGCGTACTACTAGCAGACTATAATACTGAAATTCAATGACATACTAGCAAGGTACCGACTTTTGCTACTCAATTTGGTCCAGATGATATACTCGAGAGCGCTACATGTGGATCCATCTACCAACCCACTTGGCGGCTACATCTTCTCAAAACATATTCGGAGATGGTTCGTACATGGAACAATATGCCACTCTTCATCAAATACAACCCATGTTACGTTCTAGTACTTAGAAGATGCACGTGGCCAGAATCCACAATCACTATTAAGAATGTAAAAGGCTGTGAGAAATGGCTCAACTATTTGTACCTAGCACCACCACGGGGACCTGCCATGGTAGCTTATATGATATCAACCATCCGCCACAGGAGTACCAGACTATGGAACATACCTCATGTTATGGCCCATATGTGTATGAAGATATTTGAATTGATGTTGGTCACTTTTCGGACTTTCAAGAACATCAAAGATCATCACTTCTCTGCAGTCAGCTTCAATGAAGTAAATCTACATTTAGTGTTCAACATGATTACAACCCCTTCCCTTAATGTAATCTATGCATGGCACGCAAGGATCAAGTACCTCCTAGCCTGTTACAAACAGACCTTTGAGGAGATGTGCATTACAGGGTTCTGGGAGTACCATTTAGAAATATTCATTCCCAGAACCTCACATCTCCTACAACTATTTTATATCTTGCAAAAGGATTAAGGATTGAAGAACACCACCTCACCTCGGATGTCGTCAAGTTCTATATCAAGAAACACCCTCGACAAGGGTCTGTCAGGGATGATAGACGCGAGAGAGGGGGGAGTGTTGGAAGTGAAGGGCTAACTCATCAAGGAAGTACATGCCAAGGTGAAGAGAGAGGAAGCACAAGCTGACAAAGGAGCCAATGAAGAAAGGACTAATGGAAATGTATGTCAGAATTCTCAAGAGAAACCTTTAAAATAGTGATTTTCATCACTAACACATTGTAAATACCATTTCCTATTTTTTTAGCTCCATTTTGTGCAATCCAAGAAGTGCTTGAGCTTGAAGAGCATTAGAAATACCTAGCTATAAATTTTCATATTTTTTAGACTCGGTTTGAGCCCTCAAATAGGCCCTAGAAGCTAATTTTTAACTAGGCTGGACACTAGGTCTGAACAAGGCCAAAGCTAGTGAAAAACTATAAAAATGACTAGAAGGCTCATTTTTGGGGGGATCAAGTTAAAGAATGAACTAAATCTAAAGCGATTGTAATATATTTTTTATTAATCAAAGCTTCCATTGTGCCACTCTTTGTTCTACCTTTGTGCACGTGTGTGTGTGTGAGTGCATGTGAGTGTGCTTCTCTTCCACCATTTGTGCATCACTTACTCGAGGTCTTCATACCATCCTCATGTCTTCCTGGATTGACAAGTAAAGGAGATGATGCCTACGCTTGAGCTACATGCATACTTCTTGCCTTCTCAATATCAGCTCTCTCATCAACAAGTGCATCATGTAAATCTGCATCAGAAGTAGAATGCTCTACATCATCACATGAAACCTGTAAAGGTTGAGAATTTGCCTCATTAGGACTAGCACTAGACTATCCACCTATAAAAAGAGGCAGAAAAGTATCATACATGTCTTTGGAGCTAATAGATGTCTCTTTTGTACATGCGAGTAAAGGTTGAATAACATCTTTTGTGCATCACAGCTAACCAAAATGCATTTACTCTACGGATGATACAGACGGTAGCCTTTTCTTTCACAATTGTACCCAACAAAAATACATTTTACTACTTTATCATCCAATTTCCTGTGATGTTGTTCAGGCATTGATGCATATGCAAGACAACCAAAAACACACAGATGAGCAATAGATGGCTTGCAACCATGCCAAGCCTCATATGGAGTGATAGGCTGCAGTGCTTTAGTAGGCCACCTATTAAGTACATATGATGCACACATGATAGCCTCAAGCCAAAAACTATGTGGTAAAGCTTGACTCTTGACCACACACCTTGCCATCTCCATGACCTATTCTTTTGTTCTGCAACTCCATTTTGTTGAGGTGTATACAACATTGTACATTGATGTTTTATCCCACATTGAGCTAGAAATGCATTAAAGTCAGAAGACATATATTCCCTCCCTTGATTAGAACGGAGGGTGACCATTCTACATGCTGAGAGATTTTCAGCCAAAACCAAAAACTCTTTGAAGCACATGAACAATTTGGACTTCGCTTTCAATGGATATACCCATGAATGCCTGGAAAAATTATCAATGAAAATCATGAAGTAAAGATAGTTTTCAAATGAGGGTGTTTGCATAGGACCATAGACATCACTATGTACAAGCTGCAATTTTTGAGTAGCTCAAACTAAACCATCTTTTGGAAAGGAGGAACACTGCATTTTGCCTAAAATACAGCCTTCATAGACATGTTTTCCGGGTGTCTCAAGTTTGGACAAAGAGGACACCGTTTCAGATTTTTGTAGACATAGCAAACTAGCACAATTCAGTTGACCAAAGTGTGCATGCCAAAGCTTTGCATCTGACATAGCCTGAGAATCATGTGGTACACATGTTGAATCCTTCATAGATTTTTGATAGTCTATGAGCTTATACAGCCCAAGACATAAAATGTCAGAAGCAATAATCATGTCCCCATTTGATAGATCATGAGCTATACATCTCTCATCAACAAATTTCACAACCAAGGCAATCTTGGCTAATGCAAAAACTGATAATAGATTTTTCTTGATCCTTGGCATAAATAAAGCATTCAACAAAGTGAAAGAACTACCATTAGCAGTATTCAAAATGATCTTACCAACTCCCATAACAGGATAAGAGGAGTTGTTGGTGCATGTCACAGTATTTCCTGTATTTCGAGGCTCAACTGAAGTGAAGAAACAACACTGTGAGGTAATATGTTTGGTTGCCCCACTATCAAAGTACCAAACATCTGAGTCTACTACAGACATACACTATTCACGAGAAGATGGGTCAAAATCACAAGTAGTAGTAAACACCCGTTCTTTATTCTGCATAAGATTAGCATACTCTATTTTTGGTGTAGAGGCCTCTGCAACAACCATTCCAACCTCTTTTTTCTTTTCCTCTTTTGTAGCAAGTTTTGGACAGTTCTTTATGACATGATCATTTCCTTTACTGTACTTACAAAAGAATTTCTACTTTTCTGATTTCTTTTGATCTTTGTCTTCCTTCTTCAAATGTGCAGCATTTGTAGATTTCTGCTTGCTAGTAGATGAGCTCCATTTACCTTTGCCCTTCTGATTAGCCACAAAAGCTTGATCTGCAACATGCATTATGGACCTATTATGCCTAGACTGATCTTCCTGCAACAGAATAGAGATTAACTCCTCAAATGAAAGGGCATTTGGATTGCCTTTCATCATGAAACGAAGAGTAGAAGCAAAACTCTTATATGAATCAGGAAGACCATTCATAACAGTCTGCACAAGTGAGCTATCTAGTATAACTTCATTAGCAGAAGTCAACTATTCCTTCAAGTCTTTGATCTTTGTTAGAAAATTGTCCATAGAATCACCTTCATTCATATGCTCACTCTCCAACTGTTTTCGGAGTTAAGCAACATGAGCCTCATTTCTAGCTTGGTACAATGTGGTAAGTGCATCCCAAGCATCCTTAGTTGTTCGAAGATCAAATGTGAGGAATAATGGCACGTTTGACAGACAAGGCTATCAATGCATGTGCCTAAGCATCTCTGACATCCCAGAAAATATGCTCTACAGTAGGTGTAGCAAAAACTATAACACGAATAGGAATCTAAAGAATATCATCATCCTCAATGCCATCTGCATCAGCTTCAATACTTGTATTTACAGGTGTAATAGGATGTTTTTCAGCACCTTGCACAATGTTCCATAGTCCTTTTGCAACCAATAATTGTCGCATCATATAAGCCCACAATGGGTAATTGGTACCATCCAACTTATCCTCAACGGCCAACATACGAAATACATCACTGCTCTTAGCCATGGCCACTTACTAAAATACCCTGATGCAGAAAAATGACTATATCTCAAAAATTTGAACAACACTATCCTGACGAGTTTTGCTAGTCCTATAGTAGGCTTTGAGAAGCTTATACTCGCGAACCAGAACTTGTATATATATTTGGCACAAAAGGACAAAGTAGCTTGCACAAGCATTGTGATAGTGCGTTTTGAGGCCAAAACGTGCTCATATCATGATTTGGGCACCACAGAGCGAAGTTGTTTTCATCTCCTAATCACCCTGAGTATGCACACCAAATTTTGTGCGATTTTGAGACTATGACAGAAGGGGTGTCGATGATGCCCTAGATGAAGCAACAACCTGCTCTGATACCAATTGCTGGAGTTAGACGTTTGTAGAAGCACATAAACACTACAAGGAAGAAGAAGAAGCTTGGATCACAACACACAATATTGAATGAATTACCACTAGAATTTACAAAGATAAGTAACCCATTAGGGCAATAGGCATACATACAAATCGAGGAAAAAAAAACCTCATAAAGAGGGAAAAAAGTGCCCTCACCATCCTAATGTGTTCACACACATCACTACCTAAATTTATGAGCACATCATATGAAATTGTGTATGGTAAAAAGCTTCCCATTCCCATGACTATCACTCAAACTGATATACCTATGGCTGATGCTTTTGGACAAGATCATATTTTTACACTTCATGAAGTTCATGAGCACATTAAGAAGAGTCAAGAACCTTACATGCGTAATGAGAATAAGAAACGAGTAGCTAAAGAATTTAATGAAAATGATTTTTTATGGTTACGAATAATTTAAAGAAATCTAAAGAATATTTCACAACATCCTAAGGTTAAACTTGCACCATGCTATTATGGAACTTTCCATATTATTCAAAAAATTAATGAGAATGCTTTTCGATTAGACATACCTTCTCATTGGAATATACATATTTCTTTTCATATTAGTTTATTGAAGCAATTTAAAGGAACATTACCACTCACTCCTATTTTAGATGATCCTCCTTTACTTGAAGAGGATGCAAAAATTTTAGTTCTAGAGAAGATACTTGATTATGATGTCACTACTACATGCACAAGTAATCAATATCATAGATATTTGATCAAATATAAAAATCACTCACTTTGAAGAATCTCAATGGATTCATAAGACATCACTAGCTCCACATTATGACCATTTGATTTCTGCTTATCATTCACAATCACATTAAATTCGAGTTTTCGAGTTCCATGCATGTGTTTTTACATGGAACATGCTTATGATTGTTCAGTGATAGAACATGTGATTAGTAAATCAAGCATCCAACAACCTGCTGATAGAGAACAACATCAAAGCATCTCCAACATCATGAAGAATCAATCCTAAACCTATTTTGATAGGAGTGGCAATAGTTTTCAGTATTCAAGGTCAAAATGCTGCAATAATGTCTCAATAAATTTTATTTGACACAAAGTTATTCCTCCATCAACTTGCATAAATTGAATGCCCAAATAATGATGCAAATGCTCCAAATCTAGCATCTCAAAAGAGGCATGCAAATCAGCAATATGCTTCTCATTAGGACCAATGATCAACATATCATCAACATAGAAAACAATGATAAAAAGCACATCATTTTCATGCTTAACATATAAGGTACACTCAATTGGACTGTTCTCAAACCCATGTGCAATCAAGTATGCATGCATCATTTCATACCAAGCATGTGGTGCTTGCTTCAAACCATATAATGCCTTTTTCAACCTGGATACTTTGTTTTCATGCCCTTTGTGCACAAAATCAAGGGGCTGAAATACATACACTTCTTCATGTAAGTCCATTCATAAATGTAGTTTTAATGTATAATTGATATGTATCCCAACTATGATGAGCTGTAAGTGCACAAATGCTATGAATAGTGGTTATTCAGCATATGGGTACAAAGGTCTCATCAAAATCAATGCCTTTGTCTTGAGGATAACCTTTTACAACAAGCCTAGTCTTATACCTGTCAATTGTTCCATCAGTTTACATTTCAACTTGTATACCAATTTAGTGCCAATGGCCTTTTGTGCTTCATCAAAAGAAACAAGCTCATCCTCATCACAAAGACTAGACGCAGCCATAGTATAGCAATCTGATGCAAAAGAAGCACTGTGAGAGCTTGAACAAGTGCAATATGACAAAGGTGTATCTAATTTGCTATCTCACAAATTTTGCACAAGCCATTTAGGCATACTTTTTGCCTCCTCTATATCAGCCCTCTCATGAATAAGTGCACCATGCAAATCTCCATCACAAATGGAATGATCTGCATCATCACGTGTTACTTGTAACGGTTGAGAAACTGCCTCATTTGGACCTTGACTATCCACCTATAAAAAGAGGTTTCAAAGTGATGTCATACACATCTTTGGAGCTAATTGATGTCTCCTTCGTACATGAAAGTAATGCCTAAATCACATCTTCCACAAAAATAGCATCAGAGATAAGCAAAATGTGTTTAGTTTATGGATGATATAGAGGATAGCCTATGCTTTCATAAGTGTATCCAACAAAAATACATTTCATTGCTTTGTCATCCAATTTCCCACGTTTTTGTTCATGCACGAATGCATATGTCAGACAACCAAAAAACACATAGATGATCAACAAATGGCTTGCGACCATGCCAAGACTCATATGGAGTGATAGATTGAAGTGCTTTGGTGGGACACCTATTAAGTACATATGCTCCACACACAAAAACCTCAAGCTAGAAGCTATGTGGTAAAGCCTATTTGTTCATTCAGAAACTCCATTTTGCTGAAGTGTATATGGAACTTTACACTATTGTTTTATCCCCTGCTCATCCAAAAATGCATTAAAATCAAAAGACATATATTCCCCCCCTTGATCATAATAGAGGGCACCCATTTTGCATGTTGAAAGTTTTCATAAAAAACCAAAAATGTTTTGAAGCACATAAATACATAAGATTGCTTTCAATCAGTACACCCATGCATGTGAGGAAAATCATCAATAAAAGTTACAAAGTAAAGGTAGTTCCCAAAACAAGGTGTCTACATAGGTCCACAGACATCATTATGAACAAGCTACAATTTCTTAGTAGTTCAAATTGAATCATCTTTTGGGAAGGAGGAACATTGAATTTTTTGCAAAATATAGCCTTTGCAACCATGTTTACAAGGTATCTCAAGTTCGCACATAGAGGACACCATTTTAAATTTATGTAGGCATAGTAAACTAACAAAATTTAGATGACCAAAGCATGCATGCCAAAGCTTTGCATTTGAGATAGCCTACGAATCTTGAACTGCACACGTTGAATCATTGATAGAGTTTGCATAGTCTATGAGCTTATACAACCCATGGCATAAAATGCCAAAAGCAATAATAACATCGCCATTTGACAGATCATGAATTGTAAATCTATCATCAACAAATTTGACAACCAAGCTAATCTTGGCTAATGCCAAAACTCACAACAAATTTTTCTTGATTCTTGACAAAAACAAAACATCTAAAAATGTGAAAGAACTACTATTGATAGTAGTCAAAATGATCTTACCAACTCCCATTATAGGATATGAGGAGTTTTTTGTGCATGTGACAATATTCCTTGTAGGGGCAGGCTCAAATAAAGTGAAGAAACTGCAATGCGAGGTAATTTGTTTGGTTGCCCCACTATCAAAGTACTAAACATATGAGTCTATTGGAGACATACACTATTTATGTGAAGATGGGTCATAACTAGAAAAGTAGTAAAATCCCATACTTCATTTTGCACAAGATTGGTAGACTCTATTTTAGTGTAGAGGCCTCTGCAACAACCATTCAACCTCCTTTTTTTTTTGCCTCTTTTGGAGCCACTTTTGGACAACTCTTTATGACATGATCATTTCCTTTATAGTATTTTAAGAAATTGTTAGAGGAAGCATTTTTTTGAAGGAAAACTATTTGTAAAATGTCAAAAATTTGTAGAAATATTTATACAAATGATGTAAAAATTGAGGAAGAGTCTTCCTCATGTAAAATAGGATCATATGTATTTTTTCTAGAATTTTTGGAAACTCTTAAATAGCATATTTTTAGAATAGAAGGAGAAATGAACCAAAATTCAAGTGTGAAAAGGGACACTTGAAAAATTATAAAAGATAATTTCTTCTATTTTGAAGAGGTTGCTTGTATTATTTTTATGCTATCTAAGTAAAGTGAGAGCTCTCATGCAAAAAATTGTGTTTTCTCCTTTCATGATCTTTCTCTTGATTTGTTGAGTCTTATCATTGTGTAATCCATGGAATTTGTGAACTTTCCTTGTGTATTTCTCAGTGAGGTGAATGAAGATGGATGATTCTCAGTGTATTGAGTAAGAAAGTGCAGAAGAACAAAGCTGGAATTGGAAATTCTCAATTTTTACAGAATCGCGATTATCTCGTCTGTGTGTTATAGGTACTATTTTGGAAATTTGACTTCACATTTGTATTCTACTGTGAAAATGGCACACTTTAGGCACAAAGATCATTGAAAATGCTGTTGTAGAACTCAAGATAATCAAAACCCTAGATATTTCCTTCCTTCTTCATAAATCTCTCAGCAAAACAGTCATCTCAACTCTTATTCTTGGATTCCATTAACTAGAAGGGGATGTGGTCTTTGCATACTTTCCGGATTGATAATTTAAAGATGTGTAGTTGATCTTTTTTGCTATGATGATTGGAGAGGACAACTCCAAAGGGTAACAACAAACATTTGTCACACGGGAGACCCGGGTTTGATCCCCGGCAACGGTGCCAAAAAATGTTTGTTGTTACCCTTTGGAGTTGTCCTCTCCAATCATTATAGCACAAAAGATCAACTACACATCTTTAAATTGTCAATCCGGAAAGAATGCAAAGACCACAACCCCTTCTATTTAATGGATTCCAAGAATAAGAGTTGAGATGACTGTTTTTCTGAGAGATTTATGTAGAAGGAAGGAAATATCTAGGGTTTTGATTATCTTAAGTTCTACAACATCATTTTCAATGATCTTTGTGCCTAAAGTGTGCCATTTTCACAGTAGAATACTAATATGAAGTCAAATTTCCAAAACAGTACCTGTAACACACAAACGAGCTAATCGCGATTCTGTAAAAACTAAGAATTTCCAATTCCAACTTTGTTCTTCTGCACTTTCTTACTCAATACACTGAGAATCATCCATTTTCATTCCCCTCACTCAGAAATACACAAGGAAAGCTCACAAATTCCATGGATTACACAATGACAAGACTCAACAAATCAAGAGAAAGATCATGAAAGGAGAAAACATGATTTTCTGCAGGAGAGCTCTCACATTACTTAGATAGCATCAAAATAATACAACCAACCTCTTCAAAATAGAAGAAATTATCTTTATACTTTTTCAAGTGTCCCTTTTCACACTTGAATTTTGGTTCTTTTCACCTTCTATTCTAAAAATATGCTATCTAAGAGTTTCCAAAAATTCTAGAAAAAATACATATGATCCTATTTTACATGAGGAAGACTCTTCCTCAATTTTTACATCCTTTGTACATGGATATAACATATTCTGCTGTATCAATCATATACTTCTTGGTTGGCCATGTTCCTGCTTTTGGTCCTCCTATTTTTGGGAAATTCAGCCATTTTGATGAAAGTTGACCTGCATTTCTTCTTTCCCAAAATACTGACCATTCTCTTCTTCTGGCTACTGGACAATAGGCTGGATTTATTTTTAACTGCAAAGGTGCCTCGTTCTAGATCTTCCTGCATTCCTTGTTGGCATCCAACCATCTGTTCCTCCATTTAGGGTTAGCTTTTTCAAACAACTCCTTAGTGACATTAATATCTTCTTCATATTCCAAATATCTATTTGGTGGTAGTCCTACCCTTGCAATATTATAATTTTTAATACTTTCCAGAATCATACAAAATGGTATTCCTAACCCATTAGTTGCCCAATGATGTTGATCTGGATTTACTCCTCTATTTAGAGCAAAACTTACAATCCGTTCCTCATACTCATTATGCATTTTCCTTATGAACTCCATTCTTGATTCCCTATCTATTAAAAGCTTCTAAACAAATTCATCTGAATATTCTTCAATAACTTTACCTTCTTGTTCACCATGTTCTCCAGAATTTTGATTTTGAAACCTGTTATCCTCTCCTTCCTCATATCCCTCTACTTGTGTGGTCACTACCTGCTCCTTAACTTGTTTTTGTGAGCATTCCAAGTTTTTCTATAACTTTTCCACCATCATCATTAACCCTTGATTCTGAGATATCAATTGTTCTCTCTCTGATTTCCATTCACTCCTTTCTTTTGTTATTTCCAAATGTAAATTGTTATATCCTCTCATTGCACTTGCAGCATGCACACTAGCTTGTTTCTCCAATTCCTTGACTTCTCTCAATTCTTCCTGTAATCCTTGAATTTCCTTATTCAGCTTCTCCCTCTCATCTTGAGTTATTTGTACAATCTGACTTTCCTCTTTTACGGTTCCTTCCTCCGTCAAAAATCTGTTTATGTCTTCATTAGCTTTGGCCATTACCTGATATGAACTCTTAAGAGTTCTAAATCTCCCTTCCATTTTCTTCAATTCCATGTCCATTTTATTATTATGCTCCAACTGCCTGGTACATTTGTTTTTAAGAAATTGAATTTTCTTTTGGCTTTGAACCTCTTGTTCTTCTAATGAGATTATTCTTTGAGACAAAATTTCATTCTTTTCCTTGATGACCCTGATCTGATCTTCCAGCTGCTCCTTTTCTTTCTTTTGCTCTTTGATGATCATACGACCTTTTACAAATTCTCACTCAGCCACCATCACTGATATAATCATATTTCTGCTGGAGGGTTTGAATTGTTCTATGTTACTCATGATGATTTAACATGCAGATCTGATATCCTTTGATATCCTTTCAAGGCCAGTTTCCAACTCAATTTGCTTCACTTCTATCTGCTTTTCCTCTTTATATTCATTTTTTTCTCCATCTACTTCCTTATATTCTGTAACCAGATTCTCTTCCTCTTCATAGTTTTTTTCTTCTTCCAATACTTCTACCTCTTTTTCATCAATTTCCTGTTGTTTTTCGTGAATAACTTGTCTTTCCTCTTCCTGGACTTTGTTTCCCTGAATTGAGATTGAATCATTCAATTGATCATTCAATTGATGCTCCTTTTGTTCCACCTCCTACTCATCTATATCCATAAAGTCTAATTCTTCTTCCTTTTCCTGATCACCTGTATGTGTGGATTCTTCATTATGATCTAGATCATAAAGTACCTCCTCTATACTCTGATTTATTTGTGTTTATGTTTTCCCTTCTGTATATTCCTTAGAATCTGTTCTTTTTTATCTTTCTGATATTGCAACCTTTTCTTCCTCCTTGCTTCCATCCTCTTGACTCTGCATCTGACTATATAATTGTGTTTTGCTTTCCAATCCTTGTTTTTCCTCATATAGTTGACAATGAGGTTGTTGTGAGGGTTTTATCCATATAGCTAGAAATCCTGTGTCTATCAGTCCACTACTAAGTTCTTCCCTTGCTTCAACCTCTACTTCCCTCATCACTTCTTTACCTTTTAATTTCCTTTTTTCCTCCCCAGGACTAACTCTGAGAGATTTAAACTTTTGAGAAGGAAATTCTCAATACCACTTTCTAAATCTGAAGAAAATTATGAAGAACTAGCTACCCCTTGTTTATCCATTCTGTGCTCTTCTATTCCAATTGATTTCTGTTGAGTCTTTTCTCTTGGTGATAATTCTGATGATAATTTTACTCATTCTTCCTTTTGTCCATATTCAATTGCTTTTCCTTTATTCTTTTTGGTTAACTTCTTTTTCTGGGTCGGTTTCTTCTAGACCTTCTTTTTTACTACCATTGTAGTTCTGGTCTCTGGAGGACCTTGTAATTCCTTAAAATAGGCCAATAATTCCACTTCTTTCTTGACAAACACTTCTTCAGTTTCTAAAGCCATCATTTGATCATGTAATTCTTCAAAATGTTCCACCTCTTCTTGTGCCCAATCAGTTTTTTTACATGAATAATTTTCCAACATTCTTTGATATTGAGCTTCATAGACTGCCCTCTTATCATTACCTGGAGTCAAATATGAATAAATTTATTCCTTGCTTGTTTGAGGTGGATGGGGTTCCTTTGAGGCCTGGACTTCTTTCTGAGTTGCTTTACATTCCTTTTTTATCACTTCTTCCTGTTTCAAGACCACATTGCTTGGATCTAGTCTTCTCTTCCTTATTGGAATTACTTCCTCTAATACCCCTTTCCTTTTCCTTTCTGATCCCCTCATGCTTGTATGGACTTCTGCTTCTCTTATAGACATCATCTATGAAGGACTTTTAACTCCTGCCATCAAACTCCTGAAATATTGAGCTTCTAGAGCCAACTTCAACTGATCCTCCATACCTAAAGCATGATATATAATTCTTGTTAAAAACTGTGCTCCATTCATAGACTTTCTCTGCTCCCAATGCTTTGTTGCTTCCTTCAATTGGTCATGAATGTAGGGAGTTACATCCATTTCTCCAAATGGTTTAGCCTTGTCCCTATTATTGAACATAACCAATGTCACTGGCTTATGGGGCATTGTATATCTTGGAAACTTTGGGAAACACAAATACTGAAGAAACATTCTGATGGCAAATTCTTCATTTTCTTTTCCTTTGGAATCCACAAACTTTGAATATCCTGCAAAGGTTTCTTTATTCTTCTTCACAAAACTACAATCCAATTTAGTTCCCATGGGATAAAATTGAAGAGCTGTCCTAATATGTTCTGCTTTGATGGTTATCTGCACCTTTTTATTCTCCTTGTCCATTACTGAACATCTGAATATGCATCATTCCCTTTGCCAACTTCCAACAGACTAGACATGACTTGTGCTACTCTCTCAAAATCTATAAAGAAGAGAGGTTCACCCAACAGTCTATGTAACCCCACTACCTTCCATCTTTTATAATTAGCTGCCACTTTTTGAAATTTGTAGAATTCCTGACATAGCATGGTATATATATGACCTCCAATTCCCACTGTAAAGATATGTTGACCAATGATATTGATGGTTTCCCTTAGTTCTTTGGCTATCTTCTCAGCTTTTGGGATATCTTGTTCTTCATCAGATTCTAGTTCTACATCTTTCGTTACTACTTCACTGTCCAAAAACCAGTGTCCTCTTGAAAATGTCACAGATTCTGCTTTGAAATCATGAATAGGTAATTCTTTTGCATTCACCATTCTGA
Organism: Ceratopteris richardii; assembly: GCA_020310875.1. NCBI lineage: Eukaryota > Viridiplantae > Streptophyta > Polypodiopsida > Polypodiales > Pteridaceae > Ceratopteris > Ceratopteris richardii. The sequence goes on from CM035407.1 coordinate 137,935,338, forward strand.
AAGACATACAACACATCACACCACAAACTCCCACCACATAAGTCACAGAAGATATAAAAGAGAACACTTTTGTCTTGAGATAAAATGATATTCAAGAAAAGATAAAAGATAAACAATGACTTCCTTATTTGCATCACATGTACAACACAATTGAAGTGATCATTACATGTGTTAGAAAGATATCTAGTGCTCTCCCTTTTTAAATAAGAAAATAATGAATGAAATTTAAAAGAATTTAGACAAATATAAGAAAAAATATCCAAAAGAATAGATAATTACACAGTGATTGCTTAGTCCTGCTGAATTATAACCTGTATCTTGTTGGTGCTTTATAACTTATGAAAGAAAATTTTAATGATTTTTCTCAAATTTTTAATAATTTTCTCTTTCATCTCTTCCCCTCCTATTCTTTCTTCCTACAAAAAATAATGAGGTAAAGTACATGAAAATAATTTCAAGAGTGTATCTTCATCCTTATTTTTTCTCCATTGAAGATGGTCTGATTTTTTCACCCAAAAATACTTGATTCCTGTTGACTTTGTTTTTGGAGTTTTTGATAAACTGTGCCTGGAAGTCTTTGGTTTCCACATCCATTTATTTTTTATGAATTTTTTTGATGAGCAGTGCTTGGATGTCCTTGGTTTCCACATCCTTTCTGTCTTGATGCCTAGATGTTTCTGATTATTCCATACTTTCCACCTTTCTACTGTCTTTTCAACACCTTTGGTTCCATCAATTTCCTCCTCTTTTTGTCTGAAGTAGATTTGGTCATGGAGAAGTTTTGTTTGTGATTCATTTGTAGCTTCTAGAGGAAAAGTAAATCCTTTCAAATCTGAGTCATAGATGTCCTGTCCAATTTCTTGTTCTTCATAACTCAATAAAAACATTATTAAAAACCTTTTGTCATTTATTGTCAATTTAAGCTTCATATTTTCAAAATCCAAAATTACTTTACCTTGCCTTAACCATGGTTGTTTGAAAATCAATTTCTCAGTCATCAAATATGATCAGGCCATTCTTCACAATCTATTTTCATATTTTTTGCATTGAACTTAACTTCAATAGATGGTGAAGACAAGCTTTGTATTATCTGACCCTCCAGTGTCTTGATAAATGTTTTACTTGTAGTCCTTTTAAATTTGAACTTATCCAACAAAACTGAACTGATCAAATTAACTTGTGCACCTGAATCTATCAAAACATAAGAAAACTTCTCTAAGCTCCTTAGCCTTTCATATTCTTTCCTTTGCTTCTTGTTGGGCTTCATACCTGATTTTATCCTCTTCTTTTTTCCCGTTTTGAGCTTGATGTACTCTTCTCCATTCAGGAGCAGTTAATGGAAGATGATACCTTTTTATCCTGCATCCACTTATGAAGTTTGGCATGATTTCCCCATCTATATTAGCTAATTGGATAGCTCCACTGCTACTGATTTGGTTGATAATATAAGGTCCATGCCCCTTTTTCTGGAATTTTTTGTGATGTTCTTTCACTGTATATGCCAAAACTAGATCCCCTATTTGCAAATCTTTTTCTTTAATATGAACATCATGATATGCTTTTTACCTTATTTTATTTTCATATATGCTCATAATTGCTTGAAGTCTGGAAGCTCCAAGTTTTTCCAATTCTACCACTCTTTCAGATAACTCATGACCAGACCACTTATATTGATTTCCCACCTTTAATGTTGGAATGAGAAATTCCAAAGGCGAAACTGCATTTTGTCCATATACCAAATTAAATGGTGTTGTTCCAATAGCAGTTTTGTATGCCACTCTATAAGCCCATAAGGCATGATTAAGTTGCAAATCCCAATCATTCCTATTTGTATTTACCAATTTTGACAGAACAGTGCAAAGTACCTTGTTAGTACTTTCTCCTAATCCATTGGCTTGTGGATGATAAGGAGCTGACTTTCTATGATTAATCATGAAGTACTTAGTTATGTTTTCAATTACTTGGTTTAAAAAATGAGTTCCCCTATCACTTACCAATTCAATTGGTAATCCAAATCTGGTGATAATATTTTCATAAAGAAATCGTGCAGTGGTTTGAGCATCATTCCTTTTTGTAGCCCTGGCCTCTGCGCATTTGGTCAGGTAATCTGTGGCTACAAGTATATATTCAACATGGGACTATTTTGCTGGAGGATGGATATGTCCAATGAAATCCAACCCCCATTTGCTAAATGCTCTTGCTAAAACAAGTGGTATTAACAGCATATCATCTCTTTTACTTGGTTGACTTACTCTTTGACAAATGTCACATCTTTTCACATATGTTCTTTTATCAAGAAATAGAGTTGGCCACCAAAAACCGAAATATAAAATGAGTTTAGCAGTCCTTTCACTAGAAAATTGTCCTCCTGCCACTCCAGAATGTGCCATCTCTAACATTTCCATATACTTATTTTCAGGAACATAGATTCTTAGATATCCATCCATTCCTTTCTTATATAATTGGTCTCCTATCAATTGATATTCCTCAGAGATTATTTGTAAATTTGTTGAGTCTGCACTGGCTTTCACTAGCTCTACTTTTTTGTTACTTCTTAACTCCTCAATTATGTTTGCACTCCAATCTGGATTTTTCTGAAACCAATATAAAGTTCTAACTTCTGAATTTTGCAAAGATTGACATTTAAAGCAATTGGAAACATGTTTTCTCACATCTTGAATCTTTGTAGGCCAATGTACACCCATTCTATTGAGATTGTTTAAGGTGACTATCATGGAAGCATGAGTACAAGGATTCCAACAATGATCTCTTCTTAGATATTCCTGCTGCTCATCTTCTGGAGTACAATATTCCATTATTCCAATATGATTTATATGATATAGATGCCCTGCTACTAATACAAAGTTCCTACTTTGGAATACCAGATGTGTGTTGTTTCTATGTGGTCTACAAGGTCCCATGGTTAGCAAAGGCACCAAAGTCATGGCCTATTCAGGAATACTTTCTATTTTGAATAGATATGCATCTAATAATTCATCATCTAAAGGTGAACTTGGCTCCTTGGTTTGTATTATGGACAAATGGTTTGCTCTTAAATGAGTCTTCCCTTGTCTGACCACTACCTCAAACTCAAATTCCATCAGTAGGAGAAACCATATGACTATCCTACCTGTGTGGCATGGTTTGTTTACCAAGTAAAGTAAGTCTTGATGATCCACAAAGAATTTAAACGTGTTGGCTAAAAGATAATGTCTATATTTTTTTACAACAAATATCATTCCCAATCCTTCCCTTTCAGTGGTCGTATAAATTTTTTCTGCTGAATTCAATTGCCTACTAGCATAAGCAATTGGAAAGTCTAATTTGCTTCCTTCTATTGGTTGTGCCATGACACAACCCAAAGAAAAATTTGAAGTTTCAACATGAGCATGAAAAATTTGATCACACTGTGGGGTTTTTAAAATAGGTGCTGTCACTAGACAAGTTTTCAAAACTTCAAAAGCTTGGTCACATTCTATGGTCCACTCAAATTTTGTAATTAATGCATATAGAGGCTTTGCTATATGTGCAAATTTGTACACAAATTTTCTATAATATACATAGTGTCCCATGAAACTTTGAAGTTCTTTTACATTTGTTGGTCTTGGTAGTTCCACTATGGCTTTAATCTTTTTCTCATCAGTTGAAATTCCGTTTCTAGAAACTATGTGACCCAACATTCTCCCTTGCCTCACAAAGAACACACATTTCTCCGAATTTAGACATACTCTGTATGTTCTACATTTCTTGAATATATTTTTCAGATCCTTCAAATGATCTTGTATTTTTAATGAAAAAGTGCAAAGATCATCAACATAAATTTCCATTATGTTTCTAAGGAACTCTTTGAATATGTGACACATCAATCTTTGAAAAGTTGCTGGGGCATTGTTAAACCAAAAGGCATAACCCGAAATGCATAGATTCCCCATTCTATGGAAAAAGCAGTTTTATGTTGGTCTTCCAAAGCTATTGGCACCTGATTATATCCTAAAAAACCATCCAAAAAACTATAGACTTCCTTACCTGCAACTCTTTCCAAGAGATGGTATGTTATTGGTAATGGATAGCTATCTCTTATAGTTGCTGCATTAACTTTTTTCAAATTAATACATACCCTGAGTTTTCCGTTTTTCTTAGGTACCACAACTATAGGAGATATCCACTCAGTATACTCAATCTCGTAGATGAAGTTGGCAGCCAGCAGTTGGTCAATTTCTTCCTTTATTTTAGCAGAGTATTTGCCATTAAATGTATAGTGTCTTTGTTTGCTAGGTTTTGCATCACGAGTAATAGGAATTTTATGTTCACAACTTTTAGGATCAATTCCCTTCAAATCTTTATAATTGTAAGCAAACACATCCCTATAATTTTTAGCCAATTTCCTCAATGCTTCCTCTTCTTGATTTGTCATGTCATCAGCTATGACAATGTGTCTATCTTCCTCCTCTTCTTGAGTGATCACCACCTTCTTAGTTTGTTCCTCATTGTCATATGCCTCCCCCTTTTTCTTTTCTCTCTTTGGTTTCATTTCTAGAAGTAATCTGTCTTCTACTTCATAGGTCTTGAAGTTTGAAGGTACATCAAATTGTTGATCTTCTTTCTTTATTTTTTTATTTTTTTCAATTTCTTGTTCTTTTTCTATTTCTTTGTGTTTATTTTTTCTATATGTTCATGAGATTTTGTCTTTTATAGCATCTGTCGCTTCCACTTCTTCTAGAAATTGTGTTTTTCGAGTTTTTAAAATTATTCCTTCCTTCAGATCTCCCTCTATTTTTGACACCTTTATCATTTGTATTCCTATATGTAAAATATCATATCCTTCTTCATTTTGGAAATTTACTCCTACATATTCATCATTGGCAAAATCCATTGTAGTCAAAATCTAATTCCAACCATAAGGCACAAACTCTTCATCTTTAAATTTCTGTGGTATGTAGCTTTCATCTTGTAACTTCCTCTCTTCTAGACAATCTTCTTTCTTTAACATCCTTTTTTTATATATGTGGTTCCTTATCACATTACATTTCCAAATTGATGATTCTCTGTCATTCTGATCTTCACTCTCAGATTCTTCATGCAGTTCCTCATTTTGATGTACTTTAAACCATTCCTGAGGGGACATATCACAATACTGCCCATTCCTTAATTTTACTTTAGTTACCCTTCCTTTGCTTTGAAGGTATAGGCAATCTTTACCCCAATCTTGCACAATTTTCATTTGTCTCATAAATGGTCTTCCTAGGATGATTTCATATGAGGTAGATTGTGGAAATTCGACTATGGCAAAAGTGTGCTCTATCTCTATTCCACATATTTCCACAATCACCTTTTCCCAAATCCCTAGGGGTTTTTAATGTGTCCATCTGCAAGTTGTAATCTCATTTTAGTGGGTATTAGCTCATTTTGCCCCCATTTCTCCCAAGTTTGTTTAGTCATGATTGCCACTCCGGATCCACTATCTAATATTGCCTTAGCATGATTATTACCAAATTGTATTTTCAAAGTTGAGTTACCTTCTTCTCCTTCACAGTATCCTCCTATTTTGTCAATAAGTATGTACCATAATTCTTCCAATTCCTGTTGCTGTGGATCTAGACTCTTTGACTTTGTTTCCCCAGTTTTCAAATTATGTTGTAAATGAGGATTTTGTTTTAGCAATTCTTCCATTGTGGTTTGATATAGAATTGTACAGTGTTTGCCTAGCTTAATTTGGAAGGTTATTTGTGAATTATCTTCTTGATCAAGATGTTTCCTGGTTTCTGTTGCATTTGACCCTTCAATTGTTGTTTGATGATTGTCTATTTCCGCAATCTTAAGTTGTGCTTCTTGTATGATTTGTTTACATCGTTTTTGTATGATTTGTTTGTCCTTATACTCTTCACAAAATCGTGACAAACACGATTCCCTTCACAAAATCGTCACAAACATGATTCCCTTCACAAAATCGTGACAAACACGATTCCCTTCACTTCACAGAATCATGACAAACACAATTCCCTTCACAAAATCATGACAAACACGATTCTCTTCATAGAATCGTGAAATAATTGAATGATTTTGAGATCTGGTAATAAATTGTGTATACCTGATAAACAAGAGTTTAAAAGGAAAGAGATAGAGACAGTGGTAGGAGACTTACAAGAAAGGGATTTAGGATAGACAATTAATATGGAAAATTTAAATGAAACAAATGAAGCATCTAAAACTAGTGATTATAGAAATATCCTCAAGTACATGTATACAAATAGGTTTGGAGCCTATGTGTATCAAGATGGTATGCATAAGTTTCTCATTAGGATGAGAAACTTAGAAATTCCCTTAAATATAATGCCAGTGGCACAATTTAAGGATGGAAGATATATGAGGATAGACAGGGATGTGTGTACATATTTTCACAAGATCCAAAAAACTCTAATGACTTAGGGCAGTGTGCAGACAAGAGACCTTGGGAACAAAACCTAGGGCAACCAGACTTGCCAAGACAAAATGAAAATCACACTAATATTGAACAACAACAAGGTAGGAGAGTACACACTTCCCCAAATCCTTTTGAAAGAGAAGTAGAAGGAATGAATGATTTTCCCATCAGAAGGAGACATCAGTGGCAAAACCATGGAAGAATGCTTAGGCCCTATCAAGTAGCAAAATGCATGAAGAATCAATATGAAGGGTATTCTGATCCTCATGCTCATGCTGCAGAATTTAGACAATTAATTAGGGCAGAAGAAGTAGAGGATTACAAAGTACAATTTGAAGCATTTGGTCTAACCCTAACTAGACCTGCATTATCTTGGTTCATTCTATTGAGAAAGGAAATGTATCTAGATAATGAATCTTTCCTTGAAGCCTTTATAGGGGAATTCTCCAAAACTGGAATTAAACATAGTACAGCTACCCTGATACATAGTTTTAAACAACAAAAAGATCAAAATGTCAGAGAGGCTGCTAGGAGATTCAAGCAATACATTGATTGATGTCCAAGAGAAGAGGTACCTTCAATGGAAAAACAAGTGTCTTTGTTCATAGAAGGACTGATAAGTGCATAATTAATAACCTTGGTATATTATAGGAGATGTCCTGATCTAGGAGCTTGTGTGAAAGAGGCAATAGACTTAGAGGATAACAAAAGACAAGATTTATTAGCATTTGATCAACCAAGAACAAATGAAGATAAAATTCCACTAGCAGAAGAATTAGCACAAGCCATTGCTAAAGCTCTAGAGGTTAACGCCAAGACATATTTAATAAACACCCGAATATCAACCAATAAGAAGTGCTATAATTGTGGGGAGAGTCATTTGGTTCAACAATGTCCTTATCATAAACCACAACATTTGCAAGATAGGAAAACACTCAAATATTGTACTTTCGAAAGAGAATGGACAAAACATACTAGAGAGGAGTGTTTCTACAATAAACAACCCATCAAAGAAAGGGAATTTATGAACCAACATAATTTACAAAGAGAATTTGGATTTGCTGAGCAACCAAGACTTGTACTTGGACAACAACCACCATTACCAACAAATGTAGTACCAGTAAAATACACACCAGTTGAAGAAGAAAGCATGAGACTCAGATAATCTTATAGAGATGATTACCATTTGAGTCAAGGATATCAGGAACATTGGAGAGGATATGAACAGAGAGAACCAGAACTGCAAGCCTTGGTCTTGGGAAATGGGAGAATTGAAATGGACACAACCACATTCATGTACATAACTAATAATTACATGTCCAATTAGAAACCCCAATTCAAAGGAAGCTAGAAGATAACTTGTTATAGATGCAAGGGGGGGGAGGGGGGGAACATTTCGTTAGAGACTGTCCACTGTTAGAGTATGATCAATGTCTACCCCTCATGATTGTATGCACATTTTGTAAGGCCCCCTTTATGAGGAGAAGCCAAGTGTGCATTACCCAATTGATGGGAATCCCAACTTGAATGTTGGATGAAGGTCATATTGGACCATGTAAGATATTATAAGGAAAGGGAGTTACCAGGGTCCCCAATTGTGGGGTCCGGGGCAGCGGTGAGCAGCCCCAGTTGGGGGGTCCAAGGGGGCCAGCGGGCCCCCTGGCTGGGGGGTCCCAGGGGGCCAGCGGGCCCCCTGGTGGGGGTCCGGGGGCAGCGCCCCCGGCGCGACGGTAAAGGGAATATTCCATGGAATATTCCCTGTCGGAGTCAGAAATCACTTATATTTGTTAGGTCGGTTCAACCAGTCTAAGCCGTGTATGGCAATTACGCGGGCGGTGGCCGCCCACTCTCTACCGCCCATGTATAGCCGTCCATGGCAGGCCACCCATGATCCTATATATACATGACTTCTGCACTACCTAAGACATTGAGTTGAGCCAGCATACCTCTACCTTGTATCTCCCTATCTAGAGTTGTCTAGATCACCATTTAAGCTCTACCTTGAGAGCGCACGGGTGGACAACGCCATCATCTTTGTACTTGCTGCTAGTAGAAAATTGTTGAGATTCTCCTATATCTGTTATCTTCTCTGCTATTGCTCCTGTGTTATATTGCGTAACTATTGTCTTACATCCACAACCTCCAACATTAAGAATAGAAGGAGCCTATTGTAAGGATTGTGGCAGAGAACACTTAATAAGGGATTGCCCAAGAAACCCTAAAAAACAACAGAACACATCTAGTAACATACCATTAAAAATAGTTAACATAATGGATCAAGAAGAATTGAATGATCCCGATCAAGCAACTACAAATGCTATAACAAGAGCACAAGCTAAACAACAAGAAATAAAAAAGCAGACACACACACACTGGATCATTACAAAAATCCATTTCCAAAAGAAAAGAGAAACAGACAAAAAGGAAGATGGGAAAGAAAGATGAGAATGGGTAAAAATTTGGAAGAAGAAACTATGGAACATCCAAACAATAGCCAACTACAAAATACACAGACTCAGGAAGAGGCAAAAAATTCACAAAGTCTGGAGACTCTAATAAGAGCATACAAAGGAAGAATTCAAGATGGACCGAACCCTACAGATCATGTGATGGCATATCCTATGCCGGATTTAGAGGATGAAAGAATGCAAAGGTGTAAACAAATCATACAGGAAGCACAACTTAAGATTGGAGAAATAGACAATCATCAAACAACAATTGAAGGGTGGAATGCAATAGAAACCAAGAAACATCTTTTTTGCACACTTTAGGCACAAAGATCATTGAAAATGATGTTGTAGAACTCAAGATAATCAAAACCCTAGATATTTCCTTCCTAAAACAATCATCTCAACTCTTATTCTGGATTCCATTAACTAGAAGGGGCTGTGGTCTTTGCATACTTTCCAAATTGACAATCTAAAGATGTGTAGTTGATCTCTTGTGCTTGTCTTTTGGGAAAAGAAAGCATGAATTAACCTTTAGAGATAAAGATGTTGTGAAATTTTTGCAAATTGATAGTTGTTCATGCCTTTTAAGAGTAAAGTGTAGGTGTGTGAACAAAAATTGAATCAAGATTGTTAAAGGAAAGATAAAATGTGATTATCTTTGCATAAGTAGATTGCTTTTTGACCAAGTACCAAGCAAAATTTGTCAAATCTTGGAAAAGATGACATGGTTGCAATGAGGAAAGTCAAGTAAAGTAGCTATGTGCAAAATTGATTGATCCATTTGTTTATCCAAGGTAAAGTAATAGTCTTGAGAAAAGATTTATTTGCCACTTGAAAAAAAAGGTGTTGAGTTTATCTTTGCATGAATTGATACTTGTACTTCTTAACACATATTTTCTTGAAAAGCTCTACTTCCAAACTGTTAGATTGCAAGCATAAAGAGTATAACCAATCATGAGATAAAAGATCAATGGATCTTGAAACAAGAAAACCTTAAGTGAAATGTTTTCCTTGATTTAGGGCTCAAAATACTAAAAAATTCATAAAATCTATTAAAAATCCAAACAGATTTCTTTTTTCTCAGGAAGTTTTGCACGAGGATTAGTGTTGAATGGTGGAAGGGGAATAGTGAAAGAAAAATCCAGAAATTGAAAGAAAAATAAAAAAATATTTAGAGTAAAAGTTGTTGTTTAATTTTTTCAAAATTTTAATATCTTTGAATGAGTTTGAAGGTGTATAACTACAGGTGACAATTGATCTGGAGTTGGTGAAGAACATTGGAGAAGACCAGGAGGGAAGAAAAGTCAAAAAGTGCAAAAGAAAGGAAGCTATGAAAAAACACGATTCTCAACTCAGAATCGCAATTTTCAGTAAGATAAAGAAATTGACTTAGTTGCACTATTGGGTATTAAGGTAAGTAATTTTAAACGCTTTCATAAGTTGCATAAGTGAAGGAAATCAAAATTTCAAAATTTTAGTAAGAATTGAGCATCAAGTGATCAGATTTGAGAACTCGACACAAAATCGCGATTTTCATCAGTAGAGGAAAGTGGGCAAATTTTGTTGGAAGGGATAAGATTTTTTCAATAAAACAACAAAAATTGTAAAAGAACAAGAATCATAAAGGTGGGAACTCAAATTGTGAAAATCACTCACAATTGCAATCGTTTGAAGTCTATAAAAGCCTAAAATCTCAGAAAAACCATTCATTTGAGTGAGAGAGTGAGTGGGAAGAGCTGTCAAAATCGCGACCTCTTGCAATCACAAAGCCTTTGGACAGTTTGTGATCAAGCTACAAGGTAATTTTTCTTAACATTAAATTTCTACATATTTTCAAGCTAGAAATAATGGATAGAGGTTGAAAATACTGAAAATCATTGAAAAACTCGAAATCGCGATTTTTATTACTTTTGAACTTTTTGTAAAAAATACTGTCACTTTGTTGAAAGTCCTTCATTGGATGTTATTATTTTGAAAAGGCGTTTCTAACTGTGGAATAACAAATCAAAAAATATAAAAAAAATCTCAAATTTACAAGAAGTTGCACAGAATCGCAATTCTGTGACCAAACACAAAATCGTGATTCCCAGAATACGATTTTCATAAGAAAATTGTGTTTTTAACGATTGTGAGCAATCACGATTGTCTGGGAACAAAGAATCGTGAGAAACACGATTCTCTTACCAGAATCGTGACAAAAACGATTCCCTTCACAGAATCATGACAAACAGGATTCCCTTCACGGAATCGTGACAAACACGATTCTCTTCACAGAATCGTGACAAGCACGATTCTCTTCACAAAATCGTGACAAACACGATTCCCTTTACAGAATCGTGAAAAACACAATTCTCTTCTCTAGAATCATGACAAACATGATTCCCTTCATAGAATCGTGACAAACATGATTCCCTTCATAGAATCGTGACAAACACGATTCTCTTCATATGAAATAATTGAATGATTTTGAGATCTGGTAATAAATTGTGTATACTTGATAAACAACAGTTTAAAAGGAAACAGATAGAGACAGTGGTAGGAGAATTACAAGAAAGGGATTTAGAATAGACAAATAATATGGAAAATTTAAATGAAACAGATGAAGCATATGAAACTAGTGATTATAGAAATATCCTCAAGTACATGTATACAAATAGGTTTGGAGCCTATGTGTATCAAGATGGTATGCATAAGTTTCTCATTAGGACGAGAAACTTAGAAATTGCCTTAAATATAATGCTAGTGGCATAATTTAAGGATGGCAGATATGAGGAAAGACAGGGATGTGTGTACATATTATCACAAGATCCAAAAAACTCTAATGACTTAGGGCAGTGTGCAGACAAGAGACCTTGGGAACAAAACCTAGGGCAACCAGACTTGCCAAGACAAAATGAAAATCACACTAATATTGAACAACAACAAGGTAGGAGAGTACACACTTCCCCAAATCCTTTTGAAAGAGAAGCAAAAGGAAGGAATGATTTTCCCATCAGAAGAAGACATTAGTGGCAAAACCATGGAAGAATGCTTAGGCCCTATCAAGTAGCAAAATGCATGAAGAATCAATATGAAGGGTATTCTGATCCTCATGCTCATGCTGCAGAATTCAGACAATTAATTAGGGTAGAAGAAGTAGAGGATTACAAAGTACAATTTGAAGCATTTAGTCTAACCCTAAGTGGACCTGCATTATCTTGGTTCATTCCATTGAGAAAGGAAATGTATCTAGATATTGAATCTTTCCTTGAAGCCTTTATAGGGGAATTCTCCAAAACTGGAATTAAACATAGTAGAGCTACACTGATACATAGTTTTAAACAACAAAAAGATCAAAATGTCAGAGAGGCTACCAAGAGATTCAAGCAATACATTGATAGATGTCCAAGAGAAGAGGTACCTTCAATGGCAAAACAAGTGTCTTTGTTTATAGAAGGACTGAGAAGTGCACAATTAAGAACCTTGGTATATTATAGGAGATGTCCTGATCTAGGAGCTTGTGTGAAAGAGGCAATAGACTTAGAGGAAAACAGAGGACAAGATTCATTAGCATTTGATCAACCAAGAACAAATGAAGATAAAACTCCACTAGTAGAAGAATTAGCACAAGCCATTGCTAAAGCTCTAGAAGTTAACACCAAGACAAATTTGATAAACACCAGAATATCAACAATTGTGGAGAGAGTCATTTGGTTCAACAATGTCCTTATCATAAACCACAACATTTGCAAGATAGGAAAACACTCAAATATTGTACTTTAGAAAGAAAATGGACAAACCATACTAGAGAGGAGTGTTTCTACAATAAACAACCCATCAAAGAAAGGGAATTTATGAACCAACATAATTTACAAAGAGAATCTGGATTTGTTGAGCAACCAAGACATGTACTTGGACAATAACCACCATTACCAACAAATGTAGTACCAGTAAAATACACACCAGTTGAAGAAGAAAGCATGAGACTCAGATCATCTTACAGAGAGGATTACCATTTGAGTGAAGGATATCAGGAAGATTGGGAAGGATATGAATAGAGTGAACAAGAACTCCAAGACTTGGACTTGGGAAATGGGAGAATTGAAATGGACACAACCACATTCATGTACATAACTAATAATTACATGTCCAATCAGAAACCCCAATTCAAAGGAAGCCAAAAGATAACTTGTTATAGATGCAGGGGGGAACATTTCATTAGAGGCTATCCACAACCTCCAACATTAAGAATAGAAGGAGCCTATTGTAAGGATTGTGGTAGGGAACACTTGATAAGGGATTGCCCAAGAAACCCTCAAAAACAACAGAACACATCTAGTAACATACCATTAAAAATAGTTAACATAATGGAGCAAGAAGAATTGAGTGATCCTGATCAGGGAACTGTAAATGCTATAACAAGAGCACAAGCTAAACAACAAGAAATAAAAAGCAGACACACACACAGGATCATAAGAAAAATCCATTTCCAAAAGAAAAGAAAAATAGACAAAAAGGAAGATGAGAAAGAAAGATGAGAATGGGTAAAAATTTGGAAGAAGAAACTATGGAACATCCAAACAATAGCCAACTGCAAAATAGACAGACTCAGGAAGAGGCAAAAAATTTACAAAGTCTGGAGACTCTGATAAGAGCATACAAAGGAAGAATTCAAGATGGACCAAACCCTACAGATCATGTGATGGCATATCCTATGCCGGATTTAGAGGATGAAAGAATGCAAATATGTAAACGAATCATACATGAAGCACAACTTAAGATTGGGGAAATAGACAATCATCAAACAACAATTGAAGGGTCAAATGCAACAAAAACCAGGAAACATCTTGATCAGGTAGATATTTCACAAATAACATTCCAAATCAAGCTAGACAAACACTGTACAATTCTATATCAAACCACAATTCGGAGAATTGGTAAAACAAAATCCTCATTTAGAACATAATCTGAAAACTGGGGAAACAAAGTCAAAGAGTCTAGATCTACAGCAACAGCAATTGGAAGAATTATGGTACATACCTATTTACAGAATAGGAGGATACTGTGAAGGAGAAGAAGGGAACTCAACTTTGAAAATACAATTTGGTAATAATCATGCTAAGGCAATATTAGATAGTGGATCCGGAGTGGCAACCATGACTAAACAAACTTGGGAGAAATGGGAGCTAATACCCACTAAAATGAGATTACAACTTGTAGATGGACACATAGAAAAAACCCTAGGGATTTGGGAAAAGGTGATTGTGGAATTATGTGGAATAGAGATAGAGTACACTTTTGCCATAGTCGAATTTGCACAATCTACCTCATATGAAATCATCATAGGAAGACCATTTATGAGACAAATGCAAATTATGCAAGATTAGGGTAAAGATTGCCTATACCTTCAAAGCAAAGGAAGGGTAACTAAAGTAAATTTAAGGGCAATATTGTGATATGTCCCCTCAGGAATGGTTTAAAGTACATCAAAATGAGGAATTGAGTGAAGAATCTAAGAGTGAAGATTAGAATGACAAAGAATCATCAATTTGGAAATGTAATGTGATAAGGAACCACATATATAAAAAAAGGATGTTAAAGAAAGAAGATTGTCTAGAAGAAAGGAAGGTACAAGATGAAAGCTACATACCACAGAAATTTAAAGATGAAGAGTTTGAGCCTTATGGTTGGAATCAGATTTTGACTACAATGGATTTGGCCAATGATGAATATGTGGGAGTAAAATTCCAAAATGAAGAAGGATATGATATTTTTCATATAGGAATACAAATGATAAAGGTGTCAAAAACAGAGGAAGATCTAAAGGAAGGAATAATTTTAAACACAATTTTTGGAAGAAGTGGAAGCTACGGATGGTATAAAAGACAAAATCTCAGGAACATATAGAAAAAATAAAGACAAAGAAATAGAAAAAGAACAAGAAATTGAAAAAAATAAAAAAATAAAGAAAGAATTTCATGTACCTTCAAACTTCAAGATCTATGAAGCAGAAGACAGATTACTTCTAAAAATGAAACCAAAGAGAGAAAAGAAAAAGGGGGAGGCATATGACAATGAGGAACAAACTAAGTAGGTGGTGATCACTCAAGAAGAGGAGGAAGATAGACACATTGTCATAGCTGATGACATGAAAAATCAAGAAGAGGAAGTATTGAGGAAATTGGCTAAAAAATATAGGGATGTGTTTGCTTACAGTTATAAAGATTTTAAGGGAATTGATCCTAAAATTTGTGAACATAAGATTCCTATTACTCCTTATGCAAAACCTAACAAAGAAAGACACTATACATTTAATGATAAATACTCTGCTAGAATAAAGTAAGAAATAGACAAACTGCTGGCTGCCAACTTCATCTATGAGATTAAGTGTACTGAATGGATATCTCCTATAGTTGTGGTACCTAAGAAAAATGGAAAACTCAGGGTATGTATTAACTTGAATAAAGTTAATGCAGCAACTATAAGAGATAGCTATCCATTACCAATAACAGACCATCTCTTGGAAAGAGTTGCAGGTAAGGAGGTCTATAGTTTTTTCGATGGTTTTTCAGGATATAATCAGGTGCCAATAGCTTTGCAAGACCAACATAAAACTGCTTTTTCCACAGAATGGGGAATCTATGCCTTTTGGTTTAACTAATGCCCCAACAACTTTTCAAAGATTGATGTGTCACATATTCAAAGAATTCCTTAGAAACATATTGGAAATTTATGTTGATGATCTTTGCACTTTTTCATTAAAAAGACAAGATCATTTGAAGGATCTGGAAAATATATTCAAGAAATGTAGAACATACAGAGTATGTCTAAATCCGGAGAAATGTGTGTTCTTTAGGAGGCAAGGGAGAATGTTGGGTCACATAGTTTCTAGAAATGGAATTTCAACTGATGAGAAAACGATTAAAGCCATAGTGGAACTACCAAGACCAACAAATGTAAAAGAACTTCAAACTGTCATGGGACACTGTGGATATTATAGAAAATTTGTATACAAATTTGCAGATATAGCAAAGCCTCTACATGCATTAATTACAAAATTTGATTGGACCATAGAATGTGACCAAGCTTTTGAAGTTTTAAAAACTTGTCTGGTGACATCACCTATTTTAAAAACCCCACAGTGGGATCAAATTTTTCATGTTCATGTTGATGCTTCAGATTTTTCTTTGGGTTGTGTTCTGGCACAACCAATAGAAGGAAGAAAATTAGACTTTCCAATTGCTTATGCTAGTAGGCAATTGAATTCAGCAGAAAAAAATTATACAACCACTGAAAGGGAAGGATTGGGAATGATATTTGCTGTAAAAAAATATAGACATTATCTTTTAGCCAACAAGTTTAAATTCTTTGTGGATCACCAAGCCTTACTTTACTTGGTAAACAAACCATGCCACACAGGTAGGATAGTTAGATGGTCTCTCCTACTGATGGAATTTGAGTTAGAGGTAGTGGTCAGACAAGGGAAAACTCATTTAAGAGAAGACCATTTGTCCAAAATACAAACTAGAGAGCCAAGTTCGCCTTTAGATGATAAATTGCCAGATGCATACCTATTCAAAATAGCCAGTATTCCTGAATGGGCCATGACTTTGGTGCCTTTGCTAACCATGGGACCTTGTAGAACACATAGAAACAACACACATCTGGTATTACAAAGTAGGAACTTTGTATTACTAGTAGGGCATCTATATCATATAAATCATATTGGAATAATGGAATATTGTACTCTAGAAGATGAGCAGCAGGAATATCTAAGAAGAGATCATTGTTGGAATCCTTGTACTCATGCTTCCATAATAGTCACCTTAAACAATCTCAATAGAAAGGGTGCACATTGGCCTACAAAGATTCAAGATGTGAGAAAATATGTTCCCAATTGCTTTAAATGTCAATCTTTGCAAAATTCAGAAGTTACAACTTTGTATTGGTTTCATAAAAATCCAGATTGGAGTGCAAACATAATTGAGGAGTTAAGAAACAAAAAAGGAGAGCTAGTGAAAGCTAGTGCAGACTCAAGAAATTTACAAATAATCTCTAAGGAATATCAATTGATAGGAAGCCAATTATACAGGAAAGGAATGGATGGATATCTAAGAATCTATGTTCCTGAAAATAAGTATATAGAAATGTTAGAGATGGCGCATTTTGGAGTGGTAGGAGGACATTTTTCTAGTGAAAGGACTGCTAAACTCATTTTATGTTCCGGTTTTTGGTGGCCACCTCTATTTCCTGATGCAAGAACATATGTGAAAAGATGTGACATTTGTCAAAGAGTAAGTCAACCAAGTGAAAGAGATCATATGCTATTAATACCACTTGTTTCAGTAAGAGCATTTAGAAAATGGGGGTTGGATCTCATTGGACCTATCCATCCTCCAGCAAAACAGTCCCATGCTGAATATATACTTGTAGCCACAGATTACCTGACCAAATGGGCAGAGGCTAGGGCTACAAAAAGGAATGATGCTCAAACCACTGCACGGTTTCTTTATGAAAATATTATCACCATATTTGGATTACCAATTGAGTTGGTAAGTGATAGGGGAACTCATTAATTAAACCAAGTAATTGAAAACATAACTAAGTACTTCATGATTAATCATAGAAAGTCAACTCCTTATCATCCACAAGCCAAGGGATTAGCAGAAAGTACTAACAAGGTGCTTTGCAATGTTCTGTCAAAATTGGTAAATACAAATAGGAATGATTGGGATTTGCAACTTAATCATGTCTTATGGGCTTATAGAGTGGCATACAAAACTGCTATTGGAACAACACCATTTAATTTGGTATATGGACAAAATGCAGTTTTGCCTTTTGAATTTCTCATTCCAACATTAAAGGTGGGAAATCAATACAAGTGGTCTGGTTATGAGTTATCTGAAAGAGTGGTAGAATTGGAAAAACTTGGAGCTTCGAGACTTCAAGCAATTATGAGCATATATGCAGATAAAAGAAGGCAAAAATCATATCATGATGTTCATATTAAAGAAAAATATTTGCAAATAGGGGATCTAGTTTTGGCATATACAGTGAAAGAAGATCAGAAAAAATTCCAGAAAAAGGGGCATGGACCTTATATTATTAACCAAATCAGTAACAGTGGAGCTATCCAATTAGCTAATATAGATGGGGAAATCATGCCAAACTTCATAAGTGGATGGAGGATAAAAAGGTATGATCTTCCATTAACTATTCTTGAATGGAGAAGAATGCATCAAGCTCAAAACAGGAAAAAAGAAGAGGATAAAATCAGGTATGAAGCCCAACAAGAAGCAAATGAAAGAATACGAAAGGCTAAGGAGCTTAGAGAAGTTTGCTTATGTGAAACACCTTCAAAGGTGAGAGAGCATTTTCCTGTTATAACAATGAATTTTCATAATGAACAAATCAAGGTTTTGATAGATTCAGGTGCACAAGTTAATTTGATCAGTTCAGTTTTGTTGGATAAGTTCAAATTTAAAAGGACTACAAGTAAAACATTTATCAAGACACTGGAGGGTGAGATAATACACAGCTTGTCTTCACTATCTATTGAAGTTAAGTTCAATGAAGAAAATATGAAAATAGATTGTCAAGAATGGCCTGATCATATGATGACTGAGAAATTGATTTTAGGACAACCATGGTTAAGGCAAGGTAAAGTAATTTTGGATTTTGAAAATATGAAGGTTAAATTGACAATAAATGACAAAAGGTTTTTAATGTTTTTATTGAGTTATGAAGAACAAGAAATTCAACAGGACATCTATGACTCATATTTCGAAGGATTTACTTTTCCACTAGAAGATACAAAGGAATCACAAACAAAACTTCTCTATGACCAAATCTACTTCAGACAAAAACAAGAGGAAATTGAAGGAACCAAAGGTGTTGAAAAGACAGTAGAAAGGTGGAAAGTATGGAATAATCAGAAACATCTAGGCATCAAGACAGAAAGGATGTGGAAACCAAGGACATCCAAGCACTACTCATAAAAAAAATTCATAAAAAATAAATGGATGTGGAAACCAAAGACTTCCAGGCACAATTTATCAAAAGAAGATTGTTTTACTTCAAAAACAAAGTAAAAAAGAATCAAGTATTTTTGGGTGAAAAAACCAGACCTGCTTCAATGGAGAAAAAATAAGGATGAAGATACACTCTTGAAATTATGTTCATGTACTTTACCTCATTCTTTTTTTTAGGAAAAAAGATTAGGAGGGGAAGAGATGAAAGAGAAAATTATTAAAAATTTAAGAAAAATCATTAAAATTTTCTTTCATAAGTTATAAAGCACCAACAAGAAATAGGTTATAATTCAACAGGACTAAGCAGTCACTGTGTAATTATTTATTCTTTTGGATATTTTTTCTTATATCTATCTTAATTCTTTTAAATTTCATTCATTATTTTCTTATTTAAAAAGGGAGAGCACTGGATATCTTGCTAACACATGTGATGATCACTTCAATTGTGTTGTACATGTGATGCAAATAAGGAAGTCATTTTTTATCTTTTATCTTTTCTTGAATATCATTTTATCTCAAGACAAAGGTGTTCTCTTTATATCTTCTGTGACTTATGTGGTGGGAGTTTGTGGTGTGATGTGTTATATGTCTTTCAGAATGGTGAATGCAAAAGAATTACCTATTCATGACTTCAAAGCAGAATCTGTGACATTGTCAAGAGGACACTGGTTTCTGGACAGTGAAGCAGTAACGGAAGATGTAGAACTAGAATCTGATGAAGAAGAGGATATCCCAGAAGCTGAGAAGATAGCCAAAGAACTGAGGGAAACCATCAATATCATTGGTCAGCATACCTTTACAGTGGGAATTGGAGGTCATAAATATACCATGCTATGTCAGGAATTCTACAAATTTCAAAAAGTGGCAGCTAATTATAAAAGATGGAAGGCAGTGGGGTTACATAGACTATTGGATGAACCTCTCTTCTTTATAGATTTTGAGAGAGTAGCACAAGTCATGTCTAGTCTGTTGGAAGTTGGAAAAGGGAATGATGCATATTTCAGATGTTCAATAATGGACAAGGAGAATAAAAAGGTGCAAATAACCATCAAAGCAAAACATATCAGGACAACTCTTCAATTTTATCCCATGGGAACTAAATTGGATTGTAGTTTTGTCAAGAAGAATAAAGCAACCTATGCGGGATATTCAAAGTTTGTGGATTTCAAAGGAAAAGAAAATGAAGAATTTGCCATCAGAATGTTTCTTCAGTATCTGTGTTTCCCAAAGTTTCCAAGATATACAATGCCGCATAAGCTAGTGACATTAGTTATGTTCAAAAATAAGGACAAGACTAAACCATTTGGAGTAATGGATGTAACTCCCTACATTCATGACCAATTGAAGGAAGCAGCAAAGCATTGGGAGCAGAGAAAGTTTATGAATGGAGCACAGTTTTTAACAAGAATTATATATCATGTTTTAGGTATGGAGGATCAGTTGAAGTTGGCTCCAGAAGCTCAATATTTCAAGAGTTTGATGGCAGGAGTTAAAAGTACTTCAAAGATGATGTCTATAAGAGAAGCAGAAGTCTAGACAAGCATGAGGGGATCAAAAAGGAAAAGGAAAGGGGTATCAGAGGAAGTAATTCCAGTAAAGAAGAGAAGACTAGATCCAAGGAATGTGG
The DNA here is from genome assembly GCA_020310875.1 of Ceratopteris richardii. Classification (NCBI taxonomy): domain Eukaryota; kingdom Viridiplantae; phylum Streptophyta; class Polypodiopsida; order Polypodiales; family Pteridaceae; genus Ceratopteris; species Ceratopteris richardii. The sequence continues at coordinate 137,955,846 of CM035407.1, forward strand.
TCTTGGAATAGGAAGAAGTGACAAAAGAGGAATGTGAAGCAGCTCAGAAAGAAGTCCAAGCCTCAAAGGAACCCCATCCACCTCAAACAAGCAAGGAACAAATTTATTCATATTTGACTCAAGGTAATGATAAGAGGGCAGTCTATGAAGCTCAGTATCAAAAAATGTTGGAAAATTATTCATGTAAAATAACTGAGTGGGCACAAGAAGAGGTGGAACATTATGAAGAATTACATGATCAAATGATGGCTGCAGAAACTGAAGAAGTGTTTGTCAGGAAAGAAGTGGAATTATTGGCCTATTTTAAGGAATTACAAGGTCCTCCAGAGACTAGAACTATAGTGGTAGTAAAAAAGAAGGTCCAGAAGAAACCGACCCAGAAAAAGAAGTTAACCAAAAAAATAAAGTAAAAGCAGCTGAATATGGATAGAAGGAAGAATCAGTAAAATTATCATCAGAATTATCACCAGGAGAAAAGACTCAAGAGAAATCAATTGGAATAGAAGAGCATAGAATGGATAAACAAGGGGTAGCTAGTTATTCATAATTTTCTTCAGATTCAGAAAGTGATATTGAGAATTTCCTTCTCAAAAGTTTAAATCTCTCAGTACCCAGCGCACCAATAAAAATAGAACAAGCCTTTGCAAAAAATGAAACACCAAGGGTATTAAATCAAAACTCTGAAGGGATACAATTCTGTGGAGAATCAACAAAACAAGTTAGTCCTGGGGAGGAAAAAAAGAAATTAAAAGGTAAAGAAGTGATGAGGGAAGAAGAGGTTGAAGCAAGGGAAGAACTCACTAGTGGACTGATAGACACAAGATTTCTAGCTATATGGACAAAACCCTCACAACAACCTCATTATCAACTATATGAGAAAAAACAAGGATTGGAAAGCAAAAGATGTTGGTGTAATTCACAAGCCTACACATTTGGCTTGGTTGATGCATTGAAGTCCATACACATATAGAGAAGCATAGGAACTGTTGCTAGTAATTTATTACCACTTTATCTCTTTGTAAAAGTCAAATTGACTTGGAATCTTTGTAAACACCTACCAAAAGGATTCGTGGAAAATGTTAGCTCTTTGATTGAAAGAATATATCCTAGGATATAGGAGCTTGATCATAGGGAGCCAAAAGTTTGAATTTGAATTCAAATTTTTACTCACTCTCTATAAAAGAGGTCATGAAAAAGTCGCACTAAGAACTCATCACTCCCAAGCTTCTCATTACTGATTCTGAGTGTGTGTGTGAGGCCTACACTCTAGCCCACACCTATCTACACCATACGGCAATGAAATTCATGCCAATGGATTTGTATACAAGTGTTCATTAATACAGACATTCTCATTGTTCATTTCTGAGTTCTCTGTTATACTCCTTGAAAGTCTGTCAACTTGTGAAGTGCATATCTCGGTCAATTCGTCACCAAATACAATGATCTAAAGCTTGTTGGATTCAAGTTGAAGTTATCTACATGCTATCAAAATTTGAGGAGATTCTATTCAGCCAATTCAGAGAAATTTGTGTCGAGGTGATCACTGGTCAATGTTTGCTACAGTCCTAAAAAATCGGGGGTATAGCTTTACTTGCTAAATTGATTTCTCTTAGCATAGTTTATCCTTTTACATCATTCCACTTGGAATAGTTAGCTTGCAAAGCTACATAGATACCCCCAAAAAGGAATTTTTCCAATTCGTATTGTGCTGGTCATACTGAGCAAAAGATCCAGCAGGTGTCAAGACCTAAATAGAAGGTTTTTTTGAGATTTTGAGTTTCAAAGCTATCTGTTTTGATTCAATCATTACACACATCACTTCCAAAGTAGATAGGCCATTTTATGGTGTCATTGGAAAGCTAAGGAGGTCTACTTATCAAGTCTGAAGCATTAGGGGGCTGGTACAAAGCAGGTTTGGCAGTACCTACTCAATCTCTTGGAGCATCCATCCATCGTTCCCAACAGTGGTATCAGAGCAAACTAAGGTAAAATAGGAGATGGTTTTCCTTCATTTATTGATAAATTAGACAGGAACAACTATCAAGCATGGTCTCTAAGGATGAAGACCTACCTACAAGGAAGGAGTCTCTTTGGATACATCTCAGGAGATGAGGAATTGCCCTCATTCAAAACAAGAGGATTACCAACAAAGAAGGAACATGAAAAGCTCAACACATGGTGCGCTAAGGATGCTTTGGCAAGGTCTTATTTACTCAACTCCATCTCTGATTTTCTTTTGCCACATATTAGGAATTGTAAGACATCCCAAGAGACTTGGGAAATCTTGTCATCATATTTTTCTTCCAACACAAGGGCTAGAAAAAAATCAGTTGTGGATTGAATTCACAACATTAAGGAAGCAACCTAAGAAAGCTGTTTCATAATTTATGACCAAGATTAAAGATGTAGCAGATCACTTAGCAAGCTTAGGAGAAGAGATTGAAGAAGAGCAGATTGTAAGTCAAGTGATCAATGGGATCAAGGCTGATGACAAATGGGAAAGCTTCACCACTGCCATGGACCTTTACATGGACATGCAAATTCCAGATCTTACAACTCTCATGGGACAATTGTTCACTCATGAAGCAAAGCTTTACAAGAATGGAGATACATCCAAAGGTAATAACTCTTCTGCCCTATATACAGATAAAAAGTCTAAAGATAAAGGCAAGACCAAGAAGGTGGAAGATGAAGGCTCTACCTCCCAAGCAACCTATGCAGGGAGAGGTAGTTCATCAAGGGGAAGGGGCAGAGGAGGTAAGCAAGGTAGGGGGAGATCCTATAACTCCTCACCATGCAACATATGTGGTTTATCAAATCATACTATAGATGAGTGTTTCAGGAATTACAAAAATCAGAGAGGAAGAGGATACCAAAGAGGTGGATACTCAAAATCAAGAGGTAGCTTCAACCATCACCAAGGTTACAACAACAATTACAACAACAACTACAATGGCAACTACAAAGGAGGTTTCAAATCCAGAAAGGACTAAACCAACTATACAGAAGAGCAAGATGATTCTCTTCTAATCATGAACATGACTTCAAAACCAGGTACAAATGATGACCACCTATTCTACATTGACTCAGGATGCTCAAATCATGTGGCTGGCAATGTAGCACTACTCTCTGATCTTGAGGAACCAAAAGGTAAGCACCAAGTACAAACAGATGATGACACCAAGCACTCAGTAGTTGAAGTTGGAAATATTAAGACTTGTGATGAAAAGCAGAACTTGTTGAGAAGGGTACTCTATGTACCAACCATTACCAAAAATTTGATGAGTGTTGGACAGATTGTGGAGAAAGGTTTGCAGGTTAACTTCAACCAATATGGAGCATTTGTGGAGGATCCAAGACATGGGTTTCAAGAGGATTGCTAAAGGAGAAAAATCAGGTAGACTTTTCACTTTTAAGCTAGAAGACATAAAGAGTATTGCACTATACAGTTATAAAGATCAAACACTTTCAGAGCTTGAGATTTGGCACAAAAGATTAGGGCATATAGGAGAAAGAACCTTGAAGCAAATATACAGGGACCAATGTGTGCTTGGAATACCTAATGTATCCAAGCAACATATGATTTATAAGTGCGGGGCTTGTCAATTTGGGAAGTCTCACAGGTTACCCTTCTCAAGGAAAGGTTACATGCATGAAGACTACCTAGAGCTTGTTCATACAGATGTATGGGGACCAAGCAAAGACCCCTCAGTCTCAAGATCAAGGTATTATGTATCTTTTATTGATGATTATAGCAAGTGGACTGTATTGTACTTCATGAAGCATAAAGATGAGGTGTTTAATTGCTTTAAAAAATATCTTGCACTTGTTGAAAATCAGACAGGAAAAAATTTGAAGAGGCTAAGGTCAGATGGAGGAGGTGAGTACTTCTCCAATGAGTTTGAAAACTTCTTGCAGGATAGAGGCATCAAAAGAGAAATCACCACAAGGTATTCTCCTGAATAGAATGGGGTAGCTGAGAGAAGAAATAGGTTGATTGTTGAGATAGCTAGGTCTATGTTGAATGAAAAAAGGTTACCTAACTATCTATGGGCAGAGAGTGTTTCTACTGCCACTTACCTCATAAACAAGTTACCATCTAAGTCCCTTGATGGGATGACACCCTATGAAGCATGGCATGGTAAGAGACCCTCACTAGACCATTGCAGGATATTTGGATGTGTAGCATATGTACACATTCCTTCTCCGATAAGAGGTAAGCTAGACCCAGAAGCTGAGAAATGCATCTTTATTGGATATGATCTAAATAAAAAAGGATACAGGTTTTATAATCCTTCCAATAAGGGATTCATGGTGAGTAGAGATGTTGTCTTTGATGAAAATGATTCTTGGTATGAGAATGAATGCAAGAAGGTTAAACTACCCTATGATTTGGAAGAAGAATTTCCGAGTGTTGCAAAGGAGGAACCTACTCAGAATGAAGACTCAAGTTCAGAAGATGAAGACACTATCAACCTTGAAGAGTTCAAGGCATGGAAGTCCAAGGGAAAAATCAAGGTGAAGAAGCTTGAAGACATACCTGAATCTTCAAATCAGTCAATCAGAAGATCAAAAAGAGAGAGCAAGAAACCTATCAGATATGGGTATGATACATCTCTTGTTACTAAACACTCTGTTTATCTTGCCAAAGATTTGTCAATTGAAGAACCAGGATCATATGAAGAATCCATAACCAAGATAGAATGGAAAGAAGCTATGGATGAGGAGATTGAAGCACTCAAGGAGAGTGATACATGGGAGTTAGTACCCAAGAAGGAATCCATGAAGGTAATAGGATCCAGATGGATCTATAAACTTAAAAGAAATTCTGATTGGTCAATTAATAGGTACAAAGCCAGATTGGTAGCCAAGGGTCTTGCACAAACCCAAGGCATTTACTATGAAGAGACATTCTCTCTTGTGGCCAAGATTCCAACTATCAGAGTGTTGGTTAGTGTGGCTGCATTAAAAAATTTGAACATGTACCAATTGGATGTCAAGAATGCCTTCTTGAATGGATGGATTTCAGAGGAGGTATATACTGGCTATGAGGACCCTAAGAAGGTAACATATGTTTGCAAATTGAAAAAAGCTTTATATGGATTGAAGCAGGCACCTAGGGCATGGAATTACAAGTTAACTACATACCTTCAAGACCAAGGTTTTGTCATTGGCAAGGCAGATACTTCTCTATTTATCAAGAGGAGTAATTCAGAGGTAATATACCTTTGTGTTTATGTTGATGATATCATACTTACAGGTAGTGATGTCAATGGAATCAGACAAATCAAGAGCCAGATGATGAAGGAGTTCAAGATCAATGATCTTGGTCTACTAAAATATTTTTTTGGGCTTGAGTTAGTCTATACTAACTCTGGAATATACATTACTCAGAAAAAATACATACAGGACATGTTGAAGATGTTTCATTTGCAGGATGCCAAATTAGCAAGTACTCCAATGGAGGTAAACTTAAAATTAAGTGCCCATGAAGGTGATGAAGTTAATGACATTACAGGTTATCAAAGTATGGTGGGTAGCTTGAATTATGCCACCTTAACAAGGATAAATATTGCATATGGAGTTAGTGTGCTAAGTGAGTTTATGCACAAGCCAAGGATACCTCACTTAGAGGCTGGCAAGAGAATCTTGAAGTATCTCAAGGGTACACAACATCATGGTTTGTATTTTCCTTACACTTCAGACATTGATATCAAGATCTATTCAGATGCAGATTGGGCACGATGCAAGGATGATAGGAGGAGCACTTCTGGATACATTTCTTTTGCAGGTGATAAGACAATATCATGGTCTTCAAAGAAGCAACCTACTGTTGCTTTGTCTTCTACAGAGGCAGAGTATAGAGGACTGGCTAATGCCACACAAGAAGCCATTTGGATTAAGCTTTTGTATACAGAATTGGGTTTATATACTAGGTCACCAATAATCTTTGGAGATAACACAAGCTCACTTCACCTTGCAGCTAATCCTATCTATCATGCTAGGACCAAACATATAGAGGTCCATTACCATTCTGTGAGAGAGAAGTTGCTAAGCAAAGACATTCAACTAACCTATGTATCAACCAACATGCAATGTGCAGATTTGTTGACTAAAGCTTTGGATGGAACCAAACTTTGCAGGTTCAAAGCAATGATTGGATTGCAGGATATACATGAAGACTGAAGATGAAGACCAAGCCAAAATGTTTGGCTTGAGGGGGAGCTGTTGGTGTAATTCACAAGCCTACACATTTGGCTTGATGGATGCATTGAAGTCCATACACATATAGAGAAGCATAGGAACTATTGCTAGTAATTTATTACCACTTTATCTCTTTGTAAAAGTCAAATTGACTTGGAATCTTTGTAAACACCTGCCAAAAGGATTCGTGGAAAAAGTTAGCTCTTTGATTGAAGGAATATCTCCTAGGATATAGGAGCTTGATCATAGGGAGCCAAAAGTTTGAATTTGAATTCAAATTTTTACTCACTCTCTATAAAAGAGGTCATGAAAAAGTCACGGTAAGAACTCATCACTCCCGAGCTTCTCATTACTAATTTTCAGTGTATGTGAGGCCTACACTCTAGCCCACACCTATCTACACCATTAGGCAATAAAATTCATGCCAATGGATTTGTATACTGTTAAAGTGCGCTTGCCATCACATACACTTTAAGCTCTTTCGGGTTCTTGGGGATGGTAGGGGTCAGATAAATCAGAGGCCCTGTATCTTATTTTCCCATTTAACTCATCAAGCAAGTAGTACATTAATGTTCAATATAACGCTTTCTACACAGTATTACTGTTCATATTTTGGTTAGTCTCTCCACAGTAGGTAATGCAAGAATTATTAATTACCGTCGCAGAGACTTAATATCGCCAACAAACATTACTGTGTTAATCACAAATTAATGTAACTTAACAAAGTAAGAGTGACAGTACTCAGAGTTTAAGGAATGCTACACTACGACATCTCCATAGGCTGCAAATCGCCCAGACAGACAGTCTGGCGATCACGTTCCTCTCTGTCGGAGAACCAGCGAAAAAGTGCCTTTTCATTAATTGATAGAAAGATACAACACTTCGCTACGACCTTTCGGTGCGTGAGGTAATAGAAAATAGGAATTACATAATGCCAATCTGGCGACCTTACACTGGCAACCTTACACTTTCACGCACGGTGGACTTGAACCCGCAACGGAAACAAAATTAAGGCTCGTCTATGATGCCTTGTATATACATGGTTCTTGCTAACTTGAAGGTTCTGGTAATTTTCTGTTTTAGCGAATCCAGCATCATCTTTAAAGTGTCGGGCTCTACTAATTGGGCGTCTGTGCGTACAGAACTAGCTGCAATTACTTGACTCATCAAAACTTTGGCCTGAGTCTGCAAAAATGCCTCTTGCAAATAAAAATCATTGGCAAGGGCTGCGTCACGGCTCAGTCTCATATCTTCAATTTGTTTATCGATACGCGAAAGACGCTCTGCTTGATATCCCAACTGCTTTTCTCTTTTCTCCAGCTCTTCAGATTGGAACTGCATGGTTTTAAAATAAGCTTCTCTTTCATTCTGCACTCCTTCCAATTCTTTCTTCAATTTGAGATATTTTCCAATCTCTTCTTGTAATTCTTGATCACGCATGAACAGTGTTTCAGTAGTCTTAAGGAGCTCCACTTCAGCTTTAAGCACATTGGCGGCCAGGGACTAAGAGGCTTCTTCTAAGATACTATATGCTTCACGCGTGCTATGAAGTTCATTACCTATGGCAGTCATCGCATCTGTTTTATCAATGAGTTCCTGCTTCAGCGTGGTTATGTCTGTATCCTTTTGACACAGTAAAGCATCCTTCTGTGCAAGTTGATCTTGAAGTTGCTGAATCTATAATTGCAAGGCATGGTTTTTTGCTTTCATCGCATTAGTTTCTTCTTGTAATGGCGCAATGTCGGCCTCTAAGACATCCACTTTGTGCTGTAAGTCTGACGGATTCTATCTGTTGCCATCTTCAATTGCATTGATAACTGTTGTGAGAATTGGATCAACATGCGACCCACTGACTCAAGTTCATGAAACATGGGGGTTGGAACCGGAATGGTAGGAAGGGATTGGGATGTAGAAGCAGAGAACAGATGAGGGGAAGATGGTGGGGAATAGGTGGGAGAAGAAGACGAAGAAGGGGGTACATCGGGAACAATAGGCTCGACTGGAGCAACTGGCGCAACAATAGTCATGTTGGGCACCAGCACAATTCCGGTAGTCTGCTGTGTGGTTACTCCAGTTTGGTCAATTACAACATCGACCAAAGCCATCACTTCATTGACAATCTCAGCAATAATGGCTTGCACATCATCGTGGGTCTACTGTTGAGAATCCTCCTTGGAAGAAGTTTCTTCAGATTCGGTGGTGGACGCACTTTGTTCCTTCTGTTGGATTGGAGAAGACTGGGTGGAAGAATCAATATGGATAGAAGTGGTGGTGTCATGGAAAAATTCTTCTTCATGTGCGACGTTAGATCCTTGCACCTAGCTCTCAGATGGACTTATACGGGTGTGTTTCGAAGAAGTTGGAAGAGATCTTCATCCTCATCCTCATCCTCTTCATCTTTGAGCATCCGAGTGGATTCTTCACGTAATAAAAAGGGAGCATTGGGTGGAGGTTGCGCTGCTTGAATGGCTGGAAAGAGAAACGTGAGGATATGGGGAAGACGTGATCGTGGAAGATCAACCTTATTGACATGTTTAATAACCGTAACACATTCACGGTGAATGTGCCGAAAATAATAAGAGGCGAAATTGACAGGCTCACGAGAAGCCATATCAATCATCGAATAAAAGGGACGCAAAATCCCGTAGGTACGTTTCTGCAAATTCAAGATCGCAACTAAGAATTGTAATGCGGTACGTTCAGGATCAGGGCGACATAGAATGGTGTACTCATTAGATGAGTGCCATGGAAATAATGCGGTCATGGTAGTGACAGGGAGGACAGGACCATTCTCCAAGCCTTCCATAGGAAGACGAAATGCTTCAGCAAACGAGGTCAGAGTGATCACTACGCGTGTTGGTAAGCAAAGAATAGGCCAACTCTGCTCCGTAGCAGGTGTGGCAGCGATGGCAGCAATAATCTATGCATAAAATGGGTGACACTCCATTGAATGCCAAGGCAATTCAGCAAAGTTCAAAAGGCCTCGGATACACAGAAACTCACTCACGTCCGGGGTGAGTCCTTCACGGAAGGTAGCAATGTTGGCTAGTGCTTCCATGACGTGCACATGAAAGTACAAGAACACAGAGAACACAAAAAACACAGAGCACAGAAAGACACAGACACAATAGCGATTAACAGTGAAAGAATTAAGATTAAGTAGATACACGACAATGTGAGGCGATCGAAAACCCTACTCATCACGTGGTATTGAAATGATAACCACCATAATTACGGCGTGCATGCATGAGCAGAATCAGTAACACAGGGTGGCGATTAATCATATTTAGATATAAAACGAGGAGAGTTATAGTCTGTATTCACTGAAATATGGAAATAAAAAGAAAATAAGTGACACGCGAAAAACGAAGAACACGTCAGCGGTGATCAGTCTATTGGTGATATGGGCGTAGCTTTGAACCATTAATTACTTTGGGAAAGGGAACTCCAGTCAAGGTAGTCAACCAAAAAGTAGCTGGACCCACTTGCTCACTAATGCGGTAAGGACCGAACCACCGTAATTTAAATTTCCCAGCAGAACGATTTGCTTTAGCATTATAAAATAGCACAAGTTGGCCCACCGTAAACACAGGAGTCTTGAGGAAACAATCATAAGTTCGGGCTTGCCGCAACTGAAATTCTTGAAGAGTTAGGAAGCTTTCCCAACGGTGTTCATCCAAGGTTCTGAGTGCTTCCAACTGAAATGGCAAAGAGTCTTCGGGAAACAATTTCTAAGTGAGGGTCACGCATAGACTTGGCACTACAATTTCCATCGGCACGATTGCTTCCAACCCATAAGCAAGCTTAAAAGGCATCATTCCGGTTGCCACTTTGTATGTAGTTCGGTATGCCCATAAAACTGCGGGAAGTAACTGGTCCCAACGTTCTAGAGATTCCACGAGCAATTTGGAAAGCATAGTCAATAGAGTCTTATTGGTGCTTTCAGCCAATCCATTGGCACGTGGATAGTATGGTGAACTGAATTTATGCAGAATTTGAAAAGTGTGCATTAGTAATCACATTAAATTGTTGGCAAAATGTGCGCCTTGGTCTGTCACAAGTTTTAGAGGTAATCCATAATGCAGAAAAACGTCCTTCATCAGGCATTTTGCCACCGAAACAGCTGTGGCTGACCATAAATCCCAAGCTTCTACCCACCTGGTAGCATAATCTATACAAGTTAGTATATATCGATTATTGCTAAGGGTTGGTGGTGGTGTTATTGGCCCAATAAAATCGAGACCCCACTTTTGAAAGGGTTCCAAAGGTAATACAGTTTGGAGAGGAAAGAAGTGGCGCTGTAATGGTTGTCGAGACCTTTGACAAGTGTCACACTGATGCACAAACTGAGTCACGTCTTTGTACATGGTAGGCCACCAAAGCCCACTTTGTAGAATTTTCCGGTGTGTAAGATCGGCTGCAAAATGTCCACTGGAGGGTAGTGAATGTGCCATAGCAATAACCGAGTCTGCTTCATGTGGTGAAAACAACGAAGTAAGACACCAGTATGATCCATGTAGTATAGCTGACCTACAATCAATCGGAATCTGTGACTATAAACCATAATTTTCCGCCGCAGAGCAAGAGGAGTATGAGGAGGAAGATACCCTTCAGTTAGAAAAGTGAGTAGCGTATCATAGTAGGTAGGCGGCACAAGAGGTTCTATAGATTCGTCCCGAGCCGGCTCAGTAGCATAAATTGCTAGTGTAGTGTCATCAACTCCCACCGAAGCTTCACCGGAATCCAACCGAGATAGGAAATCTGCCAAGGCATGTGCGGTGTCGGGTCGATGAGTAACTTCATAGTCGAATTCCTTTAATAATAAAACCCATCGAGCCAAGCGACCACCTAAATGTTGCTGCCGGACTAGATATACAAGCACGGCATGATCCACGTGGAAGATGAATTTTCGGCCCAACAAAAAATGCCAGAATTTCTTCATAGAGTACACCAACCCGAGACATTCTCTTTCGGTCACTGAATAGTTTCTTTCAGCAGGAGCTAGACGACGACTTGCATAATAGACAGGCCAAAACCACTTGTCAGTTTGCTGCATTAAAACACTTCCAATAGCTATGTCTGATGGATTGAGAAAGACATGGAACGGGCATTCCCAATCTGGGGGTTGCAAAATTGGAGCCTATGTTAATAACCCCTTTAAACGATCAAATGCAGTTTGGCATTCGAGAGTCCAATCATACTGCCATGGAGGACTAGTCATAAGCCGATTAAGTGGTGTTGCTAAATGGGCTAACCATCGTAAATGTCTGCCATGCCACTAGATGCTATTATAGCCCCTACAACTAGAGCATAAAGTTGGAGGATTCACCGAAGATTTGGAGTGGCTGAAAGCCAGTAAGAACATTATAGATGATCTGGCTAAACAGATGTATTGCACCAAGTGCAAAAATCTAGGGCACACCAGTGCTACATGTGGCCTTAACCAGATGTACTGTGCCATCTGCAACACAACCGGGCATTCAACAGAAAATTGTGCGTATAATGCCAAGGTGCAGGGACGAGCAGCTGTAAATGCCATTATCCAGGAACCCGGGCAGCCCGCAACCCATTATGTGCCACCACAGATGCGAAACAATCAGTCGCAAGGATATAGAAATTACCGGAGTCAGCGGAATACCAATTTTAATTCTAATCGATGGTAGGCAGGTACATCAACGGAAGGTACTTCTCTACCACCACCTCGATGTCACTTTTGCGGTGAGATTGGCCACATCCGGAGATTTTGCAAGGACGTAGTAGAATACGATAAAAGGAAGAAGGAGCGTCAGAACCCGATGATCAACATGGTCTATATCTCACCCGTGGAATCACAAGCAGTAGTGGTCCAGACAAGATCAGGTAAGCAATTGCAACCAGCAGCTGAGGTGTTCAAACTTGGTATCCGTGAACAGCAGCGAATGTATACCAAAGCTAGCCAATGGGCAGCTAAAGAGCAAACTGTGTTTCTTGATCCAATTCCGATAACACAGGTCCCCTTGCCAAATGCGAGAGCGAATGGACAAAATCCTAACCTAGTAATAGCAGAATCATCATCAGAAGCGATGAGGAGTACGATTCAAATAGATCAGGTATGGGAGATTCTATCTAAGGCTTCTATTACACTCCCGTTGGGACAATTGCTTGCATTGGTTCGAAGAGTTAGGCAACAATTTCAACAACAGGTCAGTCTTGGATCTCCCGGTACTCCGAGGACTACAACAATACAACCGAAAACTAATTCTACGGTGGACCATTCAGTCCCATTGATCACGGTATGGCATAAAAATCACAAGATTGCTCAAGTGCTAATTGATGGCGGTTCGCATGTGAATATAGCTACTGCAGCCCTCTGCAAGAAATTGGGATGGACCCAAATAGAGCCCGTCCAATTTTTTGTAAGAATAGCAGACCAATCCCGAGTCCATCCGGTGGGATTAGTACGGAATATCCCGATTACTCTATAGGGTACCACGTTCAAAATGACTTTTGTAGTCTTAGAACTACCAGAATCTAGCCTCGACTACAATCTACTTTTCGGTCGACCATGGTTGAAACAAGCCAAAGTTGTACAGGATTGGTCAGCGCAGGAGTTGACTTTCAAAGATAATCACCATAAATATGTTGTTAAACTGGATGCCATCCAGCCCTGTGAGCTTCATGCCAGACCATATGTAGCGGAGCCGGTCCACATGTTGGATGGCTTATCTGACGATGAGGAAGAGGCATTCCTGAAGAACAATAAAGATCTTATCTCTTTAGGTACTATAGATCTTCAATCAGTAGCGGACACATGGAGTCCGGCAGCGTGTACGGCTGTTCCAGTGACCGGAGAGGCGGATGCAGATGATAGTGTTGCTATGGATGGAGCCACCCTACATCAGCTTTTACAGTCAGCTGACGATCTTGTGAAACCTCGACAATTTTATGTCCCGGAAGATCAGTTAGTAACATATAATTTGGGTGATGAAGTTAACCCGTGACCTGTTAAGATTAAGGTAGGATTGTATGGGGCATTCCAAGAAGATTTGATCCGACTCCTGCATGAGTTTTCCGATGTTTTTGCTTGGGACTATCACGATATGAAAGGTCTTGATCCGCGAATCTATCAACATCGGGTAGTGCTCAAACCTGAGGCAAAGCCAATTAAACAATCCAGTTACCGAATGAACCCCAATTATGCAGCACAGGTTAAAGCAGAACTCGATCGGTTATTGAAGGTGGGATTCATTGTACCAATCAAGCATGCTGAATGGATATCTTCGATCGTGATTGTTCCGAAGAAAAATAAACAGCTGCGTATCTGTGTGGATTACCGAAAACTGAATGCGGCCACGGTACCTGATCCATTTCCTCTCCCCTTTCTCGACACAATGCTAGACAGAGTGGCCGGGCATGAGATGTACTCCTTTCTAGACGGCAATAGTGGTTATAACCAGGTGCCAATGGCAAAACAGGACATATCGAAAACAGCTTTCATCACGAATTGGGGTGTTTATGCTTGTACGGTAATGTGGTTTGGGTTAAGGAATGATCCTAGCACGTTCCAACGGTGTATGGACCCCACACAGTGGATGAACATGATTTGTCTTAGCTGTGGGGTCAAACCGTTAATGAACCACTGGGTTATAACATCATCCGATAAATTAGCATGTGCCGGAGGCAATTGTCTTAAATGAGTTCTAAACAATGTGGCATATTCCTAAACAGTCTGGTGCGGCTTCTGTCAGTTATTCTGCAAATAGTCAAAGATTTTGATGGGATTCTTCTTCAATCAGAACCTCTGTAAAAACGCATCCCTTACCGCATCATAGTTAACAAAATGGTTGATATCATACTCTGTTAACCATCTCGCTGCTTCATTGACTAATGTTGCCTGAAATATGATGGCCTTGTACGCCGGATCGGGTGGATGGTTTAGCACTGCATAGCTTATCTCAAAGGTTCGCACATGTGCATCAGGGTCATCACCTGGAAATCCACCGAACTTTGTGTAAGTCACCCCTGTTGGAACCGGTCGAAGTGGAGGTGGCTGTTGTTGTTGCTGCTGTTGTTGTTGCTGTTGTTGCTGCTGTTGACCACTCATTGTGTTATTAGTGGTACCTTTGCTGTCTCCTGAAGTTTGAGGAGGTGTCTCTTGTCCTTCAGAATCTGTATTATCAGATTGCTCACCTTCCGGCTCGAAAATAGCGTTCAATCTTTTAAAGATCTCCAAATCAAATAGTCTATCCTCAGCTTTGGTATCAAAGGTAGTCAAGTTTACCCTGAACAACGGTGTACGTAATAAAGATCCACTAGGGAGTATCGCACTGTCACCGGAAAACTGTAAATTCCCACCAACTTGTACTTTCACCGAAACTTGTCGAACTTTCACCGAAACAAGGTATACTTTCACCACCAACGATCTCTCTGGGTAACACAACTTTATCCTCGGAAAGGTTCAAATTCTAACCAAATGATATCGAATCAACTGAGCACTACGTCCCTATACACTCCGAAGTTACTACACCTTCTTCAGAACGCACCGGAATTACACCGGAATCTACCGAAATCTCATCATTTATCACCGAACTGGTATCAGAATCTCTACTAACTGGCTCCGATTCTTTGGCAACTGGGTTTAAATGGCCTGTAGTTCTACCACCTGGGGGTGTCCCTTACAAATTTGGTACTATCCAAGGATGCTGATCTCTCCTGTACTTTGGATAAGAATCGCCGGACCGAGTAACCGGCATATATCACTTCTGCACCACTTGCCTTACGTACTGCTCCACCTTACTAATTTCTTTATCACTTGCCATCTTCCCATAGACGGCACCAGTGTTAAAGTGCGCTTGCCGTCACAGACGCTTTAAGCTCTTTCGGGTTCTTGGTGATGGTAGGGGTCTGATAAATCAGAGGCCCTGTATCTTATTTTCCCATTTAACTCATCAAGCAAGTAGTACATTAATGTTCAATATAACGCTTTCTACACAGTATTACTGTTCATATTTCGGTTAGTCTCTCCACAGTAGATAACCCAAGAATTATTAATTACCGTCGCACAGACTTAATATCACCAACAAACATTACTATGTTAATCACAAATTAATGTAACTTAACAGAGTAAGAGTCACAGTACTCAGAGTTTAAGGAATGCTGCACTACGGCGTCTCCACAGGCCGCAAATCACCCAGACAGACAGTCTGGCGATCCCGTTCCTCTCTGCCGGAGAGAACCACCGAAAAAGTTCCTTTTCATTATTTGATAGAAAGATACAACACTTCGTTACGACCTTTCGGTGCGTGCGGTAATAGAAAATAGAAATTACATAATGCCAATCCGGTGACCTTACAATACAAGTGTTCATTAATACATACATTCTCATTGTTCATTTCTGAGTTCTCTAATATACTCCTTGAAAGTCTGTCAACTTATGAAGTGCATATCTTGGTCAATTCTTCACCAAATACAATGATCTAAAGCTTGTTGGATTTAGCTTGAAGTTAGCTACATGATATCAAAATTTGAGGAGATTCTATTCAACCGATTCAGAGAAATTCGCGTCGAGGTGATCACTGATCAATGTCTGCTACAGTCCTAAAAAATCTGGGGTATAGCTTTACTTGCTAAATTGATTTCTCTTAGCATAGTTTATCTTTTTACATCATTCCACTTGGAATAGTTAGCTTGCTAAGCTAATTAGATACCCCTAAAAGGAAATTTTCCAATTCCTACGGTGCTGGTCATACTAAGCAAAAGATCCAGCAGGTATCAAGACATAAATAGAAGGTTTTCTTGAGATTTTGAGTTTCAAAGCTATCTGTTTTGATTCAATTGTTACACACATCACTTCCAAAGTACATTGGCCATTTTATGGTTTTATTGGAAAGCTAAGGAGGTCTACTTATCAAGTGTGAAGCATTAGGGGGCTGGTACAAAGCAAGTTTGGCAGTACCTACTCAATGTCTTGGAGCATCCATCCATCTTTCCCAACAAAACACAATTATATAGTCAGATGCAGAGTCAAGAGGATAGAAGCAATGAGGAAGAAAAGGTTGCATTATGAGAAAGATCAGAAAGAATAGATTCTAAGGAATATACAGAAGGGAAAATAGAAACACAAATAAATCAGAGTATAGAGGAGGTACTTTATGATCTAGATCATAATGAAGAATCCACACATACAGGTGATCAGGAAAAGGAAGAAGAATTAGACTTTATGGATATAGATGAGCAGGAGGTGGAACAAAAGGAGCATCAATTGAATGATCAAATAAAGAATTTAGTGGAGAGGGACTCAACCTCAATTCACGGAAACAAAGTCGAGGAAGAGGAAAGACAAGTTATTCAAGAAAAACAACAGGAAATTGATGAAAAAGAGGCAGAAGTATTGGAAGAAGAAAAAAATTATGAAGAGGAAGAGAATCTAGTTATAGAATATAAAGAAGTAGATGGAGAAAAAAATGAATATAAAGAGGAAAAGTAGATAGAACTGAAGCAAATTGAGTTGGAAACTGGCCTTGAAAGGATACCAAAGGATATCAGATCTGCACGTAAAATCATCAGGAGTAACATAGAACAATTCAGACCCTCGAGCAAAAAATATGATTATATAAGGGATGGTGGCTGAGTCAGAATTTGTAAAAGGTAGTATGATCATTAAAGAGCAAAAGAAAGAAAAGAAGCAGCTGGAAGATCAGATCAGGGTCATCAAGGAAAAGAATGAAATTTTGTCTCAAAGAATAATTTCATTAGAAGAACAAGAGGTTCAAAGCCAGAACAAAATTCAATTTCTCGAAAACCAATGTACCAGGCAGTTGGAGCATAATAATAAAATGAACATGGACTTGAAGAAAATGGAAGGGAGATTTAGAACTCTTCAGAGTTCATATTAGGTAATGGCCAAAGCTAATGCAGACATAAATAGATTGTTGATGGAGGAAGGAACTATAAAAGAGGAAAGTTAGATTGTACAAATAACTCAAGATGAGAGGGAGAAGCTGAATAAAGAAATTCAAGGATTACAAGAAGAATTGAGAGAAGTCAAGGAATTGGAGAAACAAGCTAGTGTGCATGCTGCAAGTGCAATGAGAGGATATAACAATTTACATTTGGAAATAACAGAAGAAAGGAGTGAATGGAAATCAAAGAGAGAAAAATTGATATCTCAGAATCAAGGGTTAATGATGATGGTGGAAAAGTTACAGAAAAACTTGGAATGCGCACAAAAACAAGTTGAGGAACAGGTAGTGACCACACAAGCAAAGGGATATGAGGAAGGAGAGGATAACAGGTTTCAAAATCAAAATTCTGGAGAACGTGGTGAACAAGAAGGTAAAGTTAATGAAGAATATTCAGATGAATTTGTTCAGAAGCTTTTAACAGACAGGGAATCAAGAATGGAGTTCATAAGGAAAATGCATAATGAGTATGAGGAATAGATTGTAAATTTTGCTCTAAATAAAGGAGTAAATCCAGATCAACATCATTGGCCAGTTGATGGGTTAGGAATACCATTTTGTATGATTATGGAAAGTATTAAAAATTATCAGATTGCAAGGGTAGGACTACCACCAAACAGATATTTGGAATATGAAGAAGATATTAATGTCACTAAGGAGTTGTTTGAAAAGGATAACCCTAAATGGAGGAACAGATGGTTGGATGCCAACAAGGAATGCAGGAAGATCTGGAAAGAGGCACCTTTGCACTTAAAAATAAATCCAGCCTATTGTCCAGTAGCGAGAAGAAGAGAATGGTCAGTATTTTGGGAAAGAAGAAATGCAGGTCAACTTCCAGCAAAATGGATGAATTTCCCAAAAATAGCAAGACCAAAAGCAGGAATATGGCCAACCAAGAAGTATATGATTGATACAGCAGAATCTGTTATATCCACATACATAGATGTAAATGATCTAGCTTGCATTTTATTAGTAAGAGTGATGCGACTTGTGGTGGCATGCATAGAAACATTTACAGACACAGAAGTAAGGACTCTCAATTACATTGGATTCAACTCACCTACAGATGCTTTACTCTTTGATTTAAGTGAAACTCCAGATAGAATTTGTTTAATGGCATATTACAATAGAATAGTATTTTTGGGAAGCCATTATCTTCAAATCTTTGAAGATGCTTTTGACTATGGGTTTTTTGAAAGAGAGTTAGAAATTGTTGGGATTTTATCAGTAGTCACTAAATCAAGACTCACTGCATATGAAGCTGCTTATACAGAATACTTGAAGAAGGATCTGATAGACAGACCAGAGGCAGCAGTACAATGGAGGAAAGCTTTGTTTGAAATGGTGAACAATTTAAATATTATAGAAAGAAAGAGTCATGATCTGTTATCTCAGATTTATCAAAGAAAAAAGAAATGAAGGAAGCTCTCATTACTTGTCTGTAAGAATATTTTTTGTTAGGAGCCAAAAAGTCTAGGAGGGGAAGAATGTTAGAGGAAGCATTTTTTTTGAAGGAAAACTATTTGTAAAATGTCAAAATTTTGTAGGAATATTTATACAAATGATGTAAAAACTGAGGAAGGGTCTTCCTCATGTAAAATAGGATCATATGTATTTTTTCTAGAATTTTTGGAAACTCTTAGATAGAATATTTTTAGAATAGAAGGTGAAAAGAACCAAAATTCAAGTGTGAAAAGGGACACTTGAAAAAGTATAAAAGATAATTTCTTCTATTTGAAGAGGTTGGTTGTATGATTTTGATGCTATCTAAGTAATGTGAGAGCTCTCCTATAGAAAATCGTGTTTTCTCCTTTCATGATCTTTCTCTTGATTTGTTGAGTCTTATCATTGTATAATCCATGGAATTTGTGAACTTTCCTTGTGTATTTCTGAGTGAGGTGAATGAAGATGGATGATTCTCAGTGTATTGAGTAAGAAAGTGCAGAAGAACAAAGCTGGAATTGGAAATTCTCAATTTTTACAGAATCACGATTGTCTCGTCTGTGTGTTACAGGTACTGTTTTGGAAATTTGACTTCATATTTGTATTCTACTATGAAAATGGCACACTTTAGGCACAAAGATCATTGAAAATGGTGTTGTAGAACTCAAGATAATCAAAACCCTAGATATTTCCTTCCTTCTTCATAAATCTCTCAAAAAAATAGTCATCTCAACTCTTGTTCTTGGATTCCATTAACTAGAAGGGGCTCTGGTCCTTGCATACTTTCCGGATTGAAAATTTAAAGATATGTAGTTGATCTTTTGTGCTATAATGATTGGAGAGGACAACTCCAAAGGGTAACAACAAACAGAAATGTTCCTGCTTTTTTTTCTTGTTGAAGGAGCTCTGGTCTTTGTTTTTTTAATATAAAGGAAGTTCGGCATTAGCCTACTCTCCCGGACTTGAATTAAATAAAGAAAAGTACAAGAGAAGGGGACTAGTGCCCTTGGGAGCCCCCAAATCCCACAAATCAGGGGAAGCTTTTACAGAGCTTAGGTGGCATTACAAAGAAGATTAATCACCCTCTCATCACCCTCATGTGGGGCCCACTTGGGTTTAAGCTTATTATTGATCAAAAGTAGTACTTGATGATGCCTAAAGGGGGGGGGGGGTTTCTTGCAGTTAACAATCCTTTTGCCAAGGAGGAACAACGATTTCTCAATTGACCACTCTTTGGGGGAGTCACCAAAGTTGATAGCACACCTTTCCTGCTAGATTTTCCATAGGACCTCCCCTCTGATGGTGCTCTAGAGAGTCGTGGAGCAGCCGATCGCTTCTCCCAGCAGGGCTTGCTGCCAACTGAGATATTTCTGAAGTCTAATTTTCTTTCCAACCTTCTGCCAGAGTCTGTTGGATTTGGGGTAGGTAAAGAAGATGTGTGAAACATCTTTGATAGACCGGTAGCAGCGTTTGCACCAAGGAGGAGTCCCGCAAAATTTGCTAGCCTTAAGGTTGGTCCAGATTCCATGATGAAGAATTTGCCATAAGAGGACAGACTTTTTGATTTCTATGAGGGGGTGCCAGATAGCCATGAACTTCATGTCCCACCGAAGCCGTGTCCATGACAGGCACCACTTCTTGTTGAGGTTAACCTGGTAGTCAATCGTTTCTTTAATGTTCGGGATTTTCGATAGGCTATTCCCATTGTGCCATTTGAGACCAAGCGAGCTCGACGTGTCGTGTCCCATGAGAAGGTGAAATTTTTGTCAATCCCAGGCGAGACATCTGCTTTGCAAAGTGTTCCATTCTTCGTACGAAATGTTGACGCAAGGGTCAATATCCTCGAAGTTGATCCAGTGGTTGGTGTCTTGTTTCCAGAGATGTTTCCATTTTTTGAAGCCTTTGTTCCATAACTTCTTGGCATTTTGAATGTTCCAAGATTCCACACTCTAGATGCCATGGATCGGAAACCAGATAGAGTCATTTTATCTGATACCAGTTGCCCACTTCCAGTCTTCACTTATTCTTGTGTAGCTTTTGACTTTATTCCAACTCTTCCATAGGGAGCACATGAGATTTGTGCCTTTCGAGAAGACGGGGATCGGGGAAAACAACAAGGTCAAGATGTCAAGATTCTTCCAATTTGGGAAACCCATGAGAGCAAGCTCATTCTTGTTTCTGAAGATCAACTTGGCCTAGGAGGCCTCCCCATTGCACCAAGCCTTAATCATCCATTTGGCCACCAATTTGTTAGCCATGCACCCAATGTCTAGGATACCAAGTCCCCCATTATCTCTATGGCTGGTGCAGATGGACCATTTGATTTTAGGCACCCCCTCCTATTGTGGTCGCCCATCCAAAGGAAGTTTCTACAAATACTATCCAGTTTGGACTGATCTCGCTCTTTCGATCTCCAACAAGAAAGGAAATAAATGGTAGATGATAAGAGGAACGTGTTGATAACCATAGCACGACCAGCAAGATTGATTTGCATACCTTTGCAATAGTTAAGCTTGTTTTCGAGTTTGGTCAGCACCCAATTCCACTGTTGTTCCATAGAGACACCCAACCCCAAGGGAATCCCAAGAAGCCGAAAAATTTGGCCCTGCGGAATGATTTGATAGCCATGATCAATGAGAAGGTCGGGCTGTGGCCCAACAATCGCTCTAAAGGCGGTCTTAGAGTGGTTGATTGTGGATCGAGAGGCTTCACAAAAAGTAGCCAAACACCTCCAGAACGTCTCCAGGCTGGTACTATCATTGTGAAAAAACACGTTCATATCATCGGCAAAAAGTCTCATGGTGATTTGCCTGTGGTCATGATGCAAACAGAGGCCTTTCATATTACCAGCTTCCACCTGATGCTCCACCAGCCTGCTAAGCCCTTCCGTGGCAATGGCAAAGAGAAGGGGAGCCAATGGGCACCCTTGTCTGATAGATCTTCTAAGTTTGATCACCTTCGAAAGTTTGCCATTAATGTTAATTTGGGTCGATGCATTTCTGAGAAGGATCGCGATCAACTTGGTAAATTTTTTACTACATCCAAGATCTTGGAGCGACTGCAGAATATAGTCCCATTCTAGCCTATCGTAGGCTTTATCAAAGTCGATCTTGAGGAAGACCACATCTTGTTTAGACTCATTTGCAAATTCAAGACCTTCCTAGATATCTATAATGGTTTCCAAAATTGACTTGCCTTTGATGAAACCTTTTTGGTCCTCGCTTAACCACGCTCTCAAGTGGCAAGAGATTCTGTTGGCAATGACTTTGGCAATGATCTTGTATCCTGTTTGGAGCATTGTAATAGGACGCCAGTTCTCTATTTTGTTCTTTTCCCCTTTTTTTTGTATTAACTTGATAATGCCATTGTTGAGACAAGAAGGAAGCGCACCAAACTTGAGCGCCTCTTGCCAAACCAGACGAAGAGGGATGGCAACCACCAACTTGAAGGATTTAAAGAACTCATTAGTGAGCCCATCGGGTCCCGGGCTTTTACCAGAAGGAAGGGCATCAATGACCTCAATGATTTCTACTTCAGAGATAGGGGCATGTAGCAGGGAGCGAAGGTTGAGTGGTATCCTGTGGGGGGAAACCCTAGATATGGTTGCCATATAGTCCCTTCTATGGTGGGAGAGGGGGTTCGAGGTCCCCAAGAGTCTCGTGAAGTGCCCTTCAATGATCCCAAAATTATCTTCTTCTATATTGCATACATTCCCATTTAAGTCTAGCAATAAGGGGATCGATTCTCTGTTATGTTTCCTTTTAAGGATACGACACATCTCTTTGGTGGGTTTGTCGGCTTTGCCAACCCACCACTCCTTGAAGAAAATTTGCAAATTTTTCCTTTGTATTTCTTCTTCGTATCTCAGCAACGCTCTGATTTTTTGAAGACCTTTCTGGGCTTGAGATTTTTGTTTGTTCATTTCCTCCTCGAGCCTCTAGAGTCTATGATATAGAGCTTCTCTAGGAGCCCGCCGCACAGTCTCGAGCATCTTCCTGGATCTAATCATGATCTGTCGTGACTTATCGACCGCACTTCTCCAGCACTTGCTTGGGAACAAGCCGGAGGAAATGCCTCCTTCCACACATCAGCAATTTCTTGATGGACGGAGGGGAGAGAGGAGGGCTATACTTTTTGGATTGACAATTTAAAGATGTGTATACTTTCCGGATTGACAATTTAAAGATGTGTAGTTGATCTTTTGTGCTATAATGATTGGAGAGGACAACTCCAAAGGGTAACAACAAACAGAAATGTTCCCGCTTTTTTTTCTTTTTGCCTTTGTCTCCCTTCTTTGACTCTACAACATTAGCAAATTTCTACTTCTAGTATATAAACTCTATTTACCTTTGCCCTTTTGATTAGCTAAGAAAGCTTGATTTGCAACATGCATAATGGACCTATTCTAGCTAGACTGATCATCTTGCAACAAAATAGAGACTAACTCCTCAAATGTTAAGGCATTTGGGTTACCTTTCCTCATCAAGCAAAGAGTAGAAGCAAAACTTTGATATGTTGATCTTTCTCAAAAAATGTTCCATAGAATCTCCTTCATTCATGTGCTCACTCTCCAACTATTTTTGGAGGTAAGCAACAGAAGCCTCATTTCTTGCCTAGTACAAAGTGATAAGTGTGTACCAAGCATCCTTTGTTGTTTTGTAAGAGCGAATATGTGGGATATGGCATGGTTGACAGGAAAAGCTATCAATGCTATCTATATCACCTTTAATAACTATATTTGCAGGTGTAGTAGGTCTTTTTCAACACCCTACACAATATTCTATAGTCCTTTTGTGACCAATACATGATGCATCACATATGACCATAATGGGTAATTGGTACTTGTCCTCAACAACCAACATACGAAATACATCATTGCTTTCAGCCATGGCCACTCACTAAAATACCTTGATGCAAAAAAATGATTGTATCTCAAAAAGTTGAACAGAACTACCCCGTCGAGCTCTTCTAAAACTATAGCACACTTCAAGGCAATTGTACAAGTGAACCTAAACTTGTATATATGTTTGGCACAAAAGGACAAAATTGTCTACACATGCAGTATGATAGTGTGTTCAAAGGCCAAAACGAGGTCAAAATTTCTAAAACACACAGAAAAGTTGTTTTGAACTCCTAATGGCTCTGAGTATGCTCATTGATTTTTGTGCAATTCTTAGACTATGATCAGAGGGATGTCGACGATGCCCTAGATGAAGCGACAATTTGCTCTAATACCAACTGTTTGATTTTGAGGTCTGCAAAAGCATGCAAACAACAAAATTAGGAAGAAGAAGCATTGAAGCATGACACATACTAGTGAATTTATTACCAAGCGAATGTACAAAGATAAGTCACTTGTTAGGATTATTGGCATATACACAACTAGGGAAAAAAAAACCTCCTAAAGAGGGAAAAAATTTTCTTGGCAATCCTAAGTGTGTTGAGACACATTACTATTAAAATATATCAACAAAGATTAGTGCCTCATAAGGCACAAAACCAGCACATGGGACCTATCTGGGACTCTTTTGATACTCATAAGGATTCCCCCTACTCAATGAGACTAAAGAGGAACAATGGTAACAAGTTAGGGGATGTTTGGAGACCCAAGAGATATCTTGATATGCATTGCTCTCTTAACAAAAAGTGGCACACTGATTCATCATGGATTAGATGTGAATTCAAGCTCAATGAGTTGTTTCACCCATTGATAAAGAACAAGAAGGTAGTCCTCATGTTGCAAAATCTCCATAGAGGCATCTAGACCAATGTTCGAGCCAACAAAATAAGTAGTGCTACTCTGTGGTGCAAAATATGATTTAGGTGTAAAGAAGACATTTACCACCTTTTATTCTCCTTCCCTAAGAGCACCAAGAGTTGTATGAGTCAAAAAGTCCCTAACACTAGATCGTTCAACCAATTAGAAATAAGCAATGCTCAAAATGAAGCCATTGGATACTCTATAACTTTCTAGAATGCTATAATAAGCAAAGCTCTCTAGAAAATTTTGAAGGCAAGGTATGTAGCCAACTTCAGAGTTCCCTTCCAAAGGAGGTTCCCTAAGCTAAGTAGAAGAATTCAGAGTTGTAAAATGTCTCCTCCTTGCATGCACTCCAAGTTGTTTATCTTAGTCAACAACAAGCTCAAGAGTGATTGCATCCCACATGAAGCGAATGAAATAATCATCATTTGTCTTTCATTTTCCTTTTGTTAATTTAAATCATTCTATTGAAAATAATAACAAAGAAATATACATATGAATAATTAAATTTCCATTACAATTTTTCTTTATGTACTTGAGAAAGATTTGATGCTATGGAATCAAATTGGTTGAAGAAGTTGGTACACAAGGGGAGAAGTCTTATTCCAAAATGGCATATGTCACCTATCCAAGTAAAAGTGAATCTTTCTTATTACACAATGCCAAATTGTTGCTCATGGGAGAAATTTGGGAGAAATAGAGGTTGAAGCTTATTTAATATAGGTTTTTATTCTCCTTATTGCAATTTGCTACCTAGTGCTCCAAATAAATTCTTCCTTACAAAAAATGTTGGTACAAATGAGCTCAATCTTACATACTTGGAGAATTAGCATTTCATATAGTCACATATGACTACTCTCTTGTAAAAGTCATTTACTTTTATCCTTGTAAAAGTGCATATGTTAATTGCACTAATCCCACATGGAGTTAGAAAGAATCAAATCTCAAATTTTTGATGGATAATAGCTGAGAGAATAAAGCCTAAAGTCTAGGACTCACTTTATGGTGAGAATTTGAATTTGAATTCAAAGTTTAGCTCCAACTTTAACTATAAAAGTGGATCAAAAGATTGCGTGAAAAGTGAGACTTATTACTGAGATCAATTGAGAGGGATTTATGTGATTAGTGAGCTCATTCTATAGCCACTTCACTACCTTCACATTGTGCAGTTATGCATTGCCAATCCCTTTGTATTTCTATGTGCTTTAATACATACACATTTATCAAATCTCTACTTCACTTATCTATTATGATCATCTCAAAACAGTGAGCTTCTCAAATCTTGTTCTCAGTGCATAGTTGATCATTTAATGTGATTTAAAGTTCAATAGATTCACCACATTTTCTATTTTATAGTTAAAAAGTCTCATTTACATTGCTTTTCTCAATCTCGAGATATCTTCACATTTCTACCCATTTGTCTGCATACTGTAGCACCCCAAAAATGTCAGGATAGTCCTTCAATTTGCTAAGCATCATTTTTAGTGTATAGTTGATCTTGTTGATTTAAATAACTCATGATTGGTAGCTATGTAAGTTAATTAGATACTCCCAAAATGAATTTATCTAATTGCTAGCAGGTTGAGAGCACTGTTCATTTTACTGAAGATGTGCAGAGACCATAATAACAAGACTAAGCTCTTGGTTAAACATTCTACTCATCTATTTTGATCCATTGATTAGAGGATCATGTTCCAAAGCACATAGGTGATTATTTATGATTGTTTGAAATCTCAAGGGGTCTAGTATACTCTCCAAAACTTGTTCTTGGTTGGTGTGAAGTAGGATTTTGAGCACCACTTCGTCTTTGGAATCTATCCACTATCTCCTACAACATTGGTATCAGAGCAACAACAAGCAAGATGGGAGATGAATTTCCATCATTCATTGAAAAATTGGATAAGAGCAACTATACATAGTCCCTAAGGATGAAAGCATATCTCCAAGGAAGAAGCTTACATGGATACATCTTTGGAGATGAGGAAATGTCAATATTGAGAAGCAAATATAAACCTACAAGAGAAGAACAAGAAAGGCTAACTACATGGTGTGCGAAGGATGCTCTAGCTAGGTCTTATATACTTAACTCAATATCTGATTTCTTATTACATCACATTAGGCATTGCAAGACCTCCCAAGAGACTTGGGAAGTACTTTCTTCATACTTCTCATCAAACACAAGGACTAGGAAGAAGTAGCTATGGATGGAGTTCACAACCTTGAAGAGGCAACCAAAGCAAAGTGTAGCTCACTATGTAACCAAGATGAAGGATGTAGCTGACCAACTTGGGGGAGTCTTTCACCACATCAATGCTCCTATATATGGATATGCAAATACCTGACCTCAACACATTGATGGGGAAACTCTTCACACATGAGACAAACCTCAAAAACAATGGAGACAACTCTAGAAGTCATCAATCTTCTACCCTTTACACAGATAGAAAAAAAGTAAAGATAAATGCAAAGGTAAAAAGAATGAAGAAGAGGCTAGTACCTCTCAAGTGAACTTCATAGTACGAGGAAGAGGTACTAGAGGAAGGGACAAAGGAGGAAAGCAAGGCAGGAGGAGATCATACAACACTTCACCCTGCAATATATGTGGCGTAACAAATCACAGGATGGATGAGTGCTTCAAGAACACAAGGAATCAGAGAGGAATAGGCTTTTATAGAGGAAGCTATGGACAATATAGAGCCCGGTTCAACAATGGAGGAAGCAATTATCATCACAACTACAACCAAGGCTACAACAACAACAACTATCAGGGAGGCTTAAGAAGTAGAAGAGATTATAACAACTACACAAAAGACCAAGAGGATTCTCTATTGATCATGAACATGACATCCAAGAAAGGTAAAGATGATGAGCATCTTTTCTATATTGATTCTGGTTGTCCCAATCATGTGGCTAGAAATGCAACATTGCTATCTGATCTTCAAGAACCTAAAGAGAAGCATGAAGTGCAGACAAGTGATGACACTAGACACTTTGTTAAGAAGATTGGAAATGTCAAGGCTTCTAATGGTAACATGAATCTTTTAAGTAAGGTTTTATATGTTCCAACTATAACAAAAAGCCTAATCATTGTTGGATATATTGATGAGAAAGGTTTATAGGTTAGATTCAGAAGGCACGGAGCAAATCTGGAAGACCCTCAACAAGGCTTCAAGAGGATTGCAAAAGGTGAGAAATTGGGTAGACTCTTTACATTTGAGGTTGAAGATACCATAAACATTGCACTCTTCAATTACAAAGATCAAACCTTATCTGAACTAGAAATATGGCAAAAAAGGCTAGGTCATATACGTGAAAGAACAATAAAACAAATATGCAGGGATCAGAGTGTGCTTGGCCTTCCAAATGTGTCGAAACAACACGTGATTTACAAATGTGGAGCATGCCAATTTTTGGAAAATCTCACATGCAACCATTCAACAGAAAAGGATACATGTATGAAGACTACTTAGAGCTTGTGCACATAGATGTGTGGGGTCCTAGAAGAGAACTATCAATCTCAGGCTCAAGGTACTATATTTCATTCATAGATGATTATAGTAGATGGACAATTCTTTACTTCATCATGCATAAAGATGAAGTGTTCACTTTTTTTAAGAAATATTTGGGATTGGTTGAGAACCAAACATGTAGAATCTTGAAGAGGATCAGATATGATAGAGGTGATGAGTATTTCTCACATGAATTTGACTTATTCTTACAAGACAAAGGTATAAAGAGAGAGGTCACAACAAGATACACTCCTGAACAAAATGGAGTGGCAAAGAGGAGGAATAGATTGATAGTAGAGGCTGCAAGATCAATGATGAATGAGAAGAAACTACCCAATTAACTATGGGGACAGGCTATTTCCACAACCACATACTAGATTAAAAGGCTCCCATCCAAATCCTTGGATGGAATGATACCTTATGAGGCATGGAATGGTAGGAGACCCTCATTGGACCATTGTAAAATCTTTGGGTGCATTGTGTATGCACATATACCCTCATAGATTAGAGGGAAGCTTGATCCAAAAGCTAAAAAGTGTATGTTTATTGGCTATGACCAAAACAACAAGGGATATAGGTTGTACAATCCCACTAACAAAGGATTTATAGTTAGTAGGGATGTGGTGTTTGATGAGAATAATTCATGGTTTGAAGATGATTGTAGGAAAATTAAGCTACCCTATGACTTGGAAAGTGATTTCCCAACTCTGATTCAAGAAGAACCACAAATATATGAAGATGTCGAATCCAAATATGAAGACCAGATTGACCTCAAAGCTTGGAATTCAAAGGGCAAGGCAAAGTTCAAACAATTGGAAGACATTCCAGAGTCAACCAATCAAGCACTCAGAAGATCTCAAAGGGAGAGTAAAAAACCAATAAAATATAGCTATGACACATCACTAGTCACCAAGCATTCTCTATACATGACTAAAGATTCTATGTCAGAAGAGCCTTCTTCATTTGAAGAAGCCAATAAGAAGAAAGAATGTAGAGAAGCCACGCAGGAAGAAATTGAAGCACTTCAGGAGAACAACACTTGGAATTGGGTTCCAAAGAAACCAAGGATGAAGGTAATAGGATCCAGGTGGATATATAAAATCAAGAAGAATTCAGATGGTTCTATAAATAGGTATAAAGCAAGGCTAGTAGCAAAGGGTTTTTCTCAAACCCATGGATTGGATTATGAGGATACCTCCTCACATGTGGCTAAGATGGCAACCATCATGGTTTTAGTAAGTATTGCTACTTCAAAGAATTGGAACTTGTATCGGTTAGATGATAAAAATGCATTCTTAAATGGATGGATCTCAAAAGAAGTTTACATGGCTCAGCCACCAAGGTATGAAAAAAGGATAAATTAGAGTATATATGCAAAATAAGGAAAGCACTCTATGGTTTAAAGCAAGCTCCTAGAGCTTGGAACCATAGGCTTGTCACATATTTGCAGGATCAAAGATTTGTTGCTATCAAAGTAGATTCTTCTTTGTTCATAAAGAAGACTAACTTAGAAGTTATTTACTTATGTGTCTATGTGGATGACATTATCATTACAAGGAATGATGCCAATTGCATCAAACAAATCAAATCTCAGATGATGGAAGAATTTAAGATCAGTGACCTTGGTTTGCTAACATACTTTCTTGGATTAGAACTTGTATTACAAATTGTGGTGTCTTTATTACTTAGAGGAAGTACATTCATGATATGTTGGTTAAATTCAAGATGAAGAATTCTAAAAGTGCAGGTACACCCATGGAATCCAATCACAAAATTAGTTCTCATGAGGGTGAACCACTTGAAGACATTACAAGTTATCAAAGGCTTGTTTGAAGTCTTAATTATGCAACCCTAACAAGAGTGAACATACGTTATGGAGTAAGTACATTAAGAAAATTTATGCATACACCAAGAAAGAATCACTTGGAAGTTGTCAAGAGGATCTGTAAATATTTAAAGGGTACAATAAATGAAGGGTTGTTTTATCCATTCACTTCTGATTTGGATATCAAGATGTACTCTGATGCAGGTTGGGCTGGCTAAAAGGATGATAGGAGGAGCACTTCTGTCTACTTATCTTTTGGAGGATCAAAGCTAATATCATGTTCATCAAAGAAAAAAACAAATGTAGCATTTGAAAGAACTTGGAGAAGCTTGTAGAAGGTAGAAAAGTGCGTTTCAAAGCGACGAAGTTTGGTCATGCCAACTGACACAAGAACAGCCCTTGAGCTTATGGAGACTCAAATAGACCTTATAGGCATGCAATAAGTGCAAAGAAACACACTATGTACTTTGGAGCATCAAGGAGAATGAGTCGATACAAAACATATAGGTTCACGGGTCGACTTGCTCAAAAAACTTACTATCTATGGAAGAGACAATGAACTTCAAATGCCTATAGAGACCAGTGTGATTAAAATTAGAAAAAATACTTTTAAGGGAGTGATACACATAGGGTTGAGTGTATGGAATTCACAAAACTATAAGGAATGAGCAAAATATGCTATAGGAATGAATGCGACATTCACCGGTGGTACTTCCTATTTTTCAGGAATACGCAGAGATTGACCCCGAGACAGAAAAACTCAGATTTCATCCAATCTACTAAGAAAATGATATGAAAATTTATAGGCATAAACTAGACACTAATACCTTTCCAATGCAGCACCTTACACTCAATTTGGAGCTATGAAGAGAGAGCTGCGACCTCTGCAAGATTAGTGTTGGTGAAGAAGATGATGCAGAGAATTGAAGGAGCAAGACAATGATGGTCACAAGTGTATGTATATTGCTTCCATGTAATGTAAAAGTGATTTCAAGTCTTTATATAGACTCTAGGATTGTTCCACGACTTCTACAAGTGAAATTTGAATTCAAAATGAAGGTGGGAATGGTTGTTGGGGGGAATCAATTCACTTTCCTACAATCTAGGAAAGTGAAGATCTAGTTTGATCTACTTTTAGGTGATTGATTGCTTGATTGAATGCAACTTCAACCACCACACATTCGTGGGATTTGGGCTCTATATTTCTACCTTTACATGTGTAAAGCTCAAGGATTTTACAACGGTAAATGAACCATCAAAAATTTCTCAAAAAAATACAATAAATGAGCATAAGAAAAGGAACTCTCCAACGGATATTCTTTCGACGCGATAACCTTTGATGTAGATCAAATCCACCTCAAGCATAGTGTAAAATTGATGTTCCAACAAAATTTTCATCAATAGAAGTAGAATATAGAGGCTTAGGAAATGCAACACAAGAGGCTATGTGGCTCAAGTTACTTTACACAGATTTGGGATTGCATTCCTATACTCTAATGATTTTTGGAGATAAGACTAGTTCACTTCATTTGGCTACTAATCCTGTATATCATGCAAGGACTAAGCATATTGAAGTGCAGTGTTGTTATGTAAGAGAGAAGCTACTCAGCAAGGACATCCAATTGTCCTATGTATCAACCAATTTATAATGTGCAGATATGCTCACAAAAACCTTGGATGGAACTAAGATGAACACGTTCAAGATGATGATTGCCTTGCACAAAATCAAGGAAGAATGAAGACCAAGCATGTTAGGCTTGAGGGGGAGCTATTGATACAAATGAGGCCAAGCCTACATACTTTAGAATTAGCATTTATCTCATAAAGTCACATATGACTACTCTCTTGTAAAAGTCATTTACTTTTATCCTTGTAAAAGGGCACATGTTAATTGCACTAATCCCACGTGGAGTTAGGAAGAATAAAATCTCAAATTCTTGATGGATAATAGATGAGAGATTAAAGCCTAAAGTCTAGGACTCACTTTATGGTGAGAATTTGAATTCTAATTCAAAGTTTGGCTCCAAGTTTAACTATAAAAGTGGATCAAAAACTTGCATGAAAAGTGAGCCCGATTAGTGATATCAATTGAGAGTGAGATCATTCAATAGCGACTTCATACCCTCACATTGTGCAATTACACATTGCCAATTTCTTTGTATTTCTATGTGGCTTAATACATACACATTGATCATATCTCTACTTCACTTCTCTATTATGATCATCTCAAAATGGTGAACTTTGCAAAGCTCATTCTCAATGCATAGTTGATTATTTAATGTGATTTAAAATAGTGTAGATTTTGCACACTATCTATTTTATAGCTACAAAGTTTCATTAGCATTGATTTTCTCAATCTTGAGATATCTTGACATTTCTGCTCAGTGGTTTGCATACTATAGGACCCCGAAAATGTCGGGATAGTCCTTCAATTTGCTAAGCATCATTCTCAGTGTATAGTTGATCTTATTTATTGAAATAACTCATAATTGGTAGCTATCTAAGTTAATTAGATACTCCCAGAAGGAATTTATCTAATTGCTAGCAGGTTGAGAGCACTCTTCATTTTACTAAACATGTGTAGAGACCAAAATAGCAAGTCTAAGCTCTTGGTTTAACATTCCACTCATCTATTTTGATCCATTTATTAGAGGATCATGTAAGATGATTATTTATGATTTTTTGGAAGCTCAAGGGGTCTACTATATGCACCATAACTTGTTCTTGGTTGGTGTGAAGCAAGATTTTGCAGCAACACTTCATCTCTGGAATCTATTCACCATCCTACAACATAGAACATATGATCCTTATAAAAGAGTGTATTATTCAAAGCATCTAATTTATGTTAAAGAAATGTTTTGTACATTATAAAAAATTTCTATCAAAGTAATTTGTCAAGTACTCCATATGATACTCATCTATGTAAAGGCTTTCAAGAAAAACAACTAATTTTTTTTTGTACCAACTTTCAATCGGGCAAAAAATCCCTCATTATTTATTTATTTTTATTCCCAAACCAACCGTGCCTCGTGCTATATATCTCAAAAATATGTTTTTTCAAAGTTAGTGTATGCATTTGAAAGTATTCCATCGAAATTCTTTAAAGTCCTTTGTGAGATTTTTCTCACACTAAACAACATCAATGCATGATTAATATCATACAATCTATAACTTTTCCTTTGGTACTTTTTTTTTGCATGTCCTACTATCGAAAAATTTAAAGGCTGGACAAATTAAGTTAATGCACACAAGCACAGGACTTTCACTTCCTATATGTTATGTCAACCTTGCCTATCAAGGAAGAAAGGCTTAAGGAGGAAGAGAGTGTTGCAAGCCATCTAAGGCAAACTAGGGAAGCAAAGCCAAGCAAGAGAAGATGAAAGTGAAGGCCTAAGTAAAAGCATACCATGAAGTCCATGGAAGTATTATTCAACTCAATTCGATATAATGACATTAAGAAAAGTTTCATTTGTAATTAAATATTGTAATGACATATTAATTATTTTGTACTTATCATGTGAATGGAAGTGGGAAATTCAAGTAGCAAGATATGAAGGATTAAACATGCAAATATGTAAGTAAGAAAAATTGTAACAAGAAAGGATAGATAAAGAGGAAAGACGTGGATTGAGTAGAATATTGTTTGATGCAAATTTTTTCATATGAATCTAATCACTTTTATCATAACTCAATTTTATCTTCAATTTTCACATAATGTATCAAAAACTAGCCTAAAGTCCATTTCTTAATTGAATTCTAAAATATTAAGCTCCATATATTATTGAGCATTATTGTCCTTTACTTCATAATTTGAAGGCATTCAAGGTGTCAATTCTTTAATTTTTAATCGAAAAATACAACTAAAATATTTAGGAGTACTAGTCTATGATTAGTTTATAGAAGTTTTCTCAATTTGTGTTCACAAGAGGAATGAATTGCTATATTCAGTCATGATAAATATTATATTTTCCAAGAACATTCATCAAGGTCACTAGAGTCACATGTATGATGGATTCAATTGATATAGCACAAGATTCTAGAAATGAATGTGGGATGTGTGGTTAGAAGAATATCAAATGCATGCACAACATGAGGATATTGAAGAATACTTAAAAATGAAATTCTAATAGGCCTAGACTAGAGGAACATGAGGGAACCTCACAAATATCTAAAAAATCAATACACAGAAACTTTAGAGCACAAAAAAGAAAATCACACTTTACACCACCAAAGGTAATTTTATGTGATATATCAAATATTATGTTCAACCTCTTAATCTCTACTGTCGGATTGCATACACATGCTTTAGAGGCTTCCACTTTAAAGAGTTGAACAAAATCCTGTAGACACTAGTGGCTAACTTGGGTTCTTGGTTGGAAGGAACCTAAGAGATGAAGTCCTTTTAGTTTCCACACACATTGTCAATTTTTCCAGCCCTTACTACACTAATATATTGTATATTATGGGTTCTTTACATACGTCTTAATAGATAGTGAACCCTATAGATAGTCAACAATTGTTGATATATTTAGGTAGTGATGTGTGTGAACACACTAGGACCGCCGGGGCACTTTTTTCCCTCTTTAGGAGGTTTTTTTCCCCCGGCTTGTATATACGCCTATTGCCCTAATGGGCTACTTATCTTTGTACATTCTCTAGTAATACATTCAGTATTGTGTGTTTGTGCTCCAAGCTTCTTCTTCTTCCTTGTGCTGTTCGCGTGCTTCCGCAGACATCTATCTCCAACAATTGGTATCAGAGCAGGTCGTCGCTTCATCTAGGGCGCCGTTGACACTCCTCCGTTTGCAGTCTCAGATTCGCACAAAATTTGGTGAGCATAATCACGGTGTTGAGAGATCAAAACCTCTTCGCTTTGTGGTGCCAAAATCACGATCTGAGCTCGTTTCGGCCTCGAACGCATTATCGTAGTGCTTGTGCAAGCTATTTTGTCTTTTTGTGCCAAAGGTATATACCAGTTTCTGTTTGCCAACATAAGCATCTCGAAGTCTGCTACAAGTCTAGCAGAATTCATTGGGGCAATTCTGTTCAACTTTTTGAGATGCAGTCAATTTTCTGCATCAAGGTATTTCAGTCACCGCCATGGCTGAAAGTAGTGATGTATTCCGTATGTTGGCTGTTGAGGATAAGTTGGATGGTACCAACTACCCATTATGGGCTTATATGATGCGACATGTATTGGTTGCAAAAGGATTGTGGAACATTGTGCAGGGTGTTGAAAGACGTCTTGTTACACCTCTGACTACAGGTACTGCAAATACAGGTGCTGGAGCTGATGAAGATGGTGTCGAAGATGAGATTCCTGTTTGTGCTGCTGTTTCTATTGCACCTACTGCAAAGCAGATTCGTTGGGATGGCAGAGATGCCCACGCACATGCATTGATAGCTTTGTCTGCCAAACATGCCATTATTCCTCATATTCGCTCTTGTAGAACAGCTAAGGATGCTTGGGATACACTTACCACATTGTACCAAGCTAGGAATGAGGCTCGTGTTGCTTACCTCCGAAAACAGTTGGAGAGTGAGCACATGAATGAAGGTGATTCTATGGACAGTTTCCTAACAAAGATCAAACACTTGAAGGAACATTTGATTTCTGCTGATGAGGTTATACCAGATAGCTCACTTGCCGTTCTGAATGGTCTTCCTGATTCATATCAGAGTTTTGCTTCTACTCTTTGGTTGATGATGAAAGACAATCCAAATGCCTTGTCATTTGAGGAGTTAGTCTCTGTTCTGTTGCAGGAAGATCAGTCCAGGAAAAACAAGTCCATTATGCAAGTTGCAGATCAAGCTTTCCTGGCTAGTCAGAAGGGCAAAGGAAAATGGAGCTCTTCAACTAGTAAGCAGAAACCTGCTAATTCTGCATATTCGAAGAAGGAAGATAAAGATGAGAAGAAATCAGAAAAGCAGAAATTGTTTTGTAAGTATTGTAAAGGGAATGATCATATCATAAAGAACTGTCCACAACTGGCTGCTAAAGAGGCAAAGAAGAAAGAGGCTGGAATGGTTGTTGCAGAGGCCTCTACACCAAAAACAGAGTCTGCAAATCTTGTGCAGGAAGAAGAATGGGCGTTTACTGCTATCTGCAGTTTTGACCCATCTTCTCATGATCAATGCATGTCTGCAGTAGACTCAGATGTTTGGTACTTTGACAATGGGGCGACCAAACATATTACCTCGCAGTGCAGTTTCTTCTCTTCAGTCGAGCCTGCCCCTACAGGCAACACTGTTACATGCACCAACAAATCCTCTTATCCTGTTATGGGAGTTGGTAAGATCATTTTGACTACTGCTGATGGTAGTTCTTTCACTTTGTCAGATGCTTTATTTATGCCAGGGATCAAGAAGAATCTGTTATCAGTTTCTGCATTAGCCAAGATTGGCTTGGTTGTGAAATTTGTTGATGACAGATGTACAGTTCATGATCTGTCAAATGGCAATGTTATTAGTGCTTCTGGCATTTTTATGTCATGGGCTGTATAAGCTCATAGACTATGAAAGATCTGAAAATGGTTTGGCATGTGCAGTAAATGATTCTCAGGCTATGTCAGATGCAAAGCTTTGGCATGCACGCTTTGGTCATCTTAATTTTGCTCATTTGCTACGCCTGCAAAAATCTGAAATGATGTCCTCTTTGCCCAAACTTGAGGCACCTAGAAAACATGTTTGTGAAGGCTGCATTTTGGGCAAAATGCAGCGTTCCTCCTTTCCAAAAGATGGTTCAGTTCGGGCTACACAAAAATTGCATCTTGTACATAGTGATGTCTGTGGTCCTATGCAGACACCCTCTTTTGGAAATTACCTTTATTTCATGACTTTCATTGATGATTTTTCCAGGCATGCATGGGTATATCCACTCAAAGTAAAGTCCGAAGTGTTCATGTGCTTTAAACAGTTTTTGGTTTTGGCTGAAAATCTGTTAACATGTAAAATGGGCACCCTCCGTTCTGATCGAGGGGGGAAATATATGTCTTCTGATTTTAATGCATTTCTGGCTAAAAGTGGGATAAAACACCAGTGTACAATGCCGTATACACCTCAACAGAATGGAGTTGCTGAACAAAAGAACAGGTCACTCATGGAGATGGCGAGGTGCATGGTCAAGAGTCAGGCTTTACCACATAGTTTTTGGCTTGAAGTTGTCATGTGTGCAGCATATGTACTGAACAGGTGTCCCACTAAAGTGCTACATTCTATCACTCCATATGAGGCTTGGCATGACCGCAAGCCATCTGTTGCTCATCTGCATGTTTTTTGTTGTTTGGCATATGCACTAGTGCCTGAACAACATCGCAGAAAATTGGATGATTAGGTATTAAAATGTATTTTTCTTGGGTATAGTTCTGAAAGTAAAGGCTATCGTCTATATCATCCACAGACTAAACACATTTTGGTTAGCCGTGATGTTTTCTTTGTGGAAGATGCTATTCAGCCATTGCTTTCATGTACTAAGGAGACATCTGTTACCTCCAAGGACATGTATGATACTTTGATGCCTCTTTTTACAGGTGGACAGTCTAGTGCTGGTCCTAATGAGGCAACTTCTTAGCCTTTGCAAGTTTCATATGATGATGCAGATCATTCCTTTTCTGATGCAGATTTACATGATGCACTTGTTGATGAGAGAGTTGATATTGAGCAGGCAAAAACTATGCCAAAATGGCTGGTGCAGACTTTGCGTGACAGCAAATTAGATGCACCTTTGTCATATCGTACTCGTTCAGGCTCTCATAGTGCCTCCTTTGCATCAGATTGCTATGCTATGGCTGCGTCTAGTCTCTGTGATGAGAATGAGCCTGTTTCTTTTGATGAAGCACAGAATTCAGAAAATTGGATGGCTGCTATGCAATCTAAATATGATGCTATAATGAAGAATGGTACATGGTCTTTATGTGACTTGCCTCCTAGCAAGAAGGCCATTGGCACTAAGTGGGTATACAAGCTGAAGTGTAAACCTGATGGTACAGTTGATAGGTATAAGGCTAGGCTTGTTGCAAAGGGTTATGCGCAGGAAAGAGGCATTGATTTTGATGAGACCTTTGCACCTACATGCCGTATGACTACTGTTTGGAGCATTTGTGCACTTGCAGCCCATCATGGTTGGAATGTACATCAGTTTGACATTAAAACAGCATTTTTGAATGGTGACTTGCATGAAGAAGTGTATGTTTTTCAGCCCCATGGCTTTGTGCAGAAAGGGCATGAAAACTAGGTGTGCAGGTTAAAGAAGGCATTATATGGTTTAAAGCAAGCACCACGTGCTTGGTATGAGAAGATACATGCCTATCTGATTGCACATGGTTTTGAGAATAGTCCAACTGAAAGCACCTTATATGTTAAGCATGCTAATGATGTGTTTCTTATCATTGTTGTCTATGTTGACGACATGTTGCTCACTGGTCCTATTGAGAAGCATATTGCTGATTTTAAGGCTGATTTGCATGCCTCATTTGAGATGTCTGATTTGGGGCATTTGCATCACTATTTGGGCATCCAGTTTATGCATGTTGATGTTGGGATGGCTTTGTGTCAAACGAAATAATATTGACACATTATTGGAGTGTTTTGGCCTTGAAGGTTGTAAGCCTATTGCTACTCCTATGGAGACGGGTTTACGTTTGAGTCTTCATGATGCTAGAGATGCATTTGATGATGTTCTCCATCAGCAGGCTGTTGGATGCTTGATTTACTTATGCATTACTCGGCCAGATATTTAGTTTGCTGTCTCATAGATGAGAAGGTTTATGCATGGCCCAGGAGTCAAGCATTGGCAGGCGGTTAAGCACATCTTTCGCTACTTGAGTGGTACTCGGCTACTTGGGTTGTTTTATCCCAAGGGGGGATCACTACTGCCAGATTTGCATGCTTTTTTTGACTGTGATTGGGCTAGTTGCTATGACACTCGTGTGTCCATAGTGGCTTTTGCTTCATGCTTGGTAGCTCATGTATATCTTGGTTGAGCAAGAAGCAGCCTACTATGGCCACTTCTAATTGTGAAGCTGAGTATAGGGCAGCTTTCACAGCTACTGTTGAGTGTGTGTGGCTCAGACACCTTATGGCTGATTTGAGTGTTGGCCAGTCTTCTGCCACCAGCATCTTCATTGACAGTCAGAGTGCATTGGCAGTTGCGAGGAACCCTGTGTTCCATGCTCGCACTAAGCACATTGAGGTGCATTATCACTATGTCAGGGAGAGGTTCTCTGCTGGGGAGATCAGCTTGGCATATGTGCCCACGCAGGAGAACATTGCAGACCTTTTCACGAAGGCTCTACCTAGGGAGAAGTTTGAAGCTTTCTGCAAAGCTTTGGGCTTACTTCCTTTTGTGGAGTGATTTCCACATAGCTTGGCACTTCCTTATACATGAGTGCCAGCTCCTTGTTCACCGCATCACTCCCAGGGGAGATTTGTTGATATATTTAGGTAGTGATGTGTGTGAACACAGTAGGACCACCGGGGCAATTTTTTCCCTCTTTAGGAGGTTTTTTTCCCTCGGCTTGTATATACGCCTATTGCCCTAATGGGCTACTTATCTTTGTACATTCTCTAGTAATACATTCAATATTCTGTGTTTGTGCTCCAAGCTTCTTCTTCTTCCTTGTGCTGTTCGTGTGCTTCCGCAGACATCCATCTCTGACAACAATGTCGTTCTTCCCTTTAGACACACAGAGACAATTCACTACACTGATGTTATCATCTTTATTCACTGTCATAGAAGAGTACAAAACCAAATAAAGGAAATTATAGATGACATACAGTGTAAGAAAAATCTTTCTCATTCCCAAACCTCACTAGTGATATCTCTATTTCAGAAGGTACATCATACTAGATCACTCGAATAGTTGTAATGCTTTGCAAGGGTTGCATCCTTTCAGTTGAATTCCACATGTCAGTGTATTAAATATATGTTTTACAAATTAATGTCCATCAGGTGACCTAACAAGCCCATTTAGAATAATTAAACCCTAAGAAACTAGAACTTAGAAATGTTTATATTATCCCATAGCGGGAGTTGCAATGTCCAATGGAATGGAAACTCAATGAGCTAATAGCCACATACCTCAGTTTGAGACGCGATTATCTACTAGTCATTTGATAACATGTATGGGATACTATGAAAAAGGAGCATTTTTCAACTACATTTCAAGGGAGAGCATCGACTTGATTCATGCAATATGGCATGTATTTTTCCCCGAATGATGAGAAACTCAAAAATAGATTTCTAGCTTGCTTACATGTGTGAAAGACACTATAAAAAAATAGATATTCTCAACAATGATATCGGAGATAACTTGACATTCACACACGTGTTGGGACCCAAGTAAAAGGATAAGGACATCATTACAACAATTTCCATTCATGGAAATAGAAGGAAGAGGAACATACATCAAGGAGAGTTATGTTGGAACTAAAGGGAGGCAAAGGATCAATGTGTTTCAAAGAGAGGCTATCTTTAAGGAAAACTCTTATCCTTTATTTCATAAACACATTGAGGAGAGGGCTTAGGAGATTAAAAGGAATCAGGAATAAGAATGTGTTAGAATTCAAAACCCAAATAGAGAAACTAGACAAGAATAACTAGCAACATTAAGGGTTTAAAGTATAAAGCTTTCCCATGGGCAAAGGCTTGTGGGGATTGGTTAGTAGAATGCACCCAATCTCTTACACTCGAGAGTATCCCAACCATGAGGAGATGATGTGTCACATATAGTGAATACAATGAGTGGGATAAGAGAGTGATATTCATCCTATCTTGACACATACACAATAGCATAGTTAGACATATCAAAGCTTTTGGTAGCCATTTCCATTGATTAGTCATACTCAAGTAAAACGTGCATTTAGGAAAGGATTCCATTCATGCATTGTTTTTGTCAATGTCATCAATGATTATACTCATACACTTCTTGATGCACATAAACCTTTCATGACTACGTGTAAGGATTGTTTTATGTCTGAGTATCCCTATGAACTACCACCATTTCAAGGATCCTTTGACCATAGCATAGGCTTCATCCCTAGTAGTTCTCCTCCTCATAAAGCACCTTATAGACATGGCCCACTACAGCAAAAGGAAATAGAAAACCAAGTAAAAGACCTAGTACAGAAAGGACTTATATGGCCTAGTTCTTCCCCATTTGGAGCACCAGTTCTCTTAGTAGAAAAGAAGAATAAAACTTATTGATGTGCATGGATTATAGAGCCCTTAAAAAGATCACAATAAATAATAGATACCCTATTCCTTGAATAGATGATCTTTTAGATAAATTACGAGGAGCTCATGTCTTTAGTAAAATTGATCTAAAATTAGGATACCATTAGATTGATATGATGCAAAGTGATATTTTTTAGACTGCATTTAGAACTCAAACAGTCCATTATGAATTTATGGTAATGCCCTTTGGACTTACTAATGCCCTTGCTACATTTGCACGAATGATGAATAACATTTTTCTTGATTACCAAGCTTTTGTTCTTATATTTTTTGACGATATACTTGTTTACAATAAAAATGATAGTGAGCATGACAAGCATCTTAAAATAGTTTTTCATTTACTACGAGAGAACACACTTTATGATAACCCTGAAAAGATTTACTTCTTTCAATGTAAGCTAGAATATCTAGGACATATTATTTCAAGTGAAGGTGTGCATGTGGATCCAAAAAAGATTAAAGTTATATTAGAATGGCCTACACCACAATCAGTCAATGATGCTCATTCTTTTCTTGGGTTGGCTAGTTTCTATAGAAGTTTGTTCAAAATTTTTCTTATTTAGCATTGCCCCTTACCTTTTTATTGAAAAAGAAAATAAAATTTGCATGGGGACTTACCCAACAACAATCCTTTGAAAAACTCAAACATGCATTTGTTTTACAATTACATGATATTTCACAACCCTTTCATGTTGTTACTGATGCTAGTGGTTTAGGGATAGGTGTTGTTTTAATGCAAAATGATCATCCCATTGCATTTGAGAGTAGGAAGCTTAAGCCCTTAGAAAAGAATTATAGTACATATGATAAAGAATTGTTAGCGATTGTGCATGCTTTACGGATTTGGAAACACTATCTTATGGGCTTTGAGGTCTTAATCAAAATCGATCAAGAGGCTGTTAAGCATTTATTAAATCAGCCCTTAATCTTTGATCGCCATCTTAAATGGGCATCATTCATTCAAAATTTCCAACCCATGATCCAATATCAGCCTAGTAAAGCTAATGTTGTAGTTGATGCTCTTAGCCGATTTCCTTCACATTCTATTGTTTTGCATAATATTTCTACCATCCAACTACATTCTTTTCACGAAATGGTTTCCACTTATGCATCTGACTTGTATTCAACACTGGTGCATCTATATCTGATGAACATTATACATTTCATAATGGTTTTCTTTATTTTCAACATAGATTATGCATAACCCAAGCTTTTAAAGATTTTTTCATCAACCATCTTACATGGTTGATGAAAGATTATGCATGAACCATCTTACATGGGTCATAGAGGCATACAAAGATTATGCATGAACCATCTTACATGGGTCATAGAGGCATATAAAGCACCATTTATGTCTACAAAGATTTCTTCTTTTGGCAACACATGGAAAAAGATATTGCACATTATGTTTCTAAATGCATTGTATTTTAGCATGTGAAGTGTCATCATGGTAAACCATTTGGATTATTAATGCCACTTTCCATTCCAAATGAACCGTGGGAACAAATTTCTATGGATTTTATCACAGGTCTTCCCATCACTTCATCACATAATGATATGATTTGGAAAATAGTTTATAGGTTTAGTAAATATGCATATTTCATTCCATGTAGAAAAACTTTGTCTGTAGAAGATCCCTCCTCTGATCGTTGGGTAAGCATTTGGATCGTATAATCCAGCTCATCATCAGGCATCTCTGAGTACTCATGCATGATGATCCCTAGAGTATCAAGCGGAACTCTTGCTCTCATAAGACTTTTTATGAGAGTGAGTTTCGCGTTTCTCTCTCTACTAGGATCCATAATACCTAACATATAAAACAAAATGGGTTAGAAATCAATATATATATGTGCACATATGTATGTGTGTATATGTGTATGTAGGTGTATATATGAGTGTGTGTATGCATGTAAACATGTATGTATGCATATGCATGTGCATTATGTATGCAAATGTATGCATGTGTGTGTATGTGTGTGTATGTATGCATGTAAGTATGTACATATGCATATGTATGCATGCATGTGTATGTGTGTGTATATGTGTCTCTATGTGTGTATGCATATATATGTGTGTATGTCTCTATGTGTTTGTCTATGCATATATATATGTGTGTATGTGTCCATGTGTGTGTATGTGTGTGTGTATGTGTGTGT
Source organism: Ceratopteris richardii (assembly GCA_020310875.1). NCBI lineage: Eukaryota > Viridiplantae > Streptophyta > Polypodiopsida > Polypodiales > Pteridaceae > Ceratopteris > Ceratopteris richardii. The sequence goes on from CM035407.1 coordinate 137,998,917, forward strand.
GTCTATGTGTGTGTGTGTCTGTGTGTGTCTATGTGTATATACGTGTGTATTTGTATATATGTGTCTATGCATTTGTATGTATGTGTGTAAATGTGTGTATGTGTCTATGTACGTGTGTATTGTTGAGAAAGATGGATGGATGCTCCAAGAGATTGAGTAGGTACTGCCAAACCCGCTTTGTACCAGCCCCCTAATGCTTCAAACTTGATAAGTAGAACTCATTAGCTTTCCAATGACACCATAAAATGGCCTATGTACTTTGGAAGTGATGTGTGTAATGATTGAATCAAAACAGATAGCTTTGAAACTCAAAATCTCAAGAAAACCTTCTATTTATGTCTTGACACCTGCTGGATCTTTTGCTCAGTATGACCAGCACAATAAGATTTGGAAACATTCCTTTTAGGAGTATCTAACTAGCTTAGTAAGCTAACTATTCCAAGTGTAATGATGTAAAAAGATAAACTATGCTAAGAGAAATCAATTTAGCAAGTAAATCTATACCCCCGATTTTTTAGGATTGTAGCAGACATTGATCAGTGATCACCTCGACCTGCATTTCTCTGAATTGGCTAAATAGAATCTCCTCAAATTTTGACAGCACATAGATAACTTCAATTTAAATCCAAAAAGCTTTAGATCATTGTATTTGGTGAAGAATACTTCACAAGTTGACAGACTTTCAAGGAGTATAACAGAGAACTCAGAAATGAACAATGAGAATGTATGTATTAATGAACACTTGTATACAAATCGATTGGCATGAATTTCCTTGCCTAATGGTGTAGATAGGTGTGGGCTAGAGTGTAGGCCTCACACACACTCAGAATCAGTAATGAGAAGCTCGGGAGTGATGAGTTCTTACCATGACTTTTTCATGACCTCTTTTATAGAGAGTGAATAAAAATTTGAATTCAAATTCAAACTTTGGCTCCCTATGATCAAGCTCCTATATCCTAGGAGATATTCCTTCAATCAAAGAGCTAACTTTTTCCACAAATCCTTTTGGTAGGTGTTTACAAAGATTCCAAGTCAATTTGACTTTTACAAAGAGATAAAGTGGTAATAAATTACTAGCAATAGTTCCTATGCTTCTCTATATGTGTATGGACTTCAATGCATCCATCAAGCCAAATGTGTAGGCTTGTGAATTACACCAACAGCTCCCTCTCAAGCCAAACATTTTGGCTTGGTCTTCATCTTCAGTCTTCATGTATATCGTGCAATCCAATCATTGCTTTGAACCTGCAAAGTTTGGTTCCATCCAAAGCTTTAGTCAACAAATCTGCACATTGCATGCTGGTTGATACATAGGTTAGTTGAATGTCTTTTCTTAGCAAATTCTCTCTCACATAATGGTAATGGACCTCTATATGTTTGGTCCTAGGATGATAGATAGGATTAGCTACAAGGTGAAATGAGCTTGTGTTATCTCCAAAGATTATTGGTGACCTAGTATATAAACCCAATTCTGTATACAAAAGCTTAATCCAAATGGCTTCTTGTGTGGCATTAGTCAGTCCTCTATATTCTGCCTCTGTAGAAGAAAAAGCAACAGTAGGTTGCTTCTTTGAAGACCATGATATTGGCTTATCACTTGCAAAAGAAATGTATCCAGAAGTGCTCCTCCTATCATCCTTGCATCCTGCCCAATCTGCATCTGAATAGATCTTGATATCAATGTCTAAAGTGTAAGGAAAATATAAACCATGATGTTGTGTACCCTTGAGATACTTCAAGATTCTCTTGGCAGCCTCTAAGTGAGGTATCCTTGGCTTGTGCATAAACTCACTTAGCACACTAACTCCATATGCAATATCTATCCTTGTTAAGGTGGCATAATTCAAGCTACCCACCATACTTTGATAACTTGTAATGTCATTAACTTCATCACCTTCATGGGCACTTAATTTTAAGTTTACCTCCATTGGAGTACTTGCTACTTTGGCATCTTGCAAATGAAGCTTCTTCAACATGTCCTGTATGTATTTTTTCTGAGTAATGCATATTCCAGAGTTATTATAAACTAACTCAAGCCCAAGAAAATATTTTAGTAGACCAAGATCATTGATCTTGGACTCCTTCATCATCTGGCTCTTGATTTGTCTGATTCCATTGACATCACTACCTGTAAGTATGATATCATCAACATAAACACAAAGGTATATTACCTCTGAATTACTCCTCTTGATAAATAGAGAAGTATTTGCCTTGCTCATGACAAAACCTTGGTCTTGAAGGTATGTAGTTAACCTGTAATTCCATGCCCTAGGTGCCTGCTTCAATCCATATAAAGCTTTTTTCAATTTGCAAACATATGTTACCTTCTTAGGGTCCTCATAGCCAGTATATACCTCCTCTAAAATCCATCCATTCAAGAAGGCATTCTTGACATCCAATTGGTACATGTTCCAATTTTTTGATGCAGCCACACTAACCAACACTCTGATAGTTGGCATCTTGGCCACATGAGAGAATGTCTCTTCATAGTCAATGCCTTGTGTTTGTGCAAAACCCTTGGCTACCAATCTGGCTTTGTACCTATTAACTGACCCATCAGAATTTCTTTTAAGTTTATAGATCCATCTGGATCCTATTACCTTCATGGATTCCTTCTTGGGTACTAACTCCCATGTATCACTCTCCTTGAGTGCTTCAATATCCTGATCCATAGCTTCTTTCCATTATGTCTTGGTTATGGCTTTTTCATATGATCCTGGTTCTTCAATTGACAAATCTTTGGCAAGATAAACAGAGTGTTTAGTAACAAGAGATGTATCATACCCATATCTGATAGGTTTCTTGCTCTCTCCTTGTGATCTTCTGATTGACTGATTTGAAGATTCAGGTATGTGTTCAAGCTTCTTCATCTTCATTTTGCCCTTGGACTTCCATGCCTTGAACTCTTCAAGGTTGATAGTGTCTTCATCTTCTGAACTTGAGTCTTCATTCTGAGTAGGTTCCTCCTTTGCAAGACTTGGAAATTCTTCTTCCAAATCATAGGGTAGTTTAACCTTCCTGCATTCATTCCCATACCTAGAATCATTTTCATCAAAGACAACATCTCTACTCACCATGAATCCCTTATTGGAAGGGTTATAAAACCTGTATCCTTTTTTATTTAGATCATATCTAATAAAGATGCACTTCTCAGCTTTTGGGTCTAGCTTACCTCTTATCTGAGAAGGAATGTGTACATATGCTACACATCCAAATATCCTGCAATGGTCTAGTGAGGGTCTCTTACCATGCCATGCTTCATAGGGTGTCATCCCATCAAGAAACTTAGATGGTAACCTGTTTATGAGGTAAGTGGCAGTAGAAACACTCTCTGCCCATAGATAGTTAGGTACTTTTTTTCATTCAACATAGACCTAGTTGTCTCAACAATCAACCTATTTCTTCTCTCAGCTACCCCATTCTGTTCAGAAGAATACCTTGTGGTGATTTCTATTTTGATGCCTCTGTCCTGCAAGAAGTTTTCAAACTCATTGGAGAAGTACTCACCTCCTCCATCTGACCTTAGCCTCTTCAAATTATTTCCTGTCTGATTTTCAACGAGTGCAAGATATTTTTTAAAGCAATTAAACACCTCATCTTTATGCTTCATGAAGTACAATACAGTCCACCTGCTATAATCATCAATAAAAGATACATAGTACCTTGATCCTGAGACTGACGGGTCTTTGCTTGGTCCCCATACATCTGTATGAACAAGCTCTAGGTAGTCTTCATGCATGTAACCTTTCCTTGAGAAGGGTAACCTGTGAGACTTCCCAAATTGACAAGCCCCACACTTATAAATCATATGTTGCTTGGATACATTAGGTATTCCAAGCACACATTGGTCCCTGCATATTTTCTTCAAGGTTCTTTCTCCTATATGCCCTAATCTTTTGTGCCAAATCTCAAGCTTTGAAAGTGTTTGATCTTTATAAGTGTATAGTGCAATACTCTTTGTGTCTTCTAGCTCATAAGTGAAAAGTCTACCTGATTTTTCTCCTTTAGCAATCCTCATGAACCCATGTCTTGGATCCTCCACAAATGCTCCATATTGGTTGAATCTAACCTGTAAACCTTTCTCCACAATCTGTCCAACACTCATCAAATTTTTGGTAATGGTTGGTACATAGAGTACCCTGCTCAACAAGTTCTGATTTCCATCACAAGTCTTAACATTTCTAACTTTAACTACTGAGTGCTTGGTGTCATAACCTGTTTGTACTTGGTGGTTACCTTTTGGTTCCTCAAGATCAGATAGTAGTGCCACATTGCCAGCCACATGATTTGAGAATCCTGAGTCAATGTAGAATAGGTGGTCATCATTTGTACCTGGTTTTGAAGTCATGTTCATGATTAGAAGAGAATCATCCTGCTCTTCTGTATAGTTGTTGTAGTCCTTTCTGGATTTGAAACCTCCTTGGTAGTTGCCATTGTAGTTGTTGTTGTTGTAATTGTTGTTGTAACCTTGGTGATGGTTGAATCTACCTCTTGACTGTGAGTATCCACCTCTTTGGTATCCTCTTCCTCTCTGATTTTTGTAATTCCTGAAACACTCATCTGTAGTATGATTTGATAAACCATAAATTTTGCATGGTGAGGAGTTATAGGATCTCCTCCTACCTTGCTTACCTCCTCTGCCCCTTCCTCTTGATGACCTACCTCTCCCTACATAGTTGGCTTGGGAGCTAGAGCCTTTATCTTCCATCTTCTTGGTCTTGCCTTTATCTTTAGACTTTTTATTTGTATATAGGGCAGAAGAGTTATTACCTTTAGATGTATCTCCATTCTTGTTGAGCTTTGCTTCATGAGTGAACAATTGTCCCATGAGAGTTGTAAGATCTGGAATTTGCATGTCCATGTAAAGGCCCATGGAAGTGGTGAAGCTTTCCCATTTGTCATCATCCTTGATCCCATTGATCACTTGCCTTACAATCTGCTTTTGTTCAATCTTATCTCCTATGCTTGCTAACTGATCTGCTACATCTTTAATCTTGGTCACAAATTCTGAAACAGCTTGCTTAGGTTGCTTCCTTAATGTTGTGAATTCAATCCACAACTGATTTTTTCTAGCCCTTCTGTTGGAAGAAAAATATGATGACAAGGTTTCCCAAGTCTCTTGGGATGTCTTACAATTCCTAATATGTGGCAAAAGAAAATCAGAGATGGAGTTGAGTAAATAAGACCTTGCCAAAGCATCCTTAGCACACCATGTGTTGAGCTTTTCATGTTCCTCCTTTGTTGGTAATCCTCTTGTTTTGAATGAGGGCAATTCCTCATCTCCTGAGATGAATCCAAAGAGATTCCTTCCTTTTAGGTAGGTCTTCATCCTAAGAGACCATGCCTGATAGTTGTTCCTCTCTGATTTATCAATTAATGGAGGAAAACCTTCTCCCATTTTACCTTAGTTTGCTCTGATACCACTGTTGGGAAAGATGGATGGATGCTCCAAGAGATTGAGTAGGTACTGCCAAATCTGCTCTCTACCACCCCCTAATGCTTCAGACTTGATAAGTAGACCTCCGTAGCTTTCCAATGACACCATAAAATGGCCTATGTACTTTGGAAGTGATGTGTGTAATGATTGAATCAAAACAGATAGCTTTGAAACTCAAAATCTCAAGAAAACCTTCTATTTATGTCTTGACACCTGCTGGATCTTTTGCTCAGTATGACCAGCATAGTAGGAATTGGAAAAATTCCTTTTAGGGGTATCTAATTAGCTTTGCAGGCTAACTATTCCAAGTGGAATGATGTAAAAAGATAAACTATGGTAAGAGAAATCAATTTAGCAAGTAAAGTTATACCCCCGATTTTTTAGGACTATAGCAAACATTGACCAGTGATCACCTCGACACAAATTGCTCTGAATTGGCTGAATAGAATCTCCTCAAATCTTGCTAGCATGTAGATAACTTCAACTTAAATCCAACAGCCTTTAGATCATTGTATTTGGTGAAGAATTGAGTGAGATATGCACTTCACAAGTTGACAGACTTTCAAGGAGTATAACAGAGAACTTAGAAATGAACAATGGGAATGTATGTATTAATGAACACTTGTATACAAATCCATTGGCATGAATTTCATTGCCTAATGGTGTAGATAGGTGTGGGCTAGAGTGTAGGCCTCACACACACTCAGAATCAGTAATGAGAAGCTCAGGAGTGATGAGTTCTTACCATGACTTTTTCATGACCTCTTTTACAAAGAGTGAGTAAAAATTTGAACTCAAATTCAAACTTTTGGCTCCCTATGATCAAGCTCCTATATCCTAGGAGATAATCCTTCAATCAAAGAGCTAAATTTTTCCACGAATCCTTTTGGTAGGTGTTTACAAAGATTCCAAGTCAATTTGACTTTTACAAAGAGATAAAGTGGTAATAAATTACTAGCAATAGTTCCTATGCTTCTCTATAAGTGTATGGACTTCAATGCATCCTTCAAGCCAAATGTGTAGGCTTGTGAATTACACCAACATGTATGTGTCTACATGTGTATGTGTGTGTATATGTGTGTGTCTATGTCTATATCTGTATATATATATGTCTATATGCATGTGTATGTGTGTGTAAATGTGTGTGGATATGTGTATGTGTGTGTGTAAGTCTGTATGTGTCTATGTGTGTATGTGTTTGTTTATATATGTGTGTGTATCTCTGTGTGTGTAAGTTTGTATGTATGTACGTGAGTATGTGTGTGTGTCTATGTGTGTAAGTTTGTGTGTGTGTCTATGTGTGTATGTCTATGTGTATGCATGTGTAAGTGTGTCTGTGTATGTGTGTGTGTAAATCTGTGTGTATATGTGTGTGTATGTGTATATGTGTGTATGTATCCATGTGTGTGTATGTATCTATGTGTGTGTATGTGTATGCATGTAAGCATATATCTATGCATATGCATGTGCATTAGGTATGCATATGTATGCATATGTGTGTGTGTATGTGTGTGTATATGTTTGTATGTTGTGTATGCATGTAAGTATGTATGTATGCATATGTGTGTGTGTATATGTGTGTATGCATGTAAGTATGTATGTAAGCATATGCATATGCATTATGTATGCATACGTATGCATGTATGTGTATGTGTGTGTATGTCTCTTTACGTGTGTGTGTGTGTGTGTATGTGCATATGTCTCTCTCTACGTGTGTGTGTGTGTGTGTGTCTATGTGTGTATATGTATCTGTATGTATGTGTGTGTATGCATGTAAGCATGTAGGTATGCATATGCATATGCATATACATTATGTATACATATGCATATGCATATACATTATGTATGCATATGTATGCATGTGTGTGTATGTGTGTGTGTATTTGTGTGTATGTCTCTCTACGTGTGTATGTGTGTATGCATATGTATGCATGTGTGTGTATGTGTGTGTATCCATGTAATTATGTATGTATGCATATGCATATGCATTATGTGTGTATGTGTCTATGTGTGTACATGTGTGTATGTGTGTGTATGTCTGTTTGTTTGTGTGTGTCTATGTGTGTATGTGTGTGTATGCATGTGTATGTGTGTGTAAATTTGTGTGTATATGTGTGTGTGTGTCTATGTGTATGTATGTGTCTATGTGTGTGTATGTGTATGCATGTGCATTATGTATGCATATGTATTCATATGTGTGTGTATGTATCTATGTGTGTGTATGTGTCTATGTGTGTGTATGTGTCTATGTGTGTGTATGTGTATGCATGTATCTATGCATATGCATGTGCATTATGTATGCATATGTGTGTGTGTGTATGCATGTAAGTAAGTATATATGCATATGTATATGCATTATGTATGCATGTATGTGTGTGTATGTGTATGTCTCTCTATGTGTGTGTACGAATATATGTGTGTGTATGTGTGTATGTGGGTGTGTATGTGTGTGTGTGTGTCTATGTGTGTATGTGTATGTGTGTATGTCTATGTATGCATGTAAGCATGTATGTATGCATATGCATGTGCATTATGTATGCATATACATGTATGCATGTATGTGTGTGTATCTATATATATGTGTCTGTATGCATGTGTATGTGTGTGTGTAAATGTGTGTGGATGTGTATGCATCTGCATTATGTATGCATATGTGTGTGTATGTGTGTGTATGTGTGTGTATGTGTGTGTATGTGTGTGTATGTGTGTGTATGTGTGTGTATGCATTATGTACGCATATGTGTGTGTATGCATTATGTATGTGTATGTATGCATGTGCATTATGTATGCATATGTGTGTTTATGCATGTAAGTATGTATGTATGCAAATGCATATGCATTATGTATGCAAATGCATATGCATTATGTATGCATATGCATGCTTGTATGTGTATGTGTGTGTATGTCTCTATATATGTGTGTGTATGCATATATGTGTGTGTATGTGTGTATGTCTGTGTGTATGTCTGTGTGTATGTGTGTGCGTGTATATGTGTGTGTATATATGTATGCATGTGTATGTGTGTGTATGCATCATTATGTGTGTATGTGTCTATGTGTGTATGTGTGTGTGTATGTGTGTGTGTATGTGTGTGTGTATGTGTGTGTGTCTATGTGTATGTGTGTGTGTCTATGAGTGTGTGTCTATGAGTGTGTCTTTGTTTATGTGTGTATATGTGTCTATGTGTGTGTATGTGTCTATGTGTGTATGTGTATGCATGTATGTATGTGTGTACCTAAGAACCAACTTAGGGACTTGTGGAGAAAGAGACTATACCTCAATCCCCCTCAAGTGCATATAGTGGGGATTCACGCATTAATTATCAATCCGATGAGTATCAAAACCTAGCCGAGTGTATGAAGACATGCATTCAAATGACGATCAATGCAAATGAGTTACTCAAAGAGTGCAAACAAGGCAGAGACTAAACCAAACAAGGTTCAACTGTCAGTCATGGTGTCACGATACTTGGTGCAGCAGCCAACAATAAATTGAACTTTTTTCTCAACTCTGAGCTCTAAATATAGCGAATAGCATATGCATTTCGAAACTCTCGAGAAGACGCATCCAATGGCGGTATTTTCACTCAATTCTGACACTTCTACTTCACGTTATGAGCAAAATACTGAGTCACAGGAATGACCTTCCTACACTTCAGCACTTCCTACACTTCATACACACCTTAACCACAGCAAACAAACGCTTTCATGGATAGACAACACTTCCTAACACTCTTTCCAAGCAACACACATGCATACAAGCTCACAAAGAAGAAGATAAAGAGAGGAGAAGACACAAATTCGAATTTCTGTGCTCTTGATTCTCACAATGGCAAAAAGTCGCTACAAAGAGTCACAAATTGACTTATATACATGTGCCCTAAAAATGTTCCTTTCACACAAGAGACCGGCACTTTATTCACTAAAAGGCTAATTTCCTACTAATTTACATGGGTAAGCTACTAATCTTCTGTGGGGATGCATCTAGAGGACTCCTCTAGTGCATTTACAATGGAAAATATATTACAGAATGATTATGATACAAAAATAAGGTGTCCAAATCGGAAAAATTTTGGAGCCCTTCTTTTTCTCTGTCTTGTGCTCTCTTTGCTCTGCAACACTCTCCCCCTCTTTGTCTCTGTTGTCCCTTGATAGGCTTTACTTCTTGTCTTTCCCTTGTTGTCCGCACGCATCCCTTGGTCAGTTCTGCCTACTGGTTGGGCTGGCGTTCCGTTTTAATGGCCCTGTTCTTGATTTTTTCTTTTACATCCTCTCGGACTGATGCATTTGTACTGCCTGTTCTTTTCTTTTCATCGCCCGCAACCCTTGGTCAGTTTTGCCTGTTTGTTAAACATGTGTTCAGTTTTGATGGCCTCTTCTTAATTCTTGTTTTACATCCTCTGGGCCTGATGCATTCGTCTTGCCTAATAAGTCGGGTTGCCACGCACGCCACCAGTGGAGGGTATGAGGATGTGATCCTTCAGCCTTCGATCTAGACCTTCCAAAGATCAAGAGGTTGAAGCACCCTCTTGTGGTTTCGGAACCGCTGGATATCTTCTTGCACATCTTCATGGATACTTTCCTGGCCCTGTGTTGGCAGTAGTCAAGGAACCGAAGGAGTCTAAATTTTTGAGGCATCAAAGAGTTGGGCACACAAGAAGAAGGAGCAAGTAGGGAGCTCCAGGAAATGTATGTCAAAATGTTAGAAGAAATCCCTACAAAAATAGTGATTTTCATCACTAAAAACCATTGTAAATACCATTTCATATTTTTGTAGCTCCATTTTGTGCAAGCCAAGGAGTCCTTGAGCTTGAGGAGCTTTAGAAGTACCAACCTATCAGTTTTCACATTTTTTAGACTCCGTTTGAACCTCCAAACAGGGTAGAGAACCTAATTTTTAACTAGGCCGGACACTAGGTCTGGACAATGCCAAAACCTAGTAAAAAACTATAAATAGAGCTAGAGAGCTCATTTTTGAGGTTAGCTTGTAGTTGATCTAAACTTGTATTGGCTTTTTGAAAGTAATCTAAAGAACTCCATTGCTTCTCACTCTTTGTCTTACTGTGTGTGCGTGTGTGTGTGTATGTGTGTGCATGTTAGTGTGCTTCTCACTCACGCACTTGTGCCTTCACTTGCTCGAGGTCTTCATACCATCCTCATGTCTTCCCGGATTGACATTAAAGGAGGTGCTACTCACCACTGAGCTACACCAAATTTTGGCGCCGTTGCCGGGGATCGAGCTTTGAGGACGAGCGTGTGATGGTAAGACGTAGAGTTGACGTGTTGGAGTCATAGGTATTTTCTTCACTTTTATCTATTCTCTGTTGTTTTTCTCATCACCATCATCACCCTCACCATCTCCCACATCCATCTCCATCATCGTGAAAAAATTTCAGTTTTTGGTCATATCACCCCACCCATACCATTCCCCTCATTTCACTTGTGAGAGAGAGCGAGAGAGCGTTTGTGTGCTTGTGATTTTTTGTGTTTTTTGAGATTTTCTGCAGGAATCAGCATCCCCAGCAGCTGCACCAACTCCAACAAGTAAAAAATCTGACTGAGCAGGTCCCGAGGTGTTGACCTCTGTCAATCGCGACCGACAGAAAAAATGGTCTTTTGGCTAAACAAAGTACATAACCATGATCTACATGCCTAGAGCTTCCCAAATGTGTGCTTGAATTTTTCTCTCATACAAGTCGACTTGGCTTCCCATGGGCCTGTGAAATGGGGTAATTCCTGTAAAGAATTAGACTCAAAGTCTAATCTCTCTTGGGACTGGGTGCTCTCCTGCTCTCCATAAATGGAAGGAATATCTTGTGGGAATTGATCCTGCGTGTCATCCACAAGTTCAGTGGGAGGAGGGGCTTCACTTTCATTAGCCCATTTGTCTTCTTGAATCTCTCGTAGGAATTCTGGAGTGAACCTATAAATAGAAGAGGAGGTGTCTGGTTCAGTGGAATTGGGCACATAAGCTTCCTGTGGGGGATGGCTTATGTTTTTGCTTGCCTCATCTCTTTCTTGATTTTTTTCTTCCTTGGCAGATCTTGCAATTATGCTCTCTAACTTCTCTAGGAGTCCATCCAAGTGCAATTGTGTCTTAGCTGAGCCTGAGTAGTTGAAAAGGCAACTGGCTTCAAACATGGTCTGAGCCAATGCGACCATTTTTGCACATAGTTTGGTTCTCTCTATCTCTATGTCAGCTCTAGGGTAGCACTTCTCATGATCCGTCACATTTGGCCCTTCTTGGATTCTGGCCTGATATGCTTTAAGCATCATGTCTATGTCTTCAGGAGTGGGGTCAGCTAACACTGATCCTACTCTACGGGGTGGTGGGATGGTCTGAGGTAGGTGGACAGATGGTGGGTTAGATGGTGATGGAAGTGAGGGTGGTGGTGGTATGTGAGAGTTTGTTTGAGAGGTGAGTTCAACAATTTTGGCTTTTGTTTCTCTTATGCTTTCTTCTAAGTCGCTCATCTTTTTAGACCATTGTCTTTTCATTCTTTCTCGACTATCCCTCCAGGCTCTCGATCGTTTCTTGGCTATGCTCTCAGTTTCACTGACTTCTGCACTCTTCTCTTGACCTATTCCTGGGTTCTGTTGCAGAGCCTTGGCTCTATTGACCACTTGCACTGGTGCAGTGGATGTCACACTTCCTCTAGAGTCTACTACTAACCCAATAACATTGATAGGAGTAATTTTTGGCATATTATTGGGATTCTTAGGGCAATCTCGTAAGAGATGCTCCTTCCCGCAGTCTTGACAAAAGCCTTGAATCGTCACTGACTGGGGTTGTGTAGGGGGTGGTAAGGGGCAATCACGAATGAGGTGATCTCCCTGACATCTGTAGCATGGTCCTCTAGGGAATGGGGGTCTTACCTGCCTAGGCTGGGGCCTAGAGTTAGGGTTTGTGTACATTACATTTGTGTATTCTGACTCCCAACTAGGTTCGCCTGGTTCTTCACTATAGTAGGACTCACCATGTTCAGGAGATCGCATGTAGTAAGCCTGGGGACTATCAATATGTGTGGAATCAAAGCTATGGTCACTAGGATCACTTTCTGAAAGCAGTGGTGTTACTGGCACTATGGCTCTATTCAAATTTTCCTCAGTTGCTGCATACTTTACAAGAATCACATTAGCTGGGGTTGGAGGTTGTTGAGCTAACACAGGCTGTGGCCTTTGTTGGTTCTGGTAGGGTTGTTGATAGGGTTGCTGCAGTCTACCATATTGTTGTGGGGGGTACTAGTTCTGGTATTTTCCCTGTTGTGGATAGGGCTGAGGGTAGGTTTGTCTAACTGCTTGCTTATTGTACGGGCAATCTTGTGCTGTGATTTGTGTATCTCCGTTCTATGGTGCAATATTGGCTACTAGGATTCACTTGGGGTTGAGCCATGATGGGGCATGCGTTCGCCATATGGTCACCACCGCAAGTATAGCATCTCTTTACTGGGGCAAATCTAGGAATTTTTTTACTAGAGACACCTAGTTTTTGAGCTACTTTCTCCGCAAGTTCCTCAATTGATGTAGATTGTGAGGAAGAGAGGCTAGAAGCACTATCTGAATCTTTGTAGATTTTGGAAAGCTCTAACTCCTCCCCTAGGTTATCCTCAATGTCGATGCACATGCGTACACACTCTTCTATGGTCCTAGGGTCCTTCAAGTACACATAGGATCGTAACTTTGTACTTAGCAATCCATCCAAGAATAAAGCCACTTGTTTGGCAGGTGTGGGTAACTCAGGAACAGGACATCTCTCCTGATATTGCCTAAATCTTCTTCCTTCAAGTCTCACAGTCTCCTGGGGGGTCTGCTTGAAGCTGTAGATCAATGAGGAAGTATTATGCCTTATGCCACTCTTAGAGAATTCGATGATGAAAGCCTCTAAGAGTTGGTCTATGCTCCTGAACTGCCTCTCATTCAATGGTTGAAACTGAAAGACAATAGTTACGCAATATAACACAGGAGCAATAGCAGAGAAGATAACAGATATAGGAGAATCTCAACAATTTTCTACTAGCAGCAAGTACAAAGATGATGGCGTTGTCCACCCGTGCGCTCTCAAGGTAGAGCTTAAATGATGATCTAGACAACTCTAGATAGGGAGATACAAGGTAGAGGTATGCTGGCTCAACTCAGTATCTTAGGAAGTGCAGAAGTCATGTATATATAGGATCATGGGTGGCCTGCCATGGACGGCTATACATGGGCGGTAGAGCGTGGGCGGCCACCGCCCGCGTAATTGCCATACACGGCTTAGACTGGTTGAACCGACCTAACAAATATAAATGATTTCTGACTCTGACAGGGAATATTCCATGGAATATTCCCTTTACCGTCGCGCCGGGGGCGCTGCCCCCGGACCCCCACCAGGGGGCCCGCTGGCCCCCTTGGACCCCCCAGCCGGGGCTGCTCACCGCTGCCCCGGACCCCACAATTGGGGACCCTGGTAACTCCCTTTCCTTATAATATCTTACATGGTCCAATATGACCTTCATCCAACATTCAAGTTGGGATTCCCATCAATTGGGTAATGCACGCTTGGCTTCTCCTCATAAAGGGGGCCTTACAAAATGTGCATACAATCATGAGGGGTAGACATTGATCATATACTAACACCCCCCCTCAATGTTTACCGATGATAAATCAAGTAGGTCTCGGTCCTATGCCCATCTGTTGAAGATGCTTGTTGAGCTGCTCTCTTCCAAGTGCTTTAGTGAATATGTCAGCACAATTTGCCTCTGTTGGGCAATATTCTAGCTCCACAATTTCATCTTCAATTAGCTCACGAATGTAATGGTACTGTACTTCTATGTGCTTGGTGCGAGCATGAAATACTGGGTTCTTTGCAATAGCCATACAACTTTGATTATCACACTTGAGTACAATTGGCATATTTGATGGAAAGCCTATATCTGCAAGAATTCTCCTTAACCAGACTGCCTCACAAGAAGCAAAACAAGCTGCTTTGTACTCTGCTTCAGTGGAGGAGAGTGCGAGAGTTGGTTGCTTCCTACTTACCCAAGAAAATATTCCTGAACCAAGTGAGAAACAATATCCAGAAACTGATTTTCTAGAATCACAATCTCCAGCCCAATCTGAATCACAATATCCTTGGAGTGTATCACCTATGGTATACAAAATACCAAAATCCAAGGTTCCTGCAATGTACCTTAGAATTCGTATTCCACTCTCCTTAGGTTTGTTGGAAAACCTGCTTAACACTCCAACAGCATAGCAAATGTCTGGTCTAGTGTTGCACAGAAAAATAAGACTTCCAACGAGCTTCCTATACTTCTTAGCATCTACATCAGGCATGTTATCATCCATAGATAGCTTATGATTTACCTCCATAGGTGTGCTAGTTGGTTTGCAGTCCATCATTCCAAATGCCTTGAGAATTTCTTTGGAATATTTTTGTTGTGAGATGAAAATGCCATCCTTCATTTGCCATACTTCAATTCCCAGACAAAAATGGAGTAGACCTAAGTCTGTCATTTCAAACTCAGTTCCCAAGCTGATCCGAGTTTGATTGATGAGTTCCTGATGATCTCCTGTAATGATCAAATCATCTACATATACAATGACAACAATTAGCTTGCTATCCCTTTTCGTTACATACAGGTTAGCATCAGAAGTACTTCTTTCAAAACCCATATTTTTGAAAAAATGATCTATTCGTTGGTACCAAGCCCGTGGAGCTTGCTTAAGTCCATACAAAGCTTTCTTCAACCTGCAAACTTTATTTTCTGAATTGGGCACCTCAAAACCTGGTGGTTGAGATACATATACCTCCTCCTTGAGGTGACCATTCAAAAATGCAGATTTGACATCCATCTGGAAAATAGGCCAAGACTTTTGTGCAGCTACTGCAAGTACCGTCCGAATAGTTGTCATGCGTGCTGTTGGTGCAAAAGTTTCTTGAACATCAAATCCTTCAATCTGTGAAAAACCCTGTGCAACTAATCGTGCCTTATACTTTTCTAATGTTCCATCAGCTTTATACTTAGCTTTCCAAATCCATTTAGTACCTATTACCTTCTTCTTTGGCCGCAAGTCGACTAGATCCCATGTATCATTTTTTAGTATACTATCATACTCAGACTGCATTGCCGCTCTCCAATCTAGATCATCAAGGGCTTCTTCAATGGTGGTAGGTTCCTTTATCGAACCCATGATATCTGCCATTAGAGCCATGTTAACAATGTGTTCTGAGGCTCTCCTTTGCTCCTCTATTCTCTTTGATCTTCGTAATCCATCCGATGATGATTCTGGTACATCTACATGTGGATTGTGATCATCAAAGAGCTGTTGTGCCCACTTCGGTAGTGGCTTACGCTGTGCAGCTACAACTGGTTGGCTTTTTATTGAGGAAATTTCTCCATTAGATGTTTCCTCCTCCTCAACTTTAACCTGTCTGTTGATAGGCACAAGGTGAGATATTTCTCCGCTTGATGAGATAGTAGATTTACCTTTATCTTCTACTAAGTGTGGTCGTTCATCAAACACCACATCTCGGCTGACAAAAATCTTCCTTGCCTCAGGATCCCATAATCTGTATGCTTTAGACTCTTCACTATATCCTAGGAAGACACACTTTTTGCTTTTTGAATCCAACTTTGATCTTGTTGAATCAGGAATATGTGCATAACAGAAACAACCAAAAATTCTGAAATGCAAAACTGAAGGCTTTTTACCAGAATATGCTTCTTGAGGAGTCATCCCCTTTAAAGCTTTTGTGTAGCTTCGATTGAGGATGTAGACTGCTGTATTGACTGCTTCTGCCCAGAATGAATCAGGCATGTCTTGAGCCTTCAACATACAACGAGCCATTTCAACTACTGTCCTGTTCCTGCACTCAACAACACCATTTTGTTGGGGTGTATGAGCTGTGGTAAGTTGCCTTTTCACACCATGCTCCTTACAGTAATTGTTGAATTCTGTTGACAAGAATTCACCTCCTCTATCTGTTCTAAATTTCTTCAGTTTCCTTCCTGATTCATTTTCTACATACTTATGCCACGTTTTAAATTTTTCAAAAGCATCAGCCTTCTCTCGAATGAAATAAACCCACATCTTTCTACTATAATCGTCGACTAACAGCAAGAAGTAGAAAGATCCTCCTAAAGCAGGTGTAGACATTTTACCGCAGAGATCAGCATGTACCAACTCTAGAGGAGCTTGTGATCGATTGCTGGTCTCTCTTGGAAATGCCTTTCGTTGTTGCTTGCCCATCATACAAGCTTCACAAGGTTCCTGCAACTCTGAAAATGCAGGCATATGAGCAACCATCCCTGTTCGTTGCATCTCCTTCAAAACTGCAAATCCGAGATGCCCAAATCGTCGGTGCCATAACCTGCTTACATCTTTATCTTCTGTAGCAGTTAAAGCACTTAACTCATACAAGTTATCCCGTCGTATGCCTTTACCTACAACATTACCTGATGAATCCATGATTTCCGCACCACTCTTATTGAAGTGAACTTCGAGTCCACGATCTGTTATTGCAGAAACTGACAACAAATTTCTTTTGAGTGTAGGTACATAGAGAACATCGGATAACTTTTTCTCAACACCTGGAGAAGTGATAAAAGAGATGGTTCCAGTTCCTTCAGCTGGACACTTGGAGTCATTTCCCACCACTACATTGATGGATTCCCGTAGAGGCACTAGGGAACTATACCAATCCTTTTTACTAGTCATATGGCGAGAAGCTCCACTATCTAGAATCCATGGCTCATCAACACGAGCTTGAGCAGATGAACATACCTCTTCAATAGCTACCCAAAGTTCCAGCTCTGTGTTGTTTGCAGACTCTTTGTTCTTCCATGATGATTTTACAGTCCCATTCCGTTCATCAGCTTGCTTCTTTCTGCAATCCTTGATGGCATGGCCTTTCTTTTCACAATAGAAGCAACTTCCTGTGAACTTTTTCTTCTTTGGCTTCTTCTTTGATCCCTCTGAAGAGCCTTTACCTTTTGCATTTGCTGAGAATGCAGCATCAGTTGTACTTTGCCGATTCTTCAGCCGCATCTCTTCTTCTAAAAGCATGGCACAAAACTCTTCAAATGTAAGAGGAGTTGGCCTTACCTGAGTGTTAAGGGCTGTTACTAATCCATCATACTTTGCTGGAAGAACACGTACAGATCTTCGAGCCAGCTCTTCTGGTGTTATAACAACACCAACTGCAGCCAATTGATCTTGAAGATGCTTTATCCGTTTGATAAAATCTTCAGCCTTTTCAGAATCAGAATGCTTTTCTCCTGTGCCATCGAAGTAATTCTTCATGGACTTAACTAACTGAGTCGGTCTCAAAATCCTGGTGTGTTCCCTAGGCCTTGGCAGAGGGAAGTCATCCGTATTCCTTTGATTCCTTGGGGCTCTAAATCCTTCAGGTTCCACTCTATTTGTTTCCGTTCTCGTTCTGTCTCTTCCCACTGGGTTGGCAAAGCTTACCTCCGGTCTATCTCTATGTCTGTCTCTTTGAGTTCCATGAGCTTGGGATGTTCCAGCTCCTGGGTGACCAAAGGACACATTCGATCTTGGTTGGGGGAAAATAAATTCACCTTTCCAAGTGTAAGCATGCCTATCATTTTCTGTAACCCCAAAGATCCTCTCTGAAGAGTGATCTAAGTAGGTCACCCTACCTGGAATATCAGGATCTTTGAACTCATATATCATGATTGTTCCTACCTCACTCGGCTGATTAGGTCTATATCTCCAAAAGGCTTCATCAGTCTCTCGGTTCAGGAGTAGATCTATGCTCTTATTGTCTTGGGGAATCCACTCTGGTGTGATAATCCTAGTGAGAACAGATTTGCCTCGGGGGGTTCTAGGTTCTACACCCATGTTTCCTTTCTCTAGGTCACCTAAGTCCGTTTCAGGGATCACATTCCCGAATTCATCAGTCCTATCTGGATGGCTGGTGACTACATATATTGTCCCTTCTTTGTCCAAGTATGCTCCATTTTCAAACTTGACAGCTGGGCGCTCTAGTCCAATGGATTGGTCAGGGTTTTTAATCTGTACTATAGATCTTCCTAGGTCGTCCTCATAGATGCTAGCACCTAATCGGTTGGTCCTAAGGTATTCGAGTTGCATCTTGTAAGGGCCTTCCACCATATGTAAATATGGCACTCCGGAGCTTCCTATAGGTCTCTCCATACCTTGGGACATCTCAGACTCGCTCGTCTCAGAGCTAGGGTAGTACGAATGATGGCTCAACTGTTGGGCCCAAGACCTAGCAGTATGATTGACACTATCCTCTGAAGATCTAAGACTTTGTCTATCTCTCCCTAGGTGTCGACCTGATCTAAGGTTCATAAGCCTAATTGAATAATCCCAAATTTTCCCAAGTACAATTGTGTTGCTGAGTTCTTTTGTATCAGTTCACTTGTTCTTTTTTAGTCCCTTAAGGTGTCACTTCTTGTCCAATTAATCCTCGTCGCAAGGAACACTTAAAATTTTTATCGTACTTTGAGTGCGGTCGCTCAGTCATGGTAAGAAACGAAGACTCAGTCATACCTAGGAATATGGAAGTAGTGAAAAACACTAAAGTGCAGTGCAACCTCACCTTAGAAGAGCTACTCAAAGTTAGGCCAGGGTTATGGAAACATGTAGCCAAACAAGTACTAGAGATAGCAAAACCTCGTTCCCAGGTAGGTTCTCAGAGGACAGTGCCAGAAATTCCTCTAGACAAGATAGGAGATATGAGTGAAGGTGAAGAAGGAAACACCTATCTTCCCATTACCCATCAGGGGTACACAACCAAGGCAATTCTGGACTTAGGTGCAGGAGTTGCTATTGCTACCACTTCCCTATGGAAGTGGTAGGGCAAGCTAGCACTCAGGCCCACGAGGATGAAATTGCAAATGGTTGATGGCCACATAGAAAGGCCTTTAGGACTACTTGAAGGAATAACTCTCACTACATGCATTGTTGAGTTTGAGCATACTTTTGCCATATGTGAATTCAGCAAGAATCATGCCTATGAGATGATTTTGGGAAGACCATTTATGCGACAGTTGCAAGTGGTCCAAGATTGGGGAACCAATTCCTTGTATTTGCAACACCTAGGTGTCACGACCAAGGTTAATCTCAAAGATTACTCTCATAGAGATGTCCCTCCTATCCAATGGAATCCTATCCATAGAGCCAAGGATGACATGGAGTCTGTGCACTCCATAGGATCAGGATCCTCATGGATGCATGAAGACACTCACTTATGGATGTGCAAAGTGGCAGTAGAAGAGGAGAAGAGAGAAAAAGCCAGAGAGATAGGTGCAAAAGAAACACATAGATCCATTCAAGACCCAGCCTATGCACCTGTAGTATTTCCTGATGAAGAATTTGAACCCCACGACTGGGCAGAAATCCTAGCAACCATGGATGTAGCCATCAATGAAGAACAATGGACACATCACTGTGATGAAGATGGCTATGACATTTCAGTCTTCTCCATAGAGTCGATCATGGGAGAAGCAGTGTTAGAAGAGTGTGAACCTAGCCTTGATGCATTTGAGGACGCGTCCGACTCTGATCTAGAGTCAATCATTATGGACCCACCTTTTGCATCAGATGAAGAATACTTCTATGAAGTAGAATTTCAACCCCAGAGGCACGGAGAGCTTACAAATGATGTAAGGCTAGCCACACAGGTGACCCCGAAGGAAGAAGGAAAGAAAAGAAAGAAGAGAGAAGTCACACCAGAAGAGGAAGAATCTTTGTTAGTCTAGAACAAGAAGCCCTAGATTACTCACTCATTGGTGATAATCTATACAAGCGTGGTAAAGATGGTTACCTGAGACTATGTGTTCATGAGAGCGAATACCTCAAGATATTAGAGACTGCTCACCAAGGTGTAGCAGGATGACACTTCGGTCCAGATAGGGTGATCAAGGCAATACTATTTGCGGGCTTCTGGTGGCCGACCCTTCACATGGATGCACATACCTATGTGAAACGGTGTGATGTTTGTCAGAGAACTCAGTATCCTATACGCAAAGATGAGATGCCACTGAAACCTATGATGGGTGGACGTGCATTCTCTAAGTGGGGAATAGACTTTGTAGGTCCTATTAATCCCCCAGCCAAGGGTTCCCATGCTGAATACATCATTGTTGCCACAGACTATCTAACAAAGTGGGTAGAGGTAAAAGCTACGACAAAGAACGATGCTCAAACAACTGCTAAGTTCCTATTTGAGAATGTGTTCACTAGATACGGGCTACCTATAGAGCTGGTAAGTGATAGAGGCACTCACTTCTTGAATGAAGTTATTGAAAATATGCTCCAAGAGTTCTTGGTAGTACATAAGAAGTCTGCCCCCTATCACCCACAAGCTAATGGCCAGGCCGAAAGCACAAACAAGATTCTATGCAATGTGCTTACCAAATTGGTAAATAATAAACGCTCTGATTGGGACAAACAGCTACACCATGCTGTTTGGGCATACCGAGTGGCCTATAAAACGGTACCCCAAGCCACACCCTTTCAGATGGTATTTGGCCAAAATGCCGTGCTACCTTTGGACTTCTTGATTCCCACATTGAGAGTAGCACAGGAGCATGAGTGGACGGGCCATGAACTCTCTTCGAGAATTTTTGACCTTGAACGATTAGGTGAGACCAGACTAAGAGCTACAGCCGGAATATATGCAGCCAAGAAACGACAGAAGGCATACTTTGATGCCCATGTTAAGGATAAAGGATTAAAGGCCGGAGACTTAGTATTGGTATATACTCTGAAACAACATGCGAGGAAGCTAGAAAAACGTGGTTACGGACCCATGATCATAAACAGGATTTTGACTAGTGGAGCAGTACAACTGGCCACTTTAGAAGGCGATATTCTCCCTAGCTACATCAGTGGGTGCAGAGTCAAGCTGTATGAGGAACCCCTCACAGAAGAAATGCTCAGTCGACTCAACACTGCTAAGAAATGCAAAGAAGAAGAAAAACGAGTTCGAGAAGAAGCTCAAGCAGAAGCTTTAGAATGCATCAGAAGGATGAAGTTGAGACGGCAGGGTAGGGATCAACCTAGGACACGTGCCTATGAGGATCCAGGATATCATGTGGCAATGTGTGAAGTCTCAGGAATAAGTCCCCAAAGAATAATAGATCGACATCCTTTTGTGACTTTAGAGATAGGACAAGGAGTTAGTGCAAAAACAGTGCGGGCATTAATTGACTCAGGTGTAGCCACTAGTGCGGTGAGGCTTTCTTATTGTCGAGAATTGAAATTAAAAGTCAATCCTATAGAAGCATATCTCATAGGATTGGGAGGTGTGGAAACCCCTTGCATGGGCGAGGTGGAACTTCCCCTCTCCATTCAAGATGTTCCAATGACAGTTAAGGTACTAGTGTGTCAAGATGAGGATCTCACTGAGCCTCTAGTCTTGGGTCAAGACTGGATCATGACCATGCAGTCAACTTAAACCTAAGAAGTGGACTTCTTCAGGTATGGGTGAATCAGAGTCGAATTACAGTTGAGTTAGATAATGGAGCACTTAAGGAACTAGAAAAGGCACAGACTCCTGGTCCTTCCAGGGGTACACATGAAGTTGACCATGCTGTTCTTGTCCAAAGCTATGTGATGCAGAGGAATGGAGATCTCAATAAAGAAGTCAAGGCCTCGACGGAACTCCCTTCTTTTCCAAAGGCCAGAGGGAGGCAGCAACCAAGGGCAGATCAATTACTGAAGACTACCTATGCGGGAGACCAAAAGAACGCGCGAAGCAGAACGACTCAGCCATTGAAACAATTGTGGGTGCGAAAAGGCGAGCTGCTTACTGCAGTCAAGTCACGACAACTGTCTCAACTTCCTATTAGTAATCATCGACAGGATACTAATAAGAGGACTTTCAAAATTTCTTTTGAGAACGTGAAATCTATCTGGGTACCCAAGAAGTCGATGAAGGCTGGCCCACAATCAAGACAAATTTGGGTGCCTAAGGCTTGCTTGCGGGCTCAAATGGTCCCGCACGAATCACATCATACATGACAGGGTTCACTCACTCAAGGAGTTGTTACCCACTCTTGTTTAATACGCAGGAACACACAGTCGCCCAAAAGCACGCACAGACTCACTTGTAAATGGGTCCCAAGAACGCATCATCCCCATGCAGAATTACTCATAAAACCCTCCAGAGTCTCCACAAAACCAAAACCGAAAGCCATCCATTGTGTTTGGCAACCTAAGGCTTGTAATAAACCCCCCGACCCCCATTTGTAAATTCATCTCCACTTGCTAACTACATCACTCATACACGGCATCTTTCCATCTAGCTCCTCGGACTATCCATTCATTAACTACACACACAGTCATCGAGCACTCACTGACCCACTAACCCATTACTCACTTCATGATAATGTTGTAACGGGGACAAAAAGTCTTCTATATTGTCCATTACAATATTAACACATGATCTATATTCTCACAGAAACAGCAAGCAATAACAATGGCAGAAGCAAGAGGCACCAGTTCCCAGGCAGGGTCTAGCGCACAGATTGTGGACATCGAAACCCTCCTCCTGGAACCACCAGTCACTGAAAGGCCTCAAGAACTTCAAGCGGTGCATGTTCTCCCTATTCAAGACCCTCCTCAGGGACACACTTCTCAAGTGGGGAAACATGCTCATTGGTTTAGCGATGTCGCAGGGCCATTGGGTGATGGCACCTATTTCTGGGAAGCAAAAATTGAGTTCAATGGCAAATGGGGACGTTACCATTTCTTCACTCGCGAATTTGAAAACTATCAGAATGCAGAAGTAATGCGACGGTTTGGACCAAAGCGGGATTGGATAGCTACTTCAGAGCACATTTGCCTAAGCCAGATTTCCTTCGTTGCTCCTATTTCATCAGTACCATCACTCCTAGTAGAGTCAAGGGAGGCGATAGCACTTTTGTGCTACCCTCACTATTGCCAGGCCACAAACTCAAGAGATTCAAACTGACCCTCAATTTGGTACGGGCAGCATTGAATATGCAAGGAATGCATATTCCCACTGAGAAAGAAACGATGGTTCCAGGCAGGATGAAGCATAAAGACCTCAACAAATTGAAGGACATGGTAGCAATGACACCTACCATTGCTCTACACTTACGAACTATCATGCAACATTTTGCTTTTCTCGCCCAAGAATGATTCACTATGCCACCAAAAAAGATATGGTTCAGCTTGTACTTGGCGGAGACAGAGAACCTCACCATCAACATACCGCACTGGATCATCGATCAAAGACACCTGGCCCATCAACGGTGGAATAAGAAACAGAAAAATGTACTTCATTGATGCTGTGCTCTTACAAGAATAATTTGCAGGTGCTTAGCGTACGACGTGCCCATTCAAAGAGCACTAGTATGGTCCAGGGCCCAAGAGTTCCAAAGACGGCTATCAACAGCGGGTCCTCCCTCGAAGAAGATGAGAGGGGGAGTCCAATTACCATGCGCTCAACCAAGGGGAGCCACTACTACACCCGAGGTGACTCCTCCACAAACGAGGCATGTTAGACCATTCACCATTCGCCTACCCAGAACAAGTCCAGAAGGACCCAACCTGGTGTTTCCTCCTATTCCTTCAGACTTGGAGTTCCCTCAAGGTTACACCCTTGATGATCTAACAGATGAAGAAATCGCCCGATTGATCAATGAATCTAACTTGGAGACAGAAGCAGAGCAGACCCAAGGACAACAACACACGACTACCACTTCAGCCCCGACCCAACCGGGAGTAGTAGAAGTAGAAGACGATGAAGAAGAGACAGAAGAACAAGAGGCACATGAAGAGTATGATCAAGAATATGAAGAACTTTCAGAACTAGCAAGTGCCCTGGCATACTTGGCCTAAATAAAAAGATTATACGAAACCATGAAGCGGGTCCAGGAGCAACACAAATTGTCGCTCAAAACAGGAAAAATGATCATGAGCCAAATGTTAGCCGAGGAAGGTGTGGATGACATGTTCATCGAATCAATGAACCTGCACGCTGACGCAGTGGGCCTAGATGAGGCTGTTCATGCAGCCATGACTTATATTAATCGATTTGAGAAGCGAGTGCCTACCCGTCCCATGCGATCTGGCAAACAAATACACATCATTGTATCAGAACGAGGAGGCAACACACAAACAGAAGAACATCAAGAGGAACCACTCTCACCACCCACCTCACCTCTCAATACACATGTCACCTCACCACCTGGCACTACCACACCTATTTCTGCCATTACCACAGTCGTCATGGGAATTCCTCTCTCTCCTGGAATCCAAGTTGGAGGAGTTACCATGCCCACCTACACAACACTCTTCACAAATATCACATCCACCCCACCCACTGTTCCCATCTTTACAGTCACACACTGTTGGCATACAAAGCAACAAAGGAGTCATGCACAATACGGCAACAAGGCCAGATCATTTTTTCCCATAGATTATGTACAACCCAAGTGATTTTAATCACTACACAAACATTGTAAATCCCGTTTTTGGTAGATTAGACTCCATTTTGTGCAAGCCGAGGAGTCCTCGAGCTTGAGGAGTATTAGAAGTACCATCGTACCAAATTTCATAATTTTTAGACTTCGTTTGAGCCCTCAAATAAGCCCTGGAACCTAATTTTTAACTAGGCCGGACACTAGGTCTGGACAGGGCCAAAAGCTAGTCAAAAACTATAAAAAGAGCTAGAGAGCTCATTTTTGAGGTTAGATTGTAATTGAAACGAACTTGTAAGAGCTATTGAAAGTAATCTAAAGAACTCCATTGATTCTCTCTCTTTGTCTTGCTGTGTGTGCGCGTGTGTGTGTATGTGTGTGCATGCTTGTGTGCTTCTCACTCACGCACTTGTGCCGCCACTTGCTCGAGGTCTTCATACCATCCTCACGTCTTCCCGGATTGACATTAAAGGAGGTGCTACTCATCACTGAGCTACACCAAATTTTGGCGCCGTTGTCGGGGATCGAGCTTTGAGGACGAGCGTGTGATGGTAAGACGTAGAGTTGACGCGTTGGAGTTGTAGGTATTTTCTTCACTCTCATAGATTTTCTTTTACTTTCTTCACCATCTTCATCACCATCATCATCATCACCATCTCCCACCTCCATCTCCATCATCGCGAAAATTTCTGTTTTTTGATCATATCACCTTCCCCACCTCATTTCCCTCATTTCACTTGTGAGAGAGAGCGAGAGAGCGAATTTGCATGCGCTGTTTTTGCATGTTTCTTGAGCTATTTTGCAGGTTTTTTGCTGTATCATCATCCCCAGCAGTGTGCGCAGGTACGACAGGCTCTGCACAGGTCCCGAGACGACGATCTCTGTCTATCGCGACAGACAGAAAATCTTAACATTTTGTGAATGCATGATTAGCACTGTAACCTACACCTTGAGGGCACTCTAGATCACTAGAAGTTTTTCAAAAATTTGCGTTTTTTCAGTCTATCGCGACAGACACTGTCTATCGCGACAGACACCGTCTATCGCGACAGACAGAGACCCACGACAGACAGCGTCTATCGCGACAGACCGAATTTCACGACAGATAGCGTCTATCGCGACAGACACCGTCTATCGCGACAGACAGAAATCCGCGACAGATACCGTCTATCGCGACAGACAGAAATCCGCGACAGACACTGTCTATCGCGACAGACACCGTCTATCGCGACAGACAGAGACCCACGACAGACAGCGTCTATCGCGACAGACACCGTCTATCGCGACAGACAGAATTCCGCGACAGACACCGTCTATCGCGACAGACAGAAATCCGCGACAGATACCGTCTATCGCGACAGACAGAAATCCACGATAGACACTGTCTATCGCGACAGACACCGTCTATCGCGACAGACAGCCCCCACGATAGATTGTGTCTATCGCGACAGACACCGTCTATCGCGATAGACAAGCATTTTCGGAAAAAAATTAAGGAGTGAATTTTTGGAAATTTAGGCTAAATTTTGGGCATAATTGCACTTTCATGTACTCATCTACTTACGAAGGCCTTAGAAAATGCATTAAAACCCCCGAAAGGTTCTGTTTGTCTAGTTAACCCCCTAAACCCTGAACGGTCATAACTTTTTCATACGAAATCCATTTTCTGAGCTCTAGGGCTTGTCGGAAAGCTCGTGACATATACTACACGCCCTCAACTGTTTTTTATAAGAATAACGCATTGATTTTCAGATAGGATATTTGGAAGTTGACACACTGAGGGGTAGGAACACCAAGGGAGCTCTAGAGTAAATTTCTAACAATGCAAAAGGGGGAACAAGGGTCATTAAAAAAGTGTCTGAAATAAATTGTCTGTCAATTGAAAGGTCTACTTGGAGCTAATCTTGGGATTTATGCAGGCCTATTGAGAAGCAACTGAGAGTATCCAAGCAAGGGTGTTACGTACGCTCGAGAATTAACTTCTCGAGCTCTAAAGAGCAAGGTTCTGCAAGAAAGGTCGGAATATTCTCAACTCTCCTTCGTCAATTCCTAGCTTAGGCTAAGAACGATTAGAAGTAGGAGTAAGTCAGGGCAACGATAGGCCACTATCAAGTTGAAGACTACCTAAAAACTCAAGTTCAAGCTAAAAACTTAATCTCTGTACTGTCGACAACATAAAGGAAAGAACCTAACGTGGAACGATCAACCTGAAAGTGCGAAGAACATTCAAGTATTCCTAACGACGTAATAACAGATAAGACTTTAAACACGAGGAATAACTAAAAAGAATCAAGTAACTGATACCAACTGATCGGCAACGAGATTGTACTCTGAAAAAAAAATTAGGCTAATCCGTTAGGCATATGAACCTTAGATCAGGACGACACCTAGTAAGAGAGAGACAAAGCCTTAGGTCCTCTGAGGCTAGTGTCAATCACACTGCAAGGTCTTGGGCTCAACAGTTGAGCCACCACTCTCATTACCCTAGCTCTGAGACCAGTGAGTCGGAAATGTCTCAAGGTATGGACAGACCTACGGGAAGTTCAGGAGTGCCTTATTTGTACAGGGTGGAAGGCCCTTACAAAACACAGTTGGAATACCTTAGGACCAACCGATTAGGTGCGAGTATCTATGAGGACGGCCTAGGAAGATCTGTGGTCCAGATTAAAAACCCTGATCAATCCATTGGACTAGAACACCCAGCTGTCAAGTTTGAAAATGGTGCATACCTGGACAAAGAAGGAACTATATATGTTGTCACTAGTCACCCTGATAGGACAGATGACTTCGGGAATGTAATCTCAGAAGCGGACTTAGGTGACCTAGAACAAGGGAACATGGATGCGGAACCTAGAACCCCTCGAGGTAAATCAGTTCTCACTAGGATTATCACGCCTGAATGGGTCCCCCAAGACAACAAGAGCATAGAGTTGCTCCTCAATCGAGAAACTGATGAAGCCTTTTGGAGGTATAAGTCTAATCAGCCAACGGACATAGGAAATATCATGATCTGTGAGTTTAAGGATCCGGATAGCCCAGGCAGAGTGACGTACTTAGATCATGCTTCGGAACGGATCTTTGTGGTGACAGAAAATGATAGGCATGCCTACACTTGGAAGGGTGAATTCATTTTCCCCCAACCAAGATCAAATGTATCCTATGGTCACCCTGGAGCTGGAACATCCCAGGCTCATGGTATGCAAAGAGACAGAAGTAAAGATAGACCAGAAGTAAGTTTTGCCAACCCAGTGGGCAGAGAAAGAACGAGAACAGAGATGAATAGGGTAGAACCCGAGATGCATAGAGCCCAGAGGAACCAAAGAAATGTAGATGGATTCCCTCTGCCGAGACCTAGAGAGCACACAAGAACTTTGAGACCCACTCAGCTAGTTAAGTCCATGAAGAATTACTTTGACGGCACAGGAGATCCCTATGATCATGTGGCGGAGTTCAAGCAAGTCTTGAGAGCTGAACAAGTGGAAGATCTGTTCACACAGTACAATGCCTTCGGTCTAACCCTTAGGAACACGGCACTTACATGGTTTCAGCCATTAGATGAGCGTCAGTTCAGGAGCATAGATCAACTCCTAGAGGCATTCATTGTAGAGTTCTCTAAGAGTGGCATAAGACACAATACATCCTCATTAATTCACAGCTTCAAACAGACCCCCCAAGAGACTGTCAGATTGGCCGGAAGGAGATTTAGACAATATCTTGAAAGGTGCCCTATTTCGGAGCTACCCACATCCGCTAAACAAGTAGCCTTATTCCTTGATGGATTGCTGAGTACGAAATTGAGATCCTATGTGTATCTGAAGGACCCTAGGACCATAGAAGAATGTGTACGCATGTGCATTGACATTGAAGATAACCTAGGGGAAGAGCTAGAGCTTTCCAAAATCTACAAAGATTCAGATAGTGCATCTAGTCACTCTTCCACGCAATCCACATCAATTGAGGAACTCGCAGAGAAAGTGGCCCAGAAATTAGGAGTAACTAGCAAACAAATTCCAAGGTTTGCTCCTGTGAAAAGGTGCTATACATGCGGTGGTGACCATATGGCGAACGTCTGTCCCATTATGGCTCAACCCCAAGTAAACCCTAGTAGCCAGTACTGCACCATAGAACGGAGATACACCAACCACACCGCACAAGATTGCCCATACAACAAGCAGGCAGTTAGGCAACCCTACCCTCAGCCCTACCAACAAGGCAGATACCAGAACTAGTACCCTCCACAACCATATGGCAGGCCACAACAAAATTTCCAACCTCAATATCAAAACCAACAAAGGCCTCAGCCTGTGCTAGCACAACAACCCCCAGCCCCAGCTAATGTGATTCCGGTAAAGTATACTGCTGCAGAAGAGAACCTGAATAGAGCTATAGTCCCAGTAACACCCTTGATCTCTGAAAATGACCCAAGTGATCATAGCTTTGATTCTACCCATGTGGATAGCCCTCAGGCTTACTACATGCAGTCTCCAGAACATGGCGAGTCCTACTATGGTGAAGAGCCAAACGAACCTAGTTGGGAGTCAGATTACACGAACGTCATGTATGCAAATCCCAATCCTAGGCCTCAATCTAGGCAAGTCAGACCTCCATTCCCAAGAGGACCGTGCTACAGATGCCAAGGTGATCACCTCATTCGTGATTGTCCCTTACCTCCGCCTACACAAACTCAGTCCGTGACTATCCAAGGCTTTTGCCAAGACTGCGGAAAAGAGCATCTCTTACGAGATTGCCCTAAGAACCCCAATAGCATGCCTAAAATCACCCCTATCAACGTTGTTGGGTTAGTGGTAGACTCCTCAGGAAGTGTCACTTCCACTGCACCAGTACAGGTAGTCACTCGAGCTCAAGCTTTGCAGCAAAACCAAGGGGTAGGCCAGGAAAAGAGCCCAGATGCTAGCGATACTGAGAGCCAAAATAAAAAGAGAACAAGAGCTTGGAAAGATAGCCGCGAACGTATGAAAAGGCAATGGGCAAAGAAGATGAGTGAACTTGAGGAAATTCTACGAGAAACCAAGGCTAAAATCATAGAGATCACATCTCAACCGCACTCTCACACATTCCCACCGCTACCATCCCCATCACCCTCCATCCCTTCACCCTCTAAGACAGCCCACGTAACCCACCCACCACCCCAAACAGGATCGGTATTAGCTGATCCCACTCCCGAAGACATAGACATGATGCTTAAAGCATATCAGGCCAGAATCCAAGAAGGGCCAAACGTCACGGATCATGACAAGTGCTATCCTAGAGCTGACCTAGAGATAGAAAGAACCAAACTATGCGCGAAAATGGTCGCATTGGCTCAGACTATGTTTGAAGCCAGTCGCCTTTTCAATTACTCAGGCTCAGCCAAAACGCAATTACACTTGGATGGATTCCTAGAGAAGTTAGAGAGGATAATTGCAAGATCTGACAAGGAAGAAAAAAATCAAGACCAAGAAAAAGCAAGCAAAAACAGGAATCATTCCCAATCAGAAGTGTATGTGGCCAATGCCCCTAAACCGGACAACTTCCCCTCCTTAGAAAGAATAGAGAGGCCAATAGCACAGCCAGAAAAGGAACCTACCCCTCAAAGAAAGGAAAGGGCAAGAGAACGGGTAAGCCAGCCTCTTCAGGAAGCCCGTGGGCCTCCTCAAGAAGCTTATTTTCCCCCCCAAAAGGCAGATGAGCCTCCCTCGAAAGCTCAAGTACCTCCACAGGTTGCCTACATTCCTTCTCAGGGAATGTGTGAGCCTGTTCGCAAAAGTAATAGAATAAGTAATCCTCCCCAAGAAGCTTGTGCTCCAGCCATTTGCGAGAACGAGGAGAGAGTCAACAATAGAATCAGCCCTCCTTCACAGGTTGCTTATGCGCCCAATTCTACGGAGCCAGACACTTCTTCTTCTATGAATTGGTTTGCACCAGACTTCCTACGAGAGATTCAAGAAGACAAATGGGATAACGAAAGCGAGGTCGCCCCTCCTTTTGAACTTGTGGACGATGCACACGACCAATTCCCACAAGACATCCCATCTATTTACGGGGAGCATGAGAGTGTTCAGTCTCACGAGAGATTAGACTTTGAGTCGAATTCCATACAAGAGCTACCCCACTTCACAGGCCCATGGGAAGCAAAGTCCACATGTATGAGAGCACCCACAGTCATGGTAAGGAACGACGACTCAGTCATTCCTAGGAACACAGAGGTAGTGAAGAACACTAATGTGCAGTGTAATCTCAAGTTAGAAGAGCTACTCAAGGTTAGACCTGAATTATGGAAACATGTAGCCAAACAAGTACCAGAGATAGCAAAACCTCGTTCCCAGGTAGGATCCCATAGGACAGTGCCAGAAATTCCCTTGGATAAGATAGGGGATATGTGTGAAGGTGAAGAAGGGAACACCTATCTTCCCATCACCTACCAGGACTACACCACGAAGGCAATTTTGGACTCAGGTGCAGGAGTTGCAATTGCCACCATCTCCTTATGGAAGCGTTGGGGCAAGCCAGCACTCAGGCCAACGAGGATGAAATTGCAAATGGCCGATGGTCATATTGAGAAACCCTTAGGATTGCTAGAAGGAATAACTCTCACCACTTGTGGTGTTGAGTTCGAGCATAGTTTTGCTATATGTGACTTCAGCAAAAATCATGCCTATGAGATGATTTTAGGAAGACCATTCATGCGACAGTTGCAAGTGGTACAGGATTGGGGGACCAATTCTTTGTACCTGCAGCACTTAGGTGTTACAACCAAAGTCAATCTCAAGGATTATTCTCATAGAGATGTCCCTCCTATCCAATGGAATCCCATCCATAGAGCCAAAGATGATACAGAATCGGTGCATTCCATAGGGTCTGGATCCTCATGGATGCATGAAGATACTCACTTATGGATGTGCAAGGTAGCAGTAGAAGAAGAGAAGAGAGAGAAAGCCAGAGAGGTAGGTGCGAACGAAACTCATAGACCCATTCAAGACCCAGCCTATGCACCTATAGTCTTTCCAGATGAGGAGTTTGAACCCCATGGCTGGGCGGAAATTTTAGCAACAATGGACGTAGCCATCAACGAAGAACAATGGACACCTCACTGTGATGAGGATGGCTATGACATTTCAGTCTTCTCCATAGAGCCAATCATGGGAGAGGCAGTTTTAGAAGAATGCGAACCTAGCCTTGATGCATTTGAGGATGCAAGTGACTCCGATCTAGAGTCAATCATTATGGACCCACCATTTGCATCAGATGAAGAATACTTCCATGAAATAGAATTTCAACCCCAGAGGCATGGAGAGGTTACAAATGATGTAAGATTAGCAACGCATATGACCCCTAAGGAAGAAGGAAAGAAACGAAAGAAGAGAGAAGCCTTACCAGAAGAGGAAGAATCTTTGTTTGAGGTCCCAGAAAATTTTAAGAAGTATGAGATAGATGACAGGAGAGTCATGATAAGAATGCCTAAACGAGAGGCACAATCAGGAGAGGCCTATGATAACAAAGAAACCACCAAGAAAATAGTAGTGGCCCTAGAAGAAGGAGAGGAGAGATGCACGTATATAGGCCATGACCTGACAGAAGAAGAAGAGCACGAATTGATTGCCTTGCTAAGAGAATACAGAGATGTATTCGCTTGGAGTTACAAGGATTTGAAAGGGGTTGACCCGGACATATGCTCGCACACCATCCCCATGACCTCAGATGCCAAACCCTCTAAGCAAAAGCCTTATACATATAACGATAATTACGCTGCTAAGATCAAAGAAGAGATAGATAGATTGGTTGAAGCTGGATTTATCTATGAAATCGAGCACACTGAATGGGTATCCCCCATCGTAGTGGTGCCCAAGAAGAATGGCAAGCTGCGTGTGTGCATTAACTTGAAAAAGGTTAATGCCGCCACGATTCGAGATAACTATCCGCTTCCCATCACAGAGCATCTCTTAGAAAGAGTGGCAGGCAAGGAAGTGTACAGCTTCCTTGATGGATTTTCGGGCTACAATCAAGTAGCCATAGCTCCAGAGGATCAGCATAAGACAGCCTTTGCCACAGAATGGGGCATTTTTGCTTTTAGAGTAATGCCATTTGGGCTTACCAACGCACCAGCTACCTTCCAGAGGCTGATGTGCCATGTGTTTAAGGAGCTCCTAAGGAAGAGTTTAGAAGTCTATGTTGATGATCTTTGTGCTCATTCCAACGTTAGACAAACCCATATTCCTGAACTCAGACAAATCTTTGACAAATGTAGAGAATATCAAGTCTGCCTAAACCCAGAAAAGTGCGTTTTTATGGTCAGGCAAGGCAAGATTCTAGGACACATAGTGTCAAAGAATGGCATATCTACCGATGAAGAAAAAGTGAGAGCCATAGCAGAGCTACCTAGGCCAAAGAACGTCAAGGAAGTACAAGCTTTCATGGGGCATTGT
This sequence comes from Ceratopteris richardii, assembly GCA_020310875.1. Lineage (NCBI taxonomy): Eukaryota > Viridiplantae > Streptophyta > Polypodiopsida > Polypodiales > Pteridaceae > Ceratopteris > Ceratopteris richardii. The sequence continues at coordinate 138,032,201 of CM035407.1, forward strand.
GGTTATTATCGACGATTTATACACATGTATGCTGTCATTGCAAAGCCCATGTAGGGGCTTCTGACAAACTTTGAGTGGACGGATGAATGTGAGAACTCCTTCCAAGAGCTTAAACGAAGATTATGTTCAGCACCAATCTTGACCACACCAGATTGGAATAAGCCATTCCATGTTCATGTTGATGCATCCAATTACGCTATTGGATGTGTGCTTGCACAACCTACTGGTGAAGGTAATATGGATCTTCCAATTGCCTATGCCAGTAGACAATTGAATGCGGCTGAACGGAATTACACCACTACAGAGAGAGAAGGCTTAGGCATGGTATATGCAGTTAAGAAATTTAGACACTATTTGCTTGCAAATAAGTTTAAATTTTTTACTGATCATCAGGCATTATTATATCTTGTAAACAAGCCATGCAATACAGGAAGATTAGTGAGATGGTTTCTCTTGCTAATGGAATATGACTTTGAGGTTGTGGTAAGAAAAGGTAGGACTCATTTGAGAGCTGATCATCTCTCTAGGCTCACATCGGGAGAAGCCCCACAAGGAGTATCAGATGACCTTCCTGATGCTTACTTGTTTAATCTGGAAGTTGTACCGCAGTGGGCTAAGCCATTGGTACCAGTATTGACATACGGGCCTAACCATCCTGTGGTAAACACACGGAACAGAGAGGTTGTAAAAGCCCAAAAATACCACATCATGGCAGGAAGCATGTACAAGCACACAGATCAAGGGATCTTGGCTTGTTGCGTAGAAGAGGATGAGTATGCTAAATGGTTGCAATTAGCACATGTAGGTGCGTTAGAGCAACACCATTCAAAGCAACGAACTTTACAGACTCTAAAGAGATTCGGAGTGCACTGGCCAACTATGGAAGCTGATGTCCAAAAGTTGTGCAAGGAATGCCCAATCTGTTGCACTAAACCACCGGTGGAACATGCCACTCTCTATCAAGTATCCATTGCGCCAGATTGGAGCGAACCACTAGTATCATTCCTGAGGACAAACACATTCCCTCCAGACATGACTCTAGCTAGAAAAAGGAGTTTGGAACAAGAAGCCCAGGATTATTCACTCGTTGGTGATAATCTATACAAGCGTGGTAAGGATGGTTACCTGAGACTGTGTGTCCATGAAAGTGAATATCTCAAGATCTTGGAAACTGCTCACCAAGGGGTAGCAGGAGGACACTTTGGACCAGATCGGGTGATCAAGGCAATAATGTTTGCGGGCTTCTGGTGGCCTACCCTTCACATGGATGCACATACCTATGTGAAATGGTGTGATGTCTGTCAGAGGACCCAGTATCCTATACGCAAAGATGAGATGCCACTGAAACCTATGATGGGTGGACGTGCATTCTCTAAGTGGGGAATAGACTTCGTAGGTCCTATTAATCCCCCAGCTAAGGGTTCTCATGCGGAATACATCATTGTGGCAACAGATTATCTCACCAAGTGGGTAGAGGTAAAAGCTACAACCAAGAACGATGCTCAAACAACTGCCAAATTCTTGTTTGAGAATGTATTCACGAGATATGGACTACCTATAGAGCTTGTAAGTGATAGAGGCACTCATTTCTTGAATGAAGTTATTGAAAATCTACTCCAAGAATTCTTGGTAATACACAAGAAGTCTGCCCCTTATCACCCTCAAGCTAATGGTCAAGCTGAGAGCACTAATAAGATTTTATGCAATGTACTGACGAAATTAGTGAACAATAAACGCTCTGATTGGGACAAACAGCTACACCATGCTGTTTGGGCATACCGAGTGGCCTACAAAACGGTACTCCAAGCCACTCCCTTTCAGATGGTATTCGGTCAAAACGCTGTGTTACCCTTGGACTTCTTGATCCCTACATTGAGAGTAGCACGAGAGCACGAATGGACAGGTCATGAGCTCTCCTCTAGGATCTTTGACCTTGAACGATTAGGAGAAACAAGACTGAGAGCCGCTGCAGGGATATATGCAGCCAAGAAGAGACAGAAGGCATACTTTGATGCCCACGTGAAGGATAAAGGCTTGAAAGCAGGAGATCTAGTCTTAGTCTATACACTAAAACAACACGCGAGGAAGCTAGAAAAGAGAGGCTACGGACCTATGATCATCAATAGGATCTCCACGAGCGGAGCAGTACAATTGGCCACATTAGAGGGTGATGTTCTCCCAAATTATATTAGCGGTTGCAGAGTCAAGTTGTATCAGGAACGCCTCACGGAGGAAATGCTCAGTTGACTCAACACTGCTAAGAAACGCAAAGAGGAAGAAAAGCGAGTTCGAGAAGAAGCTCAAGCTGAAGCTTTAGAACGCATCAGAAGGATGAAATTACGAAGGCAAGGTAGAGATCAGCCTGGAGCGAATGACTATGCAGACCAAGGATTTCCTATGGCCATGTGTGAAGTTGCAGGAACAAGCTCGCATAGGATAATTGATAGACGTCCTTTCATAACCATAGATATAGGACAAGGAAAGAGTGCAAGGACCGTAAGAGCCTTGATTGACTCAGGTGCTGCCACTAGCGCTGTTAAGTTGTCTTACTGTCAAGAGTTACAGTTAACTGTCCATCCTGTGGAAGCATATCTCATAGGATTGGGAGGCGTGGAAACCCCTTGCATGGGCGAGGTGGAACTTCCCCTCTACATTCACGATGAGGCAATGACCGTTAAAGTACTAGTGTGTCAAGATGAGGATCTCACTGAACCCCTCGTCTTGGGTCAGGATTGGATCTATGACCAAGCAGTCAATCTAAACCTAAGAAGTGGACTTCTCCAGGTTTGGCTCAATCATAGTCGAGTTACAGTAGAATTAGACAATGGAGCACTCAAGGAACTAGGAAAGGCACAGACTCCTGGTCCTTCCAGGGGTACACATGAAGATGACCATACTGTTCTTGTTCAAAACCCTGTGTTGCAGAGGAATGACATTTGCAAAAAAGGAGTCAGGGATGCAACGGATCTCCCTTCTTTTCCAAAGGCCAGAAGGAGGCAGCAACCAAAGGCGGATCACAAGCAGAAGAAGCAGAGTACTACTTATGTCCGAGATCAAAAATATCTGCGCAGCGGAATGTCCCAGCAAATAAACCAGGTATGGGTGCGGAAAGGCGAACGACCGGGTGCACCACCGTCAACTACGCGGGCAAAAGCTCTTATTAGTAACCAACAACACGACACTAAGAAGGAGTCTTTCAGAAATTCTTCTGCTAAAATAAAATCTATTTGGGTGCCCAAGAAGTCGATGAAGGCAAGCCCACAATCTAGACAAATTTGGGTGCCTAAGGCTTGCTTGAGGGCACAAGTAGTTAAGCCAAGGCCGCAACCTATGCAGCATAACCCATCTACGAGTACCACCAGAATTCCCTCGTGCTCAACACTTAGGAACACACAAAGACCCATGAGTATGCATGTAATCACTCATAAGTGGGTCCCTAAAAGGCCCCATTCCCCAACAGCGACACCGACACAGCTCTCTGGAGTCTCTACGAAACCGAAAGCAAAGCCCATCCACTGCATTTGGCAGTCTAAGATCTGTAATAAACCCCCCGACCCCGATTTGTAAATTCACCCCACTTACTAACGGCATTAGTCTCCTAGGAATACACAAACGCTAACTACACTCACTGTCTTCGTGCACTTACTAACCACTAACTCACCATCTACCTCATGTTAATGTTGTAACGGGGACAACAACGGATTTATTCTGTCCATTACGATGTTAACACATGATTCTATATTCTCACAGAATCAGAAGGCAAGAAGAAAAATGGCAGAAGCGACAGGTTCGGGCTCACAAGTAGGGATACTTACTGCAGGAATTGATGTGGATAGCCTACCCGTGGATGTGCCCCCGACTGAACGACCAGTGGAGATGCAACACCTCCAGCAACTCCCGGTGCCAGATCCACCTACAGGAATCACGGAAAGAGTTCATGCGAATTCTCATTGGTTCAATGGCATGCCCGGTCCATTAGGTGAGGCCAAGTATATCTGGGAGTCTAAATGCGAGTATGACAGATCATGGGTGCGATTCCAATTTTTCTCCAAGGAGTTCGAGACTTTACAGAACACAGAAGATCTACAGATCATATGGCAACGAGCAGGATTGGCGGAATATTTTGAAGCCCCACTACCTAAACCCGATCTCCTCCGATGTTATTATCTGGTCTCCACATTACAAGCTCATGAAGATAAGGACCAACCCGGATCATTTGTTCTCCCCTCACTGCTGGGCAACAACGAGTTGAAGAGGTTTGAACTTACTGTGGAGCTGGTGAGTGATGCTTTAAATATGCATGGCACGCATGTACCCTCAGAAAAGGATGCTCTCGTTCCCACCAACATGAAGGACAGGAAACTAGTGAAGCTGAAAGACATGGCAGCACTCACCCCAAATGTGTCCATCCCTCTCCGAATGTGCATGCAACACTTCGCCTTCCCCGGTCAAGACCGATTCACGCAACCACACAAGAAGATCTGGTTTGCTCTCTACTTGGCGGAAGCAGGTGCGTTACCTATTAAGCTACCAGTGTGGATTATAGATCAGTTGTATGAAGCAAACAAACGGGCATCTAGGAAATTAGTGGTGAACGGATGCTGTGCACTCACACGCATCATTTATTGATGCTTGGCATATGATGTCCCCATTGAGCGCGCCTTAACTTGGGCACAATTACAAATGTTTAAGAGGCTCAAGACATCCACACATCAGTCCAAGCGCATGAGGGGCGCGATCCCTTGTGTCCAGACAAGGGAAGTCCTGACTACTCCTGAGGCATCACCATTAAGAGAGGGCACGGTACCTCCCTTTACCATTAGGATACCCAGGTCGGAATCCGACAATACGACACAACCTACCCCATCGGCTCCTCCTGTCACACCTGAATTCGAATTTGCTGCCACTGGAGAGGCTGAAGGACTGGACCCCCAGGATTTCGAAGCATTCCTACAAAGCACACAATTCTCTGATGTGGAGTTTTATTCAGAGGCAGAGGAGCAGGGCACATCCTCACGAAGAAGAAGAAAGTCTACAGACGGTAGACATGTCCATTGGAGTGACACTCAGGATAGTCAACAACACGGACACCCGGAAGAAGAAGAAGCGTATGAAGAAGAGACCACTGAAGCCCCAGCATATACAGCCGAACTCCGAAGGCTGTATCAGATTATGGAAAGAGTACGATCGCAGCAATTACTCACTGAACAGAGCAGCAGAGTACTTATGACTCAGTTGTTGGAAGAAGCGGGAGTTGACTCAGAGTACAGGGAAGGTCTCTTATTGATGGCAGAAACATATGGAGTTGTAGAAGCTGTGCGCACTGCCATTCAGAGGCCTTCAGTTCAATATGACCCACGAAGGTTCCAGACACGACCTCGCTCAGGTAAAAATATACAAATTCCCGTTACAGTTGCAGAAGAGCCGACTACTACACCTGAAACTATCAGAACAACCTCCCAGACAGCTAGCCAACAGCACCCAGCCACCCATGAGGAGTCCACCAAACCACTACCACCTACTCCCCCACCATCACCTCCTAGAAGAGAAACAGTAGAAACCACATCGACTACTCAACCCACTGACCCCACCTTCATCTTCCGTACTCCGATCTCCAGTGCCACCCTATTCTCTACCACTGATAATCCTACCTTCGAAGACAACCCCAACACTACACAATCCGCCGAACCCCTCCTAGACCCTGCCCTAGGGCAACCATCCCCAACGCCCTCAGCCACGGGTCATCCTGACCCTAGATCCACATTCATGGGCTTCCCTGCTACCACGCAACCCTTTCAGCCTTCCTCAAATTTACGACCCCAACCCCCGATATCCCTCTCTCCATTTCTACAATCCCTCCAGGACATCTTTGCTAGGGCTTTTCAACCAGGCCCTCAACCATTCCCTGTCTTTTCAGCTCCCCACCCCACTTCACATCTATTCACCACTTCCACACACACACCACCTACCATACCAGTGTATATGGCAGGCCCCACACTAACACCCACTCCTGAAGGGATGGACATTTCACCACCCACGGCACCTCCACCCACGGTTTCACCTCCTCCCATTCCCCCTCCACCAATTTCCCCCACACACACAACTTTCGTAGACACATCATTCACTTTCTCCCCTCCCCAATTCCCTTCCCATGCATCTTCCACGGTAAACACCCCCCACTCATCTATAGGTAATGCATTGGACACCATGTTGGCTTGTATATCAAATTTAAGAACAGATTACATTCAGCTCCAGCAACAAAACGCACGCCTGCAAGAGCACTCAGCGACACTACAGCTCCGCCTTGCGGTACTAGAAGAGGAGAACGCTCGCCTCCACACACAGTTCCAAACCCTCCAAGACGCCCATAATATATTGGAGGTACAGCTACAGAACGTAGATCACGAAGCAGTGCAGGTGGTAGAAGGTCACCTACGAACACAGCTGGAACGCAACTCAAAACTTCAGCGAAATATGGCGCTACTTAAACGCCATCTTGCGGCTGCTCAGGAAGAGAACAGACGTCTGCAAATACAAAATCAAGAGAACCTGGAGGCAGCTATTGAGAGCACACCGGGGGCACCCATCAGCCCATCCAAGTTTCAAGCAGTGACCCCCGATAATATCAAGATTATATTGGAAGATTATGCCATGCTGCTCGAAGCACATGATAAGCTATCGGAGGAGCTAGGACAACTGAAGCAGGAACACCAACAAGGCCCAACAGCTGCCCCTCCAACCACCCCCTCTGCGGCTTCGCTTCTCTCCGACGCAGAGGCCATAAAAGATCTCCAGAAACAGGTAACTGAATTGCAAACACGCCTACTACAATATGAGAGGCCATCTTCCCCTCCGGAGGCTCCCACGGACGAAGAAGTTGTGCAAATTCCTGTGGAACAAACGTTTGATGAAGAATATGATCCGCAACCATTCCCAAGAGGCCAACAAACAGAAGAAGCGCAGGACACGTTCGAGGCACCACGGCCGCCATGGTTACGACAAGTGGAGGAAATAGGGACCTCGCATGAAGAGCGCACCGTAGTGCAAAATCAGGCTATGAGGGTCATAGAGGAGACTGTTTTACAATCAGATTACTTCAAGAACTTGTCATCGAGACGCCTGATTCTCTCATCGGAACTCCAGTACAGGCCATATTATATTATCTTGGCTGATTATAATGCAGAAATACAAAGAGTCACGGGTCAGATTCCTGCTTTTGCGACCCAATTTCAACCCGAAGACCTTCCTCCAGAGGTGCGAAAAGGCAAGATTCGTCAACCAACATGGCGGCAGAAACTTTTAGAGACTTATCCAGAAATGCTACGCACATGGAACAACGCGCCGTTGCACCTCCTCTACAACCCATGCTACGGTCCAGTCCCCCGTCGCAGGTCGTGGAAGGCATTTAATATCAATGTACAGAACAATGCGCAATGCAAGGAATGGCTGAACTACCCGTACATAGCGCCACCACAAGGACCACCATCGGTAGCATATATGATGGGGACCATTCACCACTGGATGCCGCGCTTGAAGCCCATGCAAGATGTAGCAGCGCAAATGATGCTTAAAATCTTAGATATGATGCAAGTAGTGCTGAAGACCTTTAGAAATGCAGCCGCACCACAGGTACGTCTTCCGGGGTTTAGCAATGGAAATTACGACTTGGTGTATGACATGAGCACCACCCCTAGTATCCGTGTGGCTTACGCTTGGCATGCACGCATCAAGTACCTCCCCGCCTGCTACAAACAGACCTTCGAAGAAATGTTCAGATCAGGTTTCTGGGAGTACCACTCGGAGATTTTCGCACCAAAGCCGACACATCTGCTTCAACTGTTTGCTTGTGAACAAGCAATGTATTCAGAGTACTACACCACCCCGCAACCAGAAACCCCCGGTGCAATAAAGTGGGAGGCATTGGAAGCCGATCTAGCAAGAGGCTTAAGGATAGGAGAACATGAACTGGCCACCAATGTCATCCAATATTACATCGACCACCCGCGCGAACAAAGGTCTGTCAGGGGCGACAGACGCTAGGAAGGGGGGAGTGTTGGGATACAAAGCAACAAAGGAGTCATGCACAATACGGCAACAAGGCCAGATCATTTTTTCCCATAGATTATGTACAACCCAAGTGATTTTAATCACTACACAAACATTGTAAATCCCGTTTTTGGTAGATTAGACTCCATTTTGTGCAAGCCGAGGAGTCCTCGAGCTTGAGGAGTATTAGAAGTACCATCGTACCAAATTTCATAATTTTTAGACTTCGTTTGAGCCCTCAAATAAGCCCTGGAACCTAATTTTTAACTAGGCCGGACACTAGGTCTGGACAGGGCCAAAAGCTAGTCAAAAACTATAAAAAGAGCTAGAGAGCTCATTTTTGAGGTTAGATTGTAATTGAAACGAACTTGTAAGAGCTATTGAAAGTAATCTAAAGAACTCCATTGATTCTCTCTCTTTGTCTTGCTGTGTGTGCGCGTGTGTGTGTATGTGTGTGCATGCTTGTGTGCTTCTCACTCACGCACTTGTGCCGCCACTTGCTCGAGGTCTTCATACCATCCTCACGTCTTCCCGGATTGACATTAAAGGAGGTGCTACTCATCACTGAGCTACACACACACATTCAACACAATGGAGACATCACCAGCCACAGCACCACTCCCACCCCACACACAACCTCAATCTCCCATACCCCCTCCACCTACCTCACCACTTGATTCCACAGCATTCACAACTCCCTTCCCCTTCCCCATCCGCCCTGCATCTTCATCTTTCCCTGCATCGTTTAATGTAAATAGTATATTCATAGCATTACATCAATGCATGTATCAACTTTAGAGTGAGTACCAGGCTCTAGAAGACCGTCATCATCAGCTGACGACAAATCATCAACAACTACAAAGACAGCTTACAAGTATAGAAGAAGAAAATGCAGACCTCAATCAACGCTACACCACTCTCGAGCAAGCTCATCAAACCCTCCTGGAGACACCCCAACCATCACAAGAGTCAGGTGTCAAACAACTCGAAGCCTTACTGGAGGTTTACCAAACAACTAACCTGAGAGTCCGACGAAATTTAACTCTACTCCGAAAACACATGGCTACAGCCCTTGAAGAAAACAAACGTTTGCAGAAACAAAACGAAGAAAACCTGGAAGCTGCCATGGAAGGCTCTCCCCATGAAATCGACCCAGAACAATTCAAAGCAGTTCCCTCAGAAACCATGAAAACAATCTTGGAAAGCTATGCGGATTTATTAGAAGCACATGATGATTTGGAAAGGGAACGGGATGAACTACGTAGCCAGCTCAGGGAACAGGAGGCACAACCCAAAGTCATAGAAACGACCTCGACTTCAGAGGAAGTAAAGGCATTGACAGAGCAGGTGGCGGAGCTGCAGAAAAAGTTACTGGAATATGAAAGGCAGCCTTCTCTAGTTGTTGAACCAGAGCCTGAGGAATTAGTACCTATTGAGGTGGTCGAAACGTATGAGGAACCATACGTTCCTATGCCGATGCCAGGTGGTGCACAAACCTCAGAAGGAATGGACACCTTAGAAGTTGAAGTACCTGAATGGCTCCAGACACATGAAGATCGAGTGGCAATTGAAATCCAATCAATGGCAAAGTTAGAAGACACCATCATAAAGTCAGAATATTTCCACAACATGTCTCATCATAGATGGATCAGCACCAACGACGATCAATATGTGCCATATTGTGTACTCCTTACAGATTACAACGCAGAGATTCAATGCAGATGTGGCAAACCTCCAACTTTCGCCACACAATTTGGGCCAGATGATATCCCAAAAAGTGCTAAGAAAGGATCCATTCATCAACCCACCTGGAGGATCCGTCTTCTTGAGACCTACCTAGAGATGGTTCGTACTTGGACTAACATGCCACTTTTTATTAAATACAGTCCTTGTTATGTTCCAGTCTTCCGCAGGCGCACCTGGCCAGAGTTTACAATCGCTGTCAAGAACATCAAAGGTTGCGCAAAGTGGTTAAACTATGTTTATCTAGCACCTCCTCAAGGACCCACCACTGTGAATTATATAATTTCTACCATCCGTCACTGGAGCATTCGACTACGGAATACCCCCAATGTGATGGCCCAAATGTGCCTGAAAATCTTTGAACTAATGCTAATCACATTCAGGACTTTCAAGAATATTAAAGACCCCCACTTCTCAGGTGTCGGATTTCTTACAGGGTACCAAGATCTGGTATACGACATGAGCACCACCCCATCAATAGAGGTAATATATGCTTGGCACGCTAGAATAAAGTACCTCCCAGCTTGCTTTAAACAGACATTCGAGGAGATGTTCATAACAGGATTTTGGGAATATCACTCAGAAATATTTGTACCCAGGCCCTCACATCTCCTCCACTTATTTGTTGTGGAGAGAACCATCCATTCAGAACAACTGTGGGTGCCACATCCGGACGTACTAGGACCAGTGAATTGGGACGCATTGTTAACAGATCTAGCACGGGGGTTATGATTAGAAGAACACCACCTCGCTGCCGATGTTGTTCAATATCATGTCCAACGCACAGCTAGACAAGGGTCTGTCAGAGATGACAGACGCGAGAGAGGGGGGGGTGTTGGCAGTAGTCAAGGAACCGAAGGAGTCACAAGACAAGGAAGCCTATGAAGGGAGTCGGAGCGAAGAGACAGCACAAGCAGACACAGTAGTCAAAGAAGATCTGGCAAGTAGGCCATTTAAATTTTTCAGGCATCAAAGAGTTGGGCACACAAGAAGAACGAGCAAGTAGGGAGCTCCAGGAAATGTATGTCAAAATGTTAGAAGAAATCCCTACAAAAATAGTGATTTTCATCACTAAAAACCATTGTAAATACCATTTCATATTTTTGTATCTCCATTTTGTGCAAGCCAAGGAGTCCTTGAGCTTGAGGAGCTTTAGAAGTACCTACCTATCAGTTTTCACATTTTTTAGACTCCGTTTGAACCTCCAAATAGGGTAGAGAACCTAATTTTTAACTAGGCCGGACACTAGGTCTGGACAAGGCCAAAACCTAGTCAAAAACTATAAATAGAGCTACAGAGCTCATTTTTGAGGTTAGCTTGTAATTGATCTAAACTTGTATGAGCTTTTTGAAAGTAATCTAAAGAACTCCATTGCTTCTCACTCTTTGTCTTACTGTGTGTGCGCGTGTGTGTGTATGTGTGTGCATGTTAGTGTGCTTCTCACTCATGCACTTGTGCCTTCACTTGCTCAAGGTCTTCATACCATCCTCATGTCTTCCCGGATTGACATTAAAGGAGGTGCTACTCACATTCAGGACTTTCAAGAATATTAAAGACCCCCACTTCTCAGGTGTCAGATTTCTTACAGGAAACCAAGATCTGGTATACGACATGAGCACCACCCCATCAATAGAGGTAATATATGCTTGGCACGCCAGAATAAAGTACCTCCCAGCTTGCTTTAAAGAGACATTCGAGGAGATGTTCATAACAGGATTCTGGGAATATCACTCAGAAATATTTGTACCCAGGCCCTCACATCTCCTCCACTTATTTGCTGTGGAGAGAACCATCCATTCAGAACAACTGCGGGTGCCACATCTGGCAGTAGTCAAGGAACCGAAGGAGTCACAAGACAAGGAAGCCTACGAAGGGAGTCGGAGCGAAGAGACAGCACAAGCAGACACAGTAGTGAAAGAAGATCTGGCAAGTAGGCCATTTAAATTTTTCAGGCATCAAAGAGTTGGGCACACAAGAAGAAGGAGCAAGTAGGGAGCTCTAGGAAATGTATGTCAAAATGTTAGAAGAAATCCCTACAAAAATAGTGATTTTCATCACTAAAAACCATTGTAAATACCATTTCATATTTTTGTAGCTCCATTTTGTGCAAGCCAAGGAGTCCTTGAGCTTGAGGAGCTTTAGAAGTACCTACCTATCAGTTTTCACATTTTTTAGACTCCGTTTGAACCTCCAAATAGGGTAGAGAACCTAATTTTTAACTAGGCCGGACACTAGGTCTGGACAAGGCCAAAACCTAGTCAAAAACTATAAATAGAGCTAGAGAGCTCATTTTTGAGGTTAGCTTGTAATTGATCTAAACTTGTATGAGCTTTTTGAAAGTAATCTAAAGAACTCCATTGCTTCTCACTCTTTGTCTTACTGTGTGTGCGCGTGTGTGTGTATGTGTGTGCATGTTAGTGTGCTTCTCACTCACGCACTTGTGCCTTCACTTGCTCGAGGTCTTCATACCATCCTCATGTCTTCCCAGATTGACATTAAAGGAGGTGCTACTCACCACTGAGCTACACCCTGGTTCCTCCTTCCACCTACGTGCTTTTTCCTTGATATGTGCCCCTGCGGGGCTCTGTGCAGAGATGGGTGTTGCACCCCTGCGGGGCTTCTTGCAGAGATGTATCTTCGGATATGATCTTTTCAATGAAGCTTCTTTCGTTGTCTTCTTCTTTTCTTCTTTTTGCTTGTTTCTGTTCGTTGTCTGGCGTGACTTCAACTTGATTGATCTCTGTCCAATCTTCATTGTGTGTTTCTGTTTGTATATCTGTATCCACGGTGTCCTTCTCACGGCTTGATTCTTCATTAGAGCTTGATTCCTCCAATCCTATTTCTTTGTATCTGGAAGGTACTTGATGAGTTTCTTTATCCTTCTGTTTCTTTTCCTGGCTTGCCTGTCTGTAATGGTGACCTTGAATATTCAAATTTATTTGCCCCCGCATATAGTGATGCATTTCTTCCAGGGCTGCAGAGAGATCTCTCTTAGTAATTGGTTGTTGGGTCCCAGGAATCTTCGGTAACACATGTGTTCTCTTTGATTGTGGTGTCTCTTGAGCTTCTTCCTCTCTTAGGTGTTTAGTCCCTCTCATAGGCATCTTTGAGCTGGTTCTTACTTCTTCAACCGTGATGACTGTTTTCTTTTTCTTTGGGACAATCGCTGCCTTGGCATATTTGGCTAACTCTGTTGATGTCGGCATCACACGCAAGCAGTTCTTCATATCCAATGCCTCATAAATAAGTAGGGTCAAGGCCGAACTACCTTTTAGAAACTTTTTCTGACCCCACTTCTTTTTTGCTTCAAATAGACGTTCTTCAACATAGGGAGTCATATTTACTTGATGTCCGACTTGCCTCATAGCATGTGAAATCAGTTGCACCACGATCTTTTGAGGTGCTGTATATCTATGCATGCTTGGAAAACAAAAGTGCTGATGCACTAATTGAACAACCTCTTCAATATCAGTTCTATTGATTTCCAAAAAGGATCGCTTTTTAGGATCATGACATTCATCTTTGACATTAGTGTGTCCTTCTTGATTCCATCCGAAATCTCAGTTAATTAGCTCGTGAGTAAATTGAATTGTCTTCCAGGCACCAACTTTATCCAGTACTCGTGCATGTGGAACTGATATCTTATTCGATGCAGGCTGGAGTGTATTCATCACTTGCGTACATCTCTGAAAATCTGGCAAATATATTGGAAGTCTTAAAAATGCATCAATTAGAGCTTGAGTCCAGAAATCTGTCATGCGCGGTATTCTTGTACGATAGTCTTGAAGTCTTGCGACATGATAGGGAAATAGTGATCCCGGTCCATAATCTTGATGGTTGCCATGAAAATGAGATGGGATACTGGTTGTTCATCCAGAAACCAATGGCCCTCCGCGTGAATGGTGTCGTCCCTTCCCCGTGGGTGTGAGAAAGGTAATACTTGGGATTTTTCATACTTTTATATATTTTTATGTTTTCGTCTGAAAGAAAAACAGAAAACTTAGTTCATAGCCGAAGCGGTTATTAATTTTTTAGTAATTTTCATTAGATTATGTACAAGTGCTCTCCTATTTCCCAAGAGGAAAACGTGCTTCACTATCTTGAAATAGAAGAATAACGTGCCGAATGCTTGGCCTTGTAATGTGGCCCTATTATGCATACTTTGGATTCTGGTAACTCCAAATGCATGCACTCGAATTATTTGGTAGATGTATACAGCTTGTCTTGTCTTTCGGCATCCAAATCTGCTTTATTCTGTTGAGAGAAATCGTGTTCCCAACCTTCTTGGTGAATGTGATGCTTCTCATTTGGTGCTTCTGCTTTGTCTCCTTTTTGAATCTTGGAATGACGTGTGAATTGTATGTAGACTCTTGCTCTATCCTGTAGTAGTTTAGCTTCTGTCGCTTTGCCTTTAGATCATACTGATTTTCCTTGTTCATTGGTTCGTCATTTTTGATGATTGTCATTTGAGTACATGACTTGGGAATCCATATTTGTGTGCGGTCTGACTGGGTGGCTACCACCTTCTTAGGAATCCATACTTTAGCAATTCTTTGTGGAATTGAATATCCAGAGCGATTCACATACTCGTTCTGTGGGTTCTCTTGATGTAGCAAGTAGTTCTTTTGTTGAAGATATGCAGCCATTTGGTCCTTCCTTATCCAAGCTTGTCAAGTGTAAGGAATGGGGTATATTCTAATAGGTGCAGACTTGGGATTACTCGGAGAACTAGTCTCTCTTGTGCATGGTTCTTCGCTAAGGCTGTTTTTAGATAGAATGACACTCTTGTGACTTGCTAGATTAGAAAATGGCGTGCAAGCAGACTTCTGTGTATCCTCACATGAAGTACTCGATGAAGGGTTTTCCATAGTGCTAGTGAACATACATGCATCACTTTGTTCATTTGAGTGAGTTTTTGGTTCTATACTTGCGGCTTTGATTGGTCGTTCGTCTAGCATGCTGAATACTTCACGATGTCCTATCTTGGCCGAGATGTATCCTAAGGCCGATTGAATAGTTACTTCATATTCGTATATCCAGTCTTGTCCTAACACGAGCTCTTCCAATAAATCCTGATCGTGACATACTAAGAGTTTTTGTTCCATTGTGTGGTTCCCTAAGTGTAGAGGCAAGATAATCTCTCCTATACACTTGGTGATCTTTCCTCCTATTCCAATCAGCTGTGCCTTTGATGGACGTAATTCTTCCTTGAGTTGCTGAGTCAATGAAAATTTGATGCAGCTTATAGCGGCTCCTGTGTCAATGAGAGCATCGACTAAGTGGTACTCCGTTTTTCCGGCTCCCAAATTCAAATATGGTTATGTCCTTTGTTGACCTCGGTTTTCAGTGGCTCTAAAATTAGCCAATGGGATGAGTTCCTCTCCTTGGAGATATCTCTCATCTCTCTCTCTCATCCACTCTTTTCGTTTCCTAATCCGCTCCAGTGCTTCTTGTCTGGCTTCCTCTCATATTCTTTCTTCCTCTAAACATCTATTTTTACCCGTTATCAATCGTGACATCATTTCTTCAGTCAATGGCTCTAAATATTTTTTTACTCGACAACCACTAATATAATTTGGTAATACTTCTCCATCTAGGGTTGCTAAGCTGATGGCTCCGCTGGTGGATATGTGATTGATGATTAATGGGCCATATCCTCTTTTTTGTAGTTTCTTTGCATGTTGTTTCAGGGTATATACCAAAACTAAATCTCCTTCCTTCAAATTTTTGTCTTTAACATGAGCATCAAAGTATGCCTTCTGTCGCCTTTTAGCAGCATAAATCCCTGCTACTGCTTGTAACCTAGTTTGATGTAGCTTCTCTATTTGATCCAATTGAGCTGAGAGTTCATGTGCATTCCACTCATAAGTTGTTGCTACTCTGAGAGTGGGTATTAAAATATCAATTGGCAAAATAGCATTTTGTCCATACACCAAGTTAAAAGGAGTAGTTCCTATGGCGGTCTTGTAAGCTACTCTGAATGCCCATAAAGCGTGATGTAATTGTTTATCCCAGTCAGATCTTCCGTGGTTGACAATTTTAGTGAGAATGGTGCAGAAGATTTTATTGGAACTTTCGGCTTGTCCATTAGCCTGTGGGTGATAAGGGGCTGATTTCTTATGAATTACCAAGAATTCATTCAGTAGGGCTTCTATTACTTCATTCACAAAGTGTGTGCCTCTATCACTCACAATTTCTATCGGTAGTCCAAATCTAGTGAAAACGTTCTCGAAGAGAAACTTGGCCGTAGTCCTTGCATCGTTTTTCTTGGTAGCTTTGGCTTCAACCCATTTGGTCAGATAGTCTGTGGCTACAATTATATACTCGGCGTGGGGTCCTTTAGCTGGGGGCTAATAGGTCCTATGAAGTCTATTCCCCATTTTGTGAAAGCTCTTGCACTCATCATGCGTTTCAGTGGCATTTCATCCCTTCTAATTGGATATTTCGTTCGTTGACATGTATCACACCGTTGAACATATGTGGTTGCATCCTGATGTAAAGTTGGCCACCACATTCCTGCAAAGAGAATCATTTTTGCTATTTTATCTGCAGAGAAATGTCCTCCTGTAGCTCCTGTATGTGCCATTTCTAAAACAACAAGATACTCGTCTTCATGAATGCATAATCACAAATGATTATCTCTTCCTCGTTTAAAGAGTTGTTTTCCAATAAGAGCATAGTCCTTGCTTTGTTCCACAAGTGATCATTTTCTTGCTAAAGTGGCTCCTTCTAGGTACTCTTGGGTCTTCAAGAACTTCACCAGAGGCATGCTCCATCTTGGTGCTACAGTGGAGTAGCATAGAGTGGAGTTCTCTTCTAGATTTTGTTCTTGACAAGTTGGGCAGGCTGATACATAGTTATGCGCATCCCTCTGCATGGTTGGCCAATATATACCTAATCTCTTTAGCGTTTTCCATGTCCCGTTTGTATTTAAATGAGTTTTCCATTGATTTACATGTGCTTTCTGAAGCCACATTTCCTGTTCCTCTTCTTCTACACATCTCATGAGTAATCCACTCGAGTCTTGGTGATACAGACTTCCAACAATGATATGAAGGTTTTTAGCCTTCCATAGGTCTTGGGTTCGGTTTGGTGTGATCCCATCTTTAGGTCCATGAGTGAGTATAGGGATCAACTTTTGTGCCCATTGGGGACATACTTCGAGGTCAAACAGGTACGTGTCAGGCAGATCATCCGGTACTCCTATGGGTGGTTCTCCATGTGTCATTCTTGATAGGTGATCCGCTCTTATGTGGGTATTTCCTTTCTTGACTACTACTTCAAAATCAAATTCCATCAACAATAGAAACCATCGTACTAGTCATCCTGTATTACAAGGCTTATTGATAAGTACAGTAGGGCTTGATGATCAATGAAGAATTTGAATTTGTTTGCCAATAAGTATTGTCGAAACTTCTTTACTGCATACACCATCACTAGGCCTTCTCTCTCAGTTGTGGTATAATTGCGTTCTGCTTGATTCAACTATCTACTGGCATAGGCTATAGGGTGATCTAACTTTCGTGCATCTGTGGGTTGAGCTAGGATGCAACCAATGGCAAACTTGGAAGCATCCACGTGAATATAAAACGGCTTATTCCAATTGGGTACTCAGAGGATTGGTGTTGAACTCAATCAACTCTTTAATTTGTTAAATGCCTTTTGACATTCTTCAGTCCAGTTAAACTGAGTCAATAATGCATAAAGAGGTCTAGCAATTATGGCATACATATGTATAAATCTTCGGTAGTATCCGCAATGTCCCATAAATGCTTGGACTTCCTTAGCAGTCTTTGGTCTTGGCAAATTCAGAATCACTTTGATTTTGTCTTCATCAGTTGAAATTCCATTTTTAGAGAAAATATGTCCTAATATTTTTCCTTGCCGAACCATGAAGACACATTTTTCTAGGTTGACCCATACTCTATATTGTCGACATTTGGCAAAGATCTTTTCTAGTTGAGGGATATGCTCTGATCGTATAGCTGAATAAGTGCATAAATCATCCACGTATACCTCCATACTCTTTCTCAGGAACTCCTTGAATACATGGCACATCAATCTTTGGAAAGTGGTTGGGGCATTGGTTAGGCCAAAAGGCATAACCCTAAAGGCATATACTCCCGATTTAGTTGCAAAGGCCGTTTTATGCTGGTCCTCAGGAGCAATAGCTTCCTGATTATAACCTAAAAAGCCGTCCAAAAAACTATAAACTTCCTTCCCTGCCACTCTTTCCAGAAGATGATCCGTGATGGGTAATGGGTAACTATCCCTTATGGTAGCGGCATTTACTTTTTTCAGATTTATGCATACTCTTAACTTACCATTCTTTTTTGGTACAACCACCAAAGGCGACACCCATTCTGTGTGTTCAATCTCATATATGAACCCAGCTTCTAACAACTTATCTATCTCTTCCTTTATCTTTGCTGAATAATGGCATCGTTATATGTGTATGGTCTTTGTTTGGAAGGTTTAGCTTCAGATGTCATAGGGATTCTATGTGCACATATAGATGGATCTACTCCTTTCAAATCCTTATATATCCAGGCAAAGACATCCCTGTATTCCCTTATGAGTCGCATTAACTCTTGTTCTTCCTCCATTGAAACATCCTATCCTATAAAAGAACATCAATCTTCTCCTTCCTCTAAGGTTACTACTATTTTCTTGGTCTGTTCTTTATTGTCATATGCTATTCCTGGCTGTGCTTCTCGTTTTGGCATTTGAGTAGCAATTCTTCTCTCTTCTACTTCATATTTTCTGAAGTGGGTGGGCACTTCAAATTGGTGTTGAGGCTTGTTTTCTTCATCATTTTTTGCTTTTTCTAATCCAAGCTCCTCTTCCTGTGTTGGTTCTTGATTTATTTCATTAGCTATGATACTTACTTCTTGATTTCCACTTTCTATTTCCATTTGCTCTTGCTCCATTTCAATGCTCTCGTAATCCTCTTTCCATTCTTTTTCAATTACTTCTCCTTCTTCAGCCTCTTGAAGAACTACCACATATAGACTAACGTCATATCCTTCCTCATCAATGCATTCATTCATGGTTATCACTTCTTCGTTTACACACACATCGAGAGTGGCTAAAATCTCCATCCAACCATGAGGTTCAAATTCTTCATCTAGGAATATTTGAGGCATATAGGCTGGATCTTGTACTCATCTAGCAATTCCTTGCCTTTGCTGCCATCCTTTTCTCCTATCTTCTTCCTTTTTGGTAGTTTGGCATATCCATAGATGAGTGTCTTCGTTCATCCATGATTGATCACTTGAACCTATACTATGAATCGACTGATTATCTTCCTCCTTATGAATCTGATTCCATTGTAAGGGGGGAACATCTTGATATGTATAGGTGTGGAGATTTATTCTTGTGGTGGTTCCTTCATGCTGTAGGTATACAACGTCTTTTCCCCAATCTTGCACTACCTTTCGTTGTCTCATGAAAGGTCTTCCATGTATCATTTCATAATTGCTTGGCCTTTCAATTGACATATCACTAAGGTGTGCTCAAACTCAACTCTACAAGTGGTAAAAACTACTTGTTCCAATAATCCCAAGGGTCGTTCAGTGTGTCCGTCTGCCATTTGTATCTTCATGCGTGTTGGTCTTAGAGCTGCTTTTCCCCATTTCTCCCAGATTTCTTTAGTGGCAATTCCTACTCCAGCTCCAGAATCTAAGATGGCTTTAGTGGTGTAACCCCTATAGGTAATTGGAAGTCAAGTGTTTCCTTCATCTCCCTCACTAAAATCTCCTACCTTATCAACTGGGATTTTTACTGTGTTTACTTGATGAGACATCTCCTTCTCGTCCACCTTGATTTCCAATTGGCTGGTCAGTTTCTCCTTCAAATGTGGTTTGATCCTTAACAGTTCTTCTAACGTCAGGGTACAAGGGATTTTTACCTTTTTAAGATGTTGTATGATATCCGATGTGTTGACTGATGGGTTCGGTTCTTTTCTCCTTATTGAGGGAATACAATATAATTCTGAATTATGTTCGTACTCTCCTGTGTAATTTGGCAAAACCTTTACAGTGTCATTTTCTTTGTTACTTGGATCCATTGGTAATATTTGTTCTGAATTCAATTCAGGTATTGAATTCTCTATTCCATCTTCTGCTTCTAGCTCTTCAAACGGTGGTTCAATTCCTTCCACTTTCTTCCATCTGTCTTCTTGGACTCTTGCCCAGAAATCTTTAGGCCATTCCCCTTCTACTTCGGGAACAATGGAGCCTTCCCTGTTATCCTCACAATACTTCCCATTATGTGTCTCACCTGCTTCGTTTTCGCGGGGTCCTTAGGGATGACACACTCTTGGAATTCTTTTTCAGGAATTCGTGAGCTAGGTAGTCGAAGGACAGGTTTTTCTAAGGTCTGTTGAGCCACTTCAATTAATTTTTTGCATATCTCCAACCTTCTTTCTCTAGGTCACCTCTAGGATATTCTCTTTCATGTTGTTCGATGGTAGGTCCTGCTCTTATTCATGCTTTGTATGCCTGAATCCACATGGCTAATTCTTCAAGCATGGGATCTGCTAAAACTGATCCTACCTCTTTTTTTGACTTTCCTTTCTGATTTCCTTCTTCCTCTTCTTATTTCTCTTTTAGATTTTGTTTGCTCTTCTCAATTTCCTTCTTTTGTAGCAATTTCTTTTCCTTTATCCTATCTCTACGGTTCTTCCATCTTTGTGTTCGTTTGCTTACAACACTTCTCTCAGGCTCTTCCGAGTCTTCAACTATTTGATTATGGTCATAAGATGAGTCATATGGTTCATTACTAGGCAATGGTGTGGCTGGGACTATTGCTCTCTCAAGGTTTTCTTCAAGTTGAGCCATTTTTACTGGGACAACATTCTGCGGATGGGGTGGTTGTTGTCCTAACACCAGTTGTGGTTGATTGTACCCTTGATAAGCATATGGTCGTGGTACAAGTACTTGCTGCTGATATGTGGGATATCTGAAGGCTTCTCCTCCTAGTTCTCTTTGGGGGTATCCATAAGGTCTCATGACAGGTTGTACAGGTCTTGATTGCATATTGTAAGGACAATTTTCCGTGCTGTGATTTGTGTATTTTTGTTCTATGCTGCAATATTGTAAAGCGCCTGGAACGGGTGGTCTATTGTAAGCATAGGCAAGTGGTGGAACTATTCCCCTAGTGCACAAATGAGATGGATGATCTCCTCCACAATGCATACATCTTCTAAGCATGGGCACTCTCATTGGGTTGTTGGGGTAGTTCCTCAGTCCTTGAACATTCAACTTCTTTGTTACTAAGTCGGCTATTTCCTCTACATTGTTCTTAGGGTTTGATGTGCTGCTGGCTGAATCTTCACTTTTGATACTACCTTGAGGTATTTTCAGATCCTCCGCTAGATTGTCTTCTAAGTCAATACATTCTTTCATACGTTCTTGCAAAGTTTGTACTCTTTTCACATACACCAGAGATCTTGATGATCCATTCAATAATCCTTCCAAAAATAATGACACCATTTTGTTTTGAGTGGGCCTCTCTTCCACTAGGCATCTATCCACATACTGTTTGAATATTCTTGCTGCCAATCTCACTCATTCTGTAGGAGCTTGCTTAAAGCTATGAATCAACGATGACGAGTTGTTTTTAATTATAGACTTAGTGAATTCCTCAATCATTTCTTGATAGACTTGTTCCATGTTCTGGAAATTATTTGGATCTAGTGGCTGGAACCATGCTAAAGCTGTATCTGTCAAAGTTAGACCAAAAGATTCATATTGGATCAAGAAATCTTCTACTTGTTCAGCTCTGATTACTTGCTTAAATTCAGCTATATGATTGTACGGTTCGCTAGAGCCATCATAGTGGTTTCTCATGCATTTGGCAACTTGAATTGGCCTTAATCTTCTTCCTGCTTCAGGCGGTCTAGGCATTACAGGGAGAACTGGTCTTCGAATGGGTATATCAGGTCTTCTTGCTACAGGTGGTCTAACTGGGGTAGGAATTCCACTCCATGGGTCAACAGATGGTTGAGGCCGATAATTAGGGTTATTTGCAGGCATAGCAAATTGTACGTGTGCTCTGACCGGGATTTGAGTTTGTTGTGTTTGTCCTGACTGCTGAAATGAATTATTCTGAGAGGTTCCATGTGGGTTTCGTGAAGTAGTGGCTTGATCCCTCTGGGGAAACACGGGAATGTTCTGATATTTCAACCAGGCTCTCTCTGAATCTGTTAGGGGCCAATACCTTCTCTGATTTTTATCCAAATATGTGATAATGGTCGGGAAGTCAAGATCTTGTAACTCATAAACCGTAACTGGATTAGGGGTTTCTTCCCATATTGAAGAGTGGGCTCTAAGGAGATGCTCCATTCCATTGATCAAATACACATCCATTAAGGAGTCATCTTGGGGAACCAAGTCTCCTCTCCAAACCTTAACAACAGTAGATCTCCCTCTAGGTGTGGTCACTTGCACTTCATCTCTGTCTTCATTAGGGTTTAGAGCAGTGTTTTCTTCCCCAAGTTCATTGATATTTTCAGGATGTTCTGTAACAACATACTGGATATCCCTTTTATCCATATACAATCCTCCTGCATACTTAACTGCTGGCCTAGGCATTATGTAAGCATCTGAAGCCTTCTTCAGTCTGGCCACCGATCTGTTTAGACCATCTAGGTAGACAGGTGTCTCATGTTGATTGGTGGTCACATATTCTAAAGATGTTTGATATTCTCCCTCAATAATTGACATCATGCCAATCGTTGGTGCAATGTTTTGCATATCCTCTGAAGCCATAGGAATTTCTTCTTCTGACTCACTATAGGTTTTAGAATAATGTAAACGGCTACTTGGTTAGGCTACACTTCCTACAGAAGAGATCACACTTCTTCAGCTTCCTAGGGTTCTCCCAGATCTTAGGTTCATCCACTTAAAAGCTCTGATCAGCCCTTGCCAACCTCTAGCTTCTAGAGCTCTTCACCAAGGGTCAGAATTCTAGAAAAATTTGGTGGGGACAGGACTAATTGTGAATCCTCAAGTCACGATACTTGACCTCCAAAAAAGTTCACGATACTCGACCTTAGACTCAGACGATATACGATATGTACCCGAGACGATACACGATACTTCACGGGAGACGATATTCGATACTTGGATAAAGACGATACTCGATACTCAGCAGACACGATACACGATACTTGAGTTCACATGATACACGATACTTGAGTTCACACAATACACGATACACGATACTTGAGTTCACACGATACTTGAGTTCACACAATACACGATACACGATACTTGATAAGTATCGCGATCAGGGATCTCACGATACTCGATACTTGGTAAGTATCACGATCAGGGATCTCACGATACTCGATACTTGGTAAGTATCGCGATCATGGATCTCACGATACTCGATACTTGGTAAGTATCGCGATACTCAACCACAGGAGATCACGATACTTGTCAGGTATCGCGATACTCGACCGCGGGAGAACACGATACTTGACACTTTTCAACTTTTTGCATGTGTTTTTTTGGATTTTAATTTCATACACATGTGCCTAGAGTGCATCTACCCTCCCCTTTTAACCTGAATCAGAAAATTACTTCTTCTCTACCACGGTATGTCCTACACGATACTTCACGCAGATCATTTTTTCTGAAATGCTTAATTTATGTGATAAGGATGAGAGAATGATATATGTGCTTACCTTAGGTACTCTCCCTCAACCCTTTAACCACGCTGACTTGCTCTCCGCAGCTCATACAGCTCGGAATTGAGCTAACGATACTCGACAGCAACCTCTCACGATACTTGTTCAAGAGACAAGTGGCTTACAAAATGACATTTTTTGGCTTTTGTACTTTTGAATTTTCCTACTCACTAAGAAAAAAAAACAACAAGACAAAGACTGAAAGCTACTCTAATTACTTGACCTACTCCCTTACTCCTCCTACTCTACTCACTCCACTCACTTCCCTAGACTAATAACTCACTACACACACTTCAAGAGTGAGAAGTAGTAAGTGCCGATGAATGTGACTTACCAAAGAAGAGAAAATCACTACTCCTCCTCTCACTTCAATGCAAAAAGCTACTTACCATCACACGAATGCCTCGGTTTGATTCGACACTCCCTGGCAACGCTGCCAAAAAACGTGTGTACCTAAGAACCAACTTATGGACTTGTGGAGAAAGAGACTATACCTCAATCCCCCTCAAGTGCATATAGTGGGGATTCATGCATTAATTATCAATCCAATGAGTATCAAAACCTAGCCGAGTGTATGAAGACATGCATTCAAATGACGATCAATGCAAGTGAGTTACTCAAAGAGTGCAAACAAGGCAGAGACTAAAGCAAACAAGGTTCAACTGTCAGTCATGGTGTTGCGATACTTGGTGAGGCAGCCAACAATAAATTGAGCTTTTCTTACAACTCCGAGCTCCAAATATAGCAAATAGCATATGCGTTTCGAAGCTCTCGAGAAGACGCATCAAATCCTGGTATTTTCACTCAATTCTGATGCTTCTACATCAAGTTGTGAGCAAAATACTGAGTCACGGGAATGACCTTCCTACACTTCAGCACTTCCTACACTTCATACACACCCTCACCGCAGCAAACAAACGCTTTCATGGATAGACAACACTTCCTAACACTCTTTCCAAGCAACACACATGCATACAAGCTCACAAAGAAGAAGATACAGAGAGGAGAAGACACAAATTCGAATTTCTGTGCTCTTGATTCTCACAATGGTAAAAAGTCTCTACAAAGAGTCACAAATTGACTTATATACATGTGCCTTAAAAATGGTCCTTTCACACAAGAGACCGGCACTTTATTCACTAAAAGGCTAATTTCCTACTAATTTACATGGGTAAGCTACTAATCTTCTGTGGGGATGTATCTAGAGGACTCCTCTAGTGCATTTACAACGGAAAATATATTACAGAATGATTATGATACAAAAATAAGGTGTCCAAATTGGAAAAATTTTGGGGCCCTTTTTTTTCTCTGCCTTGTGCTCTCTTTGCTCTGCAACACTCTCCCCCTCTTTGTCTCTGTCGTCCCTTGACAGGCTTTACTTCTTGTCTTTCCCTTGTTGTCTGCACGCATCCCTTGGTCAGTTCTGCCTACTGGTTGGACTGGTGTTCCGTTTTAATGGCCTTGTTCTTGATTTTTTCTTTTACATCCTCTCGGCCTGATGCATTTGTACTGCCTGTTCTTTTCTTTTCATCGCCTGCAACCCTTGGTCAGTTCTGCCTGTTTGTTAAACAGGTGTTCGGTTTTGATGGCCTCTTCTTCATTCTTGTTTTACATCCTCTGGGCCTGATGCATTCGTCTTGCCTAATAAGTCGGGTTGCCACGCACGCCACCAATGGAAGGTATGAGGATGTGATCCTTCAGCCTTCGATCTAGACCTTCCAAAGATCAAGAGGTTGAAGCACCCTCTTGTGGTTTCGGAACCGCTGGATATCTTCTTCCACATCTTCATGGATACTTTCCTGGCCCTGGTTCCTCCTTCCACCTATGTGCTTTTTCCTTGATATATGCCCCTGCCGGGCTCTGTGCAGAGATGGGTGTTGCACCCCTGTGGGGCTTCTTGCAGAGATGTATCTTCGGATATGATCTTTTCAGTGAAGCTTCTTTCGTTGTCTTCTTCTTTTCTTCTTTTTGCTTGTTTTTGTTCGTTGTCTGGCGTGACTTCAACTTGATTGATCTCTGTCCAATCTTCATTGTGTGTTTCTGTTTGTATATCTGTATCCACGGTGTCCTTCTCACGGCTTGATTCTTCATTAGAGCTTGATTCCTCCAATCCTATTTCTTTGTATCTGGAAGGTACTTGATGAGTTGCTTTATCCTTCTGTTTCTTTTCCTGGCTTGCCTGTCTGTAATGGTGACCTTGAATATTCAAAATTATTTGCCCCCGCATATACAGATGCATTTCTTCCAGGGTTGTAGAGAGATCTCTCATAGTAATTGGTTGTTGGGTCCCACGAATCTTCGGTAACACATGGTGTAGCTCAAGCGTAAGCACCACCTCCTTTACTTGTCAATCCGCGGAGACGTGAGGACCGGTATGAAGACCACGAGCAAGTGAAGGCACAAGTGCGTGAGTGAAAGCACACAAACATGCACACACATACACACACACGCGCACAAAGTAAGATCAAAGAGAGGAACAATGGAAGGGCTTTGATTACAAAAGAAATCTATTACAAAACTGAAATCTACAAGAAGCTAACCCCAAAAATGAGCTCTCAAGCTCTTTTTATAGGTTTTTGACTAGTTTCTGCCCTGTCCAGACCCAGTGTCCGGCCTAGTTAAAAATTAGGTTCCAGGGTTTATTTGAGGGCTCAAACGACGTCTAAAAATTATGAAAATTGGTACAATGGTACTTCTAATGCTCCTCAAGCTCGAGGACTCCTCGGCTTGCACAAGATGGAGCTACAAAAATAGAAAATGGTATTTACAATGGTTTTAGTGATGGAAATCACTAGTTTTGTAGGGGATTCTTCTGAAGAGTTGACATGTACTTCATGGAGCTCCCTACTTGCTCCTTCTTCTTGTGTGTGTCCACCTTTCTGATGTGCTTTCATGCTTGTGCTTGACCTTGAGTTCCAACACTCCCCTCCCTCTCGAGTCTGTCGTCCCTGAAAGACCCTTGTTGTAGTGGTTGTTCCATGTAGTGCTTTGAGAGGTAGTATCCATTCTGTGTGAACAAGAGCCATCTATCTTCCAAATTTGGAAGCGTCGGTTGTCCGGTTCTTCATTTGTCACTGCAAGCCTTTGCAAGTCGTAGTCCCTTGGTATGTGTGTCTTTTGTGGATTCCGCATGAATGCATCGTTGTGAGCTTTCAAAGATTGTGAGTTGCTCAAATGAGGTTATCAAGATTGAGTGGAGCAACTACTAGCTTCGAATTGCTTCCTAGGTATTGATGTTGCCCCCAGGATGTCTGCTAGCTCTTCTAAAGATGATGTTCAGAGTAGTCATGCCAAGTACTCATAACCCCTAGTGAATGATGGGTAAGTGTGTTAGTGCATGGGTTGAAAAAAGTATGTGCCTTGTGCACGGCCTTGTAATGTAGCCCTATGCATGCTTACTTGGAAAATGCATTGGAAGAAGTATGGTGCAAAAATTTGGGGTCTTGAGCTAAGTGCTCAAGGGTATGCTGATGACAAGGTTTCCTACTCTATCATGGTTATAATGTGGCCCAAGCAGGAGATTCTTACCATAAGGAAAGGTCAGTCGATGCGGATCTCTTCGTGTTGTACATCTTTCATCATGATGGACCATTGGTTGGTTTATCATTGTCGATGAATGCCCTGGTTGATGGTCCACATAAGCATGACTCATTCATGTTCCATAAGCCAAACCTAGGAACGAGCTCTCTCTCGCTTTTCTTCTCTCACTCTTTTTTTTTTCTTTCTTTTTTTTTTTTTTTTGAAAAAATATCACAAAACAAGAACACAAAAGTTAGTATTAATAGAAATATTTGACATATGTCAATGTGCTCTTGTGCTTGGGATTCTCAAGTGTGTCTATGCACGGCCGTGTAATGTGGCCCTATATTAATGCATACTTTGGAAATGCATGACCTGAATGGTGCAAAAGACAGGGTTGTGCAAGGAGCACATGGTTATCCCTCGTTAAGGCTTGATGTCACTTGCAGTTGTTGATGCCATCTTTTCTGGAGGTATCCATTGTATCTCGAGATGACAACTGATCATTTCTCCTTATAGGGATCCATTTGAGAACGGTCTGTGACTGGGTAGTGATCACCTTTGGCCGCTTCATGTTTGAATGATTTCGTGAGGGTTTGATCCATCGTGGTTGGCTCTTTACTTTGGTGGATGCTACCGGTACTTTCGTCTTCCAAACCCATATCCTTGCAGAAGAGGTTCTTTGATCTTTGTTGGAGCTCTGAGCTTGATTCAGTCCTTTACCTCGCCTTGGTGTCTTTGTTGTGCAGATTGTTGCCTTGAAGTCCCCCCCTGGATTTTTTATGAGGTTAGGCTTGATTGCTTGTGATCCTTGGATTGGAAGTGGTCTTTCTTGAGGATAAGTCATGGTAGGCCTAGACAATAGATTTTGAAGTCTAGTGTGAGGGGGCTGATTTTGTGCAAGGGCTTTCTTTGGTACCCATATCATAGTGCGATTTGGTTGGGCTCTAAGTAATTTCTTGGCCACCCAAATTTGCTTGACATTACCAAGAAAATGTGATTTCTGTTTCTTGATGTAAGGGTCTTTTGGGCCTTCTATGTGAGTTTTTTGAGAAAACTCATCTTTACATGGGGAATGCAATAAGGGTTGATCTTCTATACCTACCTCAGACTTATGCAAGGGATCAATGGGTTGTGTGGTTTGAGATTGATCTAGAGATTCATCGAGACATTTATCCTTATTACACATAGAATCCCTAGGTGTACAAATGGGTGACGGATTGTCATGATTCACCCTAGAGTCGACCTCCTTTTCCACATCAGTGATACACAACATTGGTTGATCATCTCCTTCTTGACCATCTGAGTGTAGATCATCCCTACTTATGGCTTCATGAGGGGAATCCAAATTTACAGGAAGAGAGGGTCCTTTCACATCCCCCAAACACTTGGAGTCCTCCATTTCTCCATTCTCTAAGGTTTCCTGTGATTTACTCAAAGAAGGATTAGATTCAAAAACATGAGTAGAAAGAAAAATTTTTTCATGAAAAGTACACTCTTTGAAAAGATGATTTTGCCCCCAATTATCATAAGGTGGATAGTCAATAGGATTTTCCATAGACATATATGTAGAAGCACAGATAATAGGTGGAGAAGGCACCTCAAATTCTTGATGATTTTGTGTAATGAACCTTTGGGTGCCAATGATCAAGTCTTCATCTATACAATCCATGACAAAGAATGTTTCCAAAAATTGCACATCATCCACCATAACAGGCAACACAACTTTACCCATGCATTCATAATGTTCCCCATCCATGAGGATAGAAGGATGGTTTGTTGGTTGAATGTTCTCAAAGATAATGGTCACTAGGTCAATATGAATTAAATTCCACTCACAATTAGGATTGAAATAAACACCCAACCTTCTATGGTCATATCCTATTCTGATATCCACAAAAGTATTATCATATTCTCTTGTTGCAAATAAGGATCCAACCCCCCTAGACATTTCCCCCGTTTCTTTGACTCCTTGCAATTTTTCTCTAGATGTTTCACCTTTATGTGAGATTATCTCCTGTATTTCATGTTTATCTCCCTCCTTTTTTTCAATCTTAGCCCCTTTTCTTCTATCTTTTGCTTTTTTCTTTCCCATGACACAATTTTCTCCCCCTTGGTATTGCTCAAAAATCCTTGGGAGCCCCCTTGGTTTCCTAGTCCCACTTGAGGGTCAACTTCAAATTATCCTATCTCAAAATCAAGCTTTCCAACGAGCTATAGAGCTCAAAAAATGGACTTTGGATGAAAAAGTTATGCCAATTCAGGCTCCTGGGGGTCAAAACAGGCAAATAGGACCTTTGGAGAAAATCGCGATTTTGTACCTTGAGAATCGTGTTCACAAAATCGTGTTTTCACAAAATCGTGTTTTGAAAATCGCGATTTTGATCACAAAATCGTGTTTCTGAAAATCGTGTTTTTTGACATGAAAATCGCGATTTTGATCACAAAATCGTGTTTATGAAAATCGTGTTTTTTTTACATGAAAATCGCGATTTTGAGCACAGAATCGTGTTTTTTGAAAATCGCGATTTTGACTCAGAGAATCGTGTTTTTTTTTTCACAAAATCGTGTTTTTTTGCTGAAAATCGTGATTTGTGAGAATCGCGATTTTGAGCCCGCTGAAAATCGTATTTTCTCATAATCGTGTTTTTGGCATGAAAATCGCGATTTTGAGCACAGAATCGTGTTTTAGAGAATCGTGTTTTTTGACATGAAAATCGCGATTTTGAGCACAGAATCGTGTTTTAGAGAATGGTGTTTTTTGACATGAAAATCGCGATTTTGAGCACAGAATCGTGTTTTTGAAAATCGCGATTTTGACTCAGAGAATCGTGTTTTTTTCACAAAATCGTGTTTTTTTGCTGAAAATCGTGATTTGTGAGAATCGCGATTTTGAGCCCGCTGAAAATCGTATTTTCTCAGAATCGTGTTTTTGGCATGAAAATCGCGATTTTGAGCACAGAATCGTGTTTTAGAGAATCGTATTTTTTGACATGAAAATCGCGATTTTGAGCACAGAATCTTGTTTTAGAGAATCGTGTTTTTTGACATGAAAATCGCGATTTTGAGAACAGAATCGTGTTTTTGAAA
Organism: Ceratopteris richardii; assembly: GCA_020310875.1. Lineage (NCBI taxonomy): Eukaryota > Viridiplantae > Streptophyta > Polypodiopsida > Polypodiales > Pteridaceae > Ceratopteris > Ceratopteris richardii. The sequence goes on from CM035407.1 coordinate 138,062,295, forward strand.
ATCAAGATTTTGACTCAGAGAATCGTGTTTTTTTTCACAAAATCGTTTTTTTTTTTTTTTTCACAAAATCGTGTTTTCTCAGAATCGTGTTTTTGGCATGAAAATCGCGATGTTGAGCACAAAATCGTGTTTCTGAAAATCGCGATTTTGAGCAAACAAACGTGATTACACAGAATCGCCTTTTTTCTTCACAAAATCGTGTTTTTTTACTGAAAATCGTGATTTGTGAGAATCGCGATTTTGAGCACAACCACAGAATCGTGATTCTGAGAATGACCACAGAATCGTGATTTTTTCAGCCAACTTTTAGGCGGGAAAACAAAAAATCGTGATTTTTCAAAAAATTTTGAATTTTCACAGAATCGCGATTTTCATCACAGAATCGCGTTTTTTGGCGGGAAATTCAAATTTCTGAGCGCCGGCTATGGCAAGCTCCGTATGAGCAGAAAATCATGAAAAAAACACAGCGCTTGCTCTCCCTTGCTTCTCCTAACTCCTTCCCACACAATAATGCATGAAAAATGGTATGAAGATGGTGAAAATGCACTAAAAAACAAGAATTTTCTATGAAGAAGAAGGTGGAAGAAGGTGGAGATGATGATGATGATGAAGATGAAGAGGAAAAAACAGAAAATGAACTGAAATGACAGTTTTTTTACCTTCCAACGTCGCAAATCTATGATCTTACCATCACAACGCTCGTCCTCGAAGCTCTCTCCCCGGCAACGGCGCCAAAATTTGGTGTAGCTCAAGCGTAAGCACCACCTCCTTTACTTGTCAATCCGCGGAGACGTGAGGACCGGTATGAAGACCACGAGCAAGTGAAGGCACAAGTGCGTGAGTGAAAGCACACAAACATGCACACACATACACACACACGCGCACAAAGTAAGATCAAAGAGAGGAACGATGGAAGGGCTTTGATTACAAAAGAAATCTATTACAAAACTGAAATCTACAAGAAGCTAACCCCAAAAATGAGCTCTCAAGCTCTTTTTATAGGTTTTTGACTAGTTTTGGCCCTGTCCAGACCCAGTGTCCGGCCTAGTTAAAAATTAGGTTCCAGGGTTTATTTGAGGGCTCAAACGACGTCTAAAAATTATGAAAATTGGTACAATGGTACTTCTAATGCTCCTCAAGCTCGAGGACTCCTCGGCTTGCACAAGATGGAGCTACAAAAATAGAAAATGGTATTTACAATGGTTTTAGTGATGGAAATCACTAGTTTTGTAGGGGATTCTTCTGAAGAGTTGACATGTACTTCATGGAGCTCCCTACTTGCTCCTTCTTCTTGTGTGTGTCCACCTTTCTGATGTGCTTTCATGCTTGTGCTTGACCTTGAGTTCCAACACATGTGTTCTCTTTGATTGTGGTGTCTCTTGAGCTTCTTCCTCTCTTAGGCGTTTAGTCCCTGTCATAGGCATCTTTGAGCTGGTTCCTACTTCTTCAACCGCGATGAGTGTTTTCTTTTTCTTTGGGACAGTTGCTGACTTGGCATATTTGGCTAACTTTGTTGATGTTGGCATCACGCGCAAGCAGTTCTTCATATCCAATGCCTAATAAATAAGTAGGGTCAAGGCCGAGCTACCATTCAGAAACTTTTTTTGACCCCACTTCTTTTTTGCTTCAAATAGACCTTCTTGAACATAGGGAGTCATATTTACTTGATTTGTGACTTGCCTCATAGCATGTGAAATCAGTTGCACCACAATCTTTTGAGGTGTTGTATATCTATGCATGCTTGGAAAACAAAAGTGTTGATGCACTAATTGAACAGCCTCTTCAATATCAGTTCTACTGATTTCCAAAAAGGATCGCTTTTTAGTATCATGACATTCATCTTCATTAGTGTGTCCTTCTTGATTGCATCCGAAAGCTCGGTTAATTAGTTTGTGAGTAAATTGAATTATCTTCCAAGCACCAACTTTATCTAGTACTCGTGCCTCAGGAACTGATATCTTATTCGATGCAGGCTGGAGTGTATTCATCACTTGCGTACATCTCTGAAAATCTGGCAAATATATTGGAAGTCTTAAAAATGCATCAATTCTAGCTTGAGTCCAGACATCTCTCATGCGCGGTAATCCTTGTACGATAGTCTTGAATTCTTGCGACATGATAGGGAAATAGTGATCCCGGTCCATAATCTTGATGGTTGCCATGAAAATGAGATCCGATACTGGTTGGTCATCCAGAAACCAATGGCCTCTTGCTTTTGTTATTGATTCCAATGGAAGAAGTTGGACCTCTTCCTCTTGCGTTGCTTCGGAATTAGTAGATTCCATCTGCACTCAATATAGAGTATGAATTACTGGCAAGATAGTATCAAAATTGTCCTTCAGGTGTCTTTCATAAGATTGGCAATGCTCCGCGTGAATGGTGTCGTCCCTTCCCCGTGGGTGTGAGAAAGGTAATACCTGGGATTTTTCATACTTTTAGATATTTTTATGTTTTTGTCTGAAAGAAAAACAGAAAAGTTAGTTCATAGCCGAAGCGGTTATTAATTTTTTAGTAATTTTCATTAGATTATGTACAAGTGCTCTCCTATTTCCCAAGAGAAAAACATGCTTCACTATCTTGAAATAGAAGAATAACGTGCCGAATGCTTGGCCTTGTAATGTGGCCCTATTATGCATACTTTGGATTCTGGTAACTCCAAATGCGTGCAACTCGAATTATTTGGTAGATGTATACAGCTTGTCTTGTCTTTTGGCATCCAAATCTGCTTTATTCTATTGAGAGAAATCATGTTCCCAACCTTCATGGTGAATGTGATGCTTCTCATTTGGTGCTTCTGCTTTGTCTCCTTTTTGAATCTTGGAATGACATGTGAATTGTATGTAGACTCTTGCTCTATCCTGTAGCAGTTTAGCTTCTGTCGCTTTGCCTTTAGATCATACTAATTTTCCTTGTTCATTGGTTTGTCCTCTTTGATGATTGTCATTTGAGTACATGACTTGGGAATCCATATTTGTGTGCGGTCCGACTAGGTGGCTACCACCTTCTTAGGAATCTATACTCTAGCAATTCTTTGTGGAACTGAATATCCAGAATGATTTACATACTGGTTCTGTGGGTTCTTCTGATGTAGCAAGTAGTTCTTTTGTTGAAGATATGCAGCCATTTGGTCCTTCCTTATCCAAGCTTGTCGAGTGTCAGGAATGGGGTATATTCTAATAGGTGCAGACTTGGGATTACTCGGAGAACTAGTCTCTCTTGTGCATGGTTCTTCGCTAAGGCTGTTTTCAGATAGAATGACACTCTTGTGACTTGCTAGATTAGAAAATGGCGTGCAAGCATACTTCTGTGTATCCTCACATGAAGTACTCGATGAAGGGGTTTCCATAGTGCTAGTGAACATACATGCATCACTTTCTTCATTTGAGTGAGTTTTTGGTTCTATACTTGCGGCTTTGATTGGTCCTTCGTCTAGCATGCTGAATACTTCACGATGTCCTATCTTGGCCGACATGTATCCTAAGGCCAATTTAATAGTTACTTCATATTCATATATCCAGTCTTGTCCTAACACGAGCTCTTCCAATAAATCCAGATCGTGACATACTAAGAGTTTTTGTTCCATTGTGTTGTTCCCTAAGTGTAGAGGCAAGATAATCTCTCCTATACACTTGGTGATCTTTCCTCCTATTCCAATCAGTTGTGCCTTTGATGGACGTAATTCTTCCTTGAGTTGCTGAGTCAATGAAAATTTCATGCAGCTTATAGCGGCTCGTGTGTCAATGAGAGCATCCACTAAGTGGTACTCTGTTTTTCAGGCTCCCAAATTCAAATATGGTTGTGTCCTTTGCTGACCTCGGTTTTCAGTGGCTCTAAAATTAGCCAATGGGATGAGTTCCTCTCCTTGGTGATATCTCTCATCTCTCTCTCTCATCCACTCTTTTCGTTTCCTAATCCGCTCTAGTGCTTCTTGTCTAGCTTCCTCTCGTATTCTTTCTTCCTCTAGACATCTATTTTTACCCGTTATCAGTCGTGACATCATTTCTTCAATCAATGGCTCTAAATATTTTTTTACTCGACATCCACTGATATAATTTGGTAATACTTCTCCATCTAGGGTTGCTAAGCTGATGGCTCCGCTGGTGGATATGCGATTGATGATTAATGGGCCATATCCTCTTTTTTGTAGTTTCTTTGCATGTTGTTTCAGGGTATATACCAAAACTAAATCTCCTTCCTTCAAATTTTTGTCTTTAACATGAGCATCAAAATATGCCTTCTGCTGCGTTTTAGCAACATAAATCCCTGCTACTGCTTGTAACCTAGTTTCATGTAGCTTCTCTATTGATGGAGAGTGTTAATCTCCAAAAGAATAACTTATTCTTGTGATTAGAGCACCTCTATACCAAGAATAAGTCAAAACTTTCCACTCATTTTGAGGATCAACTACTAATTACCAAAAGATTAACAAATCTGTGAAGAAGATGATACACAGAAAAGTCTGCTGCATTGTTCATTCACATTGACCTATCAAATCTGTAAAGTTTTTTATGAAACTTTGTACAAATCATCTCCTAGAGATTGCGCATCTACTCCAAGTTGAATCACTTCAAAAGGTTAAGTATAACTTGAGAAATTGATTTCACAAGTTACCTATGTCAGAAACTGTCATCCAAAACAGTCGACTTTACACCTGTAACTTTTAAGACTTGGTTCTCCTTGAATAGAACCCGTTTTACAAAATGCTTCTAGACATAAGTAGCTTATCTTCCAACTTAAAGATTAAGCCCTCACTCATGCAAAACTTTAAACTGTGCTAGGAGAAATGACCAAAACATTAACTTCGAAATCTGCGCCTGTTTTAGGAACCAGTGAACACACTTCACATATGAATGTTCCTACACTTAATTCACTCAGCCTGATTACAATTGGAAGCTCAAACTTTGCACAGAGGTCAAGCAACTCTCAACTTATACTTGTACAAAAACATTTCACAATTGATCTACTGTAGAAGGAGAACACGCAGAAACATCGGGCGCAAAACTTTTTTATTTTCTCAGAGAAATTACAACTGAGTGATGAGAGATAACTCAACTAACTTTTCCTCTATCACATGACTTCTAACTTCCTCATTCTTGGCTTCTAACTATTGTCACATATGCTCTCATACATGCCCCGACTTTTCTCAAAGTATTTATAGATAATTTGTACATGATTCTTACTGAACAAAAAGATCTAAGTCATCTATGACTATGCTAATGTACATATGTGTACACTTCTCTTGTCCTCTGAATGTAATCTTCTTCCACACTTTAGGAATTGATTCTTCCTTCATCATTTGATCTTTCAAGCCTTCAATTGGTGATTGGTCTGCACCAACAACTCCCCCTCAATCATCAATTGAGGTTTTCTCTGTCTTCTTTATACTTGCCATATCTTTAAACCTTTGTAACTTAGGTCCATCCAGACTCTTTGTCATCATATCTGCCACTTGTTCTTTTGTTGGAGTGTACATCACTTCAATCTCTTTATCAAGTACCTTTTCCCTCAAGAAATGATACTGAATCTCTATATGCTTAGTCCTGGCATGAAAAACAGGGTTAGCTGCCAAATACAAAGAACTCATATTGTCTCCAAAAATTATTGGAGTACTATGATTAGTCTCAAAACTTTTCATCAAGGTCTTCAACCATATCACTTCCTTTGCAGCTTCTACCATTCCCTTATACTCAGCTTCTGTAGATGATAAAGCAACTGTATGTTGCTTCTTTGAACACCAAGAAACTAACTTATCTCCAATATAACATAGATATCCATGAGTAGACCTCCTATCATCTGAGTCACCTGCCCAATCTGCATCACTAAACACTTTGATTCTTGTGTCAGAAGTGAAACCATAGTACAAACCTTCACTTAGGGTTCCTTTAATATATCTGAGTACCCTTTGGGCTGCAATCCAATGAGTCTTCTTTGGACAATGCATGAATTATGACAACACACCTACTGCATATGATAGATCTGGCCTTGTCAAGGTAGCATAGATTAAACTACCTACCAAACTCTGATATTTCTTCATGCCATTGAATTCTTCACCTCCATACCTGCTTAATTTATGATTTACCTCCAATGGTGTGGTTGAGGTCCTGCAATCTTCCATGTTAAACTTGACTAGAAGATCCTTCAAGTATCTCTCTTGTAAAACATATACTCCATGTTGAGTATACACAATCTGCATTCCTAGAAAATAAGATAAGTTTCCCAAGTCACTTATCTTAAACTCCTTCTCTATTTGTCTTTTGAGTTCATTGATTCCTTGAGCATCTGTTCCTGTAACAATAATATCATCAACATAAATGCACATGTAAATGTATCCATTTTCACTTGCCTTCACTAGCAAGCTACTATCTGCCTTTGATGCTTGAAAACCACATTCATTCAAGAACTTGACCAATCTGTAATTCAAGCTCTTGGGGCTTGCTTCAACCCATATAAAGCTCTTTTGAGCTTACACACATAATCTGATCCAATTGATTCCATGAAGCCTTTTGGTTGCTCCATATATACTTCATCTGCAATATAACCATTTAGAAAAGCATTTTTCACATCCAATTGTGATAATTTCCATCCTTTGCAAGCAGCAATAGCAATCAATGTCCTAATTGTAGACATCTTAGCAACAGGACTAAAGGTTTCATCATAATCTACCCCATAAGTTTGGGCATAACCTTTGACCACAAGTCTAGCCTTATATCTAGACACCTTACCATCTGCAAACCTCTTTGTTTTATATACCCACTTGCATCCAATGACCTTCTGATTCTTTGGTCTTGGTACTAGTTCCCAAGTTTCATTTTCAAGTAGAGCATCATACTCTTCTTGCATTGCCTTCTCCCAATTCTGTTTACCTTTGGCTTCTTCATAAGTGGTTGGATCTTCTTCTGTTTTAACAATGTAGGCATAATCTTTTGTTGTTAGGAAAGATGTATCATAACTATACCTTATAGGTTCTTTCCTTTCCCTTGTAGATCTCCTGATTTCTGCACTTCTTGAAGTTTCAGCCTCATTTGATTCTGGATCAAATCTTGGCCCTTCTTCTACATGATCCTGCACTCTACATCTAGAGTCAACTTCATCAACAATTTCTTCACATACTTTTACCTTTGCCTTTCCTTTCCTTTGTATTTCTTCAACACCTGTATACTCATTTGGTGATCCTGTATACCACATGTTTTGCTCATCAAATGTTACATCTTTAGTAACAAGAAATTGCTTTGTGGATGGACTCCACAATCTGTAACCCATCTGTCTATCATCATATCCAATAAACACATACTTCTCTGCTTTTGGTTCTAGCTTATGTCTTAATTGTGAAGGAACATAAGCATATGCAATACATCCAAATACTTTACAATGATCAAGACTAGGCTTCTTACCCCACCATGCTTCATAAGGGGTTCCTCCATCCAAAGCTTTGCAAGGCAACCTATTCACAAGGTATGTTGCAGTGTTAATGGCTTCTGCCCATAAGTAATTTGGACAATTCTTTTCCTTCATCATGGCTCTTGCAAACTCTACAAGAGTCCTATTCCTCCTTTCTGCTACTCCATTCTGTTGAGGGGAGTACCTGCAAGTTACTTCTCTTTTGATACCTGCATTCCACAAATAATCATCAAACTCTTTTGAGAAATACTCTCCCCCTCCATCTGATCTTAACCTCTTTAGCTTTTGTCCTGTGATCCTTTCTGCATAGACATGAAAATGTTTGAATGTCTTGAAAACTTCTGATTTATCCTTGATTACATACAAAGTAATCCACCTGGTTGCATCATCAACAAACAACACATAATATCTGGATCCATTTATGCTATAGTCCCTTGAGGGACCCCATACATCTGTATGAACCAATTCAAGCATATTTGAATACTTGTACCCTGATTTATTGTAAGAACTCTTATGTGCTTTACCTAATTGACAAGCTTCACACTTGTACACCATATGTTGCCCTTCAATGTTTGGCAATCCAAGCACCACCTGATTCTTTGACATCTCCTTTATAGCTCTCTCATTAAAATGACCTAGCCTTTTATGCCATAGGTCTAATTCAGATACTTTTTGACCTCCATAGGTAAACAATGCATGTCCCACATTACCTTGGACTTTGAGAGTGAACAATCTTCCTTCCTTTTTACCTGCAATTATGGTTCTATATCCCTGATTTGGATCTTGTACATAAACACCATCATTTGTGAATCTTACCTCATATCCTTTCTCCACAATTTGCCCTACACTTATCAAATTTTTAGGAATAGTAGGAACATAAAGTACCTTACTCAGAAGTGTACTTCCACTCTTTGTCTTCACTGATCCAATGCTCTCCACTTTATGTTTGGTATTGTCACCTGTTTGAACTGTATGTCCATTCACCCTTGCTTCCATATCAGTCATCAAAGATAGATTCCCACTCAGATGGTTGCTGCACCCTGAGTCAATATAAAACACTCTTTGATCTTCTCCCATTGATTCATGAGTTGCATTCAAGATAAGAGTCATATCATCCTTCTGATCTGATGCATAATTGTAATAATTATTGTTGTAGGACTGAGATTGGAAGTTTCTTCCACCTCCTCTACCATATGATGTCCTACCACCTCTTCCTCTGAAGTTGCCTCTTTGGTTTCTGCCTCCTCTACCTCTTTGACTATAATTCTGATTATTGCTTCCACCATTTTGATTGTTATACCAACAATCATTTGCCAAATGATTTGTTCTGCCACAAATCCAACAAGCTTTAGCATTATCTTTGTTCTTACCTCCTCTTCCTTTACCTCTGAAATTTGTCTTCCCTTTTGTGAAGTTAGCTTGATTTGAATTCCCTTCATCATCATTTGATTGCTTTCCTTTGCCATTCTTTTTCTTGTCTTTGGAGTACATAGCTTGACTTGTACTTCTATCATTGTCTCCTTTAAGATCCTGCTCAAAGGTTAGCATATGTCCTAGCAATTGATTAAGGTCAGGAGTAAAGTGATCAAGTGACAACTCTATGGACAATATAAAAGGCTTCCACTTCTCATCTCCTCTCAAACCTGTAAGTATTTGTCTTACCAACTTTTCTTCTTCAATATCTTCATCCACTGCTCCCAAGCTATCTGCAATATCTTTCATCCTTGCCACATAATCTGAAATTGATTGTGAGCTCTTCTTCTTGAAGGTTGTGAACTCAGCCCATAGTGAGGACTTCCTTGACTTAGTTGTATTTTGGAAATGCTCTTCCAAGGCATTCCAAACATCTGTAGCACTTTCCAAACCTCTGATGTGAGGTAAAAGATAATCATTTACAGCCATGTAGATGATACTCCTTGCTTGAGCATCCTTTCTCATCCAAGTCTTCAACATTGCAAGTTCTTCCCTAGTAGGAATACTTGGATCTGCAAACTCTGGTTTTTCTTCATCTCCTGTAATAAATGATATAAGATCTTTGCTCATGAGGTGTGCTTCCATCCTCATGGACCATGCTGGATAGTTCTCCCTATCTAGCTTATCAATCTGCAAGCTTTCTCCCATCTTGTGTCCACCTGTGTATTGAAATCTTCAAGCTTTACAAACAATATATGTACCTTTACTTCGAATTGGACTCCTTTTGCCTTTCTTGATGTCAAATAGTCTTCTCCTCAAGCTTTGACTCCAAGCTTTCACTTCTTAGTCCTTCAAGTGTTGAATTTCTTGAATCTGCAGCAATCGGGATCCTCCTTTCTTCAAATTGATGTCTCCTGCTCTGATACCACTGATGGAGAGTGTTAATCTCCAAAAGAATAACTTATTCTTGTGATTAGAGCACCTCTATACCAAGAATAAGTCAAAACTTTCCACTCATTTTGAGGATCAACTACTAATTACCAAAAGATTAACAAATCTGTGAAGAAGATGATACACAGAAAAGTCTGCTGCATTGTTCATTCACATTGACCTATCAAATCTGTAAAGTTTTTTATGAAACTTTGTACGAATCATCTCCTAGAGATTGCGCATCTACTCCAAGTTGAATCACTTCAAAAGGTTAAGTATAACTTGAGAAATTGATTTCACAAGTTACCTATGTCAGAAACTGTCATCCAAAACAGTCGACTTTACACCTGTAACTTTTAAGACTTGGTTCTCCTTGAATAGAACCCGTTTTACAAAATGCTTCTAGACATAAGTAGCTTATCTTCCAACTTAAAGATTAAGCCCTCACTCATGCAAAACTTTAAACTGTGCTAGGAGAAATGACCAAAACATTAACTTCGAAATCTGCGCCTGTTTTAGGAACCAGTGAACACACTTCACATATGAATGTTCCTACACTTAATTCACTCAGCCTGATTACAATTGGAAGCTCAAACTTTGCACAGAGGTCAAGCAACTCTCAACTTAGACTTGTACAAAAACATTTCACAATTGATCTACTGTAGAAGGAGAACACGCAGAAACATCGGGCGCAAAACTTTTTTATTTTCTCAGAGAAATTACAACTGAGTGATGAGAGCTAACTCAACTAACTTTTCCTCTATCACATGACTTCTAACTTCCTCATTCTTGGCTTCTAACTATTGTCACATATGCTCTCATACATGCCCCGACTTTTCTCAAAGTATTTATAGATAATTTGTACATGATTCTTACTGAACAAAAAGATCTAAGTCATCTATGACTATGCTAATGTACATATGTGTACACTTCTCTTGTCCTCTGAATGTAATCTTCTTCCACACTTTAGGAATTGATTCTTCCTTCATCATTTGATCTTTCAAGCCTTCAATTGGTGATTGGTCTGCACCAACATCTATTTGATCCAACTGAGCTGAGAGTTCACGTCCATTCCACTCATAAGTTGTTGCTACTCTGAGAGTGGGTATTAAGAAATTAATTGGCAAAATAGCATTTTGTCCATATACTAAGTTAAAAGGAGTAGTTCATATGGCGGTCTTGTAAGCTACTCTGAATGCCCATAAAGCGTGATGTATTTACTTATCCCAGTTATATCTTCCGTGGTTGACAATTTTAGTGAGAACGGTGCACAAGATTTTATTGGAACTTTTGGCTTGTCCATTAGCCTGTGGGTGATAAGGGGCTGATTTCTTATGAATTACCAAGAATTCATTCAGTAGGGCTTCTATTACTTCATTCAAAAAGTGTGTGCCTCTATCACTAATAATTTCTATTGGTAGTCCAAATCTAGTGAAAACGTTTTCGAAGAGAAACTTGGTCGTAGTCCTTGCATCGTTTTTCTTGGTAGCTTTGGCTTCAACCCATTTGGTCAGATAGTCTGTGGCTTTAATTATATACTCGGCGTGGGATTCTTTAGCTGGGGAGCTAATAGGTCCTATGAAGTCTATTCACCATTTTGTGAAAGCTCTTGCACTCATCATGGGTTTTAGTGGCATTTCATCCCTTCTAATTGGATATTTCGGTCATTGACACGTATCACATCGTTGAACATATGTAGCTGCATCCTGATGTAAAGTTGGCCACCACATTCCTGCAAAGAGAATCATTTTTGCTGTTTTATCTGCAGAGAAATGTCCTCTTGCAGCTCGTGTATGTGCCATTTCTAAAACTGCAAGATACTCATCTTCATGAATGCACAATCGCAAATAATTATCTCTTCCTCGTTTAAAGAGTTGTTTTCCAATAAGAGCATAGTCCTTGATCTGTTCCACAAGTGCTCGTTTTCTTGCTAAAGTGGCTCCTTCTGGGTACTCTTGGGTCTTCAAGAACTTCACCAGAGGCATGCTCCATCTTGGTGCTACAGTGGAGTAGCATAGAGGGGAGATCTCTTCTGGATTTTGTTCTTGACAAGTTGGGCAGGCTGATACATAGTTATGCGCATCCCTCTACATGGTTGGCCAATATATATATCTAATCTCTTTAGCGTTTGCCATGTCCCATTTGTATTTAAATGAGTTTTCCATTGATTTACGTGTGCTTTCTGAAGCCACATTTCCTATTCCTCTTCTTCTACACATCTCATGAGTAATCCACTCGAGTCTTGGTGATACAGACTTCTAGTAATGATATGACTGTTTTTAGCCTTCCATAGGTCTTGGGTTCGGTTTGGTGTGATCCCATCTTTAGGTCCATGAGTGAGTATAGGGATCAACTTTTCTGCCCATTGGGGACATACTTCGAGGTTAAACAGGAACGTGTCAGGCAAATCATCCAGTACTCCTATGGGTGGTTCTCCATGTGTCATTCTGGATAGGTGATCCGCTCTTATGTGGGTATTTCCTTTCTTGACTACTACTTCAAAATAAAATTCCATCAACAATAGAAACCATCGTACTAGTCGTCCTGTATTACAAGGCTTATTGACTAAGTAAAGTAGGGCTTGATGATCAATGAAGAATTTAAATTTGTTTGCCAATAAGTAGTGTCGAAACTTCTTTACTACATACACCATCCCTAGGCCTTCTCTCTCAGTTGTGGTATAATTGCATTCTTCTTGATTCAACTGTCTACTGGCATAGGCTATAGGGTGATCTAACTCTCCTGCATCTGTGGGTTGAGCTAGGATGCAACCAATGGCAAACTTGGAAGCATCCACCTGAATATGAAACGGCTTATTCCAATTGGCTACTCGGAGGATTGGTGCTGAACTCAATCGACTCCTTAATTCATTAAAAGCCTTTTCACATTCTTCAGTCTAGTTAAACTGAGTCAATAATGCATAAAGAGGTCTAGCAATTATGGCATACATATGTATAAATCTTTAGTAGTATCCGCAATGTCCCATAAATGCTTGGACTTCCTTAGCAGTCTTTGGTCTTGGCAAATTCAGAATCACTTTGATTTTGTCTTCATCAGTTGAAGTTCCATTTTTAGAGACAATATGTCCTAATATTTTTCCTTGTCGAACCATGAAGACACATTTTTTTGGGTTGAGGCATACTCTATATTGTCGACATTTGGCAAAGATCTTTTCTAGTTCAGGGATATGCTCTGATCCTATAGCTGAATAAGTGCATAAATCATCCATGTATACCTCCATACTCTTTCTCAGGAACTCCTTGAATACATGGCACATCAATCTTTTGAAAGTGGTTGGGGCATTGGTTAGGCCGAAAAGCATAACCCTAAAGGCGTATACTCCCCATTTAGTTGCAAAGGCTGTTTTATGCTGGTCCTCAGGAGCAATAGCTACCTGATTATAACCTGAAAAGCCATCCAAAAAACTATAAACTTCCTTCCCTGCCACTCTTTCCAGAAGATGATCCGTGATGGGTAATGGGTAACTATCCCTTATGGTAGCGGCATTTACTTTTTTCAGATTTATGCATACTATTAACTTACCATTCTTATTCGGTACAACCACCAAAGGCGACACCCATTCCCTGTGTTCAATCTCATATATGAAACCATCTTCTAACAACTTATCTATCTCTTCCTTTATCTTTACTGAGTAAACATCGTTATATGTGTATGGTCTTTGTTTGGAAGGTTTAGCTTCAGATGTCATAGGGATTCTATGTGCACATATAGATGGATCTACTCCTTTCAAATCCTTATATGTCTAGGCAAAGACATCCTTGTATTCCCTTATGAGTCGTATTAACTCTTGTTTATCCTCCATTGAGACATCCTGTCCTATAAAAGTACATCGTTCTTCTCTTTCCTCTAAGGTTACTACTATTTTCTTAGTTTGTTCTTTATTGTCATATGCTATTCCTGGCTGTGCTTCTCGTTTTGGCATTTGAATAGCAATAATTCTCTCTTCTACTTCATATTTTTTGAAGTGGGCGGGCACTTCAAATTGGTCTTGAGGCTTGTTTTCTTCATCATTTTTTGCTTTTTCTAATCCAAGCTCCTCTTCCTGTGTTGGTTCTTGATTTATTTCATTAGCTATGATACTTACTTCTTGATTTCCACTTTCTATTTCCATTTGCTCTTGCTCCATTTCAATGCTCTCGTAATCCTCTTTCCATTCTTTTGTAATTACTTCTCCTTCTTCAGCCTCTTGAAGAACTACCACATATAGACTAACGTCATACCCTTCCTCATCAATGCATTCATTCATGGTTATCACTTCTTCATTTACACACACATCGAGAGTGGCTAAAATCTCCATCCAACCATGAGGTTCAAATTCTTCATCTAGGAATATTTGAGGCATATAGGCTGGATCTTGTACTGATCTAGAAACTCCTTGCCTTTGCTGCCATCCTTTCCTCCTATCTTCTTCCTTTTTCGCAGTTTGGCATATCCATAGATGAGTGTCTTCGTTCATCCATGATTGATCACTTGAACCTATACTATGAATCGACTGATTATCTTCCTTCTTATGAATCTGATTCCATTGTAAGGGGGGAACATCTTGATATGTATAGGTGTGGAGATTTATTCTTGTGGTGGTTCCTTCATGTTGTAGGTATACGTCTTTTCCCCAATCTTGCACTACCTTTAGTTGTCTCATGAAAGGTCTTCCAAGTATCATTTCATAATTGCTTGGCCTTTCAAATTGACATATCGCTAAGGTGTGCTTGAACTCAACTCCGTAAGTGGTAAAAACTACCGTTCCAATAATCCCAAGGGTCGTTCAGTGTGTCCGTCTGCCATTTGTATCTTCATGCGTGTTGGTCTTAGAGCTGCTTTTCCCCATTTCTCCCAGATTTCTTTAGTGGAAATTCCTACTCCAGCTCAAGAATCTAAGATGGCTTTAGTGGTGTAATCCCTATAGGTAATTGGAAGTCAAGTGTTTCCTTCATCTCCCTCACTAAAATCTCCTACCTTATCGACTGGGATTTTTACTGTGTTTACTTCATCAGACATCTCCTTCTCGTCCACCTTGATTTCCAATTGGCTGGTGAGTTTCTCCTTCAAATGTGGTTTGATCCTTAACAGTTCTTCTAACGTCAAGGTACAACGGATTTTTTCCTTTTTAAGATGTTGTATGATATCCGATGTGTTGACTGATGGGTTCGGTTCTTTTTTCCTTATTGAGGGAATACAATATAATTCCGAATTATGTTCGTACTCTCCTGTGTAATTTGGCAAGACCTTTACACTGTCATTTTCTTTGTTACTTGGATCCATTGGTAATATTTCTTCTGAATTCAATTCAGGTATTGAATCCTCTATTCCATCTTCTGCTTCTAGCTCTTCAAAGGGTGGTTTAATTCCTTCCACTTTCTTCCATCTCTCTTCTTGGACTCTTGCCCACAAATCTTAAGGCCATTCCCCTTCTACTTCGGGAACAATGGATCCTTCCCTTTTATCCTCACAATACTTCCCATTAGGTGTCTCACCTGCTTTGGTTTTCTCGGGGTCCTTAGGGATGACACACTCTTGGAATTCTTTTTCAGGAATTCCTGAACTAGGTAGTCGAAGGACAGGTTTTTCTAAGGTCTGTTGAGCCACTTCAATTAATTTTTTGCATATCTCTGACCCTTCTTTCTCTAGGTCACCTCTAGGATATTCTCTTTCATGTTGTTCGATGGTAGGTCCTGCTCTTATTCGTGCTTTGTATGCCTGAATCCACATGGCTAATTCTTCAGGCATAGGATCTGCTAAAACTGATCCTACCTCTTCTTTTTTTGACTTTCCTTTCCGATTTTCTTCTTCCTCTTCTTGTTTCTCTTTTAGATTTTGTTCGCTCTTATCAATTTCCTTCTTTTGTAGCAATTTCTTTTCCTTTATCATATCTCTACGGTTCTTCCATCTTTGTGTTCGTTTGCTTACAACAGTTCTCTCAGGCTCTTCCGAGTCTTTAACTACTTGAGGTGTAGGTGTGTTCACCTCTCTGTAGCTTTGATTATGTTCTTCAGTTTTTTCCGGGGTCTCTCTAGCTTTGGCTCTAGTTATTGCTTTCAATGGTACAGTGTACTCCTTATCGCTTCCTGATGATTCTATCACCTCTATCACGTTAATCTGCACATTAGAGTTAACTTTGTCGGGGTTCTTGGCGCAATCTCTGAAAAGGTGTTCTTTACCACAATCACTACAGTATCCTTCCCAGACTCGCTGTGGTGTTGGTGGATTTGATAGTGTACATTCTCTAATATAATGATCACCTCTGCATCTATAGCATGGTCCTCTAGGTACAGGCAGTCTGTTCATAAGTCGGGCGGGGTATGGATGCCCTAGGGGCTGTGTACATCAATGACACATAGTCCTGCTCATATCCGTAGGAACTATCTGGCACTTCCATGCCATAGGTATATGGTTCGTACATTTGTCCATATTCTATCAAGAGCTCTCATAACTGGGATAGTTTCCTTGATTATGGTCATAAGATGAGTCATATGGTTCATTACTAGGCAATGGTGTGGCTAGGACTATTCCTCTCTCTAGGTTTTCTTCAGGTTGAGCCATTTTTACTGGGAGAACATTCTGAGGATGGGGTGGTTGTTGTCCTAACACCGGTTGTGGTTGATTGTACCCTTGATAAGCATATGGTTGTGCTATAGGTACCTGCTGTTGATATGTGGGATATCAGAAGGCTTCTCCTCCTAGTTCTCTCTGAGGGTATCCATAAGTTTTCATGATAGGTTGTAAGGGTCTTGATTGCCTATTGTAAGGACACTTTTCCGTGCTGTGATTTGTGTATTTTTGTTCTATGCTGCAATATTGTAAAGCGCCTGGAACGGGTGGTCTATTGTAAGCATAGGCAGGTGGTGGAACTATTCCCCTAGTGCACAAATGAGATGGATGATCTCCTCCACAATGCATACATCTTCTAAGCATGGGCACTCTCATTGGGTTGTTGGGGTAGTTCTTCTGTCCTTGAACATTCAACTTCTTTGCTACTAAGTCGGCTATTTCCTCTACATTGTTCTTAGGGTTTGATGTGCTGCTCGCTGAATCTTCACTTTTGATACTACCTTGAGGTATTTTCAGATCCTCCGCTAGATTGTCTTCTAAGTCAATACATTCTTTCATACATTCTTGCAAAGTCTGTACTCTTTTCACATACACCAGAGATCTTAATGATCCATTCAATAATCCTTCCAAAAATAATGACACCATTTTGTTTTGAGTGGGCCTCTCTTCCACTGGGCATCTATCCACATACTATTTGAATCTTCTTGCTGCCAATCTCACTGATTCTGTAGGAGCTTGTTTAAAGCTATGAATCAACGATGACGAGTTGTTTTTAACTCTAGACTTAGTGAATTCCTCAATCATTTCTTGATAGACTTGTTCCATGTTCTGAAAATTATTTGGATCTAATGGCTGGAACCAAGCTAAAGCTGTGTCTGTCAAAGTTAGACCAAAAGATTCATATTGGATCAAGAAATATTCTACTTGTTCAGCTCTGATTACTTGCTTAAATTCAGCTATATGATTGTATGGTTCGCTAGAGCATCATAGTGGTTTCTCATGCATTTGGCAGCTTGAATTGGCCTTAATCTTCTTCCTACTTCAGGCGGTCTAGGCATTACAGGGAGAACTGATCTTCCAATGGGTATACCAGGTCTTCTTGCTACAGGTGGTCAAACTGGGGTAGGAATTCCACTCCATGGGTCAACCGATGGCTGAGGCCGATAATTAGGGTTATTTGTAGGCATAGCAAATTGTACGTCTAATCTGACCGGGATTTGATTTTGTTGTGTTTGTCCTGACTGCTGAAATGAATTATTCTGAGAGGTTCCATGTGGGTTTCATGAAGTAGTGTCTTGATCCCTCTGGGGAAACACCGGAATGTTCTGATATTTCAACCCGGCTCTCTCTGAATCTGTTAGGGGCCAATACCTTCTCTGATTTTTATCCAAATATGTGATAATGGTCGAGAAGTCAGGATCTTGTAGGTAAACCGTAACTGGATTAGGGGCTGCTTCCCATATTAAAGAGTGGGCTCTAAGGAGATGCTCCATTCCATTGATCAAATACACATCCATTAAGGAGTCATCTTGGGGAACCAAGTCTCCTCTCCAAACCTTAACAACAGTAGATCTCCCTCTAGGTGTGGTCACTTGCACTTCATCATTAGGGTTTGGAGCAGTGTTTTCTTCCCCAAGTTCATTGATATTTTCAGGAAGTTCTGTAACAACATACTGGATATCCCTTTTATCCATATACAATCCTCCTACATACTTAACTACTGGCCTAGGCACTATGTAAGCATCTGAAGCCTTCTTGAGTCTGGCCACCGATCTGTTTAGACCATCTAGGTAGACAGGTATCTCATGTTGATTGGTGGTCACATATTCTAGAGATGTCCGATATTCTCCCTCAATAATTGACATCATGCCAATCGTTGGTGCAGTGTTTTGCATATCCTCTGAAGCCATAGGAATTTCTTCTTTTGACTGACTATAGGTTTTAGAATAATGTGAACGGCTACTTGGTTTGGCTACACTTCCTACAGAAGAGATCACACTTCTTCGGCTTCCTAGGGTTCTCCTAGATCTTACGTTCATCCACTTAAAAGCTTTGATCAGCCCTTGCCAACCTCTGGCTTCTAGAGCTCTTCACCAAGGTTCAGAATTCTAGAAAAATTTGGTGGGGACAGGACTAATTGTGAATCCTCAAGTCACGGTACTTGACCTCCAAAAAAGTTCACGATAATCGACCTTAGACTCAGATGATACATGATATCTACCCGAGACAATACACGGTACTTCACGGGAGACGATATTCGATACTTGGATAAAGACGATACTCGATACTCAGCAGACACGATACACGATACTTGAGTTCACACGATACACGATACTTGAGTTCACATGATACACAATACACGATACTTGATTTCACACGATACACGATACACGATACTTGATAAGTATTGTGATCAGTGATCTCACGATACTCGATACTTGGTAAGTATCGCGATCAGGGATCTCACGATACTCGATACTTGGTAAGTATCACGATCATGGATCTCACGATACTTGATAATTGGTAAGTATCGCGATACTCAACCACAGGAGATCACGATACTTGTCAGGTATCGCGATACTCGACCGCGGGAGAACACGATACTTGACACTTTTCAACTTTTTGCAAGTGTTTTTTTGGATTTTAATTTCATACACATGTGCCTAGAGTGCATCTACCCTCCCCTTTTAGCCTGAATCAGAAAATTACTTCTTCTCTACCCCGGTATGTCCTTCACGATACTTCACGCAGATCGTTTCTGAAATGCTTAATTTATGTGATAAGGATGAGAGAATGATATATGTGCTTACCTTAGGTACTCTCCTCAACCCTTTAACCACGATGACTTGCTCTGCGCAGCTCAAACAGCTCGGAATTTAGCTCACGATACTCGACAGCAGCCTCTCATGATACTTGTTCAAGAGACAAGTGACTTACAAAATGATATTTTTTGGCTTTTATACTTTTGAATTTTCCTACTCACTAAAAAAAAAAAACAACAAGACAAAGACTGAAAGCTACTCTAATTACTTGACCTACTCCCTTACTCCTCCTACTCTACTCACTCCACTCACTTCCCTAGACTAATAACTCACTACACACACTTCAAGAGTGGGAAGTAGTAAGTGCGGATGAATGTGACTTACCAAAGAAGAGAAAATCACTACTCCTCCTCTTGCTTCAATGCAAAAAGCTACTTACGATCACACGAATGCCTCGGTTTGATTCGACACTCCCCGGCAACGGCGCCAAAAAACGTGTGTACCTAAGAACCAACTTAGGGACTTGTGGAGAAAGAGACTATACCTCAATCCCCCTCAAGTGCATATAGTGGGGAGTCACGCATTAATTATCAATGCGATGAGTATCAAAACCTAGCCGAGTGTATGAAGACATGCATTCAAATGACGATCAATGCAAATGAATTACTCAAAGAGTGCAAACAAGGCAGAGACTAAACCAAACAAGGTTCAACTGTCAGTCATGGTGTCGCGATACTTGGTGCAGCAGCCAACAATAAATTGAGCTTTTCGCTAAACTCCGAGCTCCAAATATAGCGAATAGCATATGCATTTTGAAGCTCTCGAGAAGACGCATCCAATGGCGGTATTTTCACTCAATTCTGACGCTTTTACTTCAAGTTATGAGCAAAATACGGAGTCGTGGGAATGACCTTCCTACACTTCAGCACTTCCTACACTTCATAGACACCTTCACCACAGTAAACAAACGCTTTCATAGATAGAAAACACTTCCTAACACTCTTTCCAAGCAACACACATGCATACAAGCTCACAAAGAAGAAGATACAGAGAGGAGAAGACACAAATTCGAATTTCTGTGCTCTTGATTCTCACAATGGCAAAAAGTCTCTACAAAGAGTCACAAATTGACTTATATACATGTGCCCTAAAATGGTCCTTTCACACAAGAGATCGGCACTTTATTCACTAAAAGGCTAATTTCCTACTAATTTACATGGGTAAGCTACTAATCTTCTGTGGGGATGCATCTAGAGGACTCCTCTAGTGCATTTACAATGGAAAATATATTACAGAATGATTATGATACAAAAATAAGGTGTCCAAACCGGAAACATTTTGGGGCCCTTCTTTTTCTCTGCCTTGTGCTCTCTTTGCTCTGCAACACTCTCCCCCTCTTTGTCTCTGTCGTCCCTTGACAGGCTTTGCTTCTTGTCTTTCCCTTGTTGTTCGCACGCATCCCTTGGTCAATTTTGCCTACTGGTTGGACTGGCGTTCCGTTTTAATGGCCCTATTCTTGATTTTTTCTTTTACATCCTCTCAGCCTCATGCATTTGTACTACCTGTTCTTTTCTTTTCATCGCCCGCAACCCTTGGTCAGTTCTGCCTGTTTGTTTAACAAGTGTTCGGTTTTGATGGCCTCTTCTTAATTCTTGTTTTACATCCTCTAGGCCTGATGCATTCGTCTTGCCTAATAAGTCGGGTTGCCACGCACGCCACCAGTGGAAGGTATGAGGATGTGATCCTTCAACGTTCGATCTGGACCTTCCAAAGATCAAGAGGTTGAAGCACCCTCTTGTAGTTTCGGAACCGCCAGATATCTTCTTGCACATCTTCATGGATACTTTGTTGGCCCTGATTCCTCCTTCCACCTATGTGCTTTTTCCTTGATATGTGCCCCTGCGGGGCTCTGTGCAAAGATGGGTGTTGCGCCCCTACGGGGCTTCTTGCAGAGATGTATCTTCGGATATGATCCTTTCAGTGAAGCTTCTTTCGTTGTCTTCTTCTTTTCTTCTTTTTGCTTGTTTCTGTTCGTTGTCTCGCGTGACTTCAACTTGATTGATCTCTGTCCAATCTTCATTGTGTGTTTCTGTTTGTATATCTGTATCCAAGGTGTCCTTCTCACGGCTTGATTCTTCATTAGATCTTGATTCCTCCAATCCTATTTCTTTGTATCTGGAAGGTACTTGATGAGTTGCTTTATCCTTCTATTTCTTTTCATGGCTTGCCTGTCTGTAATGGTGACCTTGAATATTCAAATTTATTTGCCCCCGCATATACTGATGCATTTCTTCCAGGGCTGCAGAGAGATCTCTCTTAGTAATTGGTTGTTGGGTCCCAGGAATCTTCGGTAACACATGTGTTCTCTTTGATTGTGGTGTCTCTTGAGCTTCTTCCTCTCTTAGGCGTTTAGTCCCTCTCATAGGCGTCTTTGAGCTGGTTCCTACTTCTTCAACCCGCGATGAATGTTTTCTTTTTCTTTGGGACAGTTGCTGACTTGGCATATTTGGCTAACTCTGTTGATGTTGGCATCACGTGCAAGCAGTTCTTCATATCCAATGCCTCATAAATAAGTAGGGTCAAGGTCAAACTACCATTCAGAAACTTTTTCTGAACCCACTTCTTTTTTGCTTCAAATAGACGTTCTTGAACATAGGGAGTCATATGTACTTGATTTCCGAGTTGCCTCATAGCATGTGAAAGCAGTTGCACCACGATCTTTTGAGGTGATGTATATCTATGCATGCTTGGAAAACAAAAGTGCTGATGCACTAATCGAATAACCTCTTCAATATTAGTTCTATTGATTTCCAAAAAGGATCGCTTTTTAGGATCATGACATTCATCTTTGACATTAGTGTGTCCTTCTTGATTCCATCCGAAAGCTCGGTTAATTAGCTCGTGAGTAAATTGAATTGTCTTCCAGGCACCAACTTTATCCAGTACTCGATCGTCAGGAACTGATATCTTATTCGATGCAGGCATGAGTGTATTCATCACTTGCATACATCTCTGAAAATCCGGCAAATATATTGGAAGTCTTAAAAATGCATCAATTTCACCTTGAGTCCAGACATCTGTCATGTGCGGTAATCCTTGTACGATAGTCTTGAATTCTTGCAACATGATAGGGAAATAGTGATCCCGGTCCATAATCTTGATGGTTGCCATGAAAATGAGATCCGAGACTGGTTGATCATCCAGAAACCAATGGCCTCTTGCTTTTTTTATTGATTCCAATGGAAGAAGTTGGACCTCTTCCTCTTGCGTTGCTTCGGAATTAGTAGATGCCATCTGCACTCAATATAGAGTATGAATTAGTGGCAAGATAGTATCAAAATTGTTCTTTAGGTGTCTTTCATAAGATTGGCAATGCTCCGCATGAATGGTGTCGTCCCTTCCCCGTGGGTGTGAGAAAGGTAATACCTGGGATTTTTCATACTTTTAGATATTTTTATGTTTTTTTCTGAAAGGAAAACAGAAAAGTTAGTTCATAGCCGAAGCGGTTATTAATTTTTTAGTAATTTTCATTAGATTATGTACAAGTGCTCTCCTATTTCCCAAGAGGAAAACGTGCTTCACTACCCTGAAATAGAAGAATAACGTGCCGAATGCTTAGCCTTGTAATGTGGCCCTATTATGCATACTTTGGATTCTGGTAACTCCAAATGCGTGCAACTTGAATTATTTGGTAGATGTATACAGCTTGTCTTGTCTTTCGGCATCCAAATCTGCTTTATTCTGTTGAGAGAAATCGTGTTCCCAACCTTCCTGGTGAATGTGATGCTTCTCATTTGATGCTTCTGCTTTGATTGCTTTTTGAATCTTGGAATGACGTGTGAATTGTATGTAGACTCCTGCTCTATCTTGTAGCAGTTTAGCTTCTGTCGCTTTGCCTTTAGATCATACTGATTTTCCTTGTTCATTGGTTCGTCCTTTTTGATGATTGTCATTTGAGTACATGACTTGGGAATCCATATTTGTGTGCGGTCTGACTGGGCGGCTACCACCTTCTTAGGAATCCATACTTTAGCAATTCTTTTGGAACTGAATATCCAGAGCGATTTACATACTGGTTCTGTGGGTTCTTCTGATGTAGCAAGTAGTTCTTTTGTTGAAGATATGCAGCCATTTGGTCCTTCCTTATCCAAGCTTGTCGAGTGTCAGGAATGGGGTATATTCTAATAGGTGCAGACTTGGGATTACTCGGAGAACTAGTCTCTCTTGTGCATGGTTCTTCACTAAGGCTGTTTTCAGATAGAATGACACTCTTGTGACTTGCTAGATTAGAAAATGGCGTGGAAGCATACTTCTGTGTATCCTCACATGAAGTACTCGATGAAGGGGTTTCCATAGTGCTAGTGAACATACATGCATCACTTTGTTCATTTGAGTGATTTTTTGGTTCTATACTTACGGCTTTGATTGGTCATTCGTCTAGCATGCTGAATACTTCACGATGTCCTATCTTGGCCGAGATGTATCGTAAGGCCAATTGAATAGCTACTTCATATTCGTATATCCAGTCTTGTCCTAACACGAGCTCTTCCAATAAATCCTGATCGTGACATACTAAGAGTTTTTGTTCCATTGTGTTGTTCCCTAAGTGTAGAGGCAAGATAATCTCTCCTATACACTTGGTGATCTTTCCTCCTATTCCAATCAGTTGTGCCTTTGATGGATGTAATTCTTCCTTGAGTTGCTGAGTCAATGAAAATTTCATGCAGCTTATAGCGGCTCCTGTGTCAATGAGAGCATCCACTAAGTGGTACTCCATTTTTCCGGCTCCCAAATCAGTTGTGCCTTTGATGGATGTAATTCTTCCTTGAGTTGCTGAGTCAATGAAAATTTCATGCAGCTTATAGCGGCTCCTGTGTCAATGAGAGCATCCACTAAGTGGTACTCCGTTTTTCCGGCTCCGTTTCAAATATGGTTGTGTCCTTTGTTGACCTCGGTTTTCAGTGGCTCTAAAATTAGCAAATTGGATGAGTTCCTCTCCTTGGGAATATCTCTCATCTCTCTCTCTCATACACTCTTTTCCTTTCCTAATCCGCTCTAGTGCTTCTTGTCTGGCTTCCTCTCGTATTCTTTCTTCCTCTAGACGTCTATTTTTACCCCTTATCAGTCGTGGCATCATTTCTTCAGTCAATGGCTCTAAATATTTTTTTACTCGACATCCACTAATATAATTTGGTAATACTTCTCCATCTAGGGTTGCTAAGCTGATGGCTCCGATGGTGGATATGCGATTGATGATTAATGGGCCATATCCTCTTTTTTGTAGTTTCTTTGCATGTTGTTTCAGGGTATATACCAAAACTAAATCTCCTTCCTTCAAATTTTTGTCTTTAACATGAGCATCAAAATATGCCTTTTGTCGCCTTTTAGCAGCATAAATCCCTGCTACAGCTTGTAACCTAGTTTCACGTACCTTCTCTATTTGATCCAATTGAGCTGAGAGTTCATGTCCATTCCACTCATAAGTTGTTGCTACTCTTAGAGTGGGTATTAAGAAATCAATTGGCAAAATAGCATTTTGTCCATACACTAAATTAAAAGCAGTAATTCCTATGGCGGTCTTGTAAGCTACTCTGAATGCCCATAAATCGTGATGTAATTGTTTATCCCAATTAGATCTTCCGTGGTTGACAATTTTAGTGAGAATGGTGCACAAGGTTTTTATTGGAACTTTCGGCTTGTCCATTAGCCTGTGGGTGATAAGGGGCTGATTTCTTATGAATTACCAAGAATTCATTCAGTAGGGCTTCTATTACTTCATTCACAAAGTGTGTGCCTCTATCACTCACAATTTCTATTGGTAGTCCAAATCTAGTGAAAACGTTCTCGAAGAGAAACTTGGCCGTAGTCCTTCCATTGTTTTTCTTGGTAGCTTTGGCTTCAACCCATTTGGTCAGATAGTCTGTGGCTACAATTATATACTCGGCATGGGATCCTTTAGCTGGGGGGCTAATAGGTCCTATGAAGTCTATTCCCCACTTTGTGAAAGCTCTTGCACTCATCATGTGTTTCAGTGGCATTTCATCCCTTCTAATTGGATATTTTGTTCGTTGACATGTATCACACCGTTGAACATATGTGGCTGCATCCTGATGTAAAGTTGGCCACCACATTCCTGCAAAGAGAATCATTTTTGTTGTTTTATCTGCAGAGAAATGTCCTCCTGCAGCTCTTGTATGTGCCATTTCTAAAACAGCAAGATACTCGTCTTCATGAATGCACAATCGCAAATGATTATCTCTTCCTCGTTTAAAGAGTTGTGTTCCAATAAGATCATAGTCCTTGCTTTGTTCCACAAGTGCTTGTTTTCTTGCTAAAGTGGCTCCTTCTGGGTACTCTTGGGTCTTCAAGAACTTCACCAGAGGCATGCTCCATCTTGGTGCTACAGTGGAGTAGCATAGAGTGGAGTTCTCTTTTGGATTTTGTTCTTGACAAGTTGGACAGGCTGATACATAGTTATGCGCATCCCTCTGCATGGTTGGCCAATATATACCTAATCTCTTTAGCGTTTGTCATGTCCCGTTTGTATTTAAATGAGTTTTCCATTGATTTACGTGTGCTTTCTGAAGCCACATTTCCTGTTCCTCTTCTTCTACACATCTCATGAGTAATCCACTCCAGTCTTGGTGATACAGACTTCCAGCAATGATATGAAGGTGTTTAGCCTTTCATAGGTCTTGGGTTCGGTTTGGTGTGATCCCATCTTTAGGTCCATGAGTGAGTATAGGGATCAACTTTTCTGCCCATTGCGGACATACTTCGAGGTTAAACAGGTACATGTCAGGCAGATCATCCGGTACTCCTATGGGTGGTTCTCCATGTGTCATTCTTGATAGGTGATCCGCTCTTATGTGGGTATTTCCTTTCTTGACTACTACTTCAAAATAAAATTCCATCAACAATAGAAACCATCGTACTAGTCGTCCTGTATTACAAGGCTTATTGACTAAGTACAATAGGGCTTGATGATCAATGAAGAATTTGAATTTGTTTGCCAATAAGTAGTGTCAAAACTTCTTTACTGCATACACCATCCCTAGGCCTTCTCTCTCAGTTGTGGTATAATTGCGTTCTGCTTGATTCAACTGTCTACTGGCATAGGCTATAGGGTGATCTAACTTTCCTGCATCTACAGGTTGAGCTAAGATGCAACCAATGGCAAACTTGGAAGCATCCACGTGAATATGAAACGGCTTATTCCAATTTGGTACTCGGAGGATTGGTGCTGAACTCAATCGACTCTTTAATTCGTTAAAAGCCTTTTGACATTCTTGAGTCCAGTTAAACTGAGTCAATAATGCATAAAGAGGTATAGCAATCATAGCATACATATGTATAAATCTTCGGTAGTATCCGCAATGTCCCATAAATGCTTGGATTTCCTTACCAGTCTTTGGTCTTGGCAAATTCAGAATCACTTTGATTTTGTCTTAATCAGTTGAAATTCCATTTTTAGAGACAATATGTCCTAGTATTTTTCCTTTTCGAACCATGAAGACACATTTTTCTGGGTTGAGGCATACTCTATATTGTCGACATTTGGCAAAGATCTTTTCTAGTTCAGGGACATGCTCTGATCGTATAGCTGAATAAGTGCATAAATCATCCACGTATACTTCCATACTCTTTCTCAGGAACTCCTTGAATACATGGCACATCAATCTTTGGAAAGTGGTTGGGGCATTGGTTAGGCCGAAAGGCATAACCTTAAAGGCGTATACTCCCCATTCAGTTGCAAAGGCCGTTTTATGCTGGTCCTCATGAGCAATAGCTACCTGATTATAACGTGAAAAGCCATCCAAAAATCTATAAACTCCCTTCCCTGCCACTCTTTCCAGAAGATGATTTGTCATGGGTAATGGGTAACTATCCCTTATGGTAGCGGCATTTACTTTTTTGAGATTTATGCATACTCTAATCTAAACATTCTTTTTCGGTACAACCACCAAAGGCGACACCCATTCCGTGTGTTCAAACTCATATATGAACCCAGCTTCTAACAACTTATCTATCTCTTCCTTTATCTTTGCTGAGTAAACATCATTATATGTGTATGGTCTTTGTTTGGAAGGTTTAGCTTTAGATGTCATAGGGATTCTATGTGCACATATAGATGGATCTACTCCTTTCAAATCCTTATATGTCCTGGCAAAGACATCCCTGTATTCCCTTATGAGTCGTATTAACTCTTGTTCTTCCTCCATTGAGACATCCTATCCTATAAAAGTACATCGTTCTTCTCTTTCCTCTAAGGTTACTACTATTTTCTTGGTCTCTTCTTTATTGTCATATGCTATTCCTGGCTGTGCTTCTCGTTTTGGCATTTGAATAGCAATTGTTCTCTCTTCTACTTGATATTTTTTGAAGTGGGCGGGCACTTCAAATTGGTCTTGAGGCTTGTTTTCTTCATCATTTTTTGCTTTTTCTAATCCAAGCTCCTCTTCATGTGTTGGTTCTTGATTTATTTCATTAGCTATGATACTTACTTCTTAATTTCCACTTTCTATTTCCATTTGCTCTTGCTCCATTTCAATGCTCTCGTAATCCTCTTTCGATTCTTTTTCAATTACTTCTCCTTCTTCAGCCTCTTGAAGAACTACCACATATAGACTAACGTCATATCCTTCCTCATCAATGCATTCATTCATGGTTATCACTTCTTCGTTTACACACACATCGAGAGTGGCTAAAATCTCCATCCAACCATGAGGTTCAAATTCTTCATCTAGGAATATTTGAGGCATATAGGCTGGATCTTGTACTGATCTAGAAACTCCTTGCCTTTGCTGCCATCCTTTCCTCCTATCTTCTTCCTTTTTCGCAGTTTGGCATATCCATAGATGAGTGTCTTCGTTCATCCATGATTGATCACTTGAACCTATACTATGAATCGACTGATTATCTTCCTCCTTATGAATCTGATTCCATTGTGAGGGGGGAACACCTTGATATGTATAGGTGTGGAGATTTATTCTTGTGGTAGTTTCTTCATGTTGTAGGTATACAACATCTTTTCCCCAATCTTGCACTACCTTTGGTTGTCTCATGAAAGGTCTTCCGAGTATCATTTCATAATTTCTTGGCCTTTCAAATTGACATATCGCTAAGGTGTGCTCGAACTAAACTCCGCAAGTGGTAAAAACTACCCGTTCCAATAATCCCAAGGGTCGTTCAGTGTGTCCGTCTTCCATTTGTATCTTCATGTGTGTTGGTCTTAGAGATGGTTTTCCCCATTTCTCCCAGATTTCTTTAATGGCAATTCCTACTCCAGCTCCAGAATCTAAGATGGCTTTAGTGGTGTAACCCCTATAGGTAATTGGAAGGCAAGTGTTTCCTTCATCTCCCTCACTAAAATCTCCTACCTTATCGATTGGGATTTTTATTGTGTTTACTTCATCAAACATGTCCTTCTCGTCCACCTTGATTTCCAATTGGTTGGTCAGTTTCTCCTTCAAATGTGGTTTGATCCTTAACAGTCTTCTAACGTCAGGGTACAAGGGATTTTTACCTTTTTAAGATGTTGTATGACATCCGATGTGTTGACTGACGGGTTCGGTTCTTTTTTCCTTATTGAGGGAATACAATATAATTCCGAATTATGTTCGTACTCTCTTGTGTAATTTGGCAAAACCTTTACATTGTCATTTTCTTTGTTACTTGGATCCATTGGTAATATTTCTTCTGAATTCAATTCAGCTATTGAATCCTCTATTCCATCTTCTGCTTCTAGCTCTTCAAAGGGTGGTTCAATTCCTTCCACTTTCTTCCATCTCTCTTCTTGGACTCTTGCCCACAAATCTTTAGGCCATTCCCCTTCTACTTCGGGAACAATGGACCCTTCCCTTTTATCCTCACAATACTTCCCATTATGTGTCTCACCTGCTTCGGTTTTCTCGGGGTCCTTAGGGATGACACACTCTTGGAATTCGTGAACTAGGTAGTCGAAGGACAGGTTTTTCTAAGGTTTGTTGAGCCACTTCAATTAATTTTTTGCATATCTCCAACCCTTCTTTCTCTAGGTCACCTCTAGGATATTCTCTTTCATGTTGTTCGATGGTAGGTCCTGCTCTTATTCATGCTTTGTACTACTTGAGGTGTAGGTGTGTTCACCTCTCTGTAGCTATGATTATGTTCTTCAGTTTTTTCCGAGGTCTCTCTAGCTTTGGCTCTTGTTATTGCTTTCAATGGTACAGTGTACTCCTTATGGCTTCCTGATGATTCTATCACTTCTATCACGTTAATCTACTCATTAGAGTTAACTTTGTCGGGGTTCTTGGGGCAATCTCTGAAAAGGTGTTCTTCACCACAATCACTACAGTATCCTTCCCAGACTCGCTGTGGTGGTGGTGGGTTTGGTAGTGTACATTCTCTGATATAATGATCACCCCCGCATCTATAGCATGGTCCTCTAGGTACAGGCGGTCTGTTCATAGGTCGAGGGGGTATGGATGCCCTAGGGGCTGTGCACATCAATGACACATAGTTCTGCTCATATCCGTAGGAACTATCTAGCACTTCCATGCCATAGGTATATGGTTTGTACATTTGTCCATATTCTATCATAGAGCTCTCATAACTGGGATAGTTTCCTTGATTATGGTCATAAGATGAGTCATATGGTTCATTACTAGGCAATGGTGTGGCTGGGACTATTGCTCTCTCTAGGTTTTCTTCAGGTTGAGCCATTTTTACTGGGAGAACATTCTGAGGATGG
The DNA here is from genome assembly GCA_020310875.1 of Ceratopteris richardii. NCBI lineage: Eukaryota > Viridiplantae > Streptophyta > Polypodiopsida > Polypodiales > Pteridaceae > Ceratopteris > Ceratopteris richardii. The sequence goes on from CM035407.1 coordinate 138,092,100, forward strand.
GGTGGTTGTTGTCCTAACACCGGTTGTGGTTGATTGTACCCTTGATAAGCATATGGTCATGGTACAGGTACCTGCTGCTGATATGTGGGATATCTGAAGGCTTCTCCTCCTAGTTCTCTCTGAGGGTATCCATAAGGTCTCATGACAGGTTGTACAGGTCTTGATTGCCTATTGTAAGGACAATTTTCTGTGCTGTGATTTGTGTATTTTTGTTCTATGCTACAATATTGTAAAGCACCTGGAACGGGTGGTCTATTGTAAGCATAGGCAGGTGGTGGAACTATTCCCCTAGTGCACAAATGAGATGGATTATCTCCTCCACAATGCATACATCTTCTAAGCATGGGCACTCTCATTGGGTTGGTCGGGTAGTTCCTCTGTCCTTGAACATTCAACTTCTTTGCTACTAAGTCGGCTATTTCCTCTACATTGTTCTTAGGGTTTGATGTGCTGCTCGCTGAATCTTCACTTTTGATACTACCTTGAGGTATTTTCAGATGCTCCGCTAGATTGTCTTCTAAGTCAATACATTCTTTCATACATTCTTGCAAAGTTTGTACTCTTTTCACATACACCAGAGATCTTAATGATCCATTCAATAATCCTTCCAAAAATAATGACACCATTTTGTTTTGAGTGGGCCTCTCTTCCACTGGGCATCTATCAACATACTGTTTGAATCTTCTTGCTGCCAATCTCAATGATTTTGTAGGAGCTTGCTTAAAGCTATGAATCAACAATGAAGAGTTGTTTTTAATTCCAGACTTAGTGAATTCATTTCTTGATAGACTTGTTCCATGTTCTGAAAATTATTTGGATCTAATGGCTGGAACCAAGCTAAAGCTGTGTCTGTCAAAGTTAGACCAAAAGATTCATATTGGATCAAGAAATCTTCTACTTGTTCAGCTCTGATTACTTGCTTAAATTTAGCTATATGATTTTACGGTTCGCTAGAGCCATCATAGTGGTTTCTCATGCATTTGGCAACTTGAATTGGCCTTAATCTTCTTCCTGCTTCAGGCGGTCTAGGCATTACAGGGAGAACTAGTCTTCCAATGGGTATACCAGGTCTTCTTGCTACAAGTGGTCTAACTAGGGCAGGAATTCCACTCCATGGGTCAAGAGATGGTTGAGACCAATAATTAGGGTTATTTGCAGGCATAGCAAATTGTACGTGTGGTCTGACCGGGATTTGAGTTTGTTATGTTTGTCTTGACTACTGAAATAAATTATTCTAAGAGGTTCCATGTGGGTTTCGTGAAGTAGTGGCTTGATCCCTCTGGGGAAACACTGGAATGTTCTGATATTTCAACCCGGCTCTCTCTAAATCTGTAAGGGGCCAATACTTTCTCTGATTTTTATCCAAATATGTGATAATGGTTGGGAAGTCAGGATAGTAACTCATAAACCGTAAGTGGATTAGCGGCTGCTTCCATATTGAAGAGTGGGCTCTAAGGAGATGCTCTATTCCATTGATCAAATACACATCCATTAAGGAGTCATCTTGGAGAACCAAGTCTCCTCTCCAAACCTTAACAACAGTAGATCTCCCTCTAGGTGTGGTCACTTGCACTTCATCTCCGTCTTCATTAGGGTTTCAAGCAGTGTTTTCTTCCCCAAGTTCATTGATATTTTCAGGATGTTCTGTAACAACATACTGGATATCCCTTTTATCCATATACAATCCTCTTGCATACTTAACTGCTGGCCTAGGCACTATGTAAGCATCTGAAGCCTTCTTCAGTCTGGCCACCGATCTGTTTAGACCATCTAGGTAGACTAGGTATCTCATGTTGATTGGTAGTCACATATTCTAAAGATGTCTGATATTCTCCCTTAATAATTGACATCATGCCAATCGTTGTTGCAGTGTTTTGCATATCCTCTGAAGCCATAGGAATTTCTTCTTCTGACTCACTAGAGGTTTCAGAATAATGTGAACGGCTACTTGGTTTGGCTACACTTCCTATAGAATAGATCACACTTCTTCGGCTTCCTAGGGTTTTCCTAGATCTTAGGTTCATCCACTTAAAAGCTCTGATCAGCCCTTGCCAACCTCTAGCTTCTAGAGCTCTTCACCAAGGGTCAGAATTCTAGAAAAATTTGGTGGGGACAGGACTAAGTGTGAATCCTCAAGTCACGATACTTGACCTCCAAAAAAGTTCACGATACTCGACCTTAGACTCAGACGATACACGATATGTACCCAAGACGATACACGATACTTCACGGGAGATGATATTGGATACTTGGATAAAGACGATACTCGATACTCAACAGACACGATACACGATACTTGAGTTCCCACGATACACGATACACGATACTTGAGTTCACATGATACACGATACAGGATACTTGAGTTCACATGATACACGATACACGATCAGGTATCGCGATACTCGACCGCGGGAGAACACGATACTTGACACTTTTCAACTTTTTGCAAGTGTTTTTTTGGATTTTAATTTCATACACATGTGCCTAGAGTGCATCTACCCTCCCCTTTTAGCCTGAATCAGAAAATTACCTCTTCTCTACCCCGGTATGTCCTTCAGGATACTTCACGCAGATCGTTTTTTCTGAAATGCTTAATTTATGTGATAAGGATGAGAGAATGATATATGTGCTTACCTTAGGTACTCTCCCTCAACCCTTTAACCACGTTGACTTGCTCTGTGCAGCTCAAACAACCTGGAATTTACCTCACGATACTCGACAGCAGCCTCTCACGATACTTGTTCAAGAGACAAGTGACTTACAAAATGACATTTTTTAGCTTTTATACTTTTGAATTTTCCTACTCGCTAAAAAAAAAAAACAAGACAAAGACTGAAAGCTACTCTAATTACTTGACCTACTCCCTTACTCCTCCTACTCTACTCACTCTACTCACTTCCCTAGACTAATAACTCACTACACACAGTTCAAGAGTGAGAAGTAGTAAGTGCGGATGAATGTGACTTACCAAAGAAGAGAAAATCACTACTCCTTCTCTCACTTCAATGCAAAAAGCTACTTACCATCACACGACTGCCTCGGTTTGATTCGACACTCCCCGGCAATGGCACCAAAAAACATGTGTACCTAAGAACCAACTTAGGGACTTGTGGAGAAAGAGACTATATCTCAATCCCCCTGAAGTGCATATAGTGGGGATTCACGCATTAATTGTCAATCCGATGAGTATCAAAACCTAGCTAAGTGCATGAAGACATGCATTCAAATGATGATCAATGCAAATGAGTTACTCAAAGAGTGCAAACAAGGCAGAGACTAAACCAAACAAGGTTCAACTGTCAGTCATGGTGTCACGATACTTGGTGCAGCATCCAACAGTAAATTGAGATTTTCTCTCAATTCGAGCTCGAAATATAGTGAATAGCATATGCGCTTCAAAGCTCTCAAGAAGATGCATCCAATGGCAGTATTTTCACTCAATTCTGACGCTTCTACTTCAAGTTATGAGCAAAATACTGAGTCACGGGAATGACCTTCCTACACTTCAGCACTTCCTACACTTCATACACACCTTAACCACAACAAACAAACGCTTTCATGGATAGACAACACTTCCTAACACTCTTTCCAAGCAACACACATGCATACAAGCTCACAAAGAAGAAGATACAGAGAGGAGAAGACACAAATTTGAATTTCTGTGCTCTTGATTCTCACAATGGCAAAAAGTCTCTACAAAGAGTCACAAATTGACTTATATACATGTGCCCTAACAATGGTCCTTTCACACAAGAGATCGGCACTTTATTCACTAAAAGGCTAATTTCCTACTAATTTACATGGGTAAGCTACTAATCTTCTGTGGGGATGCATCTAGAGGACTCCTCTAGTGCATTTACAACGGAAAATATATTACAGAATGATTATGATACAAAAATAAGGTGTCAAAATCGGAAAAATTTTGGGGCCCTTCTTTTTCTCTGCCTTGTGCTCTCTTTGCTCTGCAACAGTATGCATATGTGTGTGTATGTGTGTGAATGCATTATGTATGCATATGTGTGTATATGCATTATCTATGTGTATGTATGCATGTGCATTATGTATGCATATGTGTGTGTATGCATATATGTGTGTGTGCATGTATGTGTGTGTGTGCATGTGTATGTGTGTGTATGCATATATGTGTGTGTGCATGTATGTGTGTGTGTGTGTGCATTTGTATGTGTGTGTATGCATCATTATGTGTGTATGTGTGTATATGTGTGTGTGTCTATGTGTATGTGTGTGTCTATGTGTGTATATGTGTGTGTATGCATATGTATGTGTGTATGTGTGTGTGCGTGCATACCTAGCTTCAACAAGTGCGCTCTTGCTCTCTCTCGCTCTCTCTCTCTCTCTCTCTCTCTCTCTCTCTCTCTCTTTCTTTCTCTCTGTGCATCCAAATCCTGGCACAAATGTGCCGGGAGAAGTCAAATTTGTTTTTTAGCATTCCAGAGCATTGCTTATGCGATGCTCTGGAACACAGGATGTCCCTTATGTGACACTAAAACATCGCAGCTAGTTTGCACCAATGTGGCAAATAGTGATATTGCTAATTAGCAATGCTATTTGTGACACATAGTTTTAGTGTCACATAAGCGATGCTAGCATCGCTTATGCGATGACCGCTCATTAAAAAAAGACACGACCGGCACTTATGAGATGGTGGCATCGCATAAGTGATGGTTCCTATTTTTTTTCAATTTGGGGGTGTTGCTACACCCGCTATTTCTAGTAGTGTTACCCTAGAAAAGCCCCCTTAAGAACAAATTGCTAAGTTGGGACCCCCTCCCAGCAAAAAAGAAAGACGAATCCAAGAGGAAAAAGGATACGCCCCCTCTCGCAAAGAGTGTAACATACGGCAATGATCATCATCTTGTTAAATGCTAGAGGCTGACTGACCCCTCAAGAGCGACCATCATCAGCCAATGGTTTCGGGACATTAGCCTTAACCTAGATTTTATTTGTATTCAAGAGACTAAAATTCTGGGAGCAGACCTCGAGAAACATCTCAGACATGTCTCCTTGTCTCATGCCTGGATCTCGACATCGCACTCCCATGGGTCCAGAGGGATGGTAATTGGTATAAATCAATTCGATTTTGAAAAGCTTGAGAATTCCATAGAAGATCAGATGCATTAGTGGATTGCCATCTCCTTTGGTGCCCCTTTCGATTCACGTTGTTCAGCTCTGATTACTTGCTTAAATTTAGCTATATGATTGTACGGTTTGCTAGAGCCATCATAGTGGTTTCTCATGCATTTGGCAACTTGAATTGGCCTTAATCTTCTTCCTGCTTCAGGCGGTCTAGGCATTACAAGGAGAACTAGTCTTCCAATGGGTATACCAGGTCTTCTTGCTACAGGTGGTCTAACTAGGGCAGGAATTCCACTCCATGGGTCAAGAGATGGCTGAGGCCAATAATTAGGGTTATTTGCAGGCATAGCAAATTGTACGTGTGGTCTGACCGGGATTTGAGCTTGTTATGTTTGTCCTGACTGCTGAAATGAATTATTCTAAGAGGTTCCATGTGGGTTTTGTGAAGTAGTGGCTTGATCCCTCTGGGAAACACTGGAATGTTCTGATATTTCAACCCGGCTCTCTCTAAATATGTAAGGGGCCAATACTTTCTCTGATTTTTATCCAAATATGTGATAATGGTCAGGAAGTCAGGATCTTGTAACTCATAAACCGTAACTGGATTAGGGGCTGCTTCCCATTTTGAAGAGTGGGCTCTAAGGAGATGCTCTATTCCATTGATCAAATACACATCCATTAAGGAGTCATCTTGGGGAACCAAGTCTCCTCTCCAAACCTTAACAACAGTAGATCTCCCTCTAGGTGTGGTCACTTGCACTTCATCTCCGTCTTCATTAGGGTTTGGAGCAGTGTTTTCTTCCCCAAGTTCATTGATATTTTCAGGATGTTCTGTAACAACATACTAGATATCCCTTTTATCCATATACAATCCTCCTGCATACTTAATTGCTGGCCTAGGCACTATGTAAGCATCTAAAGCCTTCTTCAGTCTGGCCACCGATCTGTTTAGACCATCTAGGTAGACAGGTATCTCATGTTGATTGGTAGTCACATATTCTAAAGATGTCTGATATTCTCCCTCAATAATTGACATCATGCCAATCGTTGGTGCAGTGTTTTGCATATCCTCTGAAGCCATAGGAATTTCTTCTTCTGACTCACTAGAGGTTTCACAATAATGTGAACGGCTACTTGGTTCGGCTACACTTCCTACAGAAGAGATCACACTTCTTCAGCTTCCTAGGGTTTTCCCAGATCTTAGGTTCATCCACTTAAAAGCTCCGATCAGCCCTTGCCAACCTCTGGCTTCTAGAGCTCTTCACCAAGGGTCAGAATTCTAGAAAAATTTGGTGGGGACAGGACTAAGTGTGAATCCTCAAGTCACGATACTTGACCTCCAAAAAAGTTCACGATACTCGACCTTAGACTCAGACGATACACCATATGTACCCGAGACGATACACGATACTTCACGGGAGATGATATTCGATACTTGGATAAAGACGATACTCGATACTCAACAGACACGATACACAATACTTGAGTTCACACGATACACGATACACGATACTTGAGTTCACACGATACACGATACAGGATACTTGAGTTCACATGATACACGATACACGATCAGATATCGTGATACTTGACCGCAGGAGAACACGATACTTGACACTTTTCAACTTTTTGCAAGTGTTTTTTTGGATTTTAATTTCATACACATGTGCCTAGAGTGCATCTACCCTCCCCTTTTAGCCTGAATCAGAAAATTACTTCTTCTCTACCACGGTATGTCCTTCAGGATACTTCACGCAGATCGTTTTTTCTTAAATGCTTAATTTATGTGATAAGGATGAGAGAATGATATATGTGCTTACCTTAGGTACTCTCCCTCAACCCTTTAACCACGCTGACTTGCTCTGTGCAGCTCAAACAGCCTGGAATTTAGCTCATGATACTCGAGAGCAGCCTCTCACGATACTTGTTCAAGAGACAAGTGACTTACAAAATGACATTTTTTGGCTTTTATACTTTTGAATTTTCCTACTCACTAGAAAAAAAAAAAAAAACAAGACAAAGACTGAAAGCTACTCTAATTACTTGACCTACTCCCTTACTCCTCCTACTCTACTCACTCCACTCACTTCCCTAGACTAATAACTCACTACACACACTTCAAGAGTGAGAAGTAGTAAGTGCGGATGAACGTGACTTACCAAAGAAGAGAAAATCACTACTCCTTCTCTCACTTCAATGCAAAAAGCTACTTACCATCACACAAATGCCTCGGTTTGATTCGACACTCCCCGGCAATGGCGCCAAAAAACGTGTGTACCTAAGAACCAACTTAGGGACTTGTGGAGAAAGAGACTATACCTCAATCCCCCTCAAGTGCATATAGTGGGAATTCACGCATTAATTGTCAGTCCGATGAGTATCAAAACCTAGCTAAGTGCATGAAGACATGCATTCAAATGATGATCAATGCAAATGAGTTACTCAAAGAGTGCAAACAAGGCAGAGACTAAACCAAACAAGGTTCAACTGTCACTCATGGTGTCGCGATACTTGGTGCAGCAGCCAATAGTAAATTGAGCTTTTCTCTCAATTTCGAGCTTGAAATATAGTGAATAGCATATGCGCTTCAAAGCTCTCAAGAAGATGCATCCAATGGTAGTATTTTCACTCAATTTTGACGCTTCTACTTCAAGTTATGAGCAAAATACTGAGTCGCGGGAATGACCTTCCTACACTTCAGCACTTCCTACACTTCATACACACCTTAACCACAGCAAACAAACGCTTTCATGGATAGACAACACTTCCTAACACTCTTTCCAAGAAACACACATGCATACAAGCTCACAAAGAAGAAGATACAGAGAGGAGAAGACACAAATTTGAATTTCTGTGCTCTTGATTCTCACAATGGCAAAAAGTCTCTACAAAGAGTCACAAATTGACTTATATACATGTGCCCTAAAAATGGTCCTTTCACACAAGAGATCGGCACTTTATTCACTAAAAGGCTAATTTCCTACTAATTTACATGCGTAAGCTACTAATCTTCTGTGGGGATGCATCTAGAGGACTCCTCTAGTGCATTTACAACGGAAAATATATTACAGAATGATTATGATACAAAAATAAGGTGTCCAAATCGGAAAAATTTTGGGGCCCTTCTTTTTCTCTGCCTTGTGCTCTCTTTGCTCTACAACAGTATGCATATGTGTGTGTATGTGTGTGAATGCATTATGTATGCATATGTGTGTTTATGCATTATGTATGTGTATGTATGCATGTGCATTATGTATGCATATGTGTGTGTATGCATATATGTGTGTGTGCATGTATGTGTGTGTGTGTGCATTTGTATGTGTGTGTATGCATATATGTGTGTGTGCATGTATGTGTGTGTGTGTGTGCATTTGTATGTGTGTGTATGCATCATTATGTGTGTATGTGTGTATATGTGTGTGTGTGTGTCTATGTGTATGTGTGTGTCTATGTGTGTATATGTGTGTGTATGCATATGTATGTGTGTATGTGTGTGTGCGTGCATACCTAGCTTCAACAAGTGCGCTCTTACTCTCTCTCGCTCTCACTCTCTCTCTCTCTCTCTCTCTCTCTCTCTCTCTCTCTCTCTCTCTCTCTCTCTCTCTCTCTCTTTCTCTCTGTGCATCCAAATCCTGGCACAAATGTGCCGGGAGAAATCAAATTTTTTTTTTAGCATTCCAGAGCATCGCTTATGCGATGCTCTGGAACACAGGATGTCCCTTATGCGACACTAAAACATTGCAGCTAGTTTGCCAATGTGGCAAATAGTGATATTGCTAATTAGCAATGCTATTTGTGACACATAGTTTTAGTGTCACATAAGCGATGCTAGCATCGCTTATGTGATGACCGCTCATTAAAAAAAAACACGACCGGCACTTATGAGACGGTGGCATCGCATAAGTGATGGTTCCTATTTTTTTTCAATTTGGGGGTGTTGCTACGCCCGCTATTTCTAGTAGTGTTACCCTAGAAAAGCCCCCTTAAGAACAAATTGCTAAGTTGGGACCCCCTCCCAGCAAAAAAGAAAGACGAATCCAAGAGGAAAAAGGATACGCCCCCTCTCGCAAAGAGTGTAACATACGACAATGATCATCATCTTCTTAAATGCTAGGGGCTGACTGACCCCTCAAGAGCGGCCATCATCGGCCAATGGTTTCGGGACATTAGCCTTAACCTAGATTTTATTTGTATTCAAGAGACTAAAATTCTGGGAGCAGACCTCGAGAAACATCTCAAACATGTCTCCCTGTCTCATGTCTGGATCTCGACATCGCACTCCCATGGGTCCAGTGGGATGGTAATTGGTATAAATCAGTTCGATTTTGAAAAGCTTGAGAATTCCATAGAAGATCAGATGCATTAGTGGATTGCCATCTCCTTTGGTGCCCCCTTTCGATTCACGTTGGTTTCTTTGTATGCCCCAAATGGGGAGCTTGAGAGGCTGGACACCTAGGCCTCCTTGGCCTCACTCCCCCAAAACATGCTAATTTGCAGTGACTTCAACATGGTGGAGGACCCTGTAGATAGATGGAACAACAAGGGTCGGGTCATCGACAGTTATGAGAAAGGAACTTGGGACAACATCAAGCTGCACTTCTCGTCGAATTCAAAGATGTGAGTGGCTTTTCGTGGTCAAATCTCCAAGTGGGTGTGGACTTGAGGAAAGCCAAACTCGATAGAAGCTACATTGCTCAGATCATTCTTCATCAATGGGGCCATCCTTCCCTCTCGCAACACACCAACCTCGCCATCTCTGATCACTTTGATCATTATCTCATTTGAACCTCCCTCTAAAGCCCATAAGGCTCCTTGGTTTCATGTCTGCCTGACCTCTTTCTCTCTCCCCTCTGTCCCTCAACAAATTGTTGAAGTGTGGAAGGAGGCCTTTTCCAATTGTTCATCCCCAGCCAAGAGTTGGAGATGTGCTATCGAGAAGACGTGGTAGATCTTGATTAGAACCAAGAAGATGCTCCAAACTATTCAATGTGCACGTAGAGAAGCTCTATATCATAGACTCTGGAGACTTGAGGAAGAAGTGAACAAAGGAAAAACTCAATCCCAAAAGGGTCTTCGTAGAATCAGAGTGCTGCTCAGATACAAGGAAGAAATTCAAAGGAAAAATCTGCAAATTTTCTTTAAGGAGTGGTGGTCTTGCAAAGCTCAAAAGCCCACCAAAGAGATGTGAAGAATTCTTAAAAGAAAACAAAACAGAGAATCGATCCCCCTATTGCTAGAATCAAACGGTGATGTTTGCAATACGAAAGACTCCCCTCTCCCCTCTTAGACGTGACTGCATGGCTGCCATCTCTAGGTGATCCTCTCATAGGATCCCACACAACGGTGATGTTCGACTCCCCTCTCCCCTCTTAGACGTGACTGCATGGCTGCCATCTCTAGGTGATCCTCTCATAGGATTCCCACACAACCTTTGCTCCCTACTTGATGCCCCTTTCTCGGAAGGACAAATCATTGAATTCATTGATGCCCTTCCCAGAGGGAAAAGCTCAGGGCGAGATGGGCTCACTAATGAGTTCTTTAAGTCTTTCAAGTTGGGCAAGAGGCACTCGAGTTTGCCATGCTCCCTTCTTGCCTCAACAATAGCATCATCAAGTTAATCCACAAAAAAGGGGAAAAGAATAGAACCGAGAATCGGCATTCTGATAATGATGCTTCAAATGGGATATAATATCATTGCCAAAGTCATAGCCAACAAAATTTCTTGCCATCTGAGAGTGTGGTTAAGCGAGGACCAAAAAGGTTTAAGGCAGGTCAATATTGGAATCCATTATTGATATTTGGGAAGGTCTCGACTTCACGGACGAATCAAGACAAGATGTGCTTTTCCTCAAGATCGACTTTGACAAAGCTTACAATAGGCTGGAATGGAACCACATGTTTTAGATGCTTAAAGACCTCGGATGAAGTAAAAAATTCACCAAGATGATCTTTACCATTTTGGGAAACGTGCCGACTAAAATTAATGTTAATGGCCAACTTTTGAAGGTGATCAAACTAAAAAGATCGATTAGACAAGGGTGCCCATTGGCTCCCCTTCTCTTTGCCATTGCCACGGAAGGGCTTAGCCGGCTTGTGGAACAATAGGTGGAAGCAGGTAATATCAAAGGCCTCCGATTACCTCGAGACCACGACCAGATCACCATGAGAATTTTTGCCGATGATATGAATGCATTTGTCCACAATGATAGTAACAGCCTGGAGACGTTTTGGAGGTGCCTAGATACTTTTTGTAAAGCCTCTGGATCCAAAATCAACCACTCAAAGACTGCTTTCAGAGCTATTCTCGGGATCCAGCCTGAATTTCTCCTTCATCATGGCTGTCAAGATATTCCTCCAAGCCAAATTTTTCGGCTTCTTAGGATTCCATTGTACTTTGGTATCTCATTGAAGCAGCGATGGAATTGGGTCCTTGCTAGACTCAAAAGTAAGTTCAACTTTTGGAGAGGTATGCAAATCAATCTCATTGGGTGCACAATGGTTTTGGACAGCTTCTTCATTTCGTTGACCATTTACTTCCTCTCTTATTGGAGAACAAAAGAGCAAGAACTGTCCAAACTGGAAAGTATTTGCAAAAACTTCCTTTGGACAAGCGACCACAACAGGAGGGACTGCCTAAAATCAAGTGGTCCATCTACGCTAGCCAAAGGGATAGTGGGGGCCTTGGCATGTTGGACATTGTGTGCATGGCTAAAAAAATTGTGGCAAAATGGTTGATTAAGGCGTGTGCAACAGGGAGGCCTCATGGGCCAAGTTGATCTTCAAAAACAAGAATGCTCTGGCTTTTGTGGGACTCCCGAATCGAAAGAATCTTAACATCTTGACCCTTTTGTTTTCCCCGATCCCAGTTTTCTCGAAAGTCTTGAATCTTGTGTGCTCCGTATGGAAGAGTTGGAATAAATTCAAGAACTTCATAAGAATCAGTGAAGATTGGAGATGGGTAGTCGATATCAGACAGAATGACTCTATCTGATTTTCGATCCATGGCATTCCGAGCCTCGAATCTTGGAACATTTGAAATGCCAAGAGGCTATGGAACAAAGGCTTCAAAAAATGGAAATATCTCTAGAAACAAGACACCAACGTGTGGATCAACTTCGAGGATATTGACCCTAGCATCAACATTACCTATGAAGAATAGAACACTTTACAAAGCATAAGTCTTGCCTCAGACCGCTCTAAAGTTTGTCTTCTCATAGGGCACAACCTGTTGTGCCCGCTTGGTCTCAGATGCTCAATGGTATTTGCCTAGAAAAAATCCCAAACATCCAAGAAATTAGTGATTTTCATATCAACCTCAATATGAAGTGGTGTCTGTCATAGAGGCACCTGCGGTGGGATATGAAGTTCATGGCTATATGGCACCCTCTCATTGACATCAAAAAGTTTGTCCTCTTATGCCAATTTCTTCATCAAGGAATCTAGAACAACCAAAAGGCTAGCAAAATTTGTGGGCTACCTCCCTGGTGCAAGAGCTGCTACCGGTCCATTGAAGATGTTGCCGACATCTTCTTTACTTGTCCCAAATCCAACAGGCTTTGGCAGATTGTCGGAAAGAAGATTAGACTTTAGAAACGTATCAGTTGGAAATAAGCTCTACTGGGAGAAGCGATTGGATGCTCCATGACTCTCTAGAATGCCATCAGAGGGGAGGTCCTATGGAAGATCTAGTGGGAAAGATGTGCATATAACTTTGGTGACTCCTCCAAAGAGTGGTCGATTGAGAAATTATTGTTCCTCCCCAACAAAAGAATCGCTAACTACAAGAAACCCCCCCCCTTTAGGCATCATCAAGTGCTTCTTCTCATCAACAACAAGCTTAAACCCAAGTGGGCCCCACATGAGGGTGATGAGAGGGTGATTAACCTTCTTTGTAATGACATCTAAACTTTGTAAAACCTACCCCTGCTCTGTGGGATTTGGGGTCCCATGGGCACTAGTCCCCTTCACTTGTTCTTGTACTTTTCTTTTAACTAATACAAGTCTAGGAGAGTAGGCTAAGGCTGAACCCCCTTTATTAAACAAAAAAGAGATTTCTCCCCTAGGGATCAACTAACATCCATGGTCAGCAAAGCTTTGAGGTGGATGCCCAATAATGGCTTTGAAAGCCATTTTAGAGTGGTTTGTTTTGGAGCTCAATACCTTGCAAAAAGTATTTAGGCAACACCAAAAAGTATCAATGTTGGTAAAATAATTATGCACAAAAGCATTCGTGTCATCGCAAAGAGTCTCACAATCAACTAGTCTTGATTGAGGGGAAGAAAGAGGCCTTGAATAATCCCTAAACGTGCATGATGTTTAACAAGGTAGCTAAGGCCGTCCGTAGTGATTGCAATGAGAAGAGGGGCCAAGGGGCATCCTTGCTTGATAGAACATTTTAATTGAATAGCTTGAGAAAGATGGCCATTGATGTTTATGTATGCTAAAACATTTCCAAGCAATGTAGAGATCATCTTAATGAATTTCTAGCCAAGCCTAAGTCTTTCAAAGACTGGAGAATGAAGCCCCACTCAATTTTTCCATAATCTTTGTTGAAGTTGATGTAAAGGAAGAGGACATCTTGAGCATACTCTTAAATGAAAACCAAACCTTCCCAAACATCAATGATAGCCTGGAGGATGGACCTCCCCTTGGTGAACCCTTTTCTATCCTCACTAATCCACTTGTGTAAGTAGACTAAGAATAGGGCATCTTTCAATAGCAACTATTGAGTGTATGTGGCTAAGATGCCTTTTGGGTGATTTGGATGTTGTTTAGTCTTCTACCATCACCATTTTACTAATAGCCAGAGTGCATTTGCAATTGTAAGGAATCTTATGTTCCATGCTCGCACAAAGCACATTGAGGTGCACTATCATTATGCCACAGAGAGGTTTGCTGCTGGAGAGACAATTTTGTTTGTGCCCACACAGGATAATGTTAGAAACCTTTTCACAAAGGCTCTACCTAGGGAGAAGTTCGAAACTTGTAGCAAAGCTTTGTTCTTACTTCCTATTGTGGATTGAATCTTTTCCACATACCTTGGTAGTTCCTTATACATGAGTGCCAACTCCTTATTTACCGCATCATACGTAGGGGGTATTTGTTGATATCTTTCAGTAGCGATGAGTATGAACACACTAAGGAATATTGAGGCAGTTTTTTCCCTCTTTATGAGGATTTTTTCCTCTTGCTTGTATATATACATATAACCGTAATGGATGACTTACCTTTGTACATTTACTTGGTAATACATTGAGTATTGTGTTGTGCTTCAAGCTCCTCTTCTTCCATGTGTTGTTCATGTGCTTTCGTAGTCCTCAAAATCCAACATATATTGGTTTTTAAGATATAAGAGAAAATTCAAATACCCAAGAAAGCATCAACAAATAGTTTTGAATAAAACTCAAAAAAAGGATGTCCATGGAGTAGGGTGATGTAGAGAAATCACTTGATGGAAAGGTTGTGAGTTCAAGGGGACTTCTTGAACACTTCAATTGAGGAAGGGGCAAAACTCAATGTAAGTCAAAAGACGATGAATATATCAATATGCAGCAAACAATGTCTCTAGAGTAGGTACTAGTAGAGACATTGCTTCTATTGGTTTGGGATTCAAACCTATAGAAACGTAACTCAAGATCATTCCAATTCATCAATGCCTTTGAATATATCTAAGAAAATCAAGATTAGCCAAAAAAACATTATTTTTAAAAAATGATGTCTCTATGTAAGGCTTGTAAAGAGACATCGTTTTGTGTCTTTTGGGTGAAACTCTAAACTTGAGGAGACTCACAGTCTAGGAAACCTACATATATCACTTGACGGCTCCATAGAGGGCACCAAAGGCCCAAAAATAGGATATTTTCAAACAACAATGCCCTTGCACTTATAGTGTTTAGAGACATTGTTTGCAATAAAACAAGAATTTTTTGAAAATAATTGAGTTATCTAAGTCTTTGATAATGCAACCCTTAAGAGCATAGGGAAAGAAGGATAAACTTAAACCGTACATTATTAGCATGGAACAATGACTAGAGAAGGGTGATGCAACGTGGTGGAGAGACATTGTTAGGTGATTTCTAGGGATTTTGGGTGGTTTTGCATCACATAATGAGTTAGGGAAGGATAACAACAATCACGATAAGCCAAGGTCAATAAAATAAGAGTTAAGACATCAAGTTTTCATTGAATCATGTCCCTAGTAGACTCAGACATCACTCTATGAAATAGAACCCATTTGAGGGAGCCGAGGGGAGAAACATTTGCATATAAATCCAGATCATAGCCCAAGGAGAGAACAATTATAAAAAGCACCAAAAATCATCCTTAGGGTTCACTTTCACCAAATGACTTCCACACATATCTTTCTTAGTAAAAGAGGGGTTGTTTAGAGGTTTTTTGAGTATTACTTAGACTAAGGGAGCTGGAATAGTAGGTTGGGGCACCCAAGAGAATAAACTCACTTCTCAAAGAAAAACTGCATTAATACAACTTTCTTCACTATCCTTGTCTATGACATGACTCCATAGTTTTGAGCTCATTTTGACACAAGATCAAGAAGTGAGCAAGGCCATATGCTAAGGACACCTCAACAAGGTAAAGGTGAAAGTTTTTGGCCAAAAGCATTCCATTATACCCATAAACACTCAATTATTTCTATAAAATTGACTTGTTGAAGCGAGTCCCTAAGAGATTATTCATTTTTTCTGAGCCCAAGAACCCGGTTTGAGGTAATTCTTGGCCAAAAACTCATTTTTTAAGCTCTAAATCTCGTATTATTCCTATCTTTAGATATAGATTTTGAAGTTGACCTTGGGGTAAGTGTGTCACGAGGAAGGAGATAAGGAAGAGAGCTCACACACACACTCTCACTCTCAAGGAGAAGCACACACACAGATTGAGGCAAGGAAGAATGATCTTCTTCTTCTTCTTCTATTACATAAAAGTAATGTACAAGAATGACCTAAAAACAAGAATACAACAAGTGCAATATACAAAGATCAGTACATAAGGAAAATCCTAATATCCGCGAATGAGTGAGCTGGCAAGAAACAAATGTGCCATCACTCTCGGTAGATAAATCTAATAAAGCTCAATGAAGTATCCCTGACACATATCGGTATGACCACTATACATGTCAGAGAAACGAAAAACTGGTACGTGTCATCCTGGATCATCACATGTTGAGCTTGATATCTCAACACTCCCCCTCAAGCTCAACGCCATATCCTGTAATCCAAGCATCTCTCGAAACTTCTTTAACTTCTCAGCTCCAAGTGCTTTGGTGAAAATATCAGCAACCTGCTCATCTGTTCTCACATAAACAAGATCAATATCACCTGATTATACCTTCTCTCTAATGAAGTGATAATGTACCTCGATATGCTTTGTTCTAGCATGGAAAATAGGGTTCCGTGCTAACTGTATGCTGCTAAGATTATCACAATAAATAGTGATAGGCTTTTGCACTTCCACACCTAAATCTTCAAGTAACATCTCTAGCCATGATGCCTCACATGCTGCCATTGCAGCACCTCTATACTCAGCCTCTATACTCGACAAAGCAACAATGGGTTGCTTCTTGCTGCTCCATGTAATAGCTGCACCTCCAAGTGAGAAAAGAAAGCCACTAGTAGATCTTCTATATGGAGTACTACCAGCCCAATCTGCATCGGTGTATCCATGAATCTGCAACTCCACACCAGCTTCATAAAACAATGCACAATCCAAAGTAGCACTCACATAACGTAGAGTGCGCCTCAGAGCATCCAAATGTGGCTTCTTGGGAACCTGCATAAACTGACTTTCAAGTCCAATAGTATAACTTAGATCAGGCCTTGTAATTGTGAGATATATAAGACTTCCCACAATTTTCCTATACGTAGTAGCATTTTCCAATGCTTCACCTGACGTAGTATCCAATTTCAAATTCTGATCTAATGGCATAGAAATTGTCTTACAATCAGCCATACCATACTTTTGCAGCATATTCAAGGCATATTGCCTTTGCGACATCCATATACCTGTTTCTGTATGTATAAACTCAATGCCCAAGAAATAGCGCAACACACCAAGATCTTTCATGTCGAATTCCTACATAAGACGTTTCTTTACCTCTTTGATGCTTTCTTCATTATCACCACCTACAATCAGGTCATCAACATAAATAGCCACAATAGTGATGCCGTCATCAGCCTTCCTTGCATATAGTGAGTGATCTGCATCACACATAGAGAACCCAATGCTGGTTAAGTAATCAGCAATCCTTGCATGCCATGCACGAGGGGCTTGCTTCAGCCCATACAAAGCCTTTTGCAACCTGCAAACATATTCTGGATGTTTTGAATCTTCATATCCTTGTGGCTGGCATATATACTTCTTTCTGACAGTAGACATTTTAGCTACAGGGCTGAATGTTTCCTCATAATCAATGCCATATGTTTGTGCATAACCTTTAGCTACCAATCGTGCTTTATACCTGCTTATGCTACGATCAGCATTATGCTTTACCTTGTAAACCCATTTGCAGCCTATGGATTTCTTTCCTTGTGGCAATGGAACCAGCTTCCATGTATCATTTCCATAAAGTGCAGCCATCTCCTCATCCATAGCTTTTTCCCAATCTGCATTACCAATTGCATCTTCAAAACAAGAAGGTTCAGCATCTTGTATTACCTTTGTCATGTAGGCACAATGGTGAGCCATGTAACTATCATATGTCAATCATTGTACTGAATTACGCATCCTCCCAGATCTTCTTGGTCCTGGGTCACTTCTTCTTGTATCATCTGCATGTGCCCTTCTTACTCCTGGAGTCTTCACAGAGGGCAATCCAAGTTCCTCATCAATACTCTTTTCTGAACCACTTGAATCTCCATCAACATCTTCAAAACCTGCACCTGTTTTACTATCAGCAGAAAGCTTTTCTTTACCTTTCTTGGATGTATTTGATGAATTTGCTGGACTGAAATTTCCACGCAATCTTCCACTCCATGGATTTGAGTTGGAACTATTGCTTGGTGATGCATCCGGTCCACTCAAAACTTGAGATTCTGCACTAGATTTTTCAGCATTTTCTTTTTCATTTGGTTCAAGATTCAGTCCTTCTTTGGCATCTGCATAGAAGCTTGACATTTCATCAAATACCACATCTCTGCTCACTTTCACTTGTCGTGTGAGTGGGTTATAACATTTGTACCCCTTTTGCTCAAGGGAATATCCAATGAAGACACATTTTTTTGCTTTCGGATCAAGCTTCGTCCTCAATTCATCTGGAACATATACATATGCAATACAGCCAAAAACTTTCAGATGTGATAAGTTTGTCTTTTTACCTGTAAACTTCTCTTCAGGTGTAACTTGATGTACAACAGCAGTCGGAGTTCTGTTCATGATGTATACAGCAGCATGATGTATACAGCGTCTGCCCAATAACAATAAGGCATATTCTTCTCAGCCATCAAGGCTCTTGCTATTTCTGCAATATGTCTATTTTTGCGTTAAGCAACACCATTCTGTTGTGGTGTGTACCTGCATGAAAACTGACGCCGAATTCCACGATTTTTTAGAAAACTACTGAACTCATTTGACATGTATTCACCTCCTCCATGAGATCTTAATGTCTGAATGTACTTCCCTGTCTGCTTTTCCACCATAGCTTTAAAATTCTGGAAGTGAGTGAACACCTCGCTCTTCTCTTTCATGAAATATACCCATAGTTTGCGTGTATGATCATCAATGAATGTAACATAAAACCTGCAACCGCCCATAGATGTGGTCTTTGTTGGACCCCAAACATCTGTATGTACTACTTCTAGTACATTCTCACTAACATGCTTGTCATGTGGAAATGATGCTCTTGACTGTTTACCAAATCGACATGCTGCACATACCTTTTGCATTTCTGCAACTTTGAAATTTGGTAGTCCATGGACAAGCCCCTTTGACTGCATCATTTTCAGCCTTTGCAAGTTTGCATGTCCAATCCGTTTGTGCCATATCTCTATATCTGCAATAACTCCTGCACCTTTTGCAAACATGGCTGCATTCATTTCAGGAATCTTCACATTTAAGGTGAACATCCTACCCACTTTGTTTCCTTTGGAAACCAATCGTCCATCCTCCTTGTACTCTTCTACATATATCCATCAGCATTGAACCTGACTTGTAATCCCTGGTCAACCATTTGTCCAACAGAAACCAGATTCTTTGTTATATTTGGAACATGCAACATATCAGCAAGATGTTTTACCTTCCCGTCCTCCACAGACAATGCTATGTTTCCTGTATGCTCAATAGGATGCGATGTATCATCACCTGTTTCAACATATCCAGGAACTTGCATTTTCTGCAAACTACTAAACCATTGTGCATGACTGGTCATGTGATTTGAAGCACCTGAATCAACATACCAGACATTATCATTCGATTTTGAAACACCAGCAGACATCGTATTCATCATGTGATGTTGAACCATAAACAGCTTCTTAGAATCATCTGCACTTGTGGATGCATAGTTGTTTTGCTGCCTTCTCTTATTTTGATTCTTTAACCTGCAATCACGTTCAAAGTGTCTAGGTTTACCACAATTCTAGCATCCTTTACTATCATTACCTGAATCATTTCTTTGAACATTTCTGCGACCTCTTTGGCTCCCCCTGCCTCGAAACTGTCCTCTTCCTCCTGCATGATTATGTTGTTGACCTTGCTCTTGGTTATTGTTTCCTCTTCCACTTCCAAAACCTCTACCTCTGCCTCTTCCTCTGCCAGAGTAGAATACCTGCTCAGAACTGGGCTTTCCTTGGGAGTTTGAGTCCTCACCAAGATTCTTTTCTTCAATAATGAGCATAGATACCAGATCAACAAAATTCGGAATATTTTCCCTGGTCTGTATGGAAGTTCTGAACTGCTTATATGCAGCTCCTAAACCACGAAGGCACACTTCCACCTTATCATCATCATCTACATTCACGCCATAGATGCAAGTGACTCACATATGCCTTTGATTTTAAGAGTGTAGTCACTTACCGTCATGCTCTTCTTTTCCAATGTATGCAGCTCATTCTTGAGTTGCAATTTCCGTGCCTTTGTATTAGTCTCATACAAGGTGACCAAGCTGTTCCAAGCCTCTTTTGGAGTCTTGGCATCCTATATGTGTCCAATCATGCTATCCTGTATGCTAACAGATAGCCAATACATTAACTTTTGTGCTCCTTGATTCCATTCCTCATATGCTCTTAACTGATCTACAGTCCGATTCCTTTCTGGTAACTGCGGAGCATTTTCATTCTCTCCTTCGATATACTTCCAAAAGCCTTTTCCCATCAGGAAATTCGTCATTCTGAATCTCCAAGCATGGAAGTTATTCTTGTCCAGCTTATTGCTCATAAGCTGACTCATTCCATCTGCGTTTTCCATTTCTGTAACAATTCACAACACTCCAAAACACTACAAGCAGCACTTCTGCTTGAACACTGTCGCACTATGACGTGACAGTTCGATCTCAGAAAAACACAGTTTTTGTGTATCAACAATACACGGAATCGCTTGAAATTCTGGATCTAGAATATATGAGTGTCGTCGAACACAACGCAAGTTACAGTTTCTAAAACTGACCTGGTTTTTCTATGGGCCCCACCTTGCAGGCTCGAAACGGAGGTCGAGATGGCTCCGAAACTTCGATCTGACAAAAACAAGTGACCCTAAAGGGATAACTCTCGAAAATATTTTGAGGTCTTCTACCTTCACGGCGATTTTTGTAGCAAACAGAGGCCGTTTGTGAAATCGCGTTTTCTCCATGCCTTGCCGCGTAGTCTTCACCGTCGCCTTCTCCACGAGCTCTCTACAGCCACGCTGGCTCTAATACCATGTCACGAGGAAGGAGATAAGGAAGAGAGCTCACACACACACTCTCACTCTCAAGGAGAAGCACACACACAGATTGAGGCAAGGAAGAATGATCTTCTTCTTCTTCTTCTATTACATAAAAGTAATGTACAAGAATGACCTAAAAACAAGAATAGAACAAGTGCAATATATAAAGATTAGTACATAAGGAAAATCCTAATATCCACGAATGAGTGAGCTGGCAAGAAACAAATGTGCCATCACTCTCGGTAGATAAATCTAATAAAGCTCAATGAAGTATCCCTGACATATATCGGTATGACCACTATACATGTCAGAGAAACGAAAAACTCGTACGTGTCATCCTGGATCATCACATGTTGAGCTTGATATCTCAACAAAGTGCAAGGTGGCCTTAATCAAAGAGTAATTTACCTTTTCTTCTCTCGAGAGACCTTGAGAAATTTTTGCAATCATGAAATTGTTCTTCTCTTATCTTTTTGGTGATAACTTTCCTATATAAAGCTCAAAAGTTATAGAGGAATGGTGGTACACATTCATGAGATGAAAAATCCCTCTACTAGTGAGACAATGTATATGGCCATGGAGGATGGAATTTCTTTCCTTTGTTTACTCTCTACCATCATTTGTATTGCTTTCAGGGATAACCAGTGTTGGAAAACAAGGTGCCATACATGTTCACAAAATAAGCACAAACAAATATTTATAATCCATTGAAAAAATATATAGAACCTGATCGAACATAGAATGGTTAGTGCATCTAGAAAGGTGAAGTGCTTGATGATAGGTTTAGGACTTCAAGGGACTCACTTATACATGCTTAAGCATTATTATGTATTCACATTTGATCGTTGTATTGCTTATTCAATTGCATAAGGTCTCAAACATTAGGAATCAATTTATGAGTTCAATTTTAACACGTTGATTGAGAGCCAAAAACCACAGTTCCTTGAGTGGTTGAAAAGATCCAAAAAGTTAGTTGAAAGTGGAGTGGAGTCTATTGATTAATCCAAAGAACACCAAACTACAAAAATTTGGGGAAAATATATATTTAATCTTCAATGGAGAAGTCGCTAGATAAGAAAGTAAATGCACACATTCTACTGTGAATCAACACAGACATCATTCGCCTGCTTTGTGGGATTTGGGGGGTCCCGTGGGCACTAGTCCCCTTCTCTTGTACTTTTCTTTATTTAATTCAAGTCCGGGAGAGTAGGCTATTGCCGAACTCCCTTTATATTAAAAAAAACACAGACATCATTCGCGGCTGACAGGACATGTGTCCATCGCAAGGAGGGATGAATCTGTTTAGTTGAGAGTTAAGAAATCAATTTAGTTAGTATTTTATTGTTCTCGCCTCAATGTCGACCTTGTTTCCCTTATTGGTCCTAAGCAATGTGGCTCCCCCAGTCCCAGTGCCCCCTTGAGATGGATTCCATCCCATCGGACATCGCACCTCTGGTGGTATCTTTGTGCAAGGAGTCTATGGTGGCAAAGCAATAAGAACTAATGAAACCTTGTCTGATCGGTCAAGTATTTGGCCCTAGGCCCCCTCTAGAAAATGTGATAATTTGTCTACATAAGGAGTGGTTGCCGCGTGGTCTAATTGTGTGCAAATGTCAATTCCTACCGACCAACCACCTGATTCTATTGTTTGAGAATGAAGAGATGGCCTTCCAAGCCCTACAAGCCGGTTCTTGGCAAGTGGGCCGGTCCACCTTATGTCTATTTAAGTGGACCTCAGACTTTGTTCCGAACAAGTCAAAGCCTCTTCGTTACCCACTATGGGTAGAGCTTCCCAATCTTCCGTACTTCCTATATGGATTTCTTCGAGAAATTGTTTTACTTATCGGTTGCCCGATGGCCTCAAGAGAGGATGTTGGGGGGCTAATCTACGATGGAGCTCAATATTCTTTCAACGCACGATGGCACCCACAAATCTGCATTGAAACGGACTTGAACCAGGTCCTCCCCTCGAAGATCTCCATAAATTATGGAGATGGTAAGATTTGGGTAGAGGAGGTTACTTACAAGTATTTGCCCAATGTGTGCTTCCATTGCAGGCACCAAGGTCATAGGATCAAAGATTGCCTGTTGAAGCAAAGTACCAATAAAAACAAGCTTAAACCAGATGGAGCCTCGGATCCTTTCCCTCAAGTTGGTACTCAGGGTCATCCCTCTCCAATGGAGGAAGAAGAGGGCACTCGTGTTGTAGAGATGGATTCAGAAGGATTTACCAAAGTAAGACGTAGGAGGAAAGTTAGCCCTCGAAGATCAGTAGCAAGGAACATTACGACCATTGCTCCTTTGAATAACATGTACTGTAACCTAGAAAAGGAGATTAATGAGATCGACCTCACAGGGTATAACCATTATGAAGAAGACCATGTTGATAATTCCCTTGGGTGCTCTACCAGCAAAGAAGACAACCAAGAAGGTTACACCATGAGTAAAGAGGAAGGCTTCCCTACTATGAATGAAGACAACCTAGAGAGTGAAAGCTCCTTCCTTTGTCCTACTCTTCCGGTTTGCATGCCAAGCTTACCACAACGAAAGTCAAAGCTTAAAGGGAAACAACCGTCGGGCATGCCTTGGAAGAGCCCCCTCAAGAGTAGGATCCTAAGTCAAGAAGCTAGAAGGAAAAAAGAAGATCACAAGAAAAAAAAAAGATAAGCTCCTCCCCTGAAAGAGGGCAACCATCAATAATGAAAATCACATCACTAAAAATCAGGGATTTATCTGACCCCTCAAGAGCGGCGATTCTTTGTCAATGGTTCAAAGACAAGTGCCTCAACCCCGATTTGATCTGCTTACAAGAGATTAAAATCGGCACAGAGGATCTCTAGAAATCGCTTAAATGCATTTCTATGAACCACCTTTGGTTCTCCACCTCGCATCCTAGGAGGTGGGGGCACTGCGATTGGTATTAGTCACTCTTGGTCTGGCAGATTGACCTCGACTTGTGAAGATCCGAATCATCCTTGGATTGATGCCTCTATCGGGTTCCCTAATCAGTTCACTATGGTCTCAATTTTAGGCCCCTAATGGAGAGGCGAATAGAATCAATACATGGGCTTCCCTTGACTCCCTCCACCACAATGTTTTGATTTGTGGGGACTTCAACATGGATGAGTTTCCTGAGGACCGATGGAATAACAAGGGGAAAATTATTGACGATCGGGAGAAAGAGATATGGGATAAAATCAAGCTCCATCTAAATCTGTTCGAGGTGAAATACATGAAGGGGTTCTCCTGGTCTAATCTCCAGGTGGGAGACTCTATGAGGAAAGCAAGACCTGATAGATGTTACATCGACCAAAACACCATCCTCCAGTGGGGTATTCCTTTGATTTCCCAACACATGGACCTGACTATCTCGGAACACTACCCGATTACTCTTTCTTTTAAACCGATTCCCATGCTCCAAAAAGCTCCTTGGTTTCATGCTTGTGAGACGTCGTTTTCCCTCCCCTTTGTCCACCAAGAAATTTCCACGGTGTGGGCGGAGGCCTTTGCCACCTTTAATGAACTGGCTAAGTGCTCAAGAAGTGTGGTGGAAAGGACTCAACAAATTTTGAATAGGACTAGAAACAGTGTACCGGAGGCTCTCATAGCTTGAAGAAGAAGTGAACAAAGGAAACTTGTAATGCCAACAAGGGCTTCTAAAAATCAGGGGAAGACTAAGACTCGAGGAAGAGGTTCAAAGGAAAAATCTGCAAATATTCTTTAAAGAATGGTGGGTGTGGAAGGCTGACAAACCATCGAAAGAGATGTGTAACATCCTCAGAAGGAAACAAGCTGGGGAAGCCATCCCCTTCTTAGTCCATATCAATGGGATCGAATGTAGCTCGAAAGTTGAGAACATATCTATCATCATCGAGCACTTTACCTAGCTTCTTGGCATCTCGACTCCTCTTTCCCCACACAGGCGTGACTGCATGGCAACCATCTCAAGGGTTGCTCAATCTCGTATCCCATAGAACATGAGTTCTTTGTTGGATAATATCATTTTTGAGAATGAAATTATTGACGTTATTGATGCTCTTCCCAATGTAAAAATTCCAGGTCTTGATGGCCTCAGCAATGAGTTTTTCAAGCCTTCAAGCATGTGGTGGCCACCCTGCTGTGTCTGGTGCGGCAAGAGGCTCTCTCCTTCGGTGCCCTCCCTGAGTGTCTTAATAATGGTTTCATCAAGTTAATCCACAAAAGGGGAGATAAGAACAAAATTGAAAACTGGTAGCAGATTACCATGCTCCATACTAGATACAAGATAATTGCCAAAGTTATCGCCAACAGAATCTCTTGTCATTTAAAGTCATGGCTTTGTGAGGACCAAAAATGTTTTATCAAAGGCATATCTATACTTGAAGCAATTTTAGATATTTGGGAAGGCCTTGCGTTTGCTGAGGAGTCTGCACAAGATCTAATATTCATTAAGATCGACTTCGATAAAGCGTATGACAGATTGGAATGGGACTTTATTCTTCAATCACTGAAAGACCTTGGATGTAGCCAAAAGTTCACGAAGATGGTTTCCACTCTACTTGAAAACGCTTCAGCGAGAATAAATATCAATGGGAAGCTCTTTGAGCCCATACGTTTAAAAAGATCTATCATGCAAGGCTGCCCACTGGCACCCCTACTCTTCGCTATCACCTTGCATGGCCTCAATCGCCTATTAAAGCATCACATGGATGCTGGCAATCTCAAAAGTCTTTCCCTACCTCTAGATCATGGCCAAATGATTGCGAGACTCTTTGCCGATGACATGAATGCCTTTGTACATAACGATATGAACATCATTGAGGTGTTTTGGAGTTGCCTCGACACCTTTTATGTGGCATCAGGTTCAAAAATCAACCATGCTAAAATTGCTTTCAGAGCAATCTGTGGACCTCCACCCCAATTGTTGTTAGATTAAGGGTGTCCAGTTATCCCTAGAGGTCAAGTCTTCCGTCTCCTAGGTATTCCAATGGGCTTCGACATCTCAATGGACCAACGGTGGAAGTGGGTTCTATACAAGCTGGATAGCAAACTAAATCATTGGAAAGGTATGCAAGTTAACTTGGTAGGGTGTGCAATGGTTGTTAACACATTTATGCTTTCTACGACTATTTACTTTATCTTGTGTTGGCGACCTAAGGAGAAAGAGTTGACCAAAGTGGAAAGAATCTGTAGAGACTTCCTATAGGTTGGGGTCCCCAATATGAGGGGGATTCCCAAAATCAAATGGGAAACTTGCATTAGCTAGAAACACTCGCGGGGCTTGGGTATTTTTGATATCGCTAGGTTGGTTGACAAGTTGGCAGCAAAGTGGTTTATCAAGGCTTGGAGCAATAGTGAGTCCTCTTGGGCTAAATTGATCTTCAGAAACATCAAAGACCTTACCTTAGTAGGCCATCCTGGTTAGAAGGACATAGGGATCCTCACTCTTTTGTTCACTCCCCACCCGGTGTCCCCGAAAGGCTCTAGCCTTGTGTGTTCCTTATGGAAGAGTTGGAATAAGGCCAAACAATTCATCAGAATTAGTGATGAGTGGAAGTGGGCAGTTGGGATAAGACAAAATGACTCTATCTGGTTCTCGATCATCGGTATTAGGGGGGTGGAGTCTTGGAGCCTCCAAACTACTAAGTGGTTCTGGAACAAGGGGTTCAAATAGTGGAAACAGCTTTGGAAACAAGAGATCGACCAGTGGATGAGATTTGAAGACTTAGAACCAAGTCATAGAGTTACCCTCGAGGAATGGACTCTCCTTCAAGGCAAGTGTCTAGCATGGGACCGCTCAACTACTCACCTTCTCTGCAGACATGATCTTCCTTGTTTGGAGGGCCTCAAATGGAGCAATGGTAATAAACTATCCAGAATCCCCAACTTCAAAGAGAAATTAGATGTTCATCACACCCTTAACAAGATGTGGTGCCTTTCTTGGACCAAACTTCGATGGGAACTAAAGTTCATGTCTATTTGGCACCCCCTAATTGAGATCAAAAAGTTCGTTCTCATGTTGTAGATCTTGCATAAGGGTATCTGGTCCAATGAAAGGGCCAACAAAATTTGTGGTGTGCCTCCATGTTGCAAGCGTTGCCATCGATGCATTGAAGATTTAGTTCACCTTTTCTTCGATTGCCCCAAGTCATGTGTTGTCTGGCATCACGTGACGCGAGTATTGAGACTCATGAACCAAATCAATTGGCAATAGGTGCTATTGGGTGAGGCGGTTGGCTGCTCATCAAGGTTGTGGAATGCCATCAGAGGTGAGACTCTTTGGAAGATTTGGAGGGCGTGATGTCCTATCAATTTTGGCCAAACTCCAAAGGTATGGTCAATCGAGAAATCCTTATTTCTTATAGTAAAAGAATCTTTCGAGATAAGAGATCTCCACCATTTAGACATCTCTATATTTATCTCCTCGAAAATAACAAGTTGAAACCCAGATAGGTCCCACATGAGGGAGGAGATAGATTTGTCTGCCTCATTTGTAATTGCCTATAGCTTACCGAACTTGTCCCTTGCATTGTGGGATTTGGGGGGTCCCATGGGCACTATTCCCATTCACTTGTAACTTTTCTCTTTTATTTTAATTAAAGTTGGGGAGAATAGGCGACTGCCGAACTTCTTTTATTAAAAAAAAAACATAGAATCGCATAGTCATGATAGTTCTTGAACACTGCGAAGCATTATACACTATTTTTTAATACGTTTACAAAGTGTTTCATCATCTATATCATGTTATTGTCTGATTGTCTTGAAAGTTTGCTTACTTCTGAAACATATTCAAGAAGATCTATGGTATCCCACTTATAACCATGGCATGGATCATGAAGGTAATACATTTTTCTACTTGTGTATGCAAGCATTTGTACAATAGATCTTTGTATGAAAAAATATTAATCAATCAATGTGACTCTATATGCACACTATCTACATCCTACAAAATGGAGATTACACCCTTGACTTCTTAAGTATATTTCTCTAATTTTGGTCACTATAAAAATGTTCCATAAACTGTGATAGCCCGAATACCTTTCCGAATCTATGCAAAAGGATTTAGCCGAATTGTTATGAGGCTAAGAGCTTTCTACATTTTATGAGTACTCAATTTCCAAAATATTTTTTTTCTTCTCTCACAATCATAGCTTGCAAAAATTTTGTCTTGACACAAACCTTTGAATGCATTGCAACAAAGTACCATAGCACTCTTTATGAATTATTATCAATCTTACGAATTCTATTTGTACTCGTGATCAACAAAAATGTAGGTGTATAGTAGTTTTTTATGAGAACCCCTTCATCTCCAAAATTTTCCATCACCTACTGACAATGGTATTAGAACTTCAACAAAATTTCACCATCATGGGTAATGGTTTTCCTTCATCAATGGAAAAATTGAATCAAGGAAACTACCCAACATTGTCTTTAAGGATGAAAGCATACATGCAAGGAAGAATTATCTCTGGCTATCTATCTAGAGATCTTCATGCCAACTCTAAGGACCAAAGGACAACCAACTCAAGAGAAGAATGAGAGGTTGATCACATGGTGTGCAAAGGATGCTTTAATGATATATAGGCATATATCTTTGAATCAAATTCCGACTTTCTACTACTGCTACTACTACTATTACATATTAGAAGGTTCAAATTAACATAAAAAATTCAATAGGCAGAACGACCTACAATGGATGCAAGGTGGAAGCATGGCAAACAAAAGAAACGAGTATGTACAATAATCAATAACATTAGTTTTTTTTTAATAAATGAAGTTCATCCTTAACCTATTCTCCAAGACTTATATTGATTAAAAGAAAAGTACAAGTGAAGGGGATTGGTGCCCACGGGACCCCCTGAATCCCACAGAGCAGGGATAGATTTAGTTAAGAGCGATAGAGTACAAGGAATTGAAAAACAGTACTAAGTCACCGGAGTTGAGTAAAGGAGTCTTAAAATTTCTATCATGCCAATGTCTTTGCCTCAATTGAGCTGCTTGGAGTAACAAATAACTTTCATATCCGGTCTCCTCCAAAAGATGGATCTCCTTCATACGATCTTTCAAGCAACATTCTGGAAGTAATTTGTGTGGTATAAATACTCGAAGACTAGGTACCACATGTTCCACACGAGAAATAGCTTCTTATTAACACTTTTTGCAACATTGCAATCAACATCTTGTTAATACCTTCTGTTAAAGCATTATCCTATGGGTAATAAGGAGAAGATTCCTAATGCAAGACTAAAAAAAATTCACAAATATGAGTGATCAATTGATTGCAGAAATGTGTTCCTCAATCATAAACAAGTTCCAAGGGAAAACTAAAATGAAGGAATTATTCTGAACATAGTCAATAAGCAACACACTGAGTAGTAGTTTCTCATAAACCCCAAGCTTTAGCTCAACATGTAGCATAATCAATGCCACTCAAATCATATTCTTTCTTATTGCTTGTAGCAAGAAATCTGAAACCTACTTCTAGAAGCTTCCATGGGCAAGATAAATTGCAAGGGAGACTGAAATCATCAAAACGAGTGCAATCACGAGTCACGTGAAAGTCAATAGGCTTCACATGGGCTAATATATTCAAGCAAATCACAATATGAACTAGAAAACCAAGATGCCACCCATGACAATCAATCTGGCTTCAGAAATTAAGAACCTGTTTAGTGTTATTTGAGACAAGAGCATCAAGAATCCCTTCAATTATATGAAGATCGATAGAAATGCCCCATTGAGAGATAAGATGTTCAAGAAACGTAACACAAGGAACACCACATATAGACTTAGAAGGGTGTTAGTGAGAGTTGGACTTCACGACATTTAAGAAAACCCAACTTTAAGTCATATAAGTGTTGTTGTTCATTGTCGAAGGCTGATAAATGATTGAGAAAAAAAATTCATAAAGCTAGTAAGATAAGGGGCAAACATAGCTTGCATAGAACGTTGAAAGATACTAGGGGCATGAAGGAGCCCAAAACACATGATAATACAAGCAAAAATGCCCCATTCTGTGATAAGAGCATTTTTAGAAATGCTTTCCTCAGTCATATGAACTTGATTGCAACCACTATAGACATCAGGAAAGGAATACATATCTCGACCAGCCACATCATCCAATAGAAAATCCAAGAATAGAGGGGAAATTGGATCAAGTACTACAAAACCATTAAGCTTATGGCAATCCACGCAAATATGAAGTTGCATATTCTTCTTTAGGACTACCACAATGGGAAAGACTCATTTGGGGTATTCAATCGGAATAATGAAACCTCCTTTCAAATGATGACCGAAATCTGCTTTAACTTGCTTAGCATGATGCAGGTTCATACAATAACATTGTTGCAAAGTAGGAATAGCATTTCATAGTCATGCTTTGAAGAGGCCTTGCACAATTTTATAATCCCAGACAAGGGTATGCATCAAGTCCTTAAACAGAGCGATTAAGAGCTGCTGAATTATTAAGAAGAGAAATGGAAATCTTTACTAATTTGGGTGCATCCTCGGAGCCAAGATTCATAGTGTCAACTTGATCTTCATTAGCATAAGGAGTCATCTGTGATCACCATCTCTGATATCTACAAAATATCATCCAGAGGATCTATAGCACAAGTACAAACGAGACATCAAGTATTCTTCATGTATTAGTACACCATTCATGGACATTGGTTCAGCCAACTTATGTAATCATGAACACGGATACATTATAATCACATCTAATGGTAGTACATAAGAGACTCCATGTTTGTGAAAAAACTGACTACTCGACGTACATATCTAAGATCCTTGTGTCCCATATTCAAAGAGGGAGGTACATACTTTTGGCACTCGCGATCATGGAAAGCCGAGTCCTTTAGACCTAATGCTCAAATGGATTTTAAAGCTCAACCAAGACACAAACCACACCAATGGATATGGCTCCAAACCAGCAACCAACCAACCATGAACTCACCACCGAAGGCGAACCCACTCTTTGCCAAACATCACATATTGTGACTCGATAGGTAGGGGTTATTAATTCATAACCAGCCATTTTGAATGCCACAATCAAAACGGATTCTCTACCCACTTTGGAGAAGTACTAGTTAGAGCAAGATCGGTCACTTCATGTAGGACCCATGTGCTAATTGCACACCTATGTAGATCATTCTCACTTCATGTATGCATCCATTTAGGGCCACATTACATGGTCTTACATTAGACACCATTGTGAGATCCCATGCACAAGAGTGATACATTGAAATGCAAGGACCAAATCACTTGTATACATAGAGTTCTCAACTAGTGTTCTCTGTTGTGTGATTGATAATCAATTTCTCAATATGCACATTCAAGGGTTCTGCATTCGACAAAAACATTATATGAACCAACAATGGCCCTTGGCCCCTCGTCTCTTTGCAATCATTGCTAATGATCTCAATTACCTTGACATATGTTCTCTATTTGGTTTT
Organism: Ceratopteris richardii; assembly: GCA_020310875.1. Lineage (NCBI taxonomy): Eukaryota > Viridiplantae > Streptophyta > Polypodiopsida > Polypodiales > Pteridaceae > Ceratopteris > Ceratopteris richardii. Next base: position 138,123,500 of record CM035407.1, read on the forward strand.
GCAAGAGATTTTGAGATCAAATCTTTGGAAACTTGACGAAGAAGAACTTCAAGTGGATTTTGATGACCTTGATTCAAACATTTCTCTCTCACTCTCTCTCTCTCCCTCTCCTTCCCTCTCTCTCTCTAAGCACACCTCTATTTTTATAGATCTGATGCTTTGGTAAGTAGATCGCACATATTATAGCACTCTTTTTTCTTTCTTTATGTTTTTGCTTTTCTAATATCTTCTCTCTTTAGTTTTGCAAGAGATTTTTGGGATCAAAATCTTTGGAAATTCGACAAAGGAGAACTTCAAGTGGATTTTGAAAACCTTCATTCAAACAATTACATCGATGTAACTGAGAGATATATCACTCATTTTTCTTTCTTTATGTTTTTGCTTTTCTAATATCTTCTCTCTTTAGTTTTGTTTTCCATTGAGAGAGAGAGAGGGAGAGATATATACATATACATACACACTCACATATGTATAAACACACACATGCATATGCATACACACAAGCATATGAATACAAACATGCATATGCATATATATACACATGCATATGCATACACGTACACATGCATATGCATACAAATATGCATATGCGTACACACATGCATATGTATACACACATGCACATGCATACACATACACACATACACAATGCATATGCATACACACATGCATATGCATACACACATACACAATGCATATGCATACACACATACATAATACATATGCATACATACATGCATCCATATGCATACATGCATACATACAAGCATGCATATGCATACATGAATGCATATGCATACAAGCATGCATATGCATACATGCATGAATATGCATACATGCGTGCATATGCATACATGCGTGCATATGCATACATGCGTGCATATGCATACATGAATGCATATGCATACATGAATCCATATGCATACATGAATGCATATGCATACATACAAGCATGCATACATGAATGCATTGCATACATGAATGCATTGCATACATGAATGCATATGCATATAAGAATGCATATGCATACATACTGTTATAACTTATGGAATATGTTGAACAATGCATTGTTGGATTGTAACATGGAATATGTTGAACAATGCATTGTTGGATTGTAACAGTACCATGGAATATGTTGAACAATGCATTGTTGGATTGTAACATGGAATATGTTGAACAATGCATTGATGGATTGTAACATGGAATATGTTGAACAATGCATTGTTAGAGTGTTAAATTATTGATGTATTAATGTGTTTTTGATGTTTCTAATATAGCAACTGAAGTTTCATGAGAAGCATGCAAGGTGTGAAAGGGCAGATATCAATAATCCGAATAATTATTAGTTAGCTTGTAAATAAACCTGCGTAGAAGGTTCTATTGTTAGAAATAGTTAGAAAAGTAATGGTTAGAATAAGGGTCGTTGTAGACCGCAGTTTCTGTTATTGAAAGCAATGCCGCTTTCTGTAAAAGTTACCAACTTTTAGTTTCCACGTAATCAAAAAGTCCTATAAATACATGCACTCTGTGGACTGTCGAAACAGAGTGCATGGGGGGAGATTGCACCCAATGCTGCATTCAGTCTCATCTCTTCTTGTCTCTATTCTTCTGTGTGTTTTCTGCATCCGTAATCTCTGTATGTGCGTGAGATAAGATCCTGACAACAGTGGTATCAGAGCTCTGCACGCATCAATACGGAGGGTTCTGATCTCTGTTCGCGATTCCGATTCTGTCTCTGTCTTCGGTTCTGGTTCCTGTTTCTAGTTTTTTGTTTCTCTTTCTGTTCCATTTCCAGAACGAGCACCTACGTTTTCACCTACGTTTGCTCCTACGTTTGCTCCTATGTTTACACCTACGTTTACTCCTTCGGCTTACTCCAAGGCATTGACTAAGGTGTCGACTAAGGCAAAGAACTTAGGCAATACATTGGAAACATTGGCACCCAAGGCTCCCTTGGTGACCGTTGGCTACGCGCGAGGCAATTTTAATTTTGAGTGGCAATAGAGAGGTTTAGATTCCCTAAGGTAGGAGGATTTGAACCCACAACCTCCTACTTTCAAGGGAAGTACTTTAACCACTCCTCCATCTCTTGGTGTTGATACTCAAGTTCTCTCTTCTTAAATTTAACATAACTTGCAGTTTTCAAGGCGGCATGGTGCGACGCGACACGACGCGTCTCAGGGTACATCCTGTCAGGGTACATTTCTCAGGGTACACCAGGGTACATCCTGTCAGGGTACATCAGGGTACATCCAGACAGGGTACTTTTCGGCTAGGGTACATTCCCTGAGGGTACATCTCGAGAGGAAAGCACTAGCTTAAGGGTCCAAGAGCACCATGGAGGATTACAGTAATTCACCTCTACCTGAGGCAACACTTGAACAACAACTAGAGCTCTTGCAGCATGAGCTCCGAGGAGCTCAAAATGAAATCCGACAACGTGATGAAGTCTTCCAAAAGATACAAACTGAGGCAGACAACCTTACAACCATAGTTGGTTTGGAGGTGGGAATCCAAGCTAAGCTTCACACCCTACGACCGACAATCTGCAATAAAGCTATATCCTGCACCTATGATGCAAAAAAGGAATTCCAGTCCATAACCAAGTCAATCCATGTACAACAACCATGCCAACGACCACTTTATGTTAAACCTAAGTTTCCTATGAAGCGTACTTTTAATGCCCCATCTTACCCTAGTTTTCCTCGTCCTCGACAATCCAATTATTCAACTCCACTTGTTGCTTCATCTTTCCAACCAACCAAACCACCTACCTTTCAAACTTCTGCGGTGGATGCCCAACAGAATCAACCACGAATCACTTGTTGGAACTGTGGTAAACCTGGACATACAAAAATAAGGTGCAGATTGTGACCTCTTCACATGAAACCGGCTACAGCTCAATTGCATACCATGGAGGTCCATAATGAAGAAATTCCCCCTCTTTGGACAGAGGAATCATTGGAGAAGGACTTAAGTACCTTGGGTAACGATATCTCTCTTCACTCTCTACTTTGCATGCAGGGTACAATAAATAATAAACAAGTTAAAATTCTACATGACGATGGTAGTTCACATGACTTCATTTCATATTTATTAGTACAAGAACTTAAATTACAAACGTTTCCTTCCTTGTATAAAGTGAAAGATGCATTTCAAGGTAGTTGTTATAATGTAACACGAGAAGTGCAAGATGTTACGATTAGCATAGGCCCATATGTTAATTCATGCTCATTTTTAATTGCACCTTTGCAATCTTACGATGTTAAATTAGGTATGCCTTTTCAACCCACGTATTGACTACCATACACATACCTTTAACTTTGAATTCAAAGGTCAAATCATTACTTTGTCTGCACAACATGATTTCCAGCCATTTCCACTGATTAGTCACACTCAAGTAAAGCATGCATTTAGGAAAGGATTCAATTCTTGCATTGTTTTTCTCAACTTCATTAATGATTATACTCATACACTTCTTGGTGCATATAAACCTTTCATGAGTACTTATAAGGATTGTTTTATGTCTGAGTATCCCTCTGAACTACCACTATCTCGAGGATCCTTTGACCATAGCATAGACTTAGTCCCTAGTAGTTCTCCTCCTCATAAAGCACCTTATAGACATGGCCCACTACACCAAAAGGAAATAGAAAACCAAGTAAAAGACCTACTACAAAAAGGACTTATAAGGCCTAGTTCTTCCCCATTTGGAGTATCAGTTCTCTTAGTAGAGAAGAAGAATAAAACTTATTGAATGTGCATTGATTATAGAGCCCTTAACAAGATCACCATAAAGAATAGATACCCTATTCCTCGAATAGATGATCTCTTAGATAAGTTACAAGGAGCTCGTGTCTTTATTAAAATTGATCTTAAATCAGGTTACCATCAGATTCGTATGTCACAAAGTGATATTTTTAACACTGCATTTAGAATTCAAACTGGCCATTATGAATTTATGGTTATGTCATTTGGACTTACTAATGCCCCTGCTACATTTGCACGAATGATGCACAATATTTTTCCTTAATTATCAAGCTTTTGTTCTTGTATTCTTTGATGATATACTTGTTTACAGTAAGAATGCTAGTGAACATGAAAAGCATCTTGCAACAATTTTTCATGTGTTACGAGAGAACACACTTTATGCTAATCCTGAAAAGAGTTACTTCTTTCAACATAAGCTAGAATATTTAGGCTATATTATTTCAAGTGAAGGTGTGCATGTGGATTTTGCGAATTTGGAAACACTATCTTATGGGCTCTGAGGTCTTAATCAAAACCGATCAAAAGGCTATTAAGCATTTATTAAGTCAACCTTTAATCTCTGATAGGCATCTTAAATGGGCATCATTCATCAAAATTTCTAGCCCATGATACAATATCAGCCTGGTAAAGCTAATGTTGTAGCTGATGCTTTTAGCCGTTATCCTTCGCATTTTGTTTTGAATAATATTTCTGCCATCCAAATTCATTCTTTTCAAGAAATGGTTTTCACTTATGCATCTCATTTGTATTTTTCACATGCATGGCATGACGTCAACAATGGTGCATCTTTATCTGATGAACATTATACATTTCATAATGGTTTCCTTTATTTTCAACATAGATTGTACATAACCCAAGCTTTTAAAGATTTTGCCATTAAGGAAATGCATAAACCATCTTACATGGGTCATAGAGGCATACAAAGCAGCATTTCTGCTTGCAAAGTTTTCTTCTTTTGGCCACACATGGAAAACGATATTGCGTTTCTCAATGCATTGTATGTCAGCGTGTCAAACGTCATCATGGTAAGCTATTTGGATTATTAATGCCACTTTCCATTCCAAATGAACCATGGGAGCAAATTTTTATGGATTTTATCAGAGGTCTTCCCATCACTTCCATACATAATGATATGATTTGGACAATAGTTGATAGGTTTAGTAAATATGCATATTTCATTCCATGTAGAAAAACTTTGACTGCACCTCAAGATGCAAAATTATTCATTAAATGTCTTTTCCCATATCATGGATTTCCTAAAGTAATGTTATCTGATCGTGATGTTAGATTTTTTAATCATTTTTAGGTTGCCTTCTTTCAACATTTTGGTTCTAAAATAGATTTTAGCTCTGCATTTCATCATGAAAGTAATGGACAAAGTGAGGCTACAAATAGTACTATTCTTGATTTATTGCATTGTTATTCATTAGATAATCCTAATAACTGGGATGAAAAGTTTCCATTGCTTCAATTTGCTTACAATAACACTACACACACCACTACAGGTCGTGCACCTTTTGAAATTGTTTTTGGCAAAAAGCTTCCCACTCCCATGTCCCTCACCCAAACCGACATTCCGATGGCTGATTCTATTGCTCAAGGTCATGCTTCTATACTTCATGATGTTCACGAGCACATTAGGAAAAGTTAAGAGAGATATACACATTATATTAATAACTCTTTTCATATTAGTTTACTTAAACCATTTAAAGGAACTTTACCACTTGCTCCACTTCTTGATGATCCTCCTTTAATTGAAGAACAATCTGAAATCTTAATTCCTGAGAAAATTATTGATCATGATGTCACTACTACACGCACCGGTACTCAATATCATTGATATTTAGTTAAGTACAAAAAACACTCTATTGAAGAATGTCAATGGATACATAAAACACAATAAACACCCCAGTATGCCCACTTAATTTTTGCATATCATACACAAGCACATTAATGTAATAGATCCATGAACATTTCCATGCATGTGTTTTTACATGGAACATGCCTATTTCTTTATTAAGTGATGAAACATGTGACTAGCCATCCATGTTTATTATTTTATCAACTGAGGTCAGTTGCTTTTCCAACTGAGGGGCATGTTATAACTTATGGAATATGTTGAACAATGCATTGTTGGATTGTAACATGGAATATGTTGAACAATGCATTATTGGATTCTAACAGTAACATGGAATATGTTGAACAATGCATTGTTGGATTGTAACATGGAATATGTTGAACAATGCATTGTTGGATTGTAACAGTAACATGGAATATGTTGAACAATGCATTGATGGATTGTAACATGGAATATGTTGAACAATGCATTGTTAGAGTGTTAAATTATTGATGTATTAATGTTTTTTTGATGTTTCTGATATAGCAACTGAAGGTTCATGAGGAGAGTGCAAGGCGTGAAAGGGCAGATATCAATAATCCGAATAATTATTATTTAGCTTGTAAATAAACCTGTGTAGAAGGTTCTATTGTTAGAAATAGTTAGAAAAGTAATGGTTAGAATAAGGGTCGTTGTAGACCGCAGTTTCTGTTATTGAAAGCAATGGCTTTTTGTAAAAGTTACCAACTTTTAGTTTCACGCCTGCTTTTTGAAGCTGCTCTCATGTAACCACTCTTTTCGACGTAATAAAACATACCTATAAATACATGCACTCTGTGGACTGTCGAAACAGAGTGCCTGGGGGGAGATTGCACCCAATATTGTGTTCGGTCTCATCTCCTACTGTCTCTATTCTTCTGTGTGTTTTCAACATCTGTAATCTTTGTATACACTTGAGCAACATCCTGACAACGGTGGAATATGTTGAACAATGCATTGTTGGATTGTAACATGGAATATGTTGAACAATGCATTGTTGGATTGTAACAGTAACATGGAATATGTTGAACAATGCATTGTTGGATTGTAACATGGAATATGTTGAACAATGCATTGTTGGATTGTAACAGTAACATGGAATATGTTGAACAATGCATTGATGGATTGTAACATGGAGTATGTTGAACAATGCATTGTTAGAGTGTTAAATTATTGATGTATTAATGTGTTTTTGATGTTTCTGATATAGCAGCTAACGGTTCATGAGGAGCGTGCAAGGCGTGAAAGAGCGGATATCAATAATCCGAATAATTATTATTTAGCTTGTAAATAAACCTACGTAGAAGGTTCTATTGTTAGAAATAGTTAGAAAAGTAATGGTTAGAATAAGGGTCGTTGTAGACCACAGTTTCTGTTATTGAAAGCAATGGCTTTCTGAAAAAGTTACCAACTTTTAGTTTCACGCTTGCTTTTCGAAGCCGCTCTCATGTAACCACTCTTTTCGACGTAATCAAAAATTCCTATAAATACATGCACTCTGTGGACTGTCGAAACAGAGTGCATGGGGGGAGATCGCACCCAATGCTGCGTTCAATCTCATCTCTTCTTGTCTCTATTCTTCTGTGTGTTTCTGCATCCGTAATCTCTGTATGCGTGTGAGATAAGATCCTGACAACACATACATGCATACATACATGCATGCATATGCATACATGCATACATACATGCATACATACAAGCATGCTTACGCATACATGCATGCATATGCATACATGAATGCATATGCATACATGAATGCATATGCATACATGAATGCATATGCATACAAGCATGCATATGCATACATGCGTGCATATGTATACATGAATGCATATGCATACATACAAGCATGCATACATGAATGCATATGCATATAAGAATGCATATGCATATAAGAATGCATATGCATGCATTCATGTATGCATATGCATGCATTCATACATACATGCATACATACAAGCATGCATATGCATACAAGCATGCATATGCATACATGAATGCATATGCATACATGAATGCATATGCATACATGCGTGCATATGCATACATGCGTGCATATGCATACATGCGTGCATATGCATACATGCGTGCATATGCATACATGCGTGCATATGCATACATGCGTGCATATGCATACATGCGTGCATATGCATGCTTGAATGCATATGCATACATGAATGCATATGCATACATACAAGCATGCATACATGAATGCATATGCATACATGAATGCATACATACATGCATACATACATGCATGCATATGCATACACGCATACATACATGCATACATACAAGCATGCATATGCATACATGCATGAATATGTATACATGAATGCATATGCATACATAAATGCATATGCATACATAAATGCATATGCACACAAGCATGCATATGCATACATGCATGCATATGCATACATGAATGCATATGCATACATACACGCATGCATACATGAATGCATATGCATATAAGAATGCATATGCATACATGAATGCATGCATATGCATACATGCATACATGCATACATACATGCATACATACATGCATGCATATGCATACATGCATACATACATGCATACATACAAGCATGCATATGCATACATGCATGCATATGCATACATGAATGCATATGCATACAAGCATGCATATGCACCCATGCGTGCATATGCACCCATGCGTGCATATGCACCCATGCGTGCATATGCACCCATGCGTGCATATGCATACATGAATGCATATGCATACATACAAGCATGCATACATGAATGCATATGCATACATGAATGTATACATGCATACATACAAGCATGCATATGCAGACATGAATGCATATGCATACATGAATGCATATGCATACAAGCATGCATATGCATACATGAATGCATATGCATACAAGCATGCATATGCATACATGAATACATGCATAGATACATACATGCATGCATATGCATACATGCATGCATGCATATGCATACATGCATGCATGCATATGCATACATACATGCATACATGAATGCATATGCATACATACAAGCATGCATATGCATACATGTATGCATATGCATACATACAAGCATGCATACATGTATGCATATGCATACATACAAGCATGAATGCATATGTGTACAAGCATGAATGCATATGTATACAAGCATGTATACATATGCGTACATGAATGCATATGCATACATGAATGCATATGCATACATGCATGCATATGCATACATGTATGCATATGCATACATACAAGCATGCATACATGTATGCATATGAATACATACAAGCATGAATTCATATGTATACAAGCATGTATACATATGCATACATGCATGCATATGCATACATGCATGCATATGCATACATACAAGCATGCATGCATGTATGCATATGCATACATACAAGCGTGAATGCATATGTATACAAGCATGTATACATATGCATACATGAATGCATATGCATACAAGCATGAATGCATATGTATACAAGCATGTATACATATGCATACATGAATGCATATGCATACATGAATGCATATGGATACATGCATGCATATGCATACATGCATGCATATGCATACATGCATGCATATGCATACATGCATGCATATGCATACATACAAGCATGCATACATGTACGCATATGCATACATACAAGCATGAATGCATATGTATAGATGCATGAATGCATATGTATACAAGCATGTATACATATGCAAAAACATGAATGTATATGCATACATGAATGCATATGCATATGTATACAAGCATGCATACATGTATGCATATGCATACATACAAGCACGAATGCATATGTATACATGCATGAATGCATATGTATACAAGCATGCATACATGTATGCATATGCATACATACAAGCATGAATGCATATGTATACAAGCATGCATACATGTATGCATATGCAACATACAAGCATGAATGCATGTGTATACATGCATGAATGCATATGTATACAGGCATTTATACATATGCATACATGAATGCATATGCATACATGCATACACATACATGAATGCATATGCATACATGCATATGCATACATGCATATGCATACATGCATATGCATACAAGTATGATGCATATGTATACAAGCATGTATACATATGCATACATGAATGCATATGCATACATGAATGCATATGCATACATGACTGCATATGCATACATGAATGCATATGCATACAAGCATGCATATGCATACATGAATGCATATGCATACATGCATACATGAATGCATATGCATACATGAATGCATATGCATACATGAATGCATATGCATACATGAATGCATATGCATACAAGCATGCATATGCATACATGCATGCACATGCATACAAGCATATGTATACATGAATGCATATGCATATACATGAATGCATATGCATACATGCATATGTATACATGAATGCATATGTATACAAGCATGCATATATATACATTGGATGAGATGAGAGCTTCACATTGCATCAGATGTGATCTCCACGTATACCTTGGGGTGCGCATGATCATGATGACTCAAAGATATATCATATCCGTAATGGAGCTCCAATTATGGATGCGGCCAGAAAGTCAAGCGTCAGCGCATTCGACAACTCTGCTCCATCGAAGTTGGTCATTCAGTAATATTTAAATGGACCGAACAGGATATGGACTCTAAAAATCATATCACACAATGCATATATGAAGAGTACCGGCTAGCACATGGGAATCATATTGTGAGTTCCGAATGGATTCAACATACGGCACACAAAGTGATGTCGCATTGACGATCGAAAGCTTGCGATGCTTTTAGAGCAGGCTTACCGAACCCTGTATGGCTAGATGTCGAACAATGGGAATCGATTCAGGATGAGCAGCAAAATACTCCTGATCGATATCGTCAACAGAGAGATGCAGTGGCCACATGTTTAGATACGGTTGGAACGTCGCATTTAGGTAGCGGTGGATACGACAGTATGCGCTACCAATTTGTAAGTATCATGTTAATTATTGATGTTGTTTGTGTTAAGCACATTATGTATGTTCATCTAACATTTTGCATATTTATTATAGGAGTTTGCAGTGGGTCATCCTCCGACGCGAACTGAAGAATCATATGGATATCGACATGGACTAACTGCACTGTTACAAGACTTAGAGGGACGCGGTGCAATCGTCTCATGGGAGAATATTCTTGATTAGGTAAAGTTATATCTTGGTTTCGTGTTTTTAGGTGTTGTTTATAAATGTCATCTTAATTGGTCTTATTTTATACATATGTTTTGTTGCAGGATTGTAGGTGTACATATTTGATCAATGCCATAATTTTGTATCACACTCGCATACGGCAATGATGTAACATAATTTTGTATTCGATTCCTATATGGAAGTGTTTTGTCACATTGCCACATTTTTTTATTACACTCCTATGTGGCAATGATGTACCATAATTTTGTATTCGATTCCTATATGGAAGTGCTTTGTCACATTTTGTATTCGATTCCTATATAGAAGTGCTTTGCCACACTTTTGTACATTTTTCATTTATGGAATATACAACTTTCTGTACATGATTCATTGTTCAAATTGGCTCATATAAGTTTATGTTTTGGTTGCCATTAGAGTACATAACACATGTACTCAATTGGGTAGAGTGTATTGTCTTTTGCTAAACAACATCATGCTATAGCAAGAGACAACACACTCTATCCAAAAAAATTTGTGTAGATAGGGTCGTCAGTATACGCGTTGGTAGCTCTAGTATGGACGTCGGTATAGGCACCGGTACACCCAGTCCAGGCATCGGTATAAGCATCGGTATAAGCGTCGGTAATACCGGCGGATATACTGGCGCTTATACCGATGCTTATACCGGTGCCCATACCGAGGCTTTCTTTCCGATGCGTATACCGACTCTAACACTGACGTCACGAAGAAATCACGCCCATTCATTTGCCTTGGTAGCAGCCTCGATATACCCTCGATATGTTGTAGTGTTATCAACCTCTTTTGTAATGTTTTCTAGCAAGACTTAAACTACCCGTGCTTTGTGGGATTTGGGGGGTCCCATGGATGCCAAACTTGTTTACTTGTAGAGTTGTTCTTTCTACTAATTAAAGTTTGGGAGAGTAGGCGATTGTCAAACTTTCATTTTAAAAAATCACTATCTCATTGCCATTTGAGTAGAATTTTTTTTCTCTGTATCAATTTCAATCTCCAATAAGAGAGAAAACAATAATTTTTCACTACCTTAGAGATTTTAATTTGCAAGATCTTTGAAGAGTTCATATCGTTTTTTTTGTTGCGAGTACAATGAATTGGAAAGACAGGCTCACACACTTGACCTGGTAAGGTAGAGGCACCCACCATATGTCCAGTCAAGACTCAAACTCAGGACTTCCTCCTAGAGACTCAAGGTGTCAAACCACTAGATTCGGACAAAAGATCATAAAAATTTCTTTACTAATATGAGGCCTCTCGAGTGTCTTCGCTTATATTTCTGTATTAAGGTATGTTTGATGTATCTATGTTTAACATATGTACGTAGGTAGGGAAGCTGAATTAGACTTCATAAGAAACTTGTCTTTCCATGCTCAAGCTTCATAGCTTTATAGGTATTTTTCTGAAGTCTAGGCTTAGGCGTCAAATTTAAGCCCAAGATTGGACTCTTGCCCCCACCTCAAGAGGCGAGCAGCCCACCTAGCTGTAGTGTTGCACACTGATTTTTTTTTTTTTTGAGAGTACAATGAATTGAAAAGACGTACACACCCGACCTCGTAGGGTAGAGGCACCCATCTTGGGAAAGTTTGAGGCATCCAGCCCCAGACGGGGCTTGAATCCTGGCCATCTGGTTAAGAATACAAAGCACATCTGCTAAACCATGCCCACTACATGCGGATTTTGTTCTTGTTGTTGACACTAGAGAGCATTACTATTGTCCTTAATGAACACCTGAATGTTGAACAGGCGAACTAAAGGTACGGGTAGTACAAGATGCGTGAACTATGAATAATGTCGTTCACGTTGTTGGTATCGCCATCCTTCAGTGTTGGAATTTGGAAAGCAAGCGAAAGAGTGATGGCAGGACATGGACGAATGATTCGGTGACCTTACAAGTTACCATCCGTCCGAATGCTTGGGCACAACTTCTTGTTGACTCCATGGCGGAGAAGACAGACCGTTATCAGTCCTCGAGAGTGGAAGATCAGAACCGCCGACCGGCGACGCCTCGTTATGGCATTACGTGTAGATGAGTGGATAACACAGCGTTGCACTACCTTCTCTCCGTTTGGCGCTGAGTGCTTTCAGAGGAGTTCGATCTTACGGCCAGCTACTTCGCTGTACAGTCTACAGCGTGGATGAAGATCCAGATCTTATACAGTATTGAACAGCTTTGTTTCCTGTTGATGTCAGTTTCGTTTCAGAGGAGTTCAATCTTAGGGCCACTTTACTTGGCTTGCAAGTTGGAGTCCGCGGATAGCTACTTCACTTGACTTGGAGTATGCGGAATGCGGATATCACAGCATTGGGCAATCTGTTTCCTCTGGGCGATGGTTTCCTTTCAGTACAGTTTGATCTCTTGCTACCTACTCTTCTTTTTTTTTTTTTTTAAATGGAGGTTCGGCCGAGGCCTACTCCCCCTGACTTTAATTTTGAAATGAACAACTGTACAATGAAGGGCATAGTACCCATGGGACCCCCCTTATCCCACAAGAACAGGGGCAGACAAGGTGGACGGCCCGAAGGCCCATACATCGAGGTGGACGGCCCGAAGGCCCAACGGATTTAACGCCCGAAGGCCAGATTCATCGCCCGAAGGCAGATTACACTGTCCCGCAGCGCAGGGGGGTTGAACCCTCGCCCCCGCCTCAAGAGGCGAGGGACCCAATCAATCGACGTGGCATCTTGGGACCTACCTACTCTTCTTGTATTACTTCTCCAGACATGAAGTGATTGGAAAGTACCAAGAAAGTGAAAGGACATAGTTAGCGTCGGCGCACCTCGTGTACCTCACAGGACAGGTCTCTGTATCTCACAAAATCGGCGCATATGACTGATAGAAGACAATCGACTTGAACGCTGGAACTTGGAACAACCAGAAGACCAATGGACTTTCGACCTGAAACCCCATTAGCTTGCGTGTAGAAAGCTCGCTGATGTACTGTCAGACAGCTCATTGGCCTACGGCCAATACTTTGAAGGTCGACCACAACGTCTCCTCTAGGCTCTACTGCTGGTATTGCTGTCATCGCCATTGTTGAGATCATTGTGACAATTACTGTTCTTGATATCGTCGCCATTACCATTCTACAGACGTGACACGTGGGCAGGAGTGATGCCACTGTCCACAACATGAGATGACGAGTCGATGGCTGCATTGTTTATGGAAGAGCCGCTTTCTGTCACCTCAACTCTGGAGACCTCCTTTTCCATTTAATGGTTTGCCAACGACGACTAGCAACAACCGTTTTGTGCCATCTGCAAGACCCTTTTCAACACTCGTCTTCCTATTAATCACAGGTCCCTTCATCGCGCCAAGGCTTTCGAGCTTTACTCCGCCGAACTTCCTCTTTTTTAAACAAATTGCTTTCCAGCTTTATGAAAAACTGAAAAGCATCCGCAATCCAGGTAACCGGTAGCCTGTAGCCATAACCACCTATACTCAATCTTAACAGACGTAAAGGAAAAGCATTAGTAATAGCAGTTGGTTGGTTCGACCAATCCCTTTGGAGGTGGGAGCGTTCAAGGCCCATCCATCGTGGATGAGATCAGTGTTGTATTTTGACGGTCTTCAGTGCCCTTCTTGCCATCCCAACAAATTTGCTCCACATTAGTTGCAACAGAACCGCAGCACGAACAGAAATCTGCAGAATATCACCATCTTCGATGCCATCTGCATCAGAATCTGTACCTGTATGTGTAGGTGTAATAGGACATTTTTCAACACCTTATACAATATTACACAGTCCTTTTTCGACCAATACATGATGCATCATATAAACCCATAGTGGGGAATTGGTATTGTCCAACTTATCCTCAATAGCCAACATACGAAATACATCACTACTTTCAACCATGGCCACTAACTAAAATACCCTGATGCAGAAAAATGATTCTATCTGAAAAAATTAAACATAACTATCCTGACGAGTTCTGCTAAACTTGTAGCTAACTTTGAGACGCTTATACTGGCGAACCAAAACCTATATATATATATATATATATATATATATATATATATATATATATATTTGACACAAAAAGATGAAATAGCCTGCACAAGCACTATGATGGTGCATTCCGAGGCCAAAATGAGCTTAGATCACGATTTTGGCACCACACGGGAAAACTATTTTTTTGAGCTCCTAATCACTCTCAATATGCACACCAAATTTCGTGCGATTTTGAGACTGTGATTGGAGGAGTGTCCACGACACCCTAGATGAAGCGACGACCTACTCTGATACAAATTCTTGGAGTTAGACATTTGTAAAAGCACACGAATAGCACAAGGAAGAAGAAGAATCTTGGAGCACAACACACAATACTAAGTATTACCACTAGAATGTACAAAGATAAGTGGCCCATTAGGACAATAGGCATATATACAAGACGGGGGAAAGAAACCTCCTAAAGAGGGGAAAAAGTGATGTGACGGTCCTAGATTGTTCACACAGATCACTACCTAAATATATCAACACAAACATGGCTGCATTCATTTTAGGAATTTTCACATTTAAGGTGAACATCCTACCCACTTTGTTTCGTTTGACAATCAATCTTCCATCGTGTTTGTACTCTTCTACATTGAACCCATCAACATTGAAGCTGACTTATAATCTATGGTCAACCATTTGTTCAACAAAAACTAGATTCTTTGTTATATTTTGAACATGCAGCACATCAACAAGATGTTTTACCTTCCCGTCCTCCATAGACAATGTTATGTTTCATGTATGCTGGATAGGGTGTGATGTTTTATCACCTACTTCAACATATCTAGGAACTGGCAATTTCTACAAACTACTAAACCATTCCACATAATTGATCATGTGATTTGATGCACTTGAATCAACATATCTGGCATTATTGATCAATTTTGAAACATCAACAGACATTGTGTTCATCATATGATGTTTAACCATGAACAACTTCTCATAATCATCTGCACTTGTGGATGCATGGTTGTTTTGCTACCTTCTATCATTCTGATTCTTCAACCTGCAATCATGTTCAAAGTTTCTAGCTTTACCACAATTCCAGCATCCTTTAGTGTCATTACCTGAATCAATTCTTTGGAAATTTCTATGGCCTCTTTCGCTCTCCATGCCTCGAAACTATCCTCTACCTCCTGCATGATTCCGTTGTTGACTTTGGTCTTGGTTAGTGTGCCCTCTTCCACTTCCAAAGCCTCTACCTCTGCCTCTTCCTCTGCTAGGATAGAATACCTCCACAAAATTAGGTTTTCCTTGGGAGATTGAGTCCTCTCCAAGATTCTTTTCTTCAATAATCAACATGGACACCAGATCAACAAAATTCGAAATATTTTCCTTGGTTTGAATAGATGTTCTGAACTGCTTATATGCAGCTCCTAAACCAAGAAGGCACTCTTCCACCGTATCATCATCATCTACATTCATGCCAATAGATGCAAGTGACTCACATATGCTTTTGATTTTCAAGTGTAGTCACTTATCGACATGCCCTTTTTCGCCAATGTATGCAGCTCGTTCTTGACTTGCAATTTCCATGCCTTTGTATTGGTCTCATACAATGTGACCAAACTGTTCCAAGCCTCTTTTAGAGTCTTGGCATTATATGTGCCCAATCGTGCTATCATGTATGCTAACACATAGCCAATACATTATCTTTCATGCTCCTTGATTCCATTATTCATATGCTCTTAAGTGGTCTACAGTCTGATTCCTCTCTGGTAACCGTAGGTTGTTTTCGGTTTCTCCTTTGATGTACTTCCAGTAGCATTTTCCCATCAAGAAATTCATCATCTTGAACCTCCAAGCAAGGAAGTTGTTTTTATGCAGCTTATTACTCATAAGCTGACTCATTCCATCTGCGTTTTCCAGTTTTGCAACAACTCACAACACTGCAAAAACATTACAAGTAGCAATTTTGCTTGAACACTATTGCACTATGATGTGACAATTGGATCTCATAAAAACACAGTTTTCATGTATCAACAGTACACAGAATCACTTGAAATCTTGGATCTAGAATACTTGAGTGTTGGCAAACAGGATGCAAGTTAACAAACTGACCTGGATTTCCTATGGGCCCCACCTTGTAGGCTCGAAATGGAGGCCGAGACACCTTCTACCTTCATGCCAAATTTCGTAGCAATCTAAGGTCGTTTGTGAATTGTGCTTTCTCCACACCTTCTCACATACTCTTCACCCTCGGCCTTCTCCATGAGCTCTCTACAGTCACATTGGTTGTGATACCATGTCACAAGAGGAGCACACATAGACTAAGGCAAGGAAGAATCTAATGTCTGCGAATGAGTGAGCTGGCAAGAAACAAATGTGCCATCACTCTTGGTAGATAAATCTAGTAAAGCTCAATGAAGCATCCCTGACATATACCATCATGACCACTATACATGTCAGAGAAATAAAAAAGTGATATGTGTCATCCGGATCATCACAAGTTTCTTGATATGTCAACATTTGGGTCTTACCAAGTTCAATAAGGCACAACTAGGTGTAAGTAGGATTACATCAACCAAATGTAGCTTACATGTTCTTGTGTATCTTGACCATGTGCAAGTAGACTATGGACTAAGTTGGTATGCCTTATCATCTCATAACTACCTTGACTAGGAAGATTTCTCTAGCTCAAGCAACTAGATAAACTTGATCCTAATATACTATCTTGTCAAACTTAAAGTGGCAACGACAAAGAGTCCTAAGGTTCTTGTATATTTCTCGATTCGAAATGCACTTCTTTGAAATAAGGATACCTATAAATGTGGTGCTATGTAAAGTTTCTCTACAGGAAAATGCACTTCTTTGTAATCTTCTTCTAGTCTATCTTTGACCCCATCTCCAAGGTATCAGATCTTGTACTTGAAAAATACCTATAAATGTGGTGCTATGTAAAGTTTATCTACAGAAAATGCCAACTGCACTTTTCAATACTTAATGCCAAAAAGAGTGATGATTTGGGGAGTGAAGAGTGTTTCCTAGAATTAGAAGTTGAACTGCACTTTTCAATTCTAATGCCAAAAAGAGTGATGATTTGGAGATTGAAGGGTGTTTCCTAGAATCAGAAGTTGTTCTGTTCAATTGAAAATGCAATGGGGATGGATTTCTCATATGATAGAGGATTTTTATGTTGACAAAAATATGAAGTAAATCCTCTTAGTACCTTTATTTTCTCATACCCATGCTTTGGCGCATTTTCTCTATTCTCATATCTTCAGCTCACTCGTAGACCTTAGATTGTTTAGAAATAAAATACGATTTGAGAAATTCCAAATAAATGTTGAATCACTTCATTTTGAAACTAGAAGCTTCATGGAAATAGAGTACTCTATCCTTAATAAAGTGTCGATTCATAACATAGAGAATTTATTGGTTCTTACTCAAAACGTGTTTGATTAATGAAGTTGGTACTTACATAAATCAACTTGGTTAATAGTTTATTTGCATTTAAATTGAAATCACTAAGCCATTTCGAAGCACAAATGCTCTCTCTCTCTCTCTATTTGAGTCTCCAATTTGAATAAGAAATTTGAGTCTCTCAATTAAAATTGTCTTTTAGGCTGTGATATCACATATGATAGCTCCATTCATAGTGAATGTGTTCTAAAACATGAGGAGGAGAATCCCTGAGAGAATTCTAACTCTCATTGCACTTTAAAGCATAGCTCACGATGTCATGCTTTCTACGTCAATCCCTTTTCCTAGACTTAGAAGCTTTATTACCTGAGTGTAGGCCTCTTTACTTACTCATCTCCTCATGGCATAAATATCTTTCTCAATGCTCAAAACTTCTGCTTTTAATAAAAATTCACTTAAGACTTATACTACATATCCAAAAGTCAGAAGCATATTGATTGGATGGAGGCTTGAAGATGATTTCATAGGTTCTTCAGTGAGCTTATCCACATTGGCACTCGATCT